>CM046353.1:6294732-7494732 GCA_025403435.1 Artocarpus heterophyllus
TTCCGTTGCAGTGGGAGGGAATTCTTAAGCTTGTAAGGCCAAATTAAAACATAAAATTAAAGGACCTCAGGATCCTGTTCACTTTTTGCTGAAAAGTATTGCCATCAATTTTTCTTTTCCTTTGACCCAATATGTGTAGGTGTCTTTAGTATCAATGCATAGAACTTTTTTGTGCCTTTAATGCTACATCAAAAGTTGTAATTGCAAAAAAGTCATGTTCTGAAGTAAATGTTTTGATTGTCATAATTACTCCTCGTCCATGGTGAAAAGTTGTAGTTTGACAATTTTATCTTATTTTTTTAATTCCTTAACAGACAAGCCATAAAGTTTGACTTTGAAGTCAAATTCGGTGGCAAAATAGCGAATCACAATGGTTCATCACCGTTTATTTTACTCCTTCGTGAAGATTGAAAAAAAAAAAGAAGGGAAAAACCTTTTTTTTCTCACAAATCTTGAAAGACTAAAATTAAAACCGGAAAACATGCCTCTTCACAAGTCAAAAACACTTTTAATTCTTCAAACCCACCAAAAAATTCTCATTATAGAAGAGACAAATTTGTAGGTCTGAAATTCTACTGCCAAATGTGAAGGGAAATGATGCCTTTTTTTTTTCCTTGAATTTTTTTCTCTTTTTAAAACTAGTCTTTGTACTTAAAAGTGTTATAATTTAGCTCTTAAACTTTTTTCTTATCTTCAATTTAATCCCTCAATAAAATTCTGTTAAATGTTGGACAGAAAAAATCAACATATTGATAGTAAATTATAAGGCTTTTTTTTTTTTTTTTTTATATCTTATATTTTAAGGATTTCAAAAAATCATTCCTTGCATTTTGGACAGTTGAATATCTATACCTTTAACTTTTAAATTATGCTAAATCTTACCTTCCACCAGTTAATTATCTATTTTTATTCATAAAAAGACATCAAGGACCTTTAAACAAAAGATAAGAAAAAACAAAATAAAAACTCATATATGTATAATTAACAGATCCATCAAAAAAGAAATCCCAGACAAAAGACAAGCAAGATATATTGTCATCTAAGTTCCACCAAAATCAACTGACCCATGCATGATTTTTAGAATTTTGAGGACTGAAGAAACCAAACTCGAGCCTAAGCAAGGAAGTTGTTTCACCAGTGAAGGACTGGAATGGGGACAATTACTGCCTTCCGCAAATGAGAAGGTAGTGGAGAATGACATGAAGATAGCAATGATACACACACACACACACAAACAAGAAACTCCAAAAGAACGAAAAAAAAAAAGAAGACCAGTCATATCTAGCTTGTTCTGATATCTTACGGCAAATCTTGTCAAACAAAGATCTTTCAATTTTCTCACCGATTCAATCGCTAACAAATGAATTAAATGTATAAGTAAAAGCAACAACACATCAATTTAGAGTGGTTTATTTTAATTAAAGATTACGTCGACTATGGATTTTTTGAGTGATAGGGTTTTACTATGAAAAAATAAGTTTACAAATAGTTTGTGCTAAGAACTAGACTTCATGTTGTCTTTTAAGACTAACCCTTATTTAAAGCTTATTAAGTCAGTCATATTTCGATGATCTTGTTATAATTTAAATTTAAATAGAAGATAATCTCTCATCTAATTAGCTTGAAGCCTCTAATGAGATCTTCCATTAAGTTTATCTCCTCTACGTATTTGAAACCATGTAGATTCTAATTGCTCTTAGTGCTTACTAACATCTTGAATATCTCTTGATTCAAACGTATTAGTAAATTGACCGTTTTACCCTTCTCAGGTATTATCTAGAGCTTATGGAGTACACTGTGACTGCATGGGCCGAGGTCTACTTCGGGCAATTCTGGGCCCAATACTCGACTTGGAACCACCTCGATGACCCAAGAACATCTACCCCCCAGCTCAAGGCACTTCTTTGGTCGGTAGCCAAAGTATTTCAAGGTCAGCAAAATGTTAATTGGTCAATATCTTCTTGGAGAAGATTTTGGGGCGTCTGATAGTTAATGATGATCATGGAGCTAAGACGTTGCCTTGATAATCGGGCTATCAAATCATTGATGTCAACCGTCACGTCATGCATCAAGGAAATACATCTGTGTCGCTGATTTGAAGAGGCCATCTCCTACACGAACCTGTGTTGTTGGTTGGGAATCTTTATCCCCACCGTTGGATCAATTTCCCTATAGATCGTATGTCTAATATCTAAAGTGCTTTTATGATATAAATATCCTTTTAATCGATTGCTTCAGGCCCGTTTGGTAGAAGTATTCGAATTATGGTGATTTAAATTTTTTTTAAATAGTATTATGATTTAGATTGTGATTTGAGTAATGTGATTTGAGTTATAATTTGAGTTATTGTTTGATTGACAGAGTATTTAAAATTAGATTTGAATAAAATATTAAAATATGTGTTTGGTAATGAGAATCAAATGACATTATTTTTGAAGTCAAGTGACATCATTCCCAACGGCAGACAATTAATTTTGGTATAAAAATGCATTTCAAAATTTATTGGGCAACGAGAATTAAAAATTAATTCCTGTTTGAGCTTCCATTGTATTGTTGGTATAAAAAATGCATATAAAAATTTATTGGGCAACAAGAATCTCGACATGCAATCAGGGAAAAAAGCATAGAAAAGGACAAAGGTGGGAGGTTACTGTAGTAGTGATATTGTAGTATCAAAAAAACAACCGAATGAAGAACTTGAGTTTTTGGGCTGAGAGTATTCAAATTAGGATTCCAAGGATTTGAATCCTGAAGACACCAAACAAGAATTAAAGAGATTCCAAGTACTCAAATCAAAACTTGAATCAAATAAGTTATAACAATTCTCCAACCAAACAACCCATTCGATTCCATTTTCGATTTTTCGAGGCTAAACTTGTCAAAAAAAAATAAAATAGAATCCTCAAAAACCTCTTTTCTTTACTCACATTTCATCAAGTTCTCTACAAATCCCTTTCAGAGGGCATTGATTTGAATCGCGTTGCAAGTTACCTTTACCAGTTTCTAGAAATTAGTGTTTTCTAAATGGTAAGCACTGCTTCTTCTTTTTATTTTTTCCACTTTCGTTGGATTTTTTTTTCCTGTTTTTGGGTCTGGAAATGTTGATTTTACCTTGTCATCAAGGTCTATGATTTTACCTATAAAGGGTTTTTCAAACTAAGTACTTCTTTAGGCCTCTCCTCTTACTAGAGCACCATTTGCTTGTTAGGCCAAGGTTGAACTTAGTGTTCGTGCTCATGTAAGCAATTTTAGGCTTATACTTCTAATTTCTTTTAGGTCAAGGCTTCTCGGATTTTAGGACTTAAAGGTAAACATAGTGGCCGAGAAGCCAACAAGACAGTAGCAATTTGGTCCAACACATCGAATCATGCGACCACTTTTGGAAGAACTTTGATCCCTGACATCAAGGAGAATATCACCAAGGAGGCACAACTCAAGGCCTATGTTGAGGGTGAGCTTGACGCCACCGCCAAGGAGACAAACTTCAGTGGTCGGCTAAAAGCTCGACAGAGCTATCATGGAGCAAACTACAGATCCTGACAATAACGTATGCTTCATCCGAGGTGCTTCTCAGGGCCCCTAGGGCCACACCCCTAACAGGTTGCCACCTCGGGTCGGGTTATTCTCGTTCACAAAGTGGGCTGCTACTCGCCAACACAAGCCAACAAACAGCAAATGACTCACCATCCGATGGAAGCCAATCCATCGATGGAGGGGCGTGACACTTGTTACCTACTGCTTGACACGCCTTGATGTAATATCCAGGTTGTGGGCAAAACCCACCCTACACCTGGTCCAAACGGTAGCCTATAAATAGGATGCATTTATTGCATTCTAGGAGAGAGAGACTCCTTCCCACCTAACAAGCTTCTGTCCTCTGCCGAGCAACTCCTGTCTTGAGCATCGGAGAGCCCTTGTCTATTGATTGACATCTTTTCTCTCACCTTCGAAGAGTCCCTCCTCTTGTTACAGGTAAGCCCGACCGGGTAGAGGCAAGTCAGGAAGAGCTAGACACCGTGCACAACCACACGTGGTGTTGATCCGATGCTAGACCACGGTAAGCATCAACACGTGGTGACTTGAGGAAACATCCGAGATGATGCTACCCGACAGGAGGGGTCGGGAGATGCAAGAAACCGACAGCCGAACCCAGGTAGGCCTAGGGGCCGCCCTCGGGCCACGAGGTCCAGGTCTGGGGGGTAGGGAAGCATGGCTAGGGCCGAACAAGCAGAGGACCTAGTTGCTTAGGACCCAATCTGAGAGCTTAAAAATGTAGTTCAGATTCTAACTCAGCAGCTCGGCAGGCTCAACGTTGGGCTGCACCTGTTTTACTATCTCCAGCCCCGGCTGACCAAGCTGGAGGTCGGGTAGGACGGGATGCAGTCGACCATGAAGAAGCCGATTCTGGGTGCTCAAGAGGCTCCACACGTGGCGCCTTGGCCAATAACAGACTAGTCTAAGAAGGCCATCTCGACCCTCAAGCATTACGGGTTTCGTCATCTCAAGGTTCTCGAGCATCAGTATTTGACCGACTAGGACGCCGGGAGAAGCACGCCAAAATTGCCAGTCTGGGGCTGGCAACCGCGTGGAGGGTGGAGTACCCTATAGGGTTGAACTGGCCGAAGACACGAACAGTCGCCAGTTTCGGGCGTTACAGTGCCAAATCAACAAAATCTGAAACAACCACTTCAGCTTGGAAGAAGTGGGCCTTAGATCCGCCATTTCCAGACACTATAATGCGAGCCCCCATGCCGCCTAAATTCAAGGTCCCACAAATCAAGACCTATGATGGGACCGCGGATGCGGACAAGCAAGTCGAACTATTCTGAGGACACATGCTCCTCCAGAATGCCAGCGACGCGGCAATGTGCAAGGCCTTTTTGCTGACCCTAACTGGGCCTGCTCGGCAATGGTTTCGAAGACTTGAACCAGCCTCTATTTCTTCTTTTTGGCAGCTTGCCGACGCCTTATCAGCAGCCTTCTCTACGACGAAAACGTGAAGAAAAGAGATCACATATCTATATGCCATCAAGCAAAGGGACGACAATGTCCGAGACTATATTAACCGGTTTACTTGGGCAGTTTTGGAGGTCAAACATGTCGAAGATGAGACCTTCAAGCATATTTTTGTAGGGGGCCTCCGAGACGAAAAACTCACCTAGTCCTTGGCCTTCAAGCAGCCGAGCACACTTTCACAGATGCTCGGCCGCGCCCAGAGGTATGCCGATGCTGCAGAGTACATGAAGAGCCGTAAAGAGGAGGTCGGCCCTAGCAGGACCAAGAAGAAAAAGAAGCAGAAGAAGGCGCCAGAGCAAAACAACACTGAGCAGAACAAGAAGAAAAAGAAAGAAAAGAAACCCGAGAAGCCAAAGATGCCGGCAGACAAGTTTCAAAGCTACACGCCATTGGTGGTAACCATCGACGAGGTGCTCGCCCAAGTAAGTGGCAGGAATCTGCTGGTACCCCCACCCAAGCTTAGGGGCAGCAAGGTGAAGCGGAATCAAGCGAGGTACTGCAAGTTTCACAAGGACGTCGGACACAACACCCGTGAATGTATCCAGCTGAAGGACCAAATTAAAAGCTAGTCTGAGAAGAACATTTACGGGAATTTGTTGAGCGGGTTCTAACCCCGAGCTCCACCTTGGCAAGGAACGATCCATCGAGCCGAGACATGAAGAACCGCTCATGACCTGACACTGGGAACACCTCGAAACCCCTAAACATCGTTCACACAATCTTCGGTGGGCCCGTCACTGGGGACACATCGAGTGGGCGACGGGCGAATGTCAGAGAAGCTTGGCTGATCGAGCAAGGTGAGTTCATAAACATGTCCAAACACGTAAACAAAATATGCCGCCAACAAGACGCTTCGATTACATTCACCAAGGAGGAAGTGGACAAGCTGATTCATCCGCATAATGACGCCCTTATGTGCGAACTGCATATCACCAATAACATAGTGCGGTGAGTGCTGATTAATAACGGTAGCTCGACTGATATCCTCTTCAAGCAAGCTTTTGATAAGCTAAGGATCAGCAACGCCACCTTGCTTCCGGTCCAAACCCCGCTCTACAGCTTCACAAGAGAATGCGTCCGAGCAGTAGGAAAGGTCAACATGCCCATGACTTTCGAAAAAGGAGCTACTTGGATCACTCGTGTCGTCGACTTTCTAGTCGTCGACAAGCCCTCTCAGTACAACATCATAATCGACCGCCTGACGCTGAATGTGTTGAAAGCCGTGGTCTCTACGTATCACCTAGCCATGAAATTTCCAACGGAGGATGGAGATGGAGTAATTCGCTCATCCCAGAAGGACTCCCAAGCTTGTTACGCCAATGTTGTAAGAGCCACGATAGCTCAGCATCTAAGCGTCTCGGCCATCTGTGTGGTTGACGAGGCGGATCTACCTGCCGACCCGATGCCCAAGATGCTTTCCAATCTAGACCCCCGACTACCCGAGGAAGAGGTAAGAGCCACCTCGGTTGAATACTTAGTGTTGTTCCCTTTAGACCCTACGAGGCCTAAACGCATTGTCCAACTCGGATCCCAGTTGAGACTTGAGATCCGGGCAGACCTAGAAGGGCTTCTCACAAAGTTTCAGGACGTGTTTGTGTGGTCCCATGAAGACATGCCCAATATTGACCCAAGTGTGATCTGTCATCGGCTCAACGTCCAACCCGACCACAAGCCAATGATACAAAAGAGGAGAGCTTTTAATCCAGAGAGGTACGCTGCTATAAACGAAGAGGTCCAAAAGTTCCTCAAGGCGGGATTCATCAGAAAGGTCAAATATCTGGAGTGGTTGGAAAATGTCGTCCTCGTCAAAAAGACGAACGGCAAATGGTGGGTCTGCGTTGATTTTACCGACCTAAACAAGGCTTACCTGAAAGATTGCTTTCCACTTCCCCTGATAGACTAGCTTGTTGATGCTACCATCGGCCACGAATTACTGAGCTTCATGGACGCTTATTATGGGTATAATCAGATAAAGAAGGCCGATGAGGATCAAGCAAAGATAGCTTTCGTTACCGACCAGGGGTTATACTGCTACATGGTAATGCCCTTCGGACTGAAAAATACTGGGGCTACCTATCAGCGCCTAGTCAACAAGATGTTTGCTTGGCTGATAGGCAAAACAATGGAAGTCTACGTGAACGACATGTTAGTAAAGTCCATTCGAGCAGAGGACCACATGACCGATCTCCGAGCAAGCTTCGACATTCTCCGAGAATATAGGATGAAACTTAACCTGGTCAAGTGTGCGTTCGGGGTAAGCTCAGAAAAATTTTTGGATTTTTGGTCAACCGACGAGGCATTGAGGTTAAACTGGCAAAGGCCCAAGCAATTATAGCGGCATGATAGCGGCTCTCTCGAGATTTGTTTCCCAGGCTACCGACAAGTGCCGTCCATTTGTTAAGGCGCTTAAGGGGAGGTTTGAGTGGAGCAAGGAGTGTGAGGAAGCTTTTCAAAATCTAAAGAAGTATTTGACCACACTCCCGCTCCTATCCAAACCTTTACCCGACGAGGTTTTAACTACATATCTAGCCGTGTCCGAGAAGGCCGTAAGCTCAGTCCTAGTCTGAGATGAAGACGAAGCTCAAAAGCTAGTCTATTATACTAGCCTACATTCCAAGGTACCGAAGAGCAGTATCCCCCACTCGAAAAGTTGGCCTTCGTTATAATCACTTCAGCTCACAAGTTACGGCCATACTTTCAAGGCTATACAACAAAGGTCCCGACCAAGTCCCCTCTCCGGTAAGTTCTTCAAAGTCTGAAGATATCAGGCTGCATGGCTAAATGGTCAGTAGAACTCGGTCAGTACAACGTGCATTTCGTGCTGAGGACGGCCATCAAAGGCCAACCTCTTGCAGACTTCATCGTTGAATTTACCGATGCCGAACAAGCCACACCTTTGGCCGAGAAGGTACCTATAGAAGTGCCAGACGCCCCCAACTGCAGTGAAGATTACACCACCTTGCTGCAAGAATGGAAACTTTATGTTGACGGATCTTCCTGTATAGAAGGATCAGGTGTCAGGTTGATATTAATAAGCCTGAACGGATACAAGGTGATCTACACGCTCCGATTCGACTTCAAGGCCTCCAACAATGAGGCAGAGTATGAAGCGCTTCTGGTCGAACTTCGTATGGCCAGGGATCTTGGAGTAGACCGTATAATCATCCACAACGACTCTATACTTGTCGTCCAGCAAGTCACCGGAGCATTTCAAGCCCGAGCGGACTCTATGGCTGCATACTTACAAGAGGTCAAGCAACTGCTCGAGCAATTTAAATCCCATTCTTTCAAGCAGATCCCCAGGTCAGAGAACCCAAAGGCCGATGCTCTTGCTCGGCTAGCTTTGGGCATCAACGATAATGACCTGACTTTGGTCCCCATTGAAAGGCTAGCCGAGCCAAGCATCCACAAGGAAGTGACAAATATAGCCAAGGAACTCAAGACCACATGGATGGACCAGATCATCCGATACCTGACAACAACCGAATTACCCGACGACCTAGAAGAGGCATGTCGGATACGCAATAGGTCGGCCCGTATTCGATGATTGAAGGAAGACTATATCAGCGAGGCTATACCACGCCGTGTTTAAAGTGCATGGGCCCCAAAAAATCCGAATACCTAATGAAGGAGATCCACAAAGGTCTGTGTGGCAATCATTTTGGGGGACGATCGTTGGCAAAAAAGTGTCTTCGACAGGGCTACTACTGGTCGACCATAAAGCAAAACTGTAGGGATTTTATGCAAAAATGCCTCAAATGTCAGCAATTCGCGAGAATGCCTGGATTTCACGCCGAGCCCCTCACTTCAGTAACCTCAGCATGGCCATTTGCGAAGTGGGCTATCAATCTGATCAGACCCCTTCCTCAGGCCCGATCATAATTCAAGTACGGCATCGTGGCCATAGATTACCTGACCAAATGGGTTGAAGTAGAACCGTGTACCAACATGACTGAAGCTAAATGTATCAACTTTGTGTGGAAGAACATCATTTGTCGGTTTAGAATCTCACACACGATCGTGACCGACAATGCCAAACAGTTCAAGTCTTCTGGTCTCCTCCGCCTATGTGAGCAGCTCGACATCAAGAAAGTGTTCTCCTCTCTGAACTACCCCTAGAGCAACAACCAAGTGGAGGCAGTCAACAAAACAATCAAGGACAACTTGAAGAAAAAGCTCGAGGGCCTTAAGGGAGCGTGGATCGACGAGCTCCCACAAGTGCTCTAGGCTTACCACACAACTGCCCGGACAACAACCAGGGAGACCCCGTTGTCCCTCGTGTACAGGGCAGAGGCTGTCATCCTGGCCGAGGTGGGGTTGCCTAGCTTCAGAATTGAACAATATAAGAAGATTTAGAATGCTGTGATCATGATGTCCGAGCTTGACATGCTGGAAGAAAAAAGAAACTAGGCAGCAATCCGTAATGCAGCCCAGAATCAAGAGTCGCTTGGTATTACAACAAGCGGGTCCAACCGAGAAGCTTGAAAATTAGGAATTTTGTACTAAAGAAGGTCACAATTCAATAGCTCGATGTGGGGTCTTTGGGTCCAATGTAGGATGGGCCGTATAGGGTCGTCCGCCTTGTTCAGCCGGGCACGTACAAGTTATCTGCAAACCAGCTCGGTCATCCTTGAAACGTTGAGTTCTTAAAAAGATTCTTTTGTAAAGATCGAAGCCAGAAACCTTTTTTGACCTCTGGCCATAATTCTTTTGTAACTAGGCCTATTGAATATGACTAGGATGTAAATACTAGACCTCAATGAAATACAAATTTTCTATACCATTCCATTGAGCAATGTGTTTGAGGGAAATAAACAGACCCGAAAAGGGGATGCCATAACTCCAGCCCGGAGGACTAGACAACAACTCACGACAAGGGAGAGTCATCCTAATTAAACCAAACTAGGGAGCTGATCGACACCTCAGCGATTCTAAGTCTATCCCCGTACAGACCACCCAATGAGTCGCTTGGCACAACTGCGTGCCCGACGAGTTCTACACTTGCAAAGTTTCCTCAAACTTAGACAAGTTTAGGGGGCAACAGGGTAAGGGTATTCATACGCTGTTGTACTCTGCCCGACTAAGAAAACGAGGATACCATCCCTGCTCGGATGAACTAAGTAAACAAGGATGCCATCCCTACTCGGATGAACTCTGTAGTTATCGAGATAATATACTCAGCCTCAATTTTAATTGAAAAAACAGAAGCTCAGAAAACTATGGTCTAGGAATGCCCCTCCCGATGAGCATCCAACTTGGTCTGAATTTCTAATTTAATTCTGAGACCAAGATCTATTTTAACTCGGCACGACGAAGGCCTAACTACATTCCTAAGAAACCTCTCACCCTGAAATATGAACACATTTTCCCGAGAACAGTCGCACTTGGAAAAACTTGAAAACATAGTATGCAAGAATCCGAGAAGCGAAGAAGGAAAATATCTTTCATTTATGGTGATGGGGAGGTACAATTAACTGGGCACCTCTCGAGCTTGGACATTCAAAATGACAAAAAATAGATTAAGCATGAGTGTCATCCTCGTCTCCAATAGCGCCTTCCTCACCTCCCCCGCCGATAGTGCTCTGCTCGTCTCCGTTGCCGTCGATGTCCACTACAACAACCTCCTCGCCTTGCTGTTGCTGAGCAGCGCCTTGTTCTGGCTCGACTATGAGCAACTAGTCAAAGCCTTCAGCCTCAGGGTGCTGCTGGATAAGATGATCCCGGAGGTCTGTCATGCCGAAGTAGTAGTAGTTGGTATATTCTAAAGACGCCTTGAATTCCTCCACAGCTTGTGTGAGACGGCCGGGGAGCTCCTTTTAAAATCGTTGATGCTCGGCCTGCAGAGCCACCAGCTGCTGCTTGAGCCGAGCAGCCTCATCCTTCGCCTCCCCGGCCTCCCTCAAAGCCTCCTCGGCCTCCACCTTGGCCTGGGCGGTGTCCTCCTTGGCCTTCCAGGCTTCCTCTTCAGCTCAAGAAAGGGACTTCTTAATTTGGTCTAGCTCGATGTTCTTAACACCGAACTTCCTCTCAACCTCCAACTTGCTAAAGAAGGTCTTCTTATGCCTTTCTTTCTCCTTGTCGAAGTCCTTCATCTTGGTTGAGTAGGCCATGTGCAAGATGGCATTAGTCTAAGGATAACAAAACTTCAGTGCTCGGTGGGAGGAAAAATAGTCAAGAGGCTTGGGTTGGATGAGCACTTACCGTGGCAGTAGAACGGAAGGCCATGTCGGATAGGCCCTAGAAATCCTCCCTTCAGAAGTTCACCAAAAATTCTTCCTAGGGCATTATGTCCCCAAGATGCTCCAGGATGGTTCCGTGGTAGTTCGGGCGTCTCCTCTAGGGGTCCTAAGAAGACACCACGGTGGTGTCGTCGGCGGGTGTCTCCTCCGATGAAGCCCTAGTCCTCAGAGGTTAGGGTGGTGGCTCTTGGATTGTGACGGGTACCTGCTTAGGTCGGGGAGGAAGCTCCGTCCTCGGAGTCCGTTTACGCTTCCTCTCGACCTCCACGGCCTTGCCCTTCTTTTTCCTGAGGCTCTCCATAAGAGCTCGCCTCTCAGCAGCTGTGCTTGGCCGTGAAGACATCTTTACAAGCCAAAAATTCTCAAGTCGAAATAAGGTCAACACGAATAAAAAAAAAAACTCGAGGCTGACCTCCGATCCGAAGCTGACGAGATGGGTTAATGAGCCGAATCACGTCATCGAGGTTCTCGTCTGCCACAGGTGGCCCCACATCGAAGGAACCACTCGACAAGTCCTCAGAATTGGACGATGATGGCTCCCTTGTCGGCCATTCAGATCAAGAAGTGCTCGGCCCCAGGACATCCACGGCGCCTGGCCTAGCAACTGTCACCTGCTCGGCCGACCGTACAGGTCAAATTTGTGGGGGATTTATTCTACTGGATTCCCTGAACCAGCCATAACCGGAAAGGGTTTCCTTCCCGAGCAGGAAGGACTGCTGCCTAGTGGCTTTCGGCTTCTCGAACAGGTCTTCGACCGCTCTGATCACATGATTCGGTGCCTAAGGCCTCTTAGACCATACGTACCTTTGTTTAAATGTCCTTAGCACATGCTGGTCAACAGGGACGGCCTCACTGGCTCAGGCTAGATAATTGCCCCCAACGTAGAACCACTCATACTTCCAAAGTTTATCCAAGTCGAAGTTGCCCAAAATAAAGTCTTTCATGAAGCCGGTGACATAATACCACCCAGATTGCCAAGGAAGCTTCTTTATTTTATACACTTGTTTAAATGCTTCCAGCGGTATCTCGGTTGCCCGGTGGTACCTCCATAATACGTACATCCCGATCAACGACCTGTAACTATTCGGGTTTAATTGAGTCGGGCACACGTTAAAATCATTAAGTGCCTGGCATAGGAATGGATGGAATGGGAGGCGCAGCCCAGCCCTGCAAAACTCAACGTAGAGCGTTATACATCCCTCTAGCGGCTCCAGTGGCAAATCGTTCTCCTCGAACACGATAAGGATCATGTCGTCTGGGATGTTGAACTTGGCACGTAGATTCTCTAGCCGGGACTCCGTTATAGTGCTGGTGTAGGCTGCTGCTGAGGTCTACTTGGGCCGGGTCACCCTGTGCGCAGTCACCCCCCAAACCCTGGTGATTCAGACCCGTTCGTCCTCTTCTATTTTGGGTTGCTCTACCTCCTCTACCTCCTCTGTCGCCTGCTTTTTGTCAGAGATGTCCACCATAATTGTGCCTGCGACCTGGACTAGGGCCCCAAAATTTCGCTTGGATGTGCTCGAAACATCGTTGGTTGTCTGAAACTTGGCTCTCTCCTGGGCAGTAACTCGGGAGGAGCCTGTTGTCGTCGCCCCGATGTAAGGGTCTTCGCCCCTGTATAGCTTGATCGGTCTCTCCCCGTCCAACAGGTTGAGAAACTCCTGCTCGGGGACCGTCTGGGAGTCAACACTCGATATTTATTTGAGTCGGTCGGCCCCATCCCGCTTGTTGAGGGTAGCTCGGCACTCCCACCGAGGACATTAACTTTGGTGATCGGCAAATAAGTTCGACAGAAATGGCTACCGCCCGACCCGACGAATTATGCTTCTTCCCGGGGAGCCTTCCACTGATCTGAGGGCACGCCCCCAAGAAGGCTGCCACCTCGGGGGATGAACTCTAGCTCGGGCCGGGCCACGCTATTCATCATAACACGTCACTACCCATCCTTGTTGGCCAACACCAGGCAGGCGTGCTGCCGTCCGATAGAGTCCAATCCATTATACTATGGACGCGACACTTGTCACCTATTGCTTGATACACTTTGATGTGACACCTGGGTAATGGGCAAAACCCATCTTGCACCCGATCCAGCTGGTGGCCTATAAATAGGATGCATTTATGACGTTTTGGAGAGAGAGACCTCTTCTCATTTAATCAGCTGCCGACCTCTGCCGAACAGTTCTTGCTTTGAGCATCGGAGAGCCCTTGTCTATTGGCTAACCCCATTTCTCCGAATCATCCCTCTCGCAGGTACTCAATCCCGACCAGGGGCAAGCTTAAGGGGAGGTCAGAAGGTGTTCAGTCACCCTTGGGTGTTGATCCGACGCCGGACAGCGGTAAGCATCAACATTTTGGCGCTAGAAGGAGGGCCGACGCGCCCCAATCCAAAGTTATTCTACCTCGGATTTCCGAAATGACAACACGAGGTAACGTAAGGGATGATACCGCCCGACATCAGGAGTCGGGCGATGCCAGGCATAGGCAACCAGCTACAGAACGGCCCAGCAGTCGTCCTCGGACCGCCAGATCTCGGTCCGGAGGGCAAGGAAGCGCGGCAAGAGCTGAGTCGATGCAGGCCCGAGCTGCACATGACCCCATCCAGGAGCTCACAGATGCAGTTTGGATTTTAACTCGGCAGCTCGCGCAAGCTCGACAACAAGCTGCGCCAGAACCGCCACCCCCTGCCCAGGTTGACCAGGCAGAGGGTCGGCGTGAGCAGAGTGCCACTAACTGGGAGGACCGATCAGAGCAGTCTCCAGGATCCACCAGAGGGCCCCTGCTCGATAATCGACTGGTTCATGAACGACAGATGGGACGTCAACCACACCGTGTCCCTTCACCACAAGGTTCTAGAGCCTCGGTATTTGATCAGCTCGGATACCGAGGGATTAACAGAAATCGCCAAGGCGGAGCTGAAGGCCGTGCTGAGGGCAGAGTACCTTATCGGGTCGAACTGCCCGAAGATACGAATAGTCGCCAATTTAGGGTGCTGCAGCGACAGATCGATGACATCCGCAATTGCAGGTTCGGTTCGGATGAGATCGGGGCGCAGGGTCCGCCCTTCCCGGATCATATAATGCGGGCACCCATGCCGCCGAAGTTCAAGGTCCCACAAATTAAGTCTTACGATGGGGCCACCGACGCGGATGAGCATGCCGAGCTCTTTCGCGGGCACATGCTGTTGCAGAATGCCAGTGACGCTGCAATGTGCAAAGCCTTCTCCCTCACCCTTACAGGCCCTGCTCGGCAGTGGTTTCGACGGCTCGAACCAGGGTCGATTTCTTCTTTTGGGCACTTAACTGACGCTTTCTCCGCTGCATTCTCTACAACTAGGACGCGGAGGAAAGAAATAACTTCTTTGTACGCTGTCAAGCAGGGGGACGGCAGTGTCAGGGATTACGTCAACCGATTTACCCGGGCTGCCCTTGAGGTCAAGCACGTCGAAGACGAAACCCTCAAACATATTTTTGTAGGGGGCCTCCGAGACGAAAAGCTGACCTGGTCCCTGGCCTTCGAGCAGCCAAACACGTTTTCGCAAATGCTCGGCTATGCTCAAAGGCATGCAGACGCTGCCGAGTATATGAAAAGCCGTCGGGAGGAAGCTGGCCCGAGCGGGACGAAAAAGGAAAAGAAGCAGAAAAAAAGACCAGTGCAGGATAGTGCCGAACATGCGAAGAAGCAGAAGAAGGAGAAATCTGACAGGCCGAAGGGGCCGACCGGCAAGTTCCAAAACTACACACCTCTGGTGGCAACCATTGATGAGGTGCTTGCCCAGGTCGGTGACAAGAATATGTTGACACCGCCGCCCAAGCTTCGAGGCTTTAGGGTGAAGCGTGACCAGTCAAAGTTTTACAAATTCCATCAGGATGTGGGTCATACAACCCGAGAATGCATCCAACTTAAGGACCAAATAGAAAGGCTGGTCCGAGAAGGTCTATTGCAGGATTTCGTGGAGAAGGCCATAAACCTGAGGGCGACCTCTGGAAGGAACGACTCGTCAGGCCGAGACGTACAGGGCCGACCCAGGAACGATAGTGTGAACGCCCCAGAACCCCCGAATATCGTACACACGATACTTGGCGGGCCTGTAGCCGGGGACACATCGAGTGGGCGGCGATCCTACGTCAGAGAAGCCCGGTGGGTCGAACGGGGTGATTTCATGAATGTCTCCGAGCATATCAATAAGATATGCCACCAAGAAGACATCCCGATCACCTTCACTGAGGAGGAAGCAGACCGGCTGATGCATCCCCACAACGACGCCTTGGTTTGTGAACTGCCTATCGCCAACAACGTTGTACGACGTGTTTTAATTGACAATGGCAGTTCGGCAGACATTCTCTTTAAGCAGGCGTTCGACAGACTGAAGATCAGCAATGCACCTTTGGTCTAGGTCCGGACCCCACTTTTCGGCTTTGCGAGTGAGTGTGTCCGAGCAATCGGGAAGGTTAGTCTCCCGGTAACTTTTGGAGAAGGTGTTGCCAGGGTTACTCGGGTGGTCGACTTTTTGGTCGTCGATAAACCCTCTCAGTATAACATAATCATCGGCCGACCGACACTCAACGGATTAAAAGCCATGGTCTCGACATATCACCTGGCAATGAAGTTCCCAACCGACGGTGGCGTTGGAGTAATCCGCTCGTCCCAGGTGGATTCCCGGGCTTGCTATGCAAATGCAGTCCGGGCAGCCTCAGCCCAGCAGCAGGGAATTCTAGCCGTGCACACAATCGACGAGATCGACCTCCTAACTGATCCAATGCCGAAGATGCTCGCGGACCTAGACCCTAGGTTTCCCGAGGAAGAAGTAAGGGGCACCCCGGTCGAAGACTTAGTGCCGTTCTCCCTGGACCCCGAAAGGCCAGAACGCACAGTCCAACTCGGGTCTCAGTTACAACCTGAGATCCAGGCCGACCTGGAATCCCTTCTTTCCGAGTACCGCGACGTTTTTGCATGGTCTCACGAAGACATGCCCGGCATAGATCCGAGCATCATCAGCCATCGGCTTAACGTCCAACCTGGTCACAGGCCGGTGATACAAAGACGAAGAGCCTTCAACCCGGAGAGATATGCCGCGATAAATGATGAAGTCCAGAAACTATTGAAGGCTGGGTTCATTAGAGAGGTCAAATATCCAGAATGGTTGGCAAATGTCGTCCTCGTCAAAAAGGCGAACGGCAAGTGGCGGGTCTGCATCGATTATACTGATCTTAACAAGACCTGCCCCAAGGACTGCTTTCCGCTTCCTTGGATAGACCAGCTCGTTGACGCCACAGCCGGACACGAGCTCTTGAGCTTCATGGACGCGTACTCTGGATATAATCAGATAAGAATGGCCGAAGAGGACCAAATTAAAACCTCATTCGTTACTGACCAGGGTTTTTATTGTTACGTTGTGATGCCGTTTGGTCTTAAGAACGCCGGAGCTACCTACCAACGGCTCGTTAACAAAATGTTCGCTCGGCTGATCGGGAAAACTATGGAGGTCTACGTGGACGACATGTTAGTAAAATCTGTCCAGGCGATGGACCACATAGCCGACCTCCGAGCTAGCTTTGACATTCTCCGGGAGTATGGGATGAAACTTAACCTGGCAAAATACGCTTTTGGCATCGGCTCCGGCAAATTCCTCGAATTTTTGGTCAACCGACGAGGAATCGAGGTGAACCCGGCTAAGGCCCAGGCAATCATAGACATGCATTCTCCTCGGACTGTTAAAGACATGCAAAGGCTTACCGGCATGGTGGCTGGCCTGTCAAGATTTGTCTCCTGGGCTACCGACAAGTGTCACCCCTTTTTCAAGGCACTTAAGGGGAGGTTCGAGTGGAGCAGGGAGTGTGAGGATGCTTTCCAAGGCTTAAAAACTTACCTAGCCACACCCCCGCTCCTGTCCAAACCTTCCCCCGGTGAGGTGTTAACCGCCTATTTGGCCGTCTCGGAGAAGGCTGTCAGCTCGGTACTAGTCCGTGACGAAAACGGGATCCAAAGGTCGGTTTACTATACCAGCCACGCATTCCAAGGAGCCGAGGAGCGCTACTCATCATTGGAGAAGCTAGCCTTCGCATTAATGACATAAGCCCGGAAGCTGCGGCCATATTACCAGGGCCATACCGTTAACATCCCGACCAAATTTCCTCTCCGACAAGTCCTACAGAGCCCGAAAATATCAGGTCGGATGGCCAAGTGGTCGGTCGAGTTGGGCCAATACGATATACATTTTGTGCCGAGAACGGCAATAAACGCCCAAGTCCTGGCGGATTTCCTTGCCGAATTTACAGAAGCCGGGAAGGTCGCTCCTTCAGTTGAGAAATCACCCGTGGAGGAGCCAGATACAGCCAGCTGTAGTGAACAAGGCCTCTCCTCGGAGCTGAACTGGAAACTACACGTCGACGGCTCAACCTGCGTTGATGGGTCGGGGCAGGCTTGATTTTAACAAGCCCCGACGGATATAAGGTCATTTATGCCCTTCGTTTCGACTTCAAAACCTCAAATAACGAAGCGGAATATGAAGCTCTGCTGGCCAGACTACGAATTGCCCGGGACCTCGGAGTTGATCAGCTGACTATCTATAGTGACTCAATGCTGGTGGTGCAGCAAGTCACAGGAGGATTCCAGGCCCAAGCAGAATCAATGGCGGCATATTTAAAAGAAGCGAAACGGTTGCTTGGACAATTCAAGTCCTACACTTTTAAGCAAATCCCCCGATCCGAGAACGTGGAAGCTGATGTCCTCGCTCGACTAGCCTCCGGGATAGGCGGAGTAGACCCGATATCCGTTCCTGTTGAGAGACTCTCCGCACCAAGTATCAGTACGGAGGTCATGAGCCTGGCAGCCGAACCACAATACACATGGATGGACCTGATAATCCGGTACCTGACCTTAGCCGAATTACCCGATGACCGGGAAGAAGCACGTCGGATACGTAACAGCTCGGCCCGGTATTCAATGATTGGGCAAAAGCTATACCGACGCGGCTACTCAACGCCATACCTGAGATGTTTGGGTCCCCAGGAGGCCGAGTACTTAATGAAGGAGATTCATGAGGGTCTGTGTGGCAATCACTTGGGTGGACGTTTCTTGACCCAAAAATGCCTGCGGCAGGGTTACTACTGGCCTAGTATGCAGCAAGACTGCGTGAGCTTTGCACGAAAATGCCTCAAATGCCAACAATTTGCTCGGATGCTAGGTTCGCACGCCGAGCCTTTAAATCCGGTGACTTCAGCATGGCCATTTGCAAAATGGGCCATCGACTTGATCGGACCACTCCCTCCGGCTCGTTCGTAATTCAGATATTGTGTCATCGCCATCGACTATCTGACAAAATGGATCGAAGTCGAGCCTTGCACCAACATGACTGAAGCTAAGTGCACCAACTTCGTATGGAAAAATATCGTCTGTCGGTTCGGAATCCCGCACACTATCGTGACCGACAATGCTAAGCAGTTTGACTCCTCGGGTTTACGGCATTTGTGTGAGAAGCTCGGCATTAAGAAAGTCTTCTCTTCTCCGAGCTATCCACAGAGTAACGGCCAAGTGGAGGCCGTAAACAAGACAATTAAAGACAATCTGAAGAAGAAGCTCGAAAGGCTCAAGGGTGCGTGGATCGACGAACTGCCCCAAGTGCTCTGGGCATACCGAACAACCGCGCGAACTGCCACTGCCCCAAGTCCTCGGTACTGGACAATGAAGGCTCCCTCGTCGGCCACCCGGACCGGGAAGTGCTTGGCCCTGGAAGATCCGCATCACCCATATGGGCAACAGTAACCTGCCCGGTCTCCCAGGCAGAATGCCTAGCTCGGGGAAAACTGCTAGATTCCCCGAACCAACCGTATCTGGACAGGGTGTCCTTTCTCAGAAGAAAGGACTGTTGTCTGGACGACTTGGGCTTTTCGAACAGCTCGTCCACGGCCTCTATTACATGGCTCGGAGCCCAAGGGCGCTTAATCCAGACGTGCCCCAGCTCGAATGACCCCGGCACTTGTTCATCCTCGGGGACAACTTCACCAGCTCGGGCTAAAAAGTTCCCCCTGACGTAAAACCATTCATACTTCCACAGCTTATCCGAGTCGGGGTTGCCCAGAATAAAGTCCTTTCTGAAGCCGGTGAAGTAGTACCAACCGGACTGCCGAGGAAGCTTCTTCATCTTGAATACTTGCTTGAAGGCCTCCAGCGGCATCTCAGTACTCCGGTGGTACTTTCACAAAATATACATCCCGATCAGCGACCTGTAGCTGTTCGGGTTTAATTGTGCCGGGCACACATTAAAGTCATTAAGCGCCCGGCGGAGGAAACGGTGCAGTGGCAGACGCAGCCCGGCCTTGAAGAACTCGGCGTAAAGGGTGATAAACCCCTCCGGCGCCTCTAGAGGTGAATCCCCCTCGCCGGGAACGACGAGATCCACATCGGCCAGAATACCATATTCGGCACGCAGTGTCCTTAACCGCGACTCTGTAATCACGCTCGTATATCCTGCCGCTGAGGTTTGCCCAGGACGGCTTATCCGATATGCTGTGACGCCCCGTACGCGGGTGGCCTGGACCTCCTGCTCTATCTCCGGCTGTTCTGCCCCTGCCTCCTCGGCCGCATGCTCCTCATCGGAGGCATCAACCGTAATCACGCCTGCAACTTGGACGGGGGCCTCGGCATTCCGACCAGAGGTGCTCGGAGCGTCCTCTTGGGTTTGAAACTCGGTCCTCTCCCTTGGAAAAACTTGGGAATGGCCCGCTGTTGCCGCCCTAGTGTAAGGGCCTTGCTCCCTGGACGACCTGATAAGTTTGTGCCCTCCCAGCAAATCTAAAAATTCTTGCTCGGGCACGGTCTGGGAATCGACCCTTAGGATCTGCTCCAGCCGCCTGGCCCCTTCCCGTCTATGGGACGCCACCTCGGCGTCAGATTGAGTCGAAGAAGAGCTACTGCTCTCCCCGCTGCTTTCCGACCATGAAGCCTCTACGTTTTACGAGTCGGACAAATCACTCATTTTTCACTCGAGAATTACCTGCTCGGGTTCTTGGTTGCTCGGTTGATATAATCCTCAGCTAGTACTTGAGCTCGGCAGCTAAAATTTCTCGTTCGTAAATTTCTGAAAATGAAGTGCAAATTACGGAGGGGAGGGGCCCTATTTATAGCCACTTTAAGCGGGAAGTTCGAGCGCGAAAACCCAAAAGGCGCAATTAATACGCCTGACAGCCACACAGACGGCTGCGACGCGACATGCGTCCCCCGTCTGATCCGCGCGTCTTTTCACCTCACCCCGCTTCTAAGTGTCGCTTAGTCTTCTTCCTTTGAGCCGACATCACCCACTCGGCATAGTCCACCCGGTCGAACACCGACCAGGTGCACTGGGGGGCTAATGTTGAGGGTAGCTCGGCACTCCCACCGAGGACATTAACTTTGGTGGTCGGCAAATAAGTTCGGCAGAAATGGCTACCGCCCGACCCGACGAATTATGCTTCTTCCCGGGGAGCCTTCCACTGATCTGAGGGCACGCCCCCAAGAAGGCTGCCACCTCGGGGGATGAACTCTAGCTCGGGCCGGGCCACGCTATTCATCATAACACGTCACTACCCATCCTTGTTGGCCAACACCAGGCAGGCGTGCTGCCGTCCGATAGAGTCCAATCCATTGGACTATGGACGCGACACTTGCCACCTATTGCTTGATACACTTTGATGTGACACCTGGGTAATGGGCAAAACCCATCTTGCACCCGATCCAGCTGGTGGCCTATAAATAGGATGCATTTATGACGTTTTGGAGAGAGAGACCTCTTCTCATTTAATCAGCTGCCGACCTCTGCCGAACAGTTCTTGCTTTGAGCATCGGAGAGCCCTTGTCTATTGGCTAACCCCATTTCTCCGAATCATCCCTCTCGCAGGTACTCAATCCCGACCAGGGGCAAGCTTAAGGGGAGGTCAGAAGGTGTTCAGTCACCCTTGGGTGTTGATCCGACGCCGGACAGCGGTAAGCATCAACACCGCTCTAGGGACACTAACCTAAACGGTGGACGAACTGCCCTTTAGGTTGCTTTTTGACCAAGAAATGTTGATGTTCTGGGAATCTGACACGTCACTCATTTTTGTACTCCTCGAAAAATTACCTAATCGGGCTGTGGTAGCTTGGAAACGTAAAGTCTTCAGGTAAATAACTATAGCTCGGCAACTAAGAACTCTCCGGGTGCAAAATCTGACTTCAATCATATGAAATTGACGAAAAAAAAGGTATTATTTATAGCCTTTTTTAGGAGGGAAATCTGGGCATGAAAAACAAAGAGGCGCGATGATTACGCCTATCAGGCGACGCAGTCGACCGTGGAGAGACAAGTGTCCCCTGGGTGACCGCACGACATTTCGTCTCACCCCTCTTTGGAGTGCCATTTGGTCTTTTTTCTCTTAGCCGACCTCACTTACTCGGCTTAGTCCATCCGGCCGGACACCGACCAGGTAAACTGAGGGGCTAATGTTGAGGGTGAGCTCAGCGCCATTGGCGAGGAGACAAACTTCGATGGTTGGCTAAACAGCTTGGCAGAGCTACCAATGAGCAAACTACCGACCCTGACAATAACGTATGCTTCATCTGAGGTGCTTCTCAGGGCCCCCAGGGCCGCACCCCTAGCAGGTTGCCACCTCGGGCTATGCGCCAACTCGGGTCGGGTTATTCTCGTTCACAAAGTAGGCTGCTACTCGTCACCATAGGCTAATAAACGACAAATGACTCACCGTCTGATGGAAACCAATCTATCGACGGAGGGGCGTGACACTTGTCACCTACTGCCTGACACCCCTTGATGTGACATCTGAGTTATGGACAAAACCCACCTAACACCTGGTTCAAGTAGTAGCCTATAAATAGGATGCATTTATTGCATTTTAGGAGAGATAGACTCCTTCCCACCTAACAAGCTCTCGTCCTCTGCCGAGCAACCCCTGTCTTGAGCATCGGAGAGCCCTTGTCTATTGACTGATATCTTTTCTCTCACCTTCGAAGAGTCCCTCCTCTTATTGCAGGTACGCCCGACCAGACAAAGACAAGTCGAAAAGAGCTAGACACTGTACGCAATCGCATGTGGTATTGATCTGACGCCGAACCATGGTAAGCATTAACAGCCTGTAGTAGGAAATGTCTTTGAAAAGCAGCTCGTGCCCCAATAAAGCCTGAGGACATCATGAAGTAGATCGACAACTACCCTGAGGAGGCTGACCCAATCGATAATAGTAGTTTTGAAAACACAGACTTCTATATACCCTAAGGGAAGCTTAAGGGAAGCTTCTTTAGGGCATCCCTATTAGTACCTGAGATGAAATGCCAATTTCCCACATTGACTCCAAGGAGGAAGACCAGCACCCACTTACCTCAAGAGTTGAATTTATCAAAAATCCTGTTGTGGCAGGGCTTCAGTCAAAAGCATGCCATGGAGTTGTCAATAGAAAGTTTCAAGAACTCTTTTCTTCTTCTGAGCTTGCCTTTATTATGCCAGGCCCCGAGTATTGGGCAACGGATCCCCTGAATGGGACAATAGCTGTTTATACCAACACCTTCACTTGCAAGGTATTTCTTCCTTGCCTTCCCTTTCATAAGAAGGTCTTCAACATATTTGGAATAGCTCTACCCCAGCTTAATCCAAATAGCTGGAGACTTTTGTCTAGGGTGTAAATTCTTTGGAAAATACACTTGAAGGCCAAGCTAGCAGTTTGAGAGTTTCTTTATATCTGCACAATTAAATCGGTGCCTAATCAACCTGGTTTCTTTTATTTTTGCACTTATCCCCAGATTGGGGAACTTATCATGGGTCTTTCGAGCTCCACGCATGGCTAGAAGGAATCTTTTATCTTTTTAAAAGGCTTTTTCGACAGACACTCACAAAGACAGGACCGTCTATCTTAGTTCATTGACATTTCGCGTCAAGACGTCTGTCACCATCCTATTATGTTATATTGCCACACTTTGGCTCATGTCGGGTACTGAACATTTTTTTATTTTTCTTACAGATATTGACCCGCCACATTCCAAGCTTAATGAAGATGAGCTAGATGGATCGAGGCAGCGTTTCAAGTTTCAAAGAAATTCAGGTCATTTTTGGCTCTTGCCACGGGATATAACTGTTGGAAAAATGAATAGGCAGTGGATTTTAAACTTTTAAATAAAAGCTTTTTTTTTTAATAATAAGTTAAATATGCTATATATATAAATTAATAAAAAAATCTTGCTTATCTCTCTCTTTAGCAGACCAGAAAACTGTTGAAACTACAACTAGAGAAATCTATCAAGTGGTTATACATCATTCAGTTTATCCTCAGGTAACCCCTCCTTTGAACCACTTAAGAAAATCAAGAGTTAAAGTTCAAGATGTTAAACTATAGCTCTGTGAGAGTTTTAAAGTTTCTCTCGTTTGAATATTCTCTCTAAATTTCACAAGTGATATTAAAAACAATGAAAAATAGTTCCCTTTATAAAGATGTCAAATTAGGGTTTAGTTCTTATCAGATTTGGTCTCAAAGTACAAGGTATGATTTTTTTGATACCTTTAAAATGCAAGGTATAAAAATGAAAAAAGAAAAAAAAAACCCCTAAGTTATAAACACATGAGTAATACTCTTTCCTAATATTTATTGCAAAAATAAAAATTCAAAGTCAAATTCACTTTATGAAAAAGTCCATATATCTAATTTTATCAATATTTGAACAAAATTAAATTAACTTGTTCACAATCAAGTTTTCCCCCAAAAAAAACTAAAAAACTTGTCTATAATCATGTTACAAGTTTTCGTCCAAAACGAAAAAAAATAAAAAACATGCCAATAATCTTTTTTTTTTCCTCAAAAACATAAAGCCTAAAGAATTTGTCCTTGATCAGGTTTATCCGAAAAAAGAGCACAAAACACCATTCAATACAAAGGAGCATATATAAGCAGAGAACAATAGTCTTTAAACAATATACGATGTTCTTAAAGCTATAGACAATAAACGCAAATGGGGCACAAGTCAATAGAAGAAAAAAAAGGTAGAGAAAGTCTTAATCGCCTTATTAACAACAATAAAGAAGCACATTAGATATTTCTTTTGAGTTAAAAATTGATGTATGGAATTCACAAATAGATAAACGTCCAACTACACACTTTATCACAATGAAACAAACGGCTAATGCTTTATCGTCAATTACCAATTGGAAAACTCTTTAAGCATAATCAAATAGAAAGAGGGGAAAAAAAGAAAGAAAGAAACCCTCCTAAATTTTAAACAAGGCAAAAATTTAGAAAGAAAATTAAAATAAAATCATCCACTTACCTAGAACAAAATTTACATTATGGGCAATCACCAAGAAAATTCTTCATACATAATCAGATAGAGAGAGGGGGAAAAAGAAAAAGAAAGAAACCCTCATAAATCTTTAACAAGGCACAAATTTAATAGAAAAAATAAAATAAAATCACTCACTTACCTAGAGCAGAATTTGCTTCAAAATTGTTATTGTTCATGGTTTATTAGATTCAAGCTTGGACGTTTACACAGTCCTTTCTTTTCTGTTTTCATCTTTGTTCGTTGGGATGGTTGTAGCCTTTAGGGTGTAATTTTTTTTTGGGCAAATTACAAAAGTACCCATTTCTTTAAGGTGAAATTACAAGATTACGTAATTTTTTTAATCTAAAATTTAATAAAATGTAACTTAGGAACTAAATTTGAGACAAAAAATAAATTTAAGAGTTAAGTTAAAATACTTTTGACTATATAGACTAATTTTAGAGAGGAAAAAAGCTTAAAGGTCTTTTTGATGAATTTAACTTCTCCTTCTTTTTTTTTTTTTTTTTCTTCATGTGACTCCTCCATTTGTCACACCGCATAAGAATTGGAAATTAATGCAAAAAAATATGAAATGGGAAATGGCAGCCATTAATAGGACACATCAAACTTGAAAGGCACTTTTTAAATTTACCATATTTTTTTATTTATTTTCACCTTCTTACATATGAAAGCAACCTCAAATTTTCCCTTCATATTGATGCATGACTAATACCATGGACCGCAAAGGCCGGGACTTGCATGTGCCGGTAACATGGTAGGCCCCATCATCAAAAGCACCCAGCTCTTTCAATCACATATCCAATCCCAAGCTTTCAACAAATTAAATATATATTATTTATTAGTTAGATACCAACAAAAAGTAAATAAAATATTAAGATTCTTGATTTAAGAAACTAATCATCCATGTACCCTGGTAATGCCAATCATGGGTCATGGCATTATACTAACCCACACACTCTTATTCTTCTAGTTAATTATTTATTTTGAGTTGACAAAACTAGGATTTTGATGCATTTCTTTATTTTTATACTAAAAATTATTTTCTTAATAAACTTAATTAATAGTAACCGACATTTGATTCTGCAGATCTCTCTAACAGTATTTTGCTTAATGTGATATGACTCATTTTGTAATTATTAAAAAATGACATGTTGGATGGGAATCAGATAAAAACATAACTTGTGTCAGAATAGGTAAAAAGT
Organism: Artocarpus heterophyllus; assembly: GCA_025403435.1. Lineage (NCBI taxonomy): Eukaryota > Viridiplantae > Streptophyta > Magnoliopsida > Rosales > Moraceae > Artocarpus > Artocarpus heterophyllus. The sequence goes on from CM046353.1 coordinate 6,320,483, forward strand.
AGACACAGACCTTTTGATTAACAGTTTTATTTCAACTAACAAACTAGACGTGGAGATATGAGTACTATATAAAGAAGGTAAAATTAAACAAAGCATACTGATGTAAAAGCAGAGGGAAAAGAGAACAGCATATTCTCATGTGATAGTCAAATAATAATGGGCTTATTCTCACATGGTTTATAATTAAAAAAAAAAATCTCACGTTCGAGCTTATGGTGCAAGCATTCAAAACAATTCTGGCCTATCAAATCAATACTTATTACTTCTGTACAAAAATTAATGTATTGTTTAACAATATAAATTAAAATTAAAATTTTTAGTTGTTATAGTATAAAGTTTTTTTATGTATAATGTCAAAAAAAAGTTATAGTATAAAGCTCTTATATAATATAATGCTTTCAATCAAAATTAGTTTTAACTATTGATTTTAACCAATGCTTCCAAACACCATGTAACAACGTTTGAAAACCAAGTTGGAACTTAATCGTTCTAACATATGAGAGCTTTATACTGTAATATACTTTTGTTTTATACTGTAGCATATGAGAGCTTTGTATTATAACAGTTAAAACTTGATAATAAAACCTGATTCCCGAACACTTTCTAAAATGATGAGTTTTGTCTCGACGTGACAACTGAACTCGAATATGTTGAATGTGTAACCTCGGCTACTCGACCTTCTTCACACTTCAGAGCCTTTAAAAAAAATAGCAGAATATAGAAAAATTATCATCTCCAAATATGCTTATGATTCAGGAATATCCCTATCGTTTTGATGCAGCAAAATATATATATATATATATTCAAGAATGATTTAGGGCACAGTGTGAATGAGTTAACTAAGGCAGTCACATGCGGGTCTTCGACCCCTATGATATCTTCTACATAGGGTAGGTACATAATCTTCCATAGCTCACTAAATTAGACCTCCAATTTACCAAAACTCCCCCAATCAAAGGGCCGTAATTTTGTTAGCTAATTTTGCGGAATCTAAGCGCAAATTATGAAGAAATTAAAAATATTTTTCCACACATAACAAGAAGCAAATATTTCAATATCATCATCTGAGAAAGAAACTGAACATTTTTTTATACGCCAATACAGGACGAAGAAAACGGTTGCGACTTGCATGTGCTTGTGGGGTCATTGGGGTTAGCAGTTGGTGAGTCTAAACTTGGAACATTTGCATGTGCAACATTGATACTTTCAAACGAACCTGAAAATACGAAAATATGTTTTGGTGGGTTTGGCCCTCTCTCTCTCTCTCTCTCTCTCTCCTCTTTCTCTCTCTAACACCGCTAACTTGTCACTTTCTAGGTTACACTGCCCCACGTTGAAGGGCCCAAACCTCTTTCTTCTCTTTCCCTATATAAGTAGACCCTTTTATGCCCTTTCTCCACCACAATCAGCTCTAGGCACTTCTCTCTCCCTCTTCCACTTTCTCAAAAACACAAGACATTAATTATACACAATGGCCATTGCTTCACTATCTGCCATTTCTCTCCTATTCTTGGTCCTTAACCTTTGCCTTAGAGGAACTTTTGGTGACTATGAAGGATGGCAATCCGGCCATGCCACATTTTATGGGGGAGGTGACGCTTCTGGCACAATGGGTATGTTACACTACTTACTTTTTATCTTTATTAGTGTTAGACGGGCCAAGTTACAGTAAAAGTGCTAACAATAATAATAGAACCGTCACATAACAAAAAGTAGGTCCAAATAAATTTTACTTTATTATGTGACATGTATTCTCATGAATTGTGTTATTCGTTATTATTGGTGATATTTAATATGGTAAAAAAAAAATACTTAGAAGAAAATAACTGTTCATTGATCAATTCAGAGGTTTATGGCTCAATGTTATGGAGTTGTTCAATATAGTCTAATTGTTGTGAATACTACTATTACTACAGGAGGTGCTTGTGGATATGGCAACTTGTACAGCCAAGGCTATGGAACAAACACTGCAGCACTAAGTACAGCTCTGTTCAACAACGGCTTGAGCTGCGGGGCATGCTACGAGATGCGATGTGACAACGACCCGAAATGGTGCCTGCCCGGCAGCATCACCGTCACCGCCACAAACTTCTGCCCTCCGAACTTGGCCCTGTCAAACGACAACGGCGGATGGTGCAACCCTCCTCTTCAACACTTTGACTTGGCCGAGCCTGCTTTCCTCCAGATTGCTCAATACCGATCTGGAATCGTCCCGGTCTCATTCCGAAGGTAACCAACGAATCCCCAGTTCAGCTTTCTATTCAAAAGGTTCATGAACTTCTATATATGATAAATCTAACTTAATCAATGAATGTGATATTTTTGCAGGGTACCGTGTGCGAAGAAAGGAGGAATTAGGTTCACAATTAATGGTCACTCTTACTTCAACTTGGTTTTGATCACAAACGTTGGAGGTGCAGGAGATGTTCACTCAGTGTCGATCAAGGGATCAAAGACAGGATGGCAATCCATGTCAAGGAATTGGGGCCAAAACTGGCAGAGCAACTCATACCTCAATGGCCAAAGCCTCTCCTTCCAAGTCACCCTCAGTGATGGAAGAACCATCACTGGCAACGATGTTGCACCAGCAAACTGGCAATTTGGGCAAACATTTGAGGGTGGTCAAGTCTAAGATTTCTTTTTATTAAAAAAAGAAGTCCAAGATTTTTCAACAATTTTCTTTATTGTGTGACAGTTTTTAATATATGTAATACTATATATGGCATATTACTTGTGGGGGAAGTTTGGGTTAAAGAGCAGGGAAAAAAGGGCAAGGCCTTTGTGAGGCTGTTTATAGCTGAGGTGGCTGATTGGCACCCGCTAGACCTTTTTTTGGTTAAAGCCTTAAAGGGTTGTGAGTCCAAATAGTTTTAGTTAGAGATACGGAAAAAAATACTCAATTTGAGTGCCTTTTGTTTAAATCAAAGGCCACTTGGTATGTTCAGACTAGAGAGAGTATGTAAATTTTACTTCCCAGTTTGTGTCAAACGAGTTCAAAACCAGCTGGGGAAACTTTCTAAGTTATAAATAATGGTACTTCATATTATTCTCATCCCATCTGGGGCAAGTTTTATATTATTCTAAATTTCTGATCCACTAGTGTTATTGCAAGACTTGGCAAAAAAGCAAAGCCCACAGAATCCCACATACAGATTTAGCCTAAACAAAAACAGATACGGACAAACAAATAGAAAAAAAAAATGTAGACAAGAATTGGTATATACGATTCTATCATGTGACATAAACATTTACCTCCTAAGTCAGTTCTATCAAAGTGAAAATATCAGGATGAAACTTTTGTGGACTCTTTAAGAGTTTTTTTTTAAAATAACAGGCCTGCAAAGTGTCGGTGGCTTATTTATACAGAACTTGTTTATTAGTGCTTGCATCTTCCACAAACAAATCTGATCAAAGACCTATAAACACTTCCTCCTTACTGGTTTAAAAAGTTTTATGGCCATGGGCTATACTATTTTACCTTGCTGTAATTCTACATCCACCTTAAAATTTAAGTCCTGAATTAAAATCCCCCACTCCAAGTTCAATAAGAAAAAAAGACAAGATCATAACATAATTCAATTATCTTTCATTTATTTCAAGAACTCCTAAATAAACGTAAAAAAATGTTTTGAGTGTTTGAAAGTGTGGTTAAAACTGAAACTTTTAAACTAAAGAGCTTTACAGTGTAACTGACTTTGTAGCATATAAAACCTTTACATTGTAACAATCAAAAATTTTAGTTAAAACTGATTTTACCAAACGTACTAGTTAGACTACAAACTTGAAACATCTTCACCATGGTAAGTCTGTTTAGTTGTTTTGCCAACATTTGTGTTCAAGTAAAAAAGGGAACTGAAATGATTAAAGATCCTTTGATTTCATTTTAATGGCGAACGCAGAAGCAGTGGAGGAGCAACATTGCATGATGTCATACATAAAGTCTAGCATTAACACAGAAAGTTAAGAGACTCAAAACTTTCTAATGCCTTCGATATGAAATGATAACAAATTTTAGACAAAAAGAAAAAAGAACTTGACCTAAATCTGCTCGTCAGTCTTGGGCTAATTTACACGTATTAGTATCATAACAAAATCAGACAGTTGAAGGGCACTTGAGCCTCTCCCTCCGTAGCCTCTCCAGCTCTTTGACCATTTGCCAATGTTCTAAAGATAGGGATGTTTCACCATAACTCATGCACATTAGACGGCCCATTGTCAGCAATCTGTAAGCAACAAAAAAGGAATTACAGGGTACGAATAAAGCTTTTAAGAGTATTAATTGATAATAATACGACATACAGAAACTTGCCAATTCTAACCTGCTAAAATCTTCAGTGCCCAGGTTCCTATCTGCTTGCCTTGCTTCAACCAAGTCATTTTCTATCACCTGAAAATTTCACATTGAATGTGCCTACCAACGTTAATTTTGTGGTGTACTTTGTTTAGGCTCCTGAAGTGCAACCATATGCATTGATTGCCAAAGAAAACTTGTTTATCATGTATACCTTCTGAATTTCTGAGTCGATAGAATGAGGCAATGATCTGAGCATAGCCAAGTACCATCTCCATGCGTCCAATGCTTCAGGGGAAACTTCAGAAGAACCCACCGAGGTAGGTTGAAAGGGCAAAACTAAATCAGCAGGACAAAAACATGATTTTCCCTCTGACAATACAAGCAACTGGATATCAGCTGCCATGTCCATTTTATAGTACTTGAAGTCGTACTCCACCTGATTAAAAAATTATATGATCATATTAGTTTCTTGAGTGTCGAGCAAGCAATTTATAGGTATCTAACAATTTTTTTTTGGGCCTGAAGCCAGAGTCTGTTAACATTCAAGCAAGCAAAAATCTCATGAAGCAAATCCTAGCAAATCTATATGTTAAGCAGTCGAATACATTTAACCTATGCTAATTACTAGAATATATACATACAGCGAACACTTTATGGCAACTGTAAGATCAAAATCACCTTTTGCAACTCAATCAAATTTTTAAGCAATCTTGCATTGTCAATCCCAACAGAGACGAGGTTCCCTTCTCCCATTGTGGTCTCGTCAATGATCAAGTGTGTGCCCTCAGCCAGCTGCAGACGACCAGTTATGAGCCTGGAGCAAAAATGTAGAATTGTCAAATAAGAAATACAACTTGAAAGTGAACTTGATTTACAGTTGCAGAAAGGAGATGAATGTACCTATTTGTCTCATAATCCTTTTTTGGTGAAAAAGGAGTATTGTTAAGATACCCAATTGTTAGAGGCAAATAATCGGAGAAAGGTAAAAGATTCTTGATTGCAAGGCTAAGATGATTTCTAAATACAGACACACTTTCTTTGCTTAAACCAGTGAGATTCAGTGAAAGCTTCCCCACAGCAAGCGTATCGACTCTAGAATGCACCTGTCAAGAAAAATGTTTTAATTGTAGGTAACATAACTGATGGGTAAGAGTCAATGCCGGAAACTTCTCATAATAAAATATTCGAGATAATTTTAAGAAAAATATGAAACAAATGTAAAAGCCATTATCATGCAGAGAAATGACATTACGATTGTGCAAGAGTAGTATTTACTTTGGACAGGAGATGCAGCAACATGAAATGCGCAGCCAGACCATCATTGCCAAGAACATCTGTGAGATGCCTCAGAAGAGTTTCCCTTATCTCTTTGACCTCTGCGGGCTTTGGCTGTGAGATAAAAGAACAACACGATTTGACATGGCAAAATTTAGGGGAAAAAGTTTACATTTCTAACTTATAGAAGTACAACAGAGGGAATGGGCAATCAATTATCAATCACACAAGGAAAATAAAACTAAAGTGGGCATAAAATCACCTCTAACATAGGGGAACTCTGGAGAAAGTCATGAACTGCAAGTTTCCGATGAATAAAACAGTGGAGGTGTGGTACCTGCAGCCAAAAACATAAAACGTAAGTATTCTGAAACGCAAGTGATGTACTGATGCAGTTACAACCAAACAAAGATAGATATGGAAGCCAACAACTATTTTAACTGTCTTTTCTGGAAACGCTGAAGTCACCTATGTGCGATACACACTAAATTTTGCAAAAATGAATTTCAAGTGTGTAGAAGCATGCATTGAACACTAACAGCAATAATAACAATAACTAACTCCCAGCAACATGTATAAAATATGTAAAAGAGACTAGATTACGTATGAAGACAGCAAAATTAAGTGCCAAAAGGAAGCGCCAATACGTGGTTGCCAGATGGTAAAGGCGTCAGTGGATCTCCCATGAAGCCATTTTCAAAATCATCATATTCCTCTTTATCCATCTGATGTTGCGTGTCAAAAGTGAGGACACCAATAAACTCAAAAATCTCATTTAGCTTCAAATCAGAGTCCGGAGTGTCATATGTCTGACCAATTAGATTAAATTTTATCAGATTCGGTAAGACAAGAAAAACAAAAAAAAAATCCATCACATCAAGACATACAACTAATTATCTTGTGAGATTAACCAAAGCACAACACACCTTGACAAGACAAGGAAGAGAATCCCTCTCAACATTAGGCTGAAAACTTGCACTAGGGCAGGCACCCTGAGACATCGACTCCCGAGACTGAGTAGACTGGGAAGGATGTCCATCCTCCCTCTAAAAAAAATCAGGAAATGAAAACGATCTTCGTCAGAAATGTTTTTTGCTATACAATAAAATGAGTTATGGATTAAGAACCTACAACAAGTCACGGAACAATATAAACTTTTAACAGAATCTCAGATTTCAATCCCTCATGCGATTAGACAAAATACTGAGCGTGAATAAAATAAAATAAAATAAGAGAAAAAAAGAGAATTGTTCATTTATAGATTTCTACTGACCATCTTTTTGGCGCTAGGAGTATCTTCAAACCTGTCATTCAAGAGCTGTAAATAGCAAAAAATACATCAATCATAAAAAACAGAGTACCCAAACTAGAATATAAAACTCAAGAACTAAAGACAACATCAGCAATTGAATGAAAAACTTGAACTGAAAATGATGAGAATGAGAGAATGTAACTTATCATCTAAATTCAATCCAATTGAAATAAAAAGGTCCAGGAGGATTTCCTAAATAATCGTTTTTGCTAATCCCTAAACTTGCACAACCAACTTCGTTCGACAATTGGAAAAAAAAAAAAGTCCAGGAGGCTTTCCTAAATAATTGCTTTTGCTAATCCCTAAACTTGCACAAATAACTTCGTTGGACTTGCACAAATAATTTCGCTGGACTCTTGAAGCTTCCATTAATTTCAGCTACCTCTTCCACTTATCTACTTTATTACCGCTTGTAAATTGAATTAGTACAAAAAAAATAATACAAGTTAAAGGGCAGAAATTACAACTAAATCCATGTCATCAACAGCTTCATCATCCGCTCTTAGACGCTTCTCTCTTTGTTGGGAGGCCAACTCCATGCTTCTTTTTATCAACGCTTCAGAAGAAGACTCAGCCCATGAATTCAGTCCCGGAACCTGAAACAATTTTAAGACAACAACAAATAAAAGAGATGTTTGTGGGTTGCCTATCAATTCGTGCCTTTCTCGGCATGATAAGATAAAAATGGAAATTCCAAAATATAGAGACACTCACGGGGACACAGTAGAGCAAGCGGCGTTCCCAAATTCGCATATCGGCCGAAGAATCAATTGGAACTTGGGAAAAATCCGAGTACTTGTTGGTTCTCCAAACCGTGCCATCCTTCAAAAACCACAATTATAAGCTGACTCTTCTCAAATGGAAAAATCCCAGAAAATCACTAGGAAAACATCAATACCTTGTAAGTACCGACGTAGACTTCGTTACCTAACATGTCCTGAATCATGCCCCGGAATCGAACCAGGGTGTTGGGCTGAATCCATCTTACAGTTTTGTGATCCAGAATCGGAACCTAAATTCGCAAATACGAACAAAAAAAAAATAACTGTTTTTATTATATTATACATATTCTGAATATAAAAGCTTGATTAGTATAATTGATTGCTCCATTAACAAGTAGCATGAGACCAAGGAAAAAAAATCAAAACTTTCATATGATCTTGATCAAGCCCTAGGAAACACTAAATTTCAAAAACAGGGGAAAGATCGAACCTGAGAGAGGCCGTCCTGATCGAATAGAAAGTTGCGGAAGACGTCGAGGGCTCCCCAGTCCGAACCGGCGAAGGAGCCGGGATCGGCTCCGGAGGCCATGGCCTTCTCGAACGTCGATCGTATGGCACCCAGAGGGTTCGCGAGGCAATCGTACGGTAAACCCACCATATCTGATAGTCTCTCTTTCTCGCTAAGTTTTTGTGATGAAAGATCTGGTGCCGAAAGGGTTTATTAGACGAGAGCGGTCATCGTCCCGCCAAATATTGGGAGGGAAGGTGTTAACTCCCGCCAATTTATTCGGCTACGATCACGTACACGTGAACATAACATAGGTTTTGTTCTCCCTGTGGATCGGCTCCTGTCATATTGGGGCCCAACCAGATATGACGATGCTGGGCCATACGGATGGGCTGGGCTCCCTCAGCGTATTAGCCCAGGGTCAATTTCAGTAATATCACTTTTTGTAGCATTGTTTTTTTATTTTTTACCGCTTTTAACGAGAAAGTTTAAAATAAAAAACATAAAAACATAATTGATCGTTAGTATTTTAGATAAGAGTTAGGCAAATATATATTATCTAAGGAGAGATAGTATGAATCAAAGAAAAAAAATATAATGATTAAATACAATAGTGATAGTAAAGAAGTAGTATTCCACATAATTTACTCATTGTTTTGGCCTACAAAGAAAATACGTGGAAGTGATATGCCACCTCTTTATAATTACTATTGTGTTCTATTACTTATTTTTTTTCTTTCTTTGATTCATACCATTTTTCTTAATCAAAAAGACTAAAATACATTTAGATAACAGTTGTTTTTCTAACCATAATTTAAAATATTTGTAATCAATTATGTCTTTATACTCTTTAAAACTTGTATATTTTAAACTATCTTATAAAAGTGGTGCGATTGAAATACAATAAAAGAGAAGTGTATTTCTCAAATTGACCCTGGAAATGCTAGGATAGGAAATTTAGACATGCATAATCTATTATATTATGATTATGTAGAATAAAACATAACATTGATCATAACAACTACTCTGTGAGTTAACTGTGAACAATGATGAGCGAATGGGGTGGGATTAGGCAAAGGGGCGGGGCGAGTTTTCTACCAACCCGCCCACCTTTTGACTCAAACCGTAGTGGCCAATTTTATTATGGTAATGGTGCGGTGCAAGGTCAATAGCCAATGGGTCGGAAGGAACCCGCCTCGCACCCAACCTATTTATATAACTTTAAAAAAAAAAGAAGAGAGATTTCAAATTTAGACTTAAGTTGTGAACAAAGACATATGCTTCCTTTGGGAAACATGTTAGAAAAACAACTTTAGTTTAGTACAGTGTAAAGCTCTTATTTACTATAGTAGTTTGTTATAGTATAAAACTCTTATATGTTACAGTATTTAAGTTTCAAGTTCAAGTTCTAACTAATATCTTAAATGAATCCATAAGATTTAGAGATTGATGAAGTGAATTGGCGACGACTATTGTTTTGCACACACATGTTAAAAGCTCTCATATGCTACAGTTGTTTGCCACAGTATAAAACTCTTACATGTTACAATATTTTAGTTCTAACTTCAAGTTATAACTGATGTCTCAAACAAATCCATAAGGTGTGAAGATTGGTGAAGTGAATTGGCGATAACTATTCTTTTGCGCACACATGATAAAATTCTCATATGCTACAATAGTGTGTTACAATATAAAACTCTTACACGCTGCAGTACTTGAGTTTCAACTTTAAGTTATAACTGATGTCTCAAACGAACCCATAAGGTTTGAAGATTGGTGAAGCGAATTGGCGATTACTATTGTTTTGCGCACACAGGTACACAAACAATGGATGGAGAGAGAGAGAGCTCTCTCTCTGTCCCTTTTTCCCTCTGTAATTGTATCGGTTCATCTTCTAATTACATTGACGTTTCCGTGTCCGACTCGTGTGATCATATTGAGTTTGGTTTGAGACGGAGAAAATTTAAAGTTGAAGCGGATTCAAATAGAGGAAGAAACTCGTGTCGCTCACCAAATGTTTTGAACAGTTTCCAACGAAGACAATTTGTCTCTCTTCTTTGTTGGAGAATACGAACATATAAACATACAAATCCACACACAGTGGTTACACGTACGTGAACACAGAGGATACATTCCTTTGTAGTAGCTTTTTTTTTCTCATGGGAAACAGGCTCCCTTTTTTTGTAAACGAAGGAGAAGAAATATTATATGCTGGAATATTTATTTATTTAAAAGAAAATATGGATAAAATTCAATTATAATTTTTTAAAATAATAAAGAAAACGGGGGGTTTGGTGCCACCCTACCCCACCCGCATCGCCCCACTTTTTAGACGATTCTTGACCAGCACAGCAACCCATAAAACTATGGGTCGAAACCTGCCCCTAGTGGGGCGTGACGGGGTACCATTTGTCGCATCCTATTGACATTCTTATGTAGGTTTAAGGCGTTCCAAGTTTGTATCCTGAGAGGAACAAATAAGAGGCCCGTGGGATGCATAACTACGAAAATAAATATGTTGTGTAATTTTTTACTTTTTATACTTTTTTTAATATTATGAACAATTTAATTTGATTTCCGAGAAAAGTGACACTGATCACGGAGGAGTGTTTGAAGGAGAGTAGGATTTGATAAACTATTGACATGTTGACACATCACTAAGGATCATATAAGGAGCTTTTTTCTCTCTTTCTTTTGATACTAACTATGTGTCACATATCATGCACATGAAAGTAATTTTATAAGTTTTACCCCGCATTAAAGTTTTGATTACTTTTTATTGTTTTTTTTAGTTTACTTAGTAATAGAGCTCTTATTTGATTGCTAACACGCAATTAACATTAACATTATATTTGCTAAATAAAATGATGAGAGGAAATTAAGAGGAAAAATACACATTGCAAATTTACAACAACGTTATTGTAGAGGAGCTTCTAGCAAAAAATAACAAAAACAAGAAAAAAAAGTAAAACAACAATGACAACAATAGCAGCAGCAACAATTCTAAGTATAAAAAGAAGAGCAAAAAAGGGAGAGTCTAACACTTGGCAAGTATATGAGTGCACCGAAAGAAGAGTTTGGCTCTTTTATACATGTATTAGATTAGATTATGTAGCTCTCAATTGACATTATTAGTCCATAAACTCTTTAATAGGTGGCAATTTAGTCTAATCTTAAGAAAACAGTCCCCAAACTCTTTAAACATTGGCAATTGAAACCTTTCCATCAAGAACCGTTAATTTTTTATCAGAATAGGTCATGTGCGTACATGATATGATCTAGAAGAGTATATTGGTACAATCATGTTTATATATAACAAAAAAATTAAAATAAATAAATAAAAACCAAATGTGAAAAAAAAAATAAAACTTAGAAAATTAACCAAATCTTATGAAAGGATTGAAAGAAAAATATATTATGCTCAATAAATAAATATTTAAAAAAATATCAGACCATATCATATCAACTTAGTGGATCTATGTGAAGGTCAACCATGACATCGACAGGAGGAGGGTAGGCGGAGGAAGGTGCTTGTAACGGGATGGATCATGATGGGAGTGATTTGGGCGATGATTGGGTTGGATTTGGTCGGCAATGGCGTGGGCTTTTGGTGGATCTCTTTCAACGATAGGGATCTTGGCAGAGAGGGGGTGGAGATATTAAACTAACCAACCTAGAAGTTCTGAGGAGCATGATGGTGGTGGCGACGCCGTGTCTGCCTTCATTCCAACCTCTGATTTTAGGACACTTGGCAACTTTGCAAACGATGTGGAGACTCAATCGAGAGCGAGAATCCTTGACTTGCTCTAACCACCCCGTGTACTGTCTGAGTCGATCTTCTTTGTCGGCAATGGCTTTGAATCCATGATTGTTCAGTTAGTCTTGCATTCCTCCTATAGAATCCAACAAAGTCGCTTATGGGTTTATTTTCCTTTAAACTCAGAACAAGTAAGATCCCCTTTTTTGCCATCTAGCTTGAGTCTTCATGCAAATCCACTTAATTTTTTTATTTTTTTTTATATCTGAGAATGGAAGAGAATACATAGTAGAAGATGAAGAAGAAGAAAAAAAAGGTGCTTTGTTTGTATTGGGTAATTATTTATAGGGTATTTGAAAAAGTTGTGGGAACTATTGGTTAGAACAAATTTTACTGTAGCATGTGAGAGTTTTACACTGTAATGATTTTTTTTATTGTTATCGTAGAATGTGAGAGCTTTACATTATTTATAACTGAAAAAATGGTAGGAACCTATACTGTAACGATTTTTTTTATTGTTATCGTAACATGTGAAAGCTTTACACTATTTATAATTGAAAAAATAGTGAAAACTGTGGTTCCCACCACCCTTCCAAACACCTAGTTATTTGAGTGTTGGGTATTTATGCTTCTATTCTCTCCGTTGAGCACAAGTGAGATTTTTTTGGGTGTGATTTCTTGTTCTGTGATTAGGGGTTAAACAAGATGGGATATTTTAGTTGAAGAAAAAGACAGGAGAGACAAGAAAGGACGATTATGGGCTATAATTGTTTTTGTATTTTTACAGGAAGGTTATTCTAGTCTTTTTGACTTAAAAGCAAGTCACATACAAAATTATGTTAGAAATTTGACAGAGGTGGATGAAAAGGTATAAATTGTTCCTACTTAAAGGGTTCAAGGGGTACTTTATTAAAATTAAAAAATTGAGGACTAAATTATCATTTATTAAATAATTAAGGGACCATCTATGTAAATTACCCTCTTTTTTTTACATTGCATTCACAATTCATACAATGTATGACTTGGTACATCAACATTGTGAAAACTATTAATGGATCTTTAAGGAATGAGGATTTTATAAACCATTATAATTATTGATGGTAAAAATGTTTCACCTGAATTAAATTTGATTTAAAAAGATCAAACAATTATGAACACATAAAATGAGAATGAAAATAAAGAGAAAGACACAATAATGAGTTAAAGGCTCAATAAGCATAAACTAATGCATAAACGTGAATATTGAATGAAAATGCAATTAGACATATTCTTTTATAAGTTTTCTTTTAACAATTTTCTCTCCTTTTGGATACCCTTAGAGTACGGTACTTAACTGGTAATGATAGATTATAGTTTTCGGAACCTGTTTATCATAATTTGGCCAATGCAATAATAATAGTACGGGTTTTCCTTCTTGGCCTTTAGACCCCAGGAATTTACCTTATTTAGTCTCATTCTTTGTGGTTTTTCTTATCTTGGTTTTTCAACCTCAAAGTATTCAATACCCTTTGTTGGGTCTGTTGGTCCCACCCACGTCCCTTGCCTACCCAACCACCAATTAAACACCACACCTCTTGTTGATGCTTACCGTGGTCCGGCGTCGGATCAACACCCACGTGCGGCTGCGCACGGTCTGACCTCTCCTTGGACTCGCCTCTACCTAGACGTGCACACCTGCAAGAGGAGGGACGCTTCGGAGAAGATAGTAGGGTTAGTCAATAGACAATGGCTCTCCGATGCTCAAGGCAGGTATTGCTCGGCAGAGGTCAACAGCTAGTTAGGTGTGTAGAAGAAGTCTCTCTCTAGAATGCCATAAATGCATCCTATTTATAGGCCACCACTTGGACCGGGTGTAAGGTGGGTTTTGCCTACAACCCGGGTGTCACATCAAGTGTGTCAGGCAGTAGGTAACAAGTGTTGCGCCCATCGCCCAACGGATTGGACTCTATCGTACGGCAAAGTATCTGCCTTGTGTTGGCCTATAATGGCGAGTAGCAGCCTGCCTGTGAGTAATGTTGGTCTGACCTGAGCTACCATACATTTCGAGGTGGCAGCCTTCTTATGACGCAAACTTGGATGCCTGAGAGGCACCTCGGGAAGAGGTATAAAGCATCGGGGGTCGATAGCAAACTTTCTGGTGGTTCTGCCGAGCTTATTAGCCGACCACCGAAGTTAGTGTCCTCGGCGGTGGCACCGAGCTCACCCTCAACACCTCTATTTTAGTTAAAAACCTCATTTCCTTTTTAGATCATATCACATATTCTAATTTAACTGTCATGAATCATGAATGCTTTTCAACAATATATATCATTGTCAAATAACAAGATTCCAATCAATGCACCTTAAAACATAGGTAACATTACGTCATTTTTGTGATGCAGTAAATCATAGTTTCTACTTATCTCGAGTCCAATTTGCATTAAGTGAAAAGATTAGTTCTCTTAGAAAATAAGATTTGCTAAAGGCCTAACATTATAAAATCATATACCATTCAATTTCTCATAAATCAAACTCATTAATCTAGGTCCTAAGTTCATACTATAAGGGTTTTGCATTGAATTAAACACAAAATGGGCTAGGTAATGTCAAAATGCACACTTTTGGCCTAGGAACATACTATATTACTATAAATATAATTAAACATAAAGATTAAATGTCTAGTCATCTCAACCAACATGCATTTCAACTCATCCCAACTGCAAATTACATAATATCAAACATAATAAATTTTGCCACTTTCTAGTCTAGTCAAATAAGATTTTCCATGAATTAATAATATTTGCAAACATTAAATATCATTGAGGGAAGTAAATAATCTTAGAAAAATAACCCAATACATGAGAATCAAGCATGATATGAACCTGATTTTCCACTAACCCTGATTTTGTATTTTTTTTTTTAAATTCAGATATAACATTCTAACTCATTTCTACCTATTTACAAGCATTCAAAATCACTCAATAAACATTTAGAATCAATAGAAATTAAAGAAATAATCAAATTCTATGAAAGTCTTAATTTTGCAAAGAACTAACTCAATTAGCATAGTTTGAGCTCAAGCATGGCCAACCTAAATTCTTAGCATCAAAACCACTATTAATTCATTATAAAAACACATAAAAATTAAATACCTTGCTAGGATTCAAATTCTAGGTTCTTAAAAAGCTCAAAATCCACTATTTTTTAAGCTTAAAAGGTTAGGAACTTTGCCTGCTTTGTGGAATCTAAACTTTTATGGTCTTGTTTCAATTTTCTATGAGCTTGAGGACTTGAAAAATAGAGAAAATAAAGTAAAGAGAGTGTTGGACATTTTTAGGGTTGTTGGAGAAAGAAAGAAGCAAAATTGAAGCTTCTTGTTCATTTGACTTGTTCAAAAAGAGGTGAGAGAAAAGAAGAAGTTACTTGCAAGCTTTTGCCATCTTTTTTTAGGTTTTGACATGTGGAAAGGACGCTGAGTTAGAGATTGGAGCTGATATTTAGGCAACAAAATCAAGTACAAACAAGTATAAGTTAATTTTCTATAACCTAATCAACCGACCAATCAAATTCTACCATTTTGCATACTTTCAATTCTAATAAAATCTAGCTATTTTTAAGGCATAAATAGGCAAAACAATCAATTTAGAATGCATTCAAAATGAAAAAATACTTTATAATCAATTCATAACGGTTTAGCACATCAACCTTCCTTAACCAAGAAATTGAGCTTTTCACTGCAATTAGAACTTTAAAAAATGTTAGATCATATATTAATAATTCAACATCATATTCAGTTAATTTAAGCACATTTATGCATGATTCAATGTTAAAAATAATGTACTCATGCTTGTAAAAATATGCTTTCTATATGCTTGTAATTAAATAATGTGTGTTCATTAAATGCATAGATATGCAAGATGCTTATTACTAGCTAATTGTGAGTTAATTAGGCATTACAATATGATATTACTCACATGTCAAGGAGGAGATGGCCTTGTTATCATGTTGAGGATGGACATGGCCTTACTAGCATGTTGGAGAAGGGACATGTTAATGTAACACCCCTATGTGGGGGTTAACAGTTTTTAAATAAATAAAAATAATTTTAAATTTTATATTATTTAAATCAATTAAACAATACCCATGGGTCTTTAAATAACAAGAAAAATAAAAATAAACGTTTTAAATACAAACCATAGTTTTTAGTGTAGTACCAAATATATATATTACAGTCATCATCACCATAGTACAATTCCCAAATAACTTAACACAGCCATAAAAAAAAATAATACAACTCTTACATGTTGTAGATAAGTTACAAATAAACAAGGTCTTCTAACACGAAAACAGCAGGATTGTTTTCGCCTATTCCTCTTCAGATATGTTGCACTGAGTTCCACCCCTGAGATGAAGATATGATAGGGATGAGCATCGACATGCCCAGTAGGGAAATCATGACTCACCTTATGGTTTATCCATTACCACATTAAAACTGCATGGTTAGTAGGTTACATCATATTCCAGATTATGAGGTTTATTATGATCACATCTTATGGATACCATAGTTAATCATTACCAAGTTTCATAATTACACATTTATACAAATATTACCAATCATCATTGTTCTTAAGTATCCATGTTAAATAGAGTATCACTCAACTCATCGAAAACCCAAATGGGCGCACTTGATCACCCTATAAACATTCCAAGGGTGTTCCGGTGAGGGGACATCAAGCCCCGAGTCCTCACCAAATCGATTCCTGTACAATGTATTATGGGACTTTCAACCCAAGGAAGCGTCATCACCTTCCCCCTATTTTACCTTTTAGGGTATTCGTGCCCAAGGACATAATCGCCGCTCTTTTTATATCTCACTATTCCTTTGTATTCAATTTTTATTTATAGAGTAAATTTTCTAACCATGCTTCTCAATTTATAACATGTGTCAAATCATTATATTCCTTGCTACACAATATACATATTTTACAACATAAAACAAACAAATTTAATTTACCAAAAACCTCACAAAAGATGAGTAATAGAATCCCTACCTTCAAAGCTTAACAACAAACTTTTAATCTTGGAATTAATTAACGTTAGCTCCACACATCCTTGACCCTAAGGCATGCATAAGGACAATTAAAACTAAAGCACAACGTATAATCACATTCATAAGTGAATTATGTGTAAACCCGTCTACTAGTGCCATTAAAGTATTTTTATGCAATTGTTCTTTAAATATCAAGTAAACAATTTTTATCTTAAACACAATATAAAATACATACAAGCAATTTATATGTTTTAGTCTTTAATAAGAATTCATAAATCATTTAGGATAGTATTGGAAAGGTTGTAAGACATTAAGAGACTAGAAGGTGAGCAAAGTTGGGTTTTTGGTTCAAGTTAACAGCTGGAATACCATGGCAACTTGGTGGTATACTTTTGCAAAAAGGCGGGTTCACTATCTACAATCAACACACGGGTTAACAGGTGGTTTACTTAAGATAGACGGGTGGTTTATTACCACTGGCAGGTTTACTAGTTTCTAATCCGAAAATTGAAAAATTCATAGAAATTAAAATACAACTCCGATTTAGGCTCATGATAGCTCGTTGGAAAGCTTAGGATGTCTACTTTTTAAATATGCAAACCAATTTACAAAATTCATTTTCATTTAACTCCAGAATTTTAAGAAATAGCCACTACCCATAGAGGTATTATAAAGTTTATGGGATGTCAAAGTTTTCTTTAACCTAAAGCATATTATCCTTGTTTAAAATCTCAAAACCATTCCAAAATATGCAACATGCATTATATAATCACAATAAACATATTCTCATAAGTTTTATACCAAAATCATTATCAAATTATATCTCTAGCCTTTCTTGTAAATAATGATGAAAACATGCTTAAGTTTGCTCTTTAAGCTCAAAACATTAGAACATCAATCTTAAAGTAATGGAAACCGGTTTTAAACATTCCTAACATGTTTCTAACATTGTTATCAAACCAAAATAAAAGTTGGTTGTGGGTTGTAACTCAAGACTCAAGTTTTTGTTCATAAATGTTCAAGGATGCATGTTAACATAACTAGAAATTTGCATGAATTTTGAACACGAAAATTATGCATTAGACATGGAGAAAATACATACTAAAAAACTAAGTTTAGATTAAAGAA
This sequence comes from Artocarpus heterophyllus, assembly GCA_025403435.1. NCBI lineage: Eukaryota > Viridiplantae > Streptophyta > Magnoliopsida > Rosales > Moraceae > Artocarpus > Artocarpus heterophyllus. Next base: position 6,338,508 of record CM046353.1, read on the forward strand.
AACCTACCTCAAAACTTCTTTGAAAAGCACCAAAGTTCGGGTTAACAATCAAGCTTGAATTAACTCTAAAACCGCCTCGACCATGGTTAGGGATTATAATTGCCTTGGCCACAAAGAGAGCTTTGTGCTCTATGTCTTTAGTTAGAATTTGAAGTGAGAAAGGGAGAGAATGAGAAACTAGAGAAGAAGGTGGTGATGGTTAAATAAAAAGACATCAAAATGCTTGAGAGGAATGGGATGTTTACGGGGGAAAGTTGTAAGAAAAAACAAAAGAGCATTAAAAGAAAATATCATCATGTCTCCCATGGAGACTTTTAGCAAATAATGCTAACATAATTGAGGGGACAATTGGAGTGAATTATGGAAGGAGATGAGGAAATAATTAAATAGGTGGTTGAGAAAATATCTCCATGTCTTCTATTAATTGAGGGAAAATAATTCAATGTCCTTTAGTAAAATGAGAAGAAGGCTACATAATTGAGCATTAATTTAGAGAGACAAGATTGGTAGAAGTGAGTATTGGTAAATTTTGAATGTTTCTTAGGAAGACTTGATAAGAAAATACTAAAGTGGCATTTTTTTTTTTAATGATCATAGACAACTTAGTAATTTTAAATAGTCACATTTTATTCATTAAATTTTACAAAATCATGCCCGTTAAAAATACGGGTGTTACAGCTAAGAAGGCCTTGCTATCACGTCAAGGAGAGAAATGACCATGCTTACATGTTGAGGAAAGACATATGACCTTGCTCGTATATTGGAGAAATGAAGGACCTTGCCTTTCAAGTTGAGGAGGGACATAGGCTTAGACCTTTTCTTTCATATTAAGTAAGGACTACCCTTGCTATCATGTTGAAAAAGGATATGGCCTTGCTTGTATGTAGAGGAGGGAAAGGACCTTACACTTATGTTGAGGAAGGACTTGCCCTTGTTAGCATATGATGAGTTACATGGTCTTGTTCTCATGTTGAGAAGGGGCATGACCTTGCTTGCATATGGACATTGCTTCCATGTTGAGGAAGGACATGGCTTTACCTAAATATGAAAGAGGAGGAATGACTAATTTATTTTCGTGCTGAAGAAGAAGATGAACTTGCTATCATGGGAGACATGGCATTGCTTTCATATTAGTGAGGGACGTAACCTTGCTATCATGTTTAGGAGGGATATGATCTTACTCGTACGTAGAAAGACATGACCTTACTTACATGTTGAGGAGGGGCATGACTTTGTTAGCATGTAATGGGGTACATGGCCTTGCTTTCTTGTTGAGAATGAACATGGCTTTGCTTGCATGTTAAGGAGGGACATGAATTTGCTAGCATTTTAAAGGGGAACATGACCTTACTTTTATGTTGAGGAGCGCATGACCTTACTATCATGTGAGGGGGAAATGGCCTTACTCTCATGTTGAAGAGAGATATGGCCTTGATTGTATGTTGATGAGGACATGACTTTACTAGCATGTGTATGCAAGGATTCTACAGCCCCATTTGGTATTATTTTTATTTTGGTTTTTGTTTTTGAAAAAAAAAATTAGAAATGAAGACATTTTGAAAAATATACTAGGGTTGTTTTTGAAATTTTATTTGGTTGTATATAATATTTTTTTTAAAGAAAATATTTTTAATAAAAATTATTAATGTAAATATAACTAAGTTTGGGTCCAAATTCTAATAAATATTACCTAAAAACACTAATTATTAATATATTAATAATTTTAATTCTGATTAAGATTAAGAAAACGAAGAGGAACAGTCCTCTTCCTCTTCCTCTTCCTTTGCTCTTGTGAGTCCAGGACGTTGGCGACAGCATGAGCTATGGTGGCGATGTTAACAGACTCCGCCCCATATGTTGACGACCTTGTCGCTGATCAACGACGCTCTCGTGTCGACAGTGTTCTCGCAGATCGAAAGGGCTAGTTGCATCGATGGCCTTCTCACGGCTCGATAGACTTCTTGCGTCGATCAATGGCCCATGCAATGTAGATATCAACGACCCTTGCCCAATCAATGATGCCACTAGTAGAGATTGACATGACCTCCAATTCAACACGAATGATCACTTCAGGAGCTTCTCTTCCATCGTGAACAGGCGACTGACTTGTGGTGGGGGGCGCTCTGGTGAGGTTGGGCCCGATGAGGCAAGGGTGGAGTTCGCTGGAGAGACGATTAATGGGTTTTTTTCTTGAAATGTTGATTAAATGGGTGTTGAAAAAATTGAAAACATCTTTTTTTTTTTCAAGATCAAGAGAAAAAGTGGGGTTTTTTATAAGATGTTTTTATTTTCCTTTTGGTACAATTGTTAACCAAATAATATTTTGAAATCATTTATATTTTTTGTGTTTTTGAAAACGATAAAAAACATTTCAAAACCGAATTAGACGGGGCTTAACCTTTTTCTTTAAAATTTTTTTAATCCAAATCCACAACTCTAGTATGTACTTACTGTTGATTATTAAGAAAATCCCACATGGGTTGTAGAAAGGGCTAATGATTAGTTTATAAGTGTAAAAGAAAGTCTCACTTTTTGAGCTAACTTTTAAAATTGAAAAGCCCAATACCACGCTATTACAAACTCCTTCGCGTTCAAAAGTTCTTAGACATAATGTTCTTCTTTTTTTTTTTTTGGAATGTTAATATCTAAGTGATTTACAAAATTACAATGCTACCACGCAGCACAATAATAATATCCAACATGCATGCTTGAACTGGGATACTTGTGGAGAGCTTTTGTTTTTTCTTTTCTTTTTAAGGATAGACTAAGATATATATGTAGTTGATTTGTTCGATTACATTTAACATTTTTTTGAAAATAGTTCTAATCATATCTGATTCTTCAAAGTTATCAAGTCTAAATCTTTATTGAAAAGAAAAAAAGTTACCATGTCCAAACAATTGCCAAATTCAACAACCGTCTAAAAATTATATATAATGTCCTCACTCCTTCCAATAACACCATCCAATTCTGGATGATCAGTAATTTTCGAGACTCTAGTATAGTTTGTGTGACCCCAAAGCCGAAAAAGAGCAAAGCATGAAGCACAAAATAACCTCCGTAATTTTTCTCGCCATATTCTTCTCTTTTGCCTTCACAACAACTTGCGCGCGGCCAACTCCAACCACCACCACAGCGCCCAACCAATCCCCACCTTTCCTCGCCGTCTTCGCCTTTGGCGACTCCACCGTCGATCCCGGAAACAACAACCGTCTCGCGACGGTCTTCCGCGGGGACCACCCTCCCTACGGCCGTGACTTCCCTAGCCACATGCCCACAGGCAGGTTTTCCAACGGAAAGCTCACAACCGACTACTTTGTCGCCTACCTCAGCATCAAAGACGCCTTGCCGGCCTACCTAAGCCCTTCGCTGACCGAGCGAGACTTAGCCACGGGCGTCAGCTTCGCCTCCGCAGGCTCAGGCTTAGACGATGCCACCACGGCCCTTGCCATGGTTATAGACATGGCCAGTCAGTTGAGGTACTTTGATGAGGCCATGAAAAGGATAGAGAAAGCTGTTGGGAGAAATGCATCCCAGGAATTGGTCAGGAATTCGTTATTCGTCGTAAGTGTTGGGACTAATGATGTTGTGTTCAATCTCTATAGAACGCTTAACCTTCAGCATATTCCTTCTAACTACCAAGATTTTCTTCTCCAGAGGCTTCAGGCTTTCATTCAGGTAATATTAATAATTTGAAGATCATTTTTTTTTTTTACTTGAACTCAGAGAGGGAGATTCAAATTCTATACCTTTTAGTAGACTCGGATATAAAATTATTGCTAAACTATATCTAAATCCACTTATTTGAAGATTATATTCGAGTATCATGCATGTGTGTAATGTTCATTATTATGTATATATTTATGTAACCGAAAAAAAGAGTAGTGAATATAAAATGTTTCCATGGCCTCTCATAATAAATCACCTTTTAAATCCTCCCCTTCCATTGCCTTAAATTATTATACATAAATCGTCTTGATTGTTTTGGGGAATATTTATCTTTTTATATAATTTGTTTTAAATTAATTTAAAAACTATACTTTTGATTTTTGATTTCATCGAATATATACCTGCAAATTAGATTAAATAAACAAGCTATATCTTACCTTGATCAATAGTTGTTTTTTACCTTTAAAATCTCCAATTTATTCTAAAATAGATGATAAAAAAATTAAAACTTTTAAAAAATAAGAATAAAACAAAAATAAAAAAGACCCAAAGCACTTATGTTTAAAGGTGTTTTGAAGGCATAAATTTTAGTATAAAGTTTTTATAATTTTTAAAGCAATCTTATTTTTTAATTTGAGAGTATTTTAAAAAAATTTTAAATTAAAATTGAAGATTGATCGAAAAAAAAAGAAGAAGTAAATTTGTATATTAAATATAATCTAAGGATATAAATTTAATAAGATCAAAAACTAAAAATATATTTTTTAAATAAACCTAAAATACATATAAAATATTAAAAAATAAATAATCCTTTTTTTTTTTTAATTTGACTCATGGAAGTTGAAAGCAATTTTGCTTCCGATTCACAAAATTAGGTGGGCTTTCTTAAAAGGTTTTTTAACATATACTGCAACACCGTTGAATAGAGTTCTTGCCTTTTTCCTCGCGAGATTAAGTACCATTTTTTGTAATCTGTTTTTTCTTCATGTAACTTTTAAATTTAGAAAAGTGAGAGTAAGGACGAGTTTTTATTAGTAGTTATGGATCAAATTATAAAACTAAATGCATATCTTGATTATGATCAATTGACATGTTACTTTATTTTTTTTTAAGTGATGAAGTGTTCTTTCAGATAACTTAATTATTCCATATTTTTTTATTCGTTACTGTTGAACAACGGTCCCCGCATAAGGGTAAATATTGGAATGTGCATATTCCACCCATATGATTTAACAAGAGAAATTACACGTTTTTTTTTTAGCCACGTGTATTAAGAAAGGGCCAATCCATATTTTAACCCAGCGCCCGATTTATTATAAGGGCGGTTTTCTTATTACCACTCTATGGACGCCGCCAACTGAGTTGAACATCTTTCGTTGCAGGAGCCAATATTGAAGATAAAACACTCGCTGACATTTTTGTCCTTTCGGGGTTTATCAACGGTTGATTGGTCATCTAACTAAGGGGTGTTTAGTAGCGGTGAGAACCACTTAGTTTCTACCACAATATCAGTTATAAATAGTGTAAAGCTCTTACATGTTACAGTAACAATAAAAAAATATGTTACAGTATAAAACTCTCACATGCTACAGTAAAAGTGATTCCTACCACTAGTTCCCACCACCCTATAAATGATAAAAATTGTAGCCATTTCACTTAAAAGAAATTTAATTAAACTGGCAAATTTTTTCTCATATAATATTACGTCATTAATGTTGATGAATTTAATATTTAACATTGGAAGGAACTCATGTGTAGAGTTTTGTATTGTACTTTTTTTTAAAAAAATTAGGTTTAATTAATCTGCCCAAATCTTTTGTGTTATTAAAGGGATACATGAGTAGTTGATAGTTAATGCAGAATTTGCGCCAACAAAAAAATGTGTAGAATGAGAGTAGAGGTGTCAAATGGGCCGACGGCCCGGCCTAGTTTGCAATAGTATAAGGTATAGTCTAGCCCTGCAACGGGTTGGCATGGCACATCTGATGCGCCAGGGTTGGGCCGGACCCACAGGCCTAAAGGGCCAGCATGGGCGTGGCCCGCGAAGGGCCTAGGATGGTCCAGACATGCCAAAGGTCCTCTAAGCTTGGCCCTTTAGGTGTTCAAGAAAATACCCTCATTTTGAGTTTCATAAAGTTTTAACCTCAAAACTTTAAAAGAAATAAGGGTCTATCAACCATTTAATTAGACTGTTATTTGTGTGATTGTTGATATCTAACTATATTTATCATGTCTATAAAACATATTATAAGTTTAAATATAAACTTGTTTGAATTACGCATTAAAAAAAAGAATTTTTATTCTTTAATACTCTATGTAATGCTTAGAAATATTTCTTCACACTTAATAGTCTCATGATTTTATATATTATTTTTTATTAAAAATTATTTTAAAAATAAACAAAAAAATTAGATATTAAAAAAATTAAAGATTATAAGGCTAGCACCAGCCTTATAGGGCCTGGGCCCGGTAAAGGGCCATACCAAGCCTAAGGTTTTTCCCTCAAGCATAGCCTTCTGTTGTAGAGGGGAGCTTGGCACGACACAAGCCCGTCATGGGCCTAGGGTTAGAAGGGCCAGGCTGGGCCGACACAACCCTTTTGACATCTCTAATTGAGAATATTTAAGCTATTATATATAAATATATATTTTTTGAAAACATTACATGTTATGTCACATTTTTAAAAGTTGTATTTATTTATGTCACACTTAAAAAATATATAACACTATCATTCATATTACATATTAAATTGTGACACGAATGAACATAAGTGAAATTTATAAAAAGTAAATCTCAAAAGATGGCATTTTTTAAAATTCTATTTTTTTTTCTTTGCTTTACATTGCTCTCGTACATTAAGCATTAGGATGTCATTCCTAACATCTCTTAAGAAGCTAGTGAAGGACCAGTGGGGCTTAAGCCCCCACTCAAATTTTTTGTATTTAAAAATCTTTTATATACATATATATATATATATATATAAGTATCACGTTATACTAATATACTATAGACTCCACTAAAAATTTTAAATAATCTTATAAGGGCATTAAAGATATATCACTTTTTCTAAAATTCCAATGGACATGGAAGTCTATTAGAATAATTATAATGCATCAATAAATTTTTATTTTGAATAGATTTCTGCTCTAGTAGTTAGCCCCTCCCCCAAATCAAAATTTATGGTTTTGTCACCACCTAACATTATGCATGTTCTATTAGTCGTGAAAATGATTTTTCACGTGATCTTTATTTTATTTCATTTTTTATTTTTTTTGCAGAGTCTGCACGAGCGGGGAGCTCGCAAGTTCGGCGTGGCCGGTCTGCCGCCGGTGGGGTGCCTGCCGCTGCAAGTGACAACAGGCAGCTTCATGCCAAGCCCACACGAGCTCCAGCGCCTCTGCGTAGTCCAACAGAACATCGACTCTCAAACCTACAACTCCAAGCTTCAACACCTCCTTTCTGACCTCCAATCTTCCTTAACCCCTAATTCTCGAATCGTCTACTTTGACATCTACACTTCCATGATGGCCATGATCACTAACCCAGCTAAATATGGTAAGAATATTTTGTACTTTTTTTTTGCTTTAGTTTCGGTTTTAATATTTTGCTAACTTAGATTCTTTTTAAGGATTTCAAAACACTCTTGAAGGATGTTGTGGAACGGGCATGGTGGAGTTAGGACCTATGTGCGTTGTGGGTTTGCCAATGTGTCCTGATCCATCTCGACTCATCTTTTGGGATGCCATGCACCCAACACAAGCTGCATACAAGGCCATCGCTGACCAGTTTTTGCAAACTCTACTCCAGCTTCGCTAAGCTATGTTTGTTTATCATCATATTGTATAACCTCTTGAATTTTTAATAAAAAATTTAGACCCTGATCTCGACACTTGAGGCAGATTGCTCAATTGGAAGGGGGTTCCTTCTTACCTTCCATTCGATAAAATCCACTCTATTTTGATTGATAGAATTTGTATCTTAAACTTGGATAAAATTCATACAGATTCTATTGTGGAACCTTGTCCTATACCAATGTCGTTGCTCGAGGTTCTAGCAAGTAAACTTTGTCTTAACCGGTATATTTATCTTTCTGAATCTTGATCTCAATCTCAACTCAACAACAGGAGAAGGGCAATGGAAAAGGAAGAGTTGCTCACTACAGTTTTTTTCTTTGCAAAGATTTTACAAAAAAAAGGCCAAATTATAATTTTATAAAACTTGAAGGGGTAAAGTAGAATTCTCTAAAAATTAAGTTATCAAAACAATTTTTTTTTTAAATGGAGGAGTTAAAATGTAATTCTTGAAAAATTGAGGCTTGGTCGAAATATTAATTTAACAAATTGAGCTGCTAAATTTATTTTTTAAAAGTATAAAATTGCACTTTAACTCCTCGTTGTTTGTAGAAAATTATAGTTTGACCCCATTCAACAAATTACTTTTATCAGAAAAGCATAGGTTTTTTTTTTTTTTAGTTCATCGTTTAAACTCATAAATGTCATGTCGTTTCTCAAATCCATATACGTAAAAACTACCGAACGACGAACGAGGGTAAACTACGAACTCTCGTACGACGCTTCATTTTTATAACTGGATGGCAAAAGCTTGAAGTCAGATGAAATGAGCAATTTTTTTAATTTACTAAAAGCATGTCGTTTTCATAAAATTGAGGAAAAACAACCGTAAAAAATATGCCCTTTTCACACTTAAATGACGATCGATCAAACATGTCTATTTTCCCCTTTCCTCAAAAAAAAAAAAAATGTTTATTTTCTACAAAAGCAACGGTAAACTATAAAAAAAAAAATGTTTTTCTCCAGCAAAGCGTATGATTTGTTGATGTCTTCTATTTGTACTTCAATCGATCTAACTTCGGATTTCTTAGTTTGATCTTCAAGTTTAAACGGATAAGAAAGATATACGTATATATATATATATATATATAATTTTTTTTTTCCTTTGCTGAGAAGAATTAAAATACCAAGAATTATATATTACTTTCTCTTTTCTTTTTTTTTTCAAACAAAAACTATATATTACTTTCAACAACTAATATTTCTTCAAAAACTTGGTGTTAAAAATTGAAGTGAAACATAGATGACATTGATAATCCAAATGAATTATATAAACCATGAGAATATTCAGGCTTTACAATTAATGACATCCCTATATATATATAAATGATATAAAAACCAAAACTTTCTGACATGTTATCTATACCATGTTTGTCTGCTTGAAAGCTGGACTGTCATGCGCAAGTGGATTTCTCCCTCTAGCTTGAGAAGAGCCTGGTGAAGAAGTTTCCTGATTTTGACTTCTCCAAACAGGCCACATGCACATATCTGCCAAACTTATCAACTTGCCTTGCCTCACCCCTTGTATCTTTCTTGCACACTTTACACGTCTTGTCCACCCAGCCTTCCTCCACATATTGCCCGTCCACTGGTTTCAAATAACAGCAAAAGCTAATAAATTAGCTAGCTTGCTATAAGAAGATTACTGCTGGTCCCTTTGGAAACATAGCTCCAACTTTTGACAAAATTAGTTCCACCAAAATTTTTAAATTGTTATAATATAAAACTCTCACAGCTTTAATGATCAAAAAAAGTGAGCTACAGTTTAATGCTCTCATATGTTACAGTTTTCAATTCAAAAGTTTCGGTTCTAACTACACTTTTCAACATCCTATTAAAATTTTGTGAGAGAAAACGCAATAACAAAACCAAGTTGAACTAGGTTCCCAAACAAGCATTACAAAATAACTTCATCAAATTCTAAAACAGTCTCATAATAAATTGATCTTTTTTTCTTTTTGATTATGTTAAAAGTGAGTTTATTACAAAAAAAACGTAATTAATGTCGTTTAAGAGAACACACAAGAGCTGTACATACCGTCAACATAGGATTTGAAGAAATCTTTGTATGTTCCTCCAATTTTCCTTCTTAGAGCCCCATACTGTCCAAAAAACGACACAAAAAAAAAAAAAAAAAACCTTGGTTAGAAAACCAAAACACTCAAATTCGAGACTACCATGCATATAAGGATTAGTTTCATAGTTACAGGAATTTTTTTGTGTGTTTTAAACCACTTTACGTAATTTATATGTGAAACACGAATCCTTTTTAAAATTCAATAGAGATGTTAAACTGGGATATGTAGTTTATGAGGCATTTATAAAATTAGTTCTGCAAATAAATTAATTCATAAATAAATAATGAAGAATGAATTTGAAACCAAAGAATCTAATTATTTATACCTGTTGTCTACTCATCCTTTCTCCTGACTCGGTGGCTTGTCTGGCCTCCTCAAGAAGCTCAGCATCCTCAGCAGACCTGACTTGAGAGAAATCAAGTGCTTCTGTGACACTGCTAAATAGAGATTGCTTCTTCTTCTGGCTTTCTTCTTCTTTCTTGGCCAAAACTCTGAATTTGGAGCTCTTGTTGTTTGCTACATAATTAGAAGAGATTTGGGTCACGCCTAAATTTGGAAGGAAATTGGTTCTTGGAGTTGTTAAAGGCAGAGTTCTTAATCCCATTATTTTTGCTTCAAGGTTTTAAGGTTTTTGCTGACACTAGAATCTCAGCGCATCAATTGAAGTTAAGTCACTCCTTTTATTATGGTTTGTTGGGGTTGTTTTGCTTACTTGGACCTCTATATTCCTGCCACGTGGAATTGAATCTGGGCGTGGCTGTAATTCGCTTGAAAAACCTGGTGGTTAGAAGGAGACTACGTGGCCCCTTGCCCAACTATGGAATTTTGAGGGGAGTGTCTGGTTTTGCTTAGTTTTTTTTTTTTTTTTGTTAGTGTTGTTATTTTTTGAGAATGAAACTATCGTGAACAAAAACTAGACAATAAAAAAAAAAAAAAGAGAGAGTAAAGAGTAACAATATTAAGCGCTAAATTTTTAAACACTAAGACATCAACTAAATAAAAGAGTTACCAAGGAAAAAAAAATACTCTTACAAGTAATAATATCAAGCGCTAAATTTTTTTACCGCGGGACATCAACTGAATAAAAGAGTTACCAAGGAAAAAAAATACTTTTAAAAGTAACCTTGTGCTCCTATAAAAAAGGTAACTTTATGTTTAAACCGTCTATATTGTAAAGCTCGTATGTGCTATAATGTAAAACAAAAAGTATTATATAGTGTAAATCTCTTGCATAATATAGTGTTTTTAAGTTTAAAGTTTAAACCACTTTACGAAGCACTCTAATATTACCAAGTAAATAAGAAACTTGGTTCCCATTTTCCCATCGGGTATTCTTTTATTCTTCATTTTTATAATTATTTGCCCGACGGGTATTCTTTTATTCTTCATTTTTATAATTATTTGCCCGAATTAAATAATAGAGTAACTTCTGTAGTAAATCCCCGGGTGTCCCCAACCCCCTCCCCCAACACACACACAGAGGAGCAATTGAGAGCAAGGAAAATGACAGAGCAAATAAAGGAGTATTGACGTTGATAAATCTACTGAAGTAAATCGCTAGTGATAAACCATTTATTTTAATTTATAGGATGTTTAAAAAATATGGTTAAAATTAATTTTGGTTAAAAATATTATAGCATGAGAACTTTATATTGTAGTAAATTTTTCTTTTTTTTTTTTTATTGTAACTGCTAAGAGCTTTATATTATTTATTGATTTGAACCAATTAATTTTAACCAAAAGCGATATTGTTAGATTATTGTACTTATTTTCCACTTTAAAAAGCGTTACTTGTATTAACTAATAACTACCATACATTTCCTCCATTGTTTAAAAAAACAAAATCACACACACCCTTTTTCAATTGATTCTCAATGTCGTGTACAGAGCATGATGTCACGAACGCGTTTAGCTAAAATTGAAAAAAAAATCACAAAATTGAAAAATTATAAAAATACTATAAACTTGCACAGAAGAGAGAGAGTGGATGCATATGATAGTGACCCGACAACCGTTTTATGAATGATATTTTTAAGGACTAAAACCCCATAATAGATTAATTACATTGCATGACGTCACTACTATTAGTGCTACATAACATGATATATTGGTGATCCTTAAATCACATTTCAGATGGACTGTTTGTAACCCTTTTTTTGCTTGAAAATGCCATTGAAGATTAGATTTACTTGTATTAAGAACCCCCTAAATCTGCACAATAACCCACATTTCCTTGGCAGACCTGTCTTTTAGTTCCCTCTACAGGAAAAAAAAAAAAAAAAGATTCTAATTTAATTACATATGTTGCCCACTACACAACATAAACCATGCCGACCTCAAGAAGTGACACTGGTGGCACCTTGAGCGCCACATCTGGGCCCCTGCAATTCCTCCTCAGGAAATTGTACCCAAAGTTTATGGCCACCCTCTTGAATACAGATGACCCTTGCTTTGCCCGCACATGAGATTGTCCCAATATGAATGCCGTCCCGGCCTCTTGACCTTGGTACAGATCTTCCAGCTCTTCTTGTAACCACATTTGAATCTCAAGCCTCGAATTATTGTCTGTTTCAGACTCCTCCTCATCGATAGCAAACCTCACTCTCTTCTCAACGGCACCATTTCCAACTGGTTCCATCTCCATAACATCCGTGATGCTTTCGATGGGTGGGAAATCAACTGAAACGCTTTCTGGCTGCACCGACTCCTCAATCTCGTAAGCTGGCATGCCCGAGAATGCCACTGTCCCTATGACAGCCAATCTGCACTCACTTGACTCGTTGGAACGTGGTACATGATCGTCCTCAATGCATGAGCTAGCCCCATGTGTTTGGCACCAATCATACCGGATGAAATCTGCCAGCCTGTCGACAAGCTCAGACTCGAAGGAGTCAACATCTTGATGGACGTCTCGGTATCCATACCTAACAATGCACCTGTATGATCGATGAGCTACAGGGCCAACACGGCCCACGAGGTATCGCTCTGCAGGAGGCACAAAGGGGACAGGTACCGACTTCACACAGACGAAAACAAGGATGCGGTGGAAGGCAGGGAGGTTGGTGACAAAGCGTGAGAAGTTGGCTGGGATACCGGAAGTGAGATCCGTGAAGACTAGGCCAATTCCAGGGACTCTTACGATTCCCAGGCTTGGACCTAAGGCTAGCAGCCATTCTAGAGAAACCTTGTTGTGGAGGTCATATTCGTATTTCTTGACGGTGGCGTAGTGCCAAACAAACATGACGGTCATGAGGAAAAGGGCTAGAAGGATGGGGAGCCAGGCACCTTCCGTGAACTTGGTGAGTGAAGCTGAGAAGTAGAGCAGTTCAATAGAGCCAAAGAAGAGTAGGAACAAAAGAGCTAAAATAGGGGGTTTATTCCAGCAAATGATGATCACCAAAGAAGTGAGGCATGTGGTAACTAACATAACTGTCATCACAGCAAGCCCTGCAAAAATATGATGACAATTTTCAGTATTTCAAGTAATAGGTAATCATCTTTTTCCTTTGGTTCCAAAATCTTTATTAAAAAACTCAATTTTGAATTCAAAAAACAGAAATTGGCAACTGGAATCTGCAGCGCATATTACGTCGTCGAAATTACAAGATACCTGATGCATTTCCCATGTGTTTCGTGTCTCTAAATCCGATGGTCACAGCAATGCAGAGGACCATGAGAATCCAATTGATCTCTGGAATATAAATCTGGCCATGTATCTTGTCAGAAGTGTGAACGACCTTTACTCTCGGGAAGCAACCAAGTGACTGGCTCTGGTTAATAATAGAAAATGTTCCGCTGATAATTGCTTGGCTTCCCACAACAGAAGCGAGGATCGCTAGAACAAGCACCGGCCACCTTACGCATTCTACATTCCAAAGATTCTTAAGCATCAATATTTATTCTGTACTTTGACGTCTCGCTCAGATCTCATACGCAGAAACTTGCAGAACTCTGATAGATTAAAACAATGTTTTTGCTTCAAAAGTCCAAGTACAACGCATACCTGGAACTGAGATATAAAAACTGATACGGTGACTGGAGTGGTGATGATGAGACAAGTAAGCGGCTTGGCCCATGTACGCCAATATAAGAGCTGGATAAACCAGAAAGGTGAAAGTAATCTGCAGTAGGAGAAGGCATTCGAACTTAGAAGTTGGATCTCCCTTGTTAGTAGGCAAATTAGGCCTCTAATATATATATTTAAACCAAATTATCTCGTAACTATAAGAATAACAGTAGCAAGGTAAAATCACCTGAATGGCAGCATATGAGAAGTGTCCAAGATCAGCAAACATTGCTTCTGAACCTGCATTTTTACAGACATTTCAATATCCACAAAATGCAAGATTCCTGGTAAATGTCTTGTATATGTTGGAAACCGATACTGATAATCATAAACATATAAGAATGTATGATTAAATTTTGGCCCCGACTCTTACCTGTTATGCACAGTAATATTCCACCTAAAGACATCCATCCACTTATCCTTGTCTTCTTCAAGAACTTGAACATATAGTATGGAGAAAGAGCTTGATAAACATGCGGATTCCAGTGAATTATATTATACAAGCCAAGGGCACTGATGCATAGAAGCCACGTCAACACGATTGGAGCAAAGAAGAATCCAACTCGATGCGTGCCGTAGTGTTGAAGTGCAAACAGGCACACTAATATGAAGCAAGTAATTGGAATCACAGCATCTGCAAATTTAGACAAGACTGTAAATGTAAATGGCACAAAATTCAGGAGCTAAAGCTACAATAAAATTACTATTACCATATTGTTTAATAATTGACTGTCCCATACAATACATATAATATTTCTTAACAACACATGCTAATAGGCGATAGCTATATTTCTGCATGATAATAGAATTTAGAAATTACAAAACAGAAGTTCATTTTTAAATAAAAACAAATTGTGCTTATAATTCCTTTCTCCCGAGGGGTGTTTGAGTTTAATCTCAAGTAAAAACTTAGTTACAATCTGGTCATAAAAAAAAATATATTCTTCCGTTAGCACCTTGAAGTATCTTTCAGATCTTTGGTCTTCATTTAACAACTGTCCACAAGGTTCAATTTGACCAACCCGAGAATAGCAAATTCAGATAATGAAACAGAGTAGAAGCTGAGAAGCTTACACTGGTGGTGCTCCTTAGACATGGATACCTCAAGCCCAGATACTGCAGAAAAAACTACATAAAGACACACACATGGTCAGTTTAGAATTGTATATACATTTGTGTGTGTGTGTGTGTGTGTATCAGAATTTCATATACAAATAATTAAAGACTAGAAAGAAATTTACCTGAAATGGCTGGAGTGAGAAGCCCATCCCCAATTACCATACAAGTACCAAGAAGGACCAGAATCAGCAAAGCTGTATGCAAGGCCTTGTGCTTCTCAAGAATGAGTTTCACCTTTGAAGTGGTTTTCTTCTCTGGTGGGTGTTCCAATTTATATGTAGAAAGTGATTCATCGGCAGCCTGTCTGTTGGGTAAAAGGCTCACTTTTGCATGCCTACATATAAGCGAATACAGTGCAAAAGTACCACCTGAAAGAAAACACAAACTAGAGGTCTACAAACTTTAAAACCAAAAAGAGACACCAAAAAAAAAAAAAGACTAAAACTTTGTTCTGTTCGTTCTTCTACTGCTGCCCACTTACCCTCTCCATTGTCATCGGCTCGAAGGACGACGAAGACGTACTTGAAGAGAGGGACTACAGTAAGAGTCCAGAAGACAAAAGAAAGAACCCCATAAATCTCTTCATTGGTATCTGAGTGTGTAATGTCTTCTGCAAATGTGCTTTTGTAAACATAAAGAGGAGAAATGCTCAGGTCTCCATATACCACACCAAGGCTTTGATAAGCTAACAGAAGGATATTCTTCCAGGATTCCTGAAAATGAAGCTTTAGTTCATCAATAAAGTTTTTTGATGCCCCATTTCAATTCCACAAACAAATATAACAGCTAATGAATTATAATCAATCACAAACCTTTGGAGTGTTCCAACACTTTCCACGGCTCAGATCCATTTGTCCTTAAAACCTTTAAATCTTCAAACTTGGGATTTCATTTGTGGAGCAAAGTTAGCTGCAGATCTGCATTGAGATGTGAGCTAATAAGTTCTTCTAATGGTAAGCTCGAAGAGAACAGAATAGAAGATTTTTATTAACGAGAAACAAGGAAAGGAATTTCAATATGACACTTCCAAGAAACCTATCCAATTTCTCAACTTTATTCCCCACAGATAGAGAAGACAAAGGGACACGTTCAACCATTTTTTAAACAAGCCCACATGACATCCATACTTCTATCGCATTCACATCCCTACCATATCTCTAAAGAGCTGAGCAGACCTTTTTTTGTTTAAAAGAATACCCAACTCTGAGCAAGACAAGCCACAAACTATAGTAAGATTAAAAACCAAAAAGAAAAAAAAAATATATATATATATATATATATATATAAAACACAATAATAAGTCTAATAATTGTAATGGGCCCTCAAACATTTGCTCTGTAGTTAGTTTCTTGCAAGTAACATCTTCTAACTTCTGATATATTTTTTTCTTTTTTCTTTCATATATATATGTATATATATATATATATTTTAGTAGAACAGCGAGAAATTCCAGTGAGAAAAAGATGAAATGGGAAAATCAACACGGACAATTGAAATTTCTTTTTGAAAGTGGGACTCCTTGGGAAAATCAACACAGACAATTGAATTTTCTTTTTGAAAGTGAGACTCCTCCTCAATCATGCATATGCTAGAAAGTGTGTTAAAACTGGAAAAAGAACTTTTTTTCACAAGTTGAAAGAGAACAATAAAAACAAAAAAAAAAAGGGTGAGAGTTTTAAATAAAAGGTAATGTGATATCAGCCAAAAGGCAGAATCACGTGATCAAACGACAGATACAAAGCTTGTGCAGAGACGTTAGACATCGCAGCCCACGATAGACCAATAGAAGCCAACCCACCACGAAAATAAGGCTGATTCGCAGGGGCCGTTTTTCATCACCATGACAGACCAACCACTTTCTTTTTTTTTCTCTCTTTTTTTATTATTTTTTTCCCTAGTCTCAAACTTATGATCATTTATGAAGTGTAACTCTTCATTTATGCACATTCTTGGGTTGGTTAGCCTTATGTTTCACGGTGGTAATTTATATTATTTTTTATTTATAAATAATATAAAACTCTTACATGTTATAATAATAAAAAAAATCGTTACAGTATAATGCTCTGTCATCAAACACCTAATTGAATCTCTCAAAACCCATTTCATATCCTCACCAAACTTATTTGTTACCCATTTAATTAAATTTAATTCCCTTGCTAATCTCTACCTTTGTTCGGAAATTATGCTTTTTTAAGAAAACGACTGGAAAAAAAAAAAAAAGAAAAAGAGGAGAATATGGTAAAACGTTATTGTCAATAGATTGGCAACTGGGTCAAGAAAGTGGGGGAAGTGTTATTTTTTTTTTAAAATTGTGAATTAACATTTTGGCATGCGAGAAAGTGACTTATTGTTTTTATTTTTTATTTATATATTTTAATTTCTAGAAATGCATGCCATTAATTGAGGCAACCTTTTCCAATGTGAAGCAAAATGGGTCGGTCTAAAGTCTAAGCATGGTCTTAAAAACTTTTTCCTCCTGCGGTTTATATTCTGTCTCAGAATGTGCCATAAAAAAGCTCATTAATTTCATCAGTTACCTTTTTTTTCTGCACAAAAGTCCAATTAGTACTAGTGAAAGAATCCAGATCAAAAACAAAAACCTTTTTATCTTCACGACCCATAATTCAACTCCATCGTTTATAAACTTCACAAACAAAATTTCTAGAAAAAAAAAAAAAGGAAAGAGAAAAAGGTACCTAAAAAACAGAAGAAATTTGTTTCGAACAAAACAAAATGCTGAAAATGTTGTGGATCTAGAAATGGCAGAAGTATAAGCGAGGATATTGTTGTTGAGAGTGGCAAAATTTATAGAGAGGAGAGAGAGCTGCGGTTTTGGATCGACATTGGAAGGTTCAGTAAACGGACCAAAGGCTGTTAAAACCGTGCACCAACCGACAATGGCGAATGTAGGCAGCGAAAAAGAGAGGGAAAAAAGTAAAAATAAAAAAAAGAAAAAAATTTTGAGGGTACAAAAGTAAATGGATTTTTTAAAAATATTTTTAAAATAAATAATTGTAATTTTTTAAAATTAAGAACGATAAATTTAAATTTTTAAATTTAACATCGATAAATTTTTTCAATAAAACTTGATTTATTATTAATAAACTTATCAAATTTATCAATAATAAACTCAAGACCATTACTTATAAACTTGTCAAAATTTTAAACTTAATTTATTATTAATAAATAATTATTTATTTGACTTTAAAAAGTTATAATTATTTATTTTAAAACTATCATAAAAAAGTCATATAACTGAATTTTTTAAAAAATCTTTTCTTTATTACGAAAAAAGAAATGGAATTTGGAAAGGAATGGGAATAAAGAGAACGTGGGCAAGCTGCCTCGTCACTCGTGATATTGATTCGGTGAAGATTGCCAAGGGGATAAGTTATGAGGTCGCACATGATCGGGATTATGGAATATATATAAATGTATAAGGAATAAACGTAAAGAAGTCTTTCCATGTTTTAGGAGGAATGTTTCATTTTGTTAATCTTTGAAGTCAAAACGTGAGGAAATGCCTAATTAATACTAAGTAGTAATCATTTTGGAATCACAAATAATCGGATTTTATTTATACATTCATATTATATTTGCGTTTGGCAATTCTTTGGTGGTAGGGAAATAATTTTACTTTACCAGTATAGTATTATGTTTTAGCTGTTATATTATAATTTTAAGGGGTATGATTTGCAATATGTGGTACAAAACTACTTTTAATTACACATCAAACAATTAAAAAGTTAATTTGACGGCTAAAACATCATGCTCTATTGGTAAAGGAAAATTGTCTTATCCATCGTAAGAATTCTATTTAAGTTTTGCTAGTAGTATAATATAGTTGGATAAGAAATTCAAACTCTTCACTTTATAGTATAGTTATATGTGGATTTACTGTTAAGTTATGTCTGTAACTACAGTAAATTTCTATTGCTAGTATATGTTAGACATGTATGCCCTAAGGAGTAAAAATATAATATATTTTTGGAGGCATTTTTATCAATAAAGAATTTATTTATTATTTATATACCAAATATTGTGCTCTTTACGTTTATATTTGTTGAATGCATATTAAACAAACAAAAGTCTGAGACTGTCGGTCTAAACCTTTAAGAATTGAGCGTATGATAGACAAATTATACGGAAGACAGGATTCTCAAGGTGACGGTCTAAATCATAAGATCCGTAATCTAGAGAATAAAGTTGGGCGCTTTATTCATGTAAAGATTGTTATGTTGTCTATATCTCTATTCAAAGATAGTTTGTCTTGACCATCAGAGGTGGACTTCATGAATAGAAACATTGGCACATTGTCATAGGTGACGATTTGTTGGATCGGGACATAAAGTGAATTGATTTGTATTAATAATTCTGTCTCGACAAATCGATTCACTTTAGACAATCATTTGTAAATAATTGTACTACAAAGCTCTCACATGTTAAAGTTCTTAAACTTTAAACATATGTATTATACAATGCCGTTAAACTTTTATTTTATTGGTTCATTGTTTCGCGTTAAATCCGTGATACACCAATGAGGCTTAGTTTCGATTGCTTCGGGTGAGATTTGATTCTATCAAAAGGAGCACAAAAAATGAACTTTAGCATTCCGCACGTCTAAAGACAACCTTTTGCTTTATAGCATTGAGGGGTAAGCATCTCTATGATGACGCTCAGCTTGAATTTTAAGCGTGGTCTATTAATTTTTGTCATCTTGTTGATTGCTCAAAACCGTTTTCTTTTGGTGCCCAAAAATACGTTTTTTCTTCCTTTTTTCCTTGAAGTGTGAGTCAACACAGTCGTAACAAAATAGACAATGTCTCTCTCTATGCTTTTGTTGCAAGGAAAAGTTAAGAATGTTGGCTGAAAAATGAAAAAGAGAGGGGTAGTGTTGATCCGTTCTAGAATGCATTCATCGTGCCCTGATTCGTTGGAGTCTATAATTAAAGGTTTTAGTTATTTGTTTCTTTAAGATTTATACAGTAAAACCTAAAAACAATACTAGTAGAGAGATTTTGTTTTGTATAATTCTTGTTAATTATTTTGATATAATTTTGACCAGATTTAATGGTAAGTACATTTTAACTCAAATTAAAAAGTTACGAGACCCGCGTAGTAGGTCTCACAAGATGAGGTCGGAAAGGCTGCGGCCTCCTCTCTAAGTCTATTACCGACGCTAGTCCATCTCCCTTTCTATAATCTTCCGACAATATCATCTCAAGACTAACTTTGGAGATAAGCCTAGGCCCTAAAATAGCCTATAAGGTACGTGGGTGAGACAATTGCATAGTAACGCACACAAAGTGTAGTGTGTTTGGTTGAATTCCATTACGAAAGTGAACATTTGCGTGGTTCTGGGCTCAAGACTTTCCCTTACGTGAAGTGCTTATCCTCAAACCAATAGAAATAATTATTTCACTTATTAAAAAAAGAAATAATTATTTCCCAAAAATAGAAATGAGAGGAACTTTGAACAAAGAAAAGAAATTAACTTTCTGAGTATAATAATAATGATAATTAGCTAGGTAGATTTTAGCTTCTTTTTTTTTTATTTTTTCTCCTTGCTAATCTCAGGGGGTGTTGGGCAGTGGTGAGAACCACTCAGTTTCCACCACAATCTCAGTTATGAATAGTGTAAAGCTCTCATATACTACAGTAACAATAAAAAAATATGCTACAGTATAAAACTCTCATATGCTATAGTAAAAGTGGTTACCACCCTATCAATCTGCACTTAATTATTTGAGGGAACTCAATCCACCACTTAGTTGATCTATGCAAAAAAGATGCTTTCTACACCATTAATGTTAATGATGAAACTTTATATGAGTTTAGTAAAAATGAAACTTTATTTGTTCCACTTTCTCATTAGCCAGTCATTTTTCGCCATCCATGATCAACAAATGCCATCACCGAATAGAAGTTTTTTTTAATATATATTTAATGCACTCAAACAATTATATACAAATACAATTAATAACCAGCAAGCGAAAAAAAAAAAGAAGAAAAATTACATGCTATACAGTGTCTCCTTTGTTTTGTGTCCGGGATAAATACTAAGCTCGACAATGACAAAATTTGAAGAGGATAGGACATGAAATATTACTATTTTATTATTTTTATCCTTTACAATGGCGTGAAATATTACTATTTTATTATTTTTATCCTTTACAATGGTATATTACTACGCTCTATAGTTCTATACAATTTAAAAACCCGACAATTACAAATTTCGAAGAGAATAGGTAGCCATGTACAAATTTTAAAATCGTCTTGTCGTGTTTCCAATTAAGTAAAAATAAAGCTTGTTTTGTGGCTTACCTAAGTTAAAAAGTCTGTAGCTTAACAAAATGGGTAAATTGTATTGTTGTATCTTAAATTATTCACTTTTTACGAGACACATCTTGAACTTTTAATATTGACATAATGTATCATGAATTTTGAAATCATTGATAATATTTTGGGTCCAACAACTACTTTTAATTTTCTTGAAATACTCTTTTTAACATGTTGAGCTTTAATTTTTTCTTTTAAATGACGAGCTCTATTTTTAAGAAAATTCACGTTTGAATTTCGTGACCAAAATTGTTCATTTTTTTAATACTTGTTAGCTATTGGGCCTCAATTACCCATTCTTTCAAAATTTAAGGTGCATTTTACAAAAATTGAAAGTTCGAGATGCATTATGCAAAAAACGAATAGTCAATGCTATAACAATGCAATTTACTCTAACAAAATTATACAGAGTAAACTTTTGAAGGATTAATCTCATTAACACCCCATGAACTTTGGGTCATTCCCTCTTTGCCCCCGAACCTTAAAAACTTTCATTTTTTTTCTTTTCAATTTTGATTTTAATCTCATTCAACCCTTTTTTGTTATAATTTATGTTAGAATCAGACTTAAACAAAAAGGGGTAACATGATCATGTGATTTTTTTGTTACAAATTCTGTAAAAAATAATGGGAAAAAACCAAACAACTATCCTTAAATTCCTTGTTTAGTCCAATTCTAATAGAAATTTTAATAAAAGGGGTTAAGTGAGACAAAAATTAAAATTCAATGAGTAAAGTAGGAGTTTTAATGTTTGAAGGGTAAACCGAAAAATAACTTAAAGTTTCAGTTACCAATAAAATTAACCCACTTTTGAGTTATCGTAGTACATTAAAACTAACTAGAAAAGCAGTACTACACAACAACCTTCTGAAAATAATAATAATAATAATAATAATAAATATACTCGTTATATGACACTGAGTTTCAGTTTTGTATCATTAATCTTGGATGGATGCTATGCCAAAGTAAAAAATAACTAATGAATAAATAATCCTCATATATGATTCATTGATAAATATATTTATCTCCTTTAAAGTCCATAAAAATATATATCAAAAGAAAAGTCTCAAATACTAGATTAGATTATTTATGTTTTAAAAAATGAGGCTCAAAGGGTGTTTGGGACCACCAGTTTAAATAAAAAAGCTCCAGTTCGAACCAATTGCTATAAAATTAAAATTACTACAATATTTTTAATTCAAACTAGTAGTTTGAATTGGTGTTCAAAAGCCGGTATTAGATTGTTTGCACTACATTATTTGCAGCAACAAAAGTGGCCCATGAGCATAATCTTGAGGTCCATAAATGAAATGTTTATGTATGTGATCTAAAATTTAAATTACTATAATATTTTTAATTTAAACTAGTAGTTTGAATTGGAGTTCAAAAGCTGGTATTAGATTGTTTGCCCTACATTATTTGCAGCAACAAAAGCGGCCCATGAGCACAATCTTGAGGTCCATAAATGAAATGTTTTTGTATGTGAAGACCGGAGACCCTGCTATACCCGCTAATGAGTAATAAATAACAAGTAACAACCAACAAACACAACAACATGATAAGCATTGGAAGTCCAACTGTTGGACACTGTAAACAGGCCACATGCAACGAATAATAGCCCAACAATGATATCCGTGGGCCAATATAATCCAACAGCTAGATGGGCGAGGCGAAAATGTCAAGAAGGTAAGGTCATCATTTTTTTTTTAATAATAAAAAACCACACTCCCACCCCCTCTCCCCTCACAAAAAAAGAGCATTTTTATTTAATCTCGTAGGGGAAAAACCTAATTTTTTATAATATAGTACGTCACAGTCTAAAAAATACATTACGTTCATATTAGATTAGCCTATAGTTTTATAATTAATAGGGTTTTAATGTTATGAGGATAAAAATGATTTTTTTATTTAAAAAAAAGACCAGTGTCTCCTTCGTATGATTTTTTATTTTTTTTAAGTTTTTCTTTAAATGACGAGAGTTGACATAATAGTAGTCTTTAATCTTCTTTAAAAAAAATGTATAACATTAGACCATAGAAGAAAGAAGAAGAATAAATATAATTTGAGAAAATAAAAGAAACGCATGGAAATAGCAATAATTGAACTAGCCTTGGCGTCTTTAGTTGAAATTAAATATTCTAATATAAACTTTAAAGAAACCTAAAGATTATTTTTTTTCAAAAAAAAAAAAAAAGAACTTTCAACAAAGTAATTGAGTGCTTAAGCAACTGAACAACTTTTACGCACCCCACTTATGCATGCAGCCAAAATTATCAGAAGGTAAGGTCCTTAAGGAAAGTATTTATTGCTGGTAAAAAAAAGAAAAAAAGAAAAAAAGAAAAAAAGAAAATTATCATGCAGTATGTGGAAGCTGCTGTTAATTCTGGCCTTTTTCATAAGGGCATTAACTCACTCATTGGATAACCCCATGTTCCATGAAACTTCCTGATTTCCTCCAAATAAAAATAACACATTATAAATAGAAGAGGAAAAAAAAAAGCAACATAATTTTCCTAGGGAAACTAGATATGATCCAACGGACAAAAAAAAAGAAAGGAATACAGGACATTTTTTCAAGGGTAAAGCAAAATTATAGTTTCAACCACACAAGGGACAAGAATTTGCTTGCAAAATAAGTTACACTCATGAATCCAGATAGGATTACTTTTCACTCCTCTCAAAATCTGATTTTTGTCCTCTCAAAATCTGATTTTTGTCTCTCTTTCTTGCATATGTCTTCTATATATAATCAGAAGCAAATCTAATGAATAATATATAAGAGGGAAACAAGAGTGACTCCAAAAAAAAGTATATTGGACGACTAATCACCAATATCTATATATATATCAGCATGATATGATTACACTAACACAAAAAATTCTCCATATAACACATCTGCAGCAGATGATATACATCAACAGAAAATGGAAAATACAAGAGAATGAGGAGGAAAAATATATTAAGGTTTAACAGTCCTAGACCAGCTAGAAATAAGTATATAAAATACATATATATGTACCAACAAATATGTTTATTTATGAGACATATATATATATAAACAGAACAAATAGGAATTGAAGTAGACCACACTAAATACATATATAGCCCATGAAGCAAACTTTTTCAAAACATCAGTGACCAATACCGGGGCTTGGAACATCTCCATACTGCCTATAGAAATCATAATCATCCCCAGGTGAAGCTTGATAATGATGATCATTTTCTTCTGATCCTGGATTATCAGCAATATCACCTTTCACATCCAACGGCTCCTGTGCGTCCTTATGATCGGCCACGCTTTTGCCCAATCTGGCATATAATTCTGCAACTGCTAATTTCCTTTGACATGTAATGGACAGAAGAGACACCAAAACTAGCAGTACTAAAAAGACACTACAATTTCCCTTCATGAAAAAGTACTCTCTTCTAGCCATTTCTTTGAAAGAATGAAGAGTGGTAAATATTGTGTGGAACTTTTTTGGAGGGGGGTTTTAAAAGAATGCCAAATTTGAATTATTTATAGGGCACCATTTATCATATGGTATCATTACCTTTATAAAGGTAAAGCTAGCTAGGAAAATAATTATAGTTTACATAAAAGTTGGTCTGATGAGGACCTCACCACATAGAGATTTAATTGATAAAAAAAAAAAAAAACAAGATTATTATAAACCATCCTTTGTTTATTAACTTTGGTAATGAGCAGCTTTCTTAAAGTATCAATTTTTCTTGTTTTCCGGTCTTTGAATACAGTATATCTCCATTATTATACTAGCTAGCTAGACCACCAATGAACATGTGTTACTGGTTTAGACTCTTGTAGCGTACGAAAACAAGTACATATCTTATATAGAAAGCCTATGTTTGGTTAGGATTTTGCTTAGCCAAATCCATGCTGAAGAAAGAAAACCCACGTACCATATCTGCTAATGATGAGAACTTAGACAAAAGCTAATCAATAAAACATCTAAAAGATTACAAAATTTACTACCAATTAACATGTTTCACTAGACAAATTGGTCTCTGTCCACGGCAAATAAATCGCACATTTAATGTCCACATGCACAGACCATCCATCAAATGTACACAGAAAATATAGTGCGGAAATTAATAATGCATTAACTCCATTGCTGTTCTTTTTTTTTTTTCCCTGTAGTTTTCCCTGAAAATAGTAAAATCCATGTGCATGCATGCCTCGTTAATGACTGATTTATATATTTTGTATACATATACTTCTGTGCATAAACATATAGTCTGCAGTGCAATAAAAGTAGGATTGAATACAGTATATAATTTTATTTTTTTCGACATGGAAAGATATATTCACTGTGTATAATTCTGTTGCTCATGAAGTGATCTTGTGTGCTGATGTGTTAGAACGACCGACTTTCATCCATATGTCAGGTCTTTATCAAGGATTGTTTGTGTTCATGACAGAAAAACTGCTCAACTTAAGGTCATCCACATCTTGATCATATATATATATATATAGAGAGAGAGAGAGAGAGAGAATAGTTAGCATATTGTGCTTCTATACACTAGCTATAGCCCCCATAAATCAAGTTTACAAGTCAAGAAATACAGTTAAATAACTGTATTTTTCTTCTAGCACTCTTTTTTTAATTTTTTTTTAATGCCCTTTGAAAAATTAACCCTGATCCTAAAGGGATAAGATTAACAAATAGGCATGAAAAGGGTTGAGAGCGTAGGGTCGCCATGTTAGTTTGTCCCCTCCAAAATGTCAAAATTCCATGCGCTTCCATTCTTTTTTCTTCACCTCAAAAGGGATTTTGACCCCATATTCTTAAAGGCACTTTCGGTCACGTCCCTGCCAAATCCATGCCATTGACCAATACCAACAAACCAGAGCATATAAAGGAAATAAAAAGATTTAAATAAATTTTCATAATAAAATCATTAAAAAAAAATCTTATTAATGACGACTTTGCTTAACTTTGCTTACCTCCACAACTCTCCACGACCCAAATACTCATACCTAGTTACTATAGTTACTAGTTTTTTTATTAATCTGCCAAAAGGCTTTTAAAGCTAGAATGATTGATCTATCAACAGAAACGGTACTTCCGACCTAATGTAGTTTAGTTTTATGCTTTCTTTTCTTAAAATTCTGTCGTTTTTAAGTTAAAGAATAATGCTAGGGTCACCAACTCTGATATCAACAATTTATACTAATTTTTGAATTGTCATTCTTTTTGTTTGCATTTGTTTTAAAAAAATGACACGTCAATTAATAATGTGAGATTGTGTTTGCCAGTAAAAAATGACAGACTTAAAATGGCTAAAAAAATTAGGACTAAAATTGGTATCCTTCATACTATAATATATATATGTACATTTTAATAAGGGACCATGTATAAATCTTTGTACTCTTTCACTAAAAGATCATTCCTCTAGAAAGTGAAGCTCAGTAGTGGGCTGAACTTCGCTCTGTTGAAGTCCAGTCTCAGGCAAGGAAAGAGACCACCGAGGAACAGGCCGGGGTTTGGAACGAATCAACATGTGCAAAGTTTTCTTTGATCTAGTTGTCTTGATGCAACTATTTCGTTAGGCCCAAACTTATATCGACATACTCTCACATGAGACCCACCATCTGAAAGCCCTTTTCCAGGCCATAAGGATGGTGTGAGATAACATGTGATTCATGTAATAAGTGGTATATACATATATAGATTCCTATTGTCATGTAGACATATGTAGATAGGGCTCCTAATGAACTAGATAAAGGCAAACTAGCCATTTAAGACTAGCTCGAGTGGTTAAATGTATTAGATGTTACTGTTTACATGTGTCCATCAAGATTTGAGTTCCAATAGGTAGCTTCACTACTTCTTAAAATAGCGAAAGCCATAAAACTATATCGAAAAAACAAAAAAGCTAGATATTGTCTACAGTGTAAATTTCTTAACAGTTAGTATAAAGCAAAAGGTATCTATACATATACTTCTTTTCCCAGTTTAACGCCGTAATAACGAAACTTTTATCAATGGCGCGAGGAGTCATTGTTTTCTTTTCTTTTTCCTTCCCTATTCTAGCCAAATGTTTACATTAACAGAAAAGTGATCCGCGTACAAGATACATAAGATACTAATAAAATCTCACTAAATCAGCATTATTTAGCATGGGTTTCTAATTTGTCTTTGACGGTGCAATAAAAGTGAAAACGACATGAAATGTCGAAGCCATAAGCTGGCACCAACCCGACGCATACTCTTCTTAGCATAAAAAAAGCTGAATATATATACAAAATATTACTTTATGTTTCATACTCACCATCATCACGTATAGCAAAGTCAATTCAATGGTATTTTAGAGTAGCAGTTGTTGAATAAACGTTCCTATATACAGTTATATGGTCAACGAGCACCACGTAACAATATTTGCTATAAATTGCTTCAAAATGCTCATCAACACGTCAAAATGTCTCTGTGAAGTTTCTTCACCGACAAGCTTATAGCGTGGAGTTCAAACCACTCGTTTTTTGAGGTTTCCATTAATATATAGTAGAAATATTATATATATATATATGTATACAAATATATAGTCTGGAACGGAGGCTTGGACGAGGATAAACGGCGTTCCTTCGAATTTTTTTAATTTTAATTTTGTATATAAAATTTTATAAAATGTATGTTTTCTTTTCTTTAAAATTGTATTTTAACCTTCTTTTTTAAAAGTTTTTATTTGTTTTTTTTTTGTCCTATCTCATAAGTTAAATCGGGAACTAGCTTTTCTTTTCTTTTTTTTTAGCTCCTCCCTATATGCAGTGCCTCTTTTATCTAAATACTCGGTTTCTTAGTTTATAATTTCCTTGGACAACAATTTATTTTAAAGGGTGTGACATCAACGCGGTACTATGGGTTTTGAATATCCAACTAGTATTTAATTGGGTAGGTAAGCTGCTGTGTTTTCCTTATAAATTATTAAATTTTGACCCCCCAAATCATATTTTTTATTTTCCTTCTTTTGGGTTGATTCTCGTGACCATATGGTCCAAACGTGACGAAATTCAAACCATGCTTTTTAAAGTAAACTCTCTACTAAATTCCCTACTAATCAACCATACATGGCCATGAATTCAACATCCATGTTACTTCTTTTGTTTTGTTACGTTAGTGCAATTGTCACCAGAAAGAAAGATGAACATTTTTTTCCTTAATGTATATGATAATTTAAGATATATTGCTGTCTAAATTGGACCCAATTATTGACTTATTGAAAAATAATAATAATAATAACATATCCCTTGTCTCTCCCTCTTTTTTCTTTCTCTTCGTTAAGGAGTAAGAAAGCCGTCATGCAATAGAAATTAAAATAAAATAACAGTTTAGATCCAATTTTCACTCCTAGTAGTTTATGAGGAAAATCTTTTTTTGGTGGGAATATTTGCTAAACTGTTAAATCAGGTCATTTTTTTGCATAATTAGAGGGTGTTTGAGAAAATCAGTTTTAACCAAAATTTTTAATTACAACAGTGTAAAGCTCTTATATGGTATAGTGATTAAAAAAATAGTAAACTACAATATAAAACTCTCACATGATATGATTTTCAATTTAAAAATTTAGTTCTAATTACACTTTCTAAACACCTTATTAATGGTTTAAAAACATAGATCTACCATGAAAGTGTTTGGAAACAAAGTTAAAACTTAAAATTTGAACTTAAACAATATAACATATGAAAGCTTTACACTAAAATAAACTTTTATTTTTTATTGTAGAATATAAGAGCTTTATATTGTAGCAAGTTTTAACTTAACGTTTCAACTAAATTGTTAAACTAAGCTAAGAATTACTTAAGGGAAAAAAAGAGGGAAAAAAAAAAAGAAGAGAAAGAGAAATCAAGACTTATGACTTGGGTGAGAAGTCTTGGGGAATGATAGACCCCACAGAGCATAAATTGGTGGAAGAGTCAAACTTAAGACGCTGACTGTGACGCTGACGTGTCGCCACCTAGGATTTGTCTGGCTGGGGATTTCCTACGCTCGGTCCCTTCCCACTCGCTTTCACAATAAAACCCGCAACCAAACGTCATCGCAGAGACCACCATTACAATAATTATTTATTTTTATTTTTTTGGTAGAAACTTTACAATCTGTATTTAACTCCATTAAAATTCGGGACCATAGCAACATTGATTTCTCTCCAGGCCTTAAAGGCAAAAGAAATTCGTGGTTAATAAGTGGTTGCTTGTGTTTGTTGGAAATGATCATGTGTATAAATGTGTCCTTTCGTTAATTTTTAAATTTTGTGAAATATGTAGTGGAAATTAAAGGATTGGAGAGCTTTTTCCAAATCAAATAAAGTCTACAAAAAAAATAAAATAAAATAAAAAGAAGGGTTTTTATTTCTTGAAAAAAAATAGTTTATTATATCTCAACTGTTTAATAGGCGACAACTTAATTTTTGTATTTCTCTGATAAAAATATTATTGAACTTTAAAAATGTTGTAAAATGATCAAAATTGCCAACGGTAAAAATATCATTGGCACATGGACTAATATTTTTCGCTTCTTTTCCTTTTTTTGTTATATTGTAACAAAGCTGCATATTGATTAACTTACTATTGAAATATCTTTTAAGCAAACACTGTACTCCACAAAAGGGTACATTAACCCAAAGAAAGCAGCTAATTGATTAGCTAACTGTACTGTTATATAGACTCCAAAAAAGCACCTTCTTTGTAGCTTTGAAATGAAAGGGGTTATTGTAAATAATAACATTCATAAATATTTATAATCAACAAAATCAATGATGGATTTTAAAACTGTACAAAATTGGTCGTTAATCTTTTACATATATTTTAATACGGTTAGTCAATGTAGATGGGTTCTTATTAAGTATAATGAGTAAGATTGCATTTTTTCAATGAAAAAAAAAGAATCAATGGTGTCTTCACATTCTTGAACTAACCTTACTTTTAAAATCTACTTGTATTATTATTAAGCGACAAATAATCTAACCCTAAATCTTTACTATATAATAAGTTAAGATTTAATAGAATTCATCGGCGCATATTTTACATCATAAGACAGACAACTCAAACCTCTATAACATGTTATTTGACAGTCTTCAAAACAAAAAAAAAAAAGGGTCCTTGTCAGGATGCCACCACTAGGGACGGTGAGTAGGACTTACATAGGTGTTCATAATTGAACATATGCCACATGTAAGACAATCGAAGAAAAAAAAAACAAAAACACACGCACACAGAGCCATATAACACTTTCAAATGTCAATATAATCTGCAGACCTCTAACTAGAGATCCACACGCACCAAACTTCCAAGCAAGTCGATCTTGACATTTCGCGTGGGAACAGCGCGTGAGTTCTTGCACATGCTCTAAGCATAATACGTGTACAGCTTTCCAACTATGACCTTCTCAACTCGCCACTTCCTCAAGTCCCCATTTACACAAGAGGCTCTCCGTTTCTCCAATTCCTTTATATTTCCATTGTATAAAAACCTTACAACACCCTATCTTTCTTCAAAATCTTCCAAATCCCTCTCTCTCTCTCTAAACAAATCCTCAGGACCCAATATCAACACCAAAAACCTCTCAAAACTTCCATACTCTTCCACCCATATACAACTCAAAAATGGGAAAACACAACATCACAATATTCTCACTCCTCTTCTTCACTCTCCTCCTGCATATCTCTTCCTCGTATGCAGCCAGGCTTTTGATCAGGTCCAAGTACAGCCTCGCCACGGCGACCGAGCCGTCGGTGAATCTGGCGCTCCCCGCTGGAAACGACGTCGTAAATCAGGAGGAAGGGGCTTCCGGCGGCCGTATCTTGCCGTGTAATACGGCGATCGTCACCAACAGAAGGGCAGGGATGGAATTCCGAACTCTGCGACTCTGCGCCAAACCCGGAGAGTTCCTTCTCGCCATGCTTCCCAAAGGCGTGGTGCCTCCCTCTGGACCCAGCAGACGAACCAACGACAACAACAACTAGACGCACAAATCAATAAATTTTTAGAATATGCTTAATTTGTTATTTGTTTTCATGTAGGTCTTTTCACGGTAGGATCTGTCGGAGACAGATTTGATGGTTAAAAAACAGAATCCTATCGTGTGTTTTTTCAAGTCCTACGGCAGGAATTTATTCTCAATATACGTTGATTCTTTTGTTTTGGTGGAGATATCTGTACTGTAAATACTCATTATACGATTATATGTGAGATCATTTAGAAAATAAAGTACTTATTATTTTATTATTTTTGGCTAAATCTTTTTTTTTTTTTTTGGTATGATTTATTGATTTCCTTTGACGATTTGGTGATGTAATACCGAAAAAATATAATTCACAGGAATATTTGCGATGATTTTCGGGATCCAAAGTTTTTCTTTTTAAGGTTAATAGGTCCTTTTTAATTTTTTCTTTGCGCGACACGTGAAATCTGGATTTTTTATTTTTTTATTTTTTTTTTCTTTCGGTGGGGAAGTAGTTAAAAAATTATCGACGTTGACAGAGGAAAAGAGAGAGACTAATTAAGGTGGAATTAGTTGAATTTTATTTAGGATTTAACAATCTAATCATTACTTTAGTACCCTAATTAGCTGGGTTGGATCGACAGGCAATCCTGTTTTCGTTGACTAAAATGCAGTTTAAGATTTTGTGCCACTGTCAATTTTCAGCAGTAATTTTTAACTGTAAAAATAAAGTTCAATTACTACGTACCCCTTATTTTCACACATTAAGCTATTAAAAATTAGTTGTTCATAGAAACCTGTAAAAACTAAAAAATATATATATATCATTGACTTAGATCTAACTATTCTTTCTAAAAGAAAATAGATTTAACTATCACCTATAAAAACTAAGGAAAAAAAATCACTGAATTGGATCATTTTTAAGTTTCATTTAACGGCTAAAAATGAAAAGCCCATTTGTAAAAAAAATTGACCGTAGTTTTGAATTTTTTGAGGAAAATTTTATTTGCTGTTATTTAAATACTTATGTTCAAAATAATTTTAGTAATGTTTTTGGCTTTTGATCTTACGTCTCCTTTTTGTTTCTCAAAAATTATACTTCCATAATGAGAGAAAATTTAATAAATGAAAAATTGAAAAACAACATCAAACACACCCGCAATAGATGATCAATTACATATTCAAAAAATAGTAAAAATAATAATAATAATAGATGCGTGATCAATCACTGCCGGAAGATTTCCAAACGCACGCATGATTAATTACATAAGACAGGTACAACGTAAGACTAATAACTCTAATTTTAGTTAAAAATAAGTTCGACACATGGGGTGCAATTCCGGGATATTTTGACAAAAAAGCTAAAAAAAAAATTAAATTGGACAAATAAACTCTATTTTTTTCACTAAAAAATACGTTTTTTTTTACAGTAAAACTGTTCTAATTTTTTATAAAAACATAAGAAAAAAATAATAAAAAAACATAGCATTCATAAACCTTTATTGTTATTGTCATTGGTCCAAAAGAGAATATATGTATGTGCGTGTGTGTACATATGCGTGTGTATATCTATATAAGTTAAAAGGATATAAAATGGCAATTTCTTAGTGAAAAACAAAATTTATTTCAAAATATGAAAATTACGATAGGGCCCCCGGTGATCCAGGAGAAAGTTTCAAAATTGTAATGTCGTAGTCAAAAGCTTTAATCATGAGTAGTGGGTCGGTCAAATTGAAAAAATGCAAAAACGACTCCGCTTTTTCTTCTAATAAAAAAAAAAAAAAAAAAAAAAAAAAACAGTAGTTTTAGCCGTCTGCCTTGACCCATTAGATTACATATACTTATTTAATATCTAACGAATTAATTGGATATGTTGCCATGATTAAAAATTTATCTTACAAATTACTTTTTGTGAAGGTCCACAAGCAAGGATATAGTATAACTCTCAAAGAAAATCAACATACATAAGGAAGAATTTGTTAACTACATGGGAATTTTTAATAATAATAATAATAATAATAATAATAATGAGAATTGTGTTGACATTTTATGCATTTACGAGTTCTACAGAAGATTTCTTTCAGAATTAATTTCTAAATAAAATCTTTAATAATATTGTTCTCAAATTGGCCTTCTAACCTTCCCAAAAACAAGTCATCGGCCTTCCTAAAAATCTTTAGTTTGCAGGACAGACGTTTATATAAGCTGAAGCTGGTCAACTCAGCACCGGAATCAATCATGGGCCATAGAAATTGGGCTTGATGCTCAAAACAGATGAAAAAAATTACATATTATGCCATATTTTTAAAAATTATATTTATTTATATCATTTTTAAAAAAAATTATACCATATTATTATTATTTATATTTCATGTTAAATTATACCATAAATTAATATATAGCATTTATAAAAAATGAATTCCAAAAAATAACAATTATGAAAATTCCTTATAGCGGGAGATGAGGGGCCTTGCAAGAATAGATGTACAACATTGGAAGCTAAGCAGGGCAAATTAAGTAAACTATCGTGCATGCTACTTTATTCGCGGTACACTTTTGTTCACGGTAAGAAAATCATAAAATATGCCTCCCTTAATTAAACTCTTTAGTTTTGTTTTCTTATTTTGTAATTTTGTGCTTCTTAAACTGATATAAGATAGAAAAAAAATGAAGGCATATATTTTACATCATCTTCAATGCTGTCAATGTCAATGTTGTATTTGTCACTAAAAAGTATAAAAATAACATATTTGATGTTATTTTATTTTATGTTTTAATACGTAATGTTATTTAAAATGTCAAATTTATTTTTGTCATAATTATTAAATTTTGAAACTTATAAAAATAATACCTTTAATATTAAAATAATTAAAAAATATTAATGTTATAATTATTAAACCAAAAAGTCAATCTACTAACTAATAAGAGTCAAATAATCAAATTTGTTATATGCTAAACTTTATGGCAAATTTGTTACTATAAAATTTATCATATAACAAATTTAACATTAAAATAACATTGTATTCAAGAGTGTTTTTACACACTCAAATGTTGAATTTTTTGTTAGTACGTCAATTTAGCATAGCATTGCATTGAAAATGTTACAATGTTTCTCTCAATCGCTTCCTTTAGATCTCTGTTGTTTGCAAACTAGGTTTAAATCTTTTCATAAACTGGTATCTTATTTATGTCTTTCTTAAACTTTCTACCATCACTTTCTCCATAGAAGTTACATAATTTCTCCCTATAGAAATGCCCACTCGATTCTCTTATTTAGTTTTGTGCTCTTTTCTTGAAAGCTTTCTAGATTTGTTTGGCTACTAACTGATGATAAGCCTTGCGCCCTTCTTAAAAAGAATTACTTTTCATTTCAAACTAAATATATTATTACCCATTATTCTTATCTTAAACCTAGAAAAGACAAGAAAAGCAAAGGGAATAAGGTCAAACGAGATAAGGGAAAAGATGAAGGAAGAATGGGGTTTTTCCTTGTGAAGGCAAGGAGAGAATATTGGAGTTTTATTTACATTTGACTAAATACACAACTATGCCGGTCAAAAGCATTTTTTTGTTGCTTTTTTTTTTTTTTTTGAAGTCTCCATGTCTATGGGTTTATTTTCGATGCTTCTAGTTGTCTTTAGGGGTAGGTTTACCATGGAATGTTCTCCTTGAGACTGGTAGTGTGTTTAAGGGCCTCAGTTTCAATCAAAAATTTCGATTAATATAGTATAAAACTTTATATGTTACAACGTCAAAAAAAATCAAACTATGAAATAAAACTTTCACGTGTTACAATATTTTTAACTAAATTAGTTCTAATTGTTGATTTTAACTATACTTTCTAAACATTTTGTAAATCGGTTTTTTCCTACATCAACAATGTTAGTTTTTGCAATTCTGTCCTTTTTTCCAATTCCCAACAATCATTGCAGCTTTTTTTTTTTTTTTTTTTTTTGCTCTGAAAACTCTATACGTGGCTTTGTATTCGTTCTTGTCCAAATTTCTAGTAGTTTGTAGAAATTAGAAATCTATTTGGAGGCGATAAAGACTAGAAAGGAAAAAGCAGAGGGAAATTGGAAAATCTTGCCAGGTTCCAGATAGGACCCCAAACATTGGAGACCTTTCTTCAGAGTAGAATTGACGGGCTTTTGCGCTCTGGATTGAATGGCAAATAATTGGGTGTTAGCTTAAAATAGAACAAAATATTTTTAAATAATACATATTTATTTATCTTAATCTAAAATACTTAAAAACAATAATATTTTTATACTCATTAAAATATGTATATTTCAAACCTTCTCACAAAAGCCGTAAATTAAAAGACAATACCACATAAGCATGATTTCTCTAATTGACTAATTAAATGATGACCTAAAATGACTATTAATCCGCACTCCATAAAAATATTCTGCCTAATGTAATATTAAATTAATATGCTAACAAAAATTTTGACATTTGACTGTTAAAAAAAACTTCAATACAATATCATTTTTAATGTTTAATTTGGTATATGTTAAGCATATTGTAAATTTGACATTTAATTTCTATTGGTTAATAGATTAACTTTTTTGCTTTTATAATTATAACCTCTTCATTTTTTAATTATTTTAATAGTAATAGTTTATGTTAAAATTTTCAGTTCACACATGATTCACAAGGAAAAGCAGAGAATATTACTAGGATCAAATAGAAGTTGTACTATAGTTTTATTGTATGACATTGTTTTGAGTCATGTATAGATTATGAGGGTGTTTGAAAAGGTGGTAGGAACCGTTGGTTAGAATCACTTTTACTATGACATGTGAGAGCTTTACACTGTATAAATTTTTTTTTATTGTTACTATAGCACGTGAGAGTTTTATACTGTTTATAACTGAGTTTGGTTCCCACCACTCAACCAAACAGTCGGTAAGTTGTTTAGGCTATGTGTCTTTTTCTTATTGGCCACAATCATGTTAAAGACAAGTTTGTATTGCCAATCGTACCTGGTTGGTGTACTTAGAAGACTATCATCTGAAAAAGTTAGAGAGAGAATGGGGTCAAACAAGTTAGAATGAGAAAGGGATTTTTCCTCTTAGTGAACTTGTGTTTGTTTCTCAGGAAATTATGTTGTAATTGATAAGAGAAAAGGGTGTGTATTCTCAGAGAATAGATCTAATCCTCAAGTTCGTGGAGATAATAGACATATTTGGTCGAACCTAGTTAACAATCTCTCTCGTATGAATATAAATACAAATATATACATATATATTTGTCCTTCAATTCTTGTTTTCTCGTTGTTGTTGATCAAGTTGAGTAGGAATTCTTTTAAAGTTATGGTCTGTTTAGTAAATGGATTCGAATTAGTGATTTAATTTGAATTAGTGTAATTTGAATTGTTATTCGAATTGACGTTCGGATGTGCATTTAAGTTTTAATATGAGTATGGAATAAAATTAGAATTTGTGTTTGGAGAGGTAGTGAATATAGTTTTTGATTTATTAATAAATCTAATAAAATCTTAATATTAATGATCTTAAAAAATATGCAATATGGATATTAATTTTTTCATCTCTTTATTAAGAACATAGTGAAAAAAGAATCATCTTAATTGGATATCAAATGAAGAAGTTATGATTTTTTTCTCAAATATAGGAGAGAGAATTTTAGTTCTTACTCTATGAAAGATAACCGAGTATCAAAAGTTTAAGGGGGATGAGAACTCTGAAACTTGGATCCTTGATAGTTAAATAATTCAGATTTTGGGTGAAACAAACGTGTATCTAGAAGATTTTTGATACTCAAATTCAAATTTAAGTCTATTGAATTCAAAGAATGCAAGAAACAAACATACCCTTAACTTTTACAAGTTTCAAGCTTTAGTTAGGGTATTTGATACTGTTATCTTTTAAACTTATCATATATTAGCAATTTGTCCCTTGAACTTTTAATTTTAGCAAGTTGTCCTATAAACTTGTAAATCTATAGTAAATCACCCCTCCTCAATTGATAGAAATTTTAAGTTTTTAACTAAGCTTGTCATTTGATTTTCACATTAGTCATTAATTAAAAATATAAAAAAGATTTTCTATATAAATGTTAACTTAAATTTATATTCAGAACAAAGTTAATTTAAAATTTTATATTTTGATAAAAAAACTTAATTAAAAATATTACTCACAATAAATTTAGTTTAAATATATAAAAATGATCATTTATGTCAATAATCAACAATTTATGTAATAATTACAGGTCAATTTTACATTAAAACTTAAAATTACTATCATTGAAGAGTGATTTGCAATAGATTTGTAAGTTTAGAGGGTAACTTGTCAAAATTAAAAGTTCAAAAGACAAATTATAAATGTGCAATAAGTTCAAGATAATAGTGTCAAATATCATAATAATTATAATAAAAGATAAATATAATATTTTAAATAGCATTATATATTAGAACTTAAAATAAATATTACAAAAAATATGCTATTTTTATATATATTTTTGGATAAATTTGACGTTGACATTTGCGGGATCTAAATTTTAAAAAGTTCCACTACGTGTTGACTTTTTTCAAATTGGGAGAGTTGGAATACTGACAAAATTGAACCTGGACATAAATTAAATTCGGAATATTCGCACCTAAAAAATAAAGATTGTGTGACGATTTTGCCAACCAATAAGAACATGTTCAACTTGGACACGTTATTTTATGTTCTTAATCTACATCAACAAATTAGTTAGTTAATTAGATAAGTGAGGCAATCTTATAGAAGCATCTCCAAATTAGTATAGAAATACCAAAATTTTATATTTAAATGAAAATGACTTTCTAACCAACGCTGTTCTTATTTCTTTATGCTAAGTTGAACACATACTATTTCAACTAAATATTTTTATTGTTTGAAAATAAATTAATCAGTGGACCAACAACCACATAGGCCCCCTTTGTTTTTATTCTCAAAATTTTTTAAAAAAATTTTGCACATTTTTTGAGAAATTTTTTTTAAAAACACTCTCAGTATAATTTTCAAAAAATTCTCATTTTCTAAAATAAAAACATTTTTACCTATTTTGAAAACAACACGAAACAGTCCCGTAAAGCTTGAAGAATCATTTTTATTTTCTCTTGGATTATGTGATGTGATGAACCTGTTCAATTTCATAAATACCACATCTATAGTATTGTTTTTTAATTTTACATCTTCTATAAAAAAGTTTGAAATATATAACTTTCAAAGAGTGTAAAAGACATAATTAATAAAATTATTTTGAGTTATTGTTAGACAATAAGTGTTGTTTGAAGATATATTGGCTTTTTTAGTTAAGAGAAATGGTATGAATAGAATGAAGTAAAGAAAAAAAAAAAAACAACACAATAATAGTAGTACATAAGTGATATACCACCAAATT
Organism: Artocarpus heterophyllus; assembly: GCA_025403435.1. NCBI lineage: Eukaryota > Viridiplantae > Streptophyta > Magnoliopsida > Rosales > Moraceae > Artocarpus > Artocarpus heterophyllus. The sequence continues at coordinate 6,376,975 of CM046353.1, forward strand.
TACGTCCGAATTTAAGCCAGGTGTCATGACAAACTACATAAACCAAACACTACCCTTTTAATAAAGTGTTAATTATATAATTGTACCTCATAGTTTTAACTATTTATTAATTTGCTCTTATGTTTTTAAAAACTTCAAAGGAATTCGTGAAATTTTAAAAACTTATTTCAATTTTATTCCTATAAATAAAAAAATTGAGCAAAACAACATGACTACTCTCAAATAATTATGATAAATATTTTTTACATTAAAAACATAAAAAATCCTAAAACAAAACATCAATTTTTTTTTAAAAAAATTAAGGTTTATGACTTTTTATATTTAATAATATATTTTTTAAATTCTTTCTTAAGATAAAACATATATTTCATTAACAAATTAAGTTTAGTCAAGGATATTTTTATCTTATCTTTATGTTTTTCAATTAAAAAAGTCTATTAAGGATAAAATTAAAACAAATTTTTTAAATACAAAAGATATTTTTATAGTTTTTTTTAAAATAAATTAAAGAATAATAAAAAAATGTATAATTATACGATTAACCTGTAAATAAATTACCGTTAGAATAATCAACAAACTCAGCCAAAACCCATAAACAGGTTTTACCAGCCAATAATAAATTAGTTGCTGACCTGTCCTATGACATATGTGGTCGATCGGATAAAGAGATTTTTTTTAATTAAATAATCTGACAATTATTGCTGCTTTTCCCAAAAACTTGCTTGACCTTGTCATCACTTGGACACTGCCAAGTTTCAACAATATAAATATAAAATAGTCCTCTGTTTCATTTTTCGACGACTAGAAAGAGAGAGAGAGCGCTCAACAATGGCGAAGAGAAACGCCATTTCTGTTTCTCTGTATGTTCTGGTGCTCTCTCTATTGGCAGCTTCCGTGGCGATCGCCGGAAGAGAAAGAGCGGAGAATCTCTTGAAGAGCCATGGAAATCGAAGTTTCCTTGGACCGTCGTTTGATAGCATTTACGATACTTCCAAGTATGGGTTTCTGCAGCTCAACAATGGCTTGGCCAGAACTCCTCAGATGGGGTTCGTCTCTCACTCTCCACTCTCTCTCTCTCCCTCTCTCTATATATTTATATATGTGTGTGTGTGTGTGTATATATATATATATATCATCCTTTTCTAGAACTTTCCCTTCAAATGCTGGATTGATCAGGTTTTTACATGATTTACAAGTTCGGTGACATTGGAAACGTGTTTTGTTAGTTGTATTCTACAAATTTGTTTACTGATTAGGAACTTTGTGTTCTAAATCGTCATCGATGCTTGCTTCTGCATGGTTATAAGGCATTTTTTTTTCTTTAAACTTCCTGAGAAATTTTTATATTGAGTTTGATTGGATATAATAATTAATAATTGCTTCTGCTCTTTGGTTTGTATTGGAAATTGGCAGATGGAATAGCTGGAATTTCTTTGGATGCAATATCAACGAAACTGTCATTAAGGAAACAGGTTAACTTTTTTCTTTCTAATCTGTAGCTTTTTGCTCTAAGAATCAATTATGATGAAGCTGACACAGTCATGAAGAATTCAAAGATTGGGAAGAACAAGAAAATTGTGTGGATTCTTTGACTATTAGTTTGGAATTTGGATGATTTTAGTTGAATCGGAAGCCTATGTGAAGCTACTAACATCTATGCTTGTGCCATTGGCAGCTAATGCTCTTGTCTCAACGGGCTTGGCTGATTTAGGTTATATCTATGTCAATATAGGTACTTTTTTTTTTTTGCATATTTCTTTCATGTTTGGTTGATTGAAATCCTGTAAGTTTTGGATTACAATTTATTGTTCATTGAAAGCAGATGATTGCTGGTCTTCACCAATGAGAAATTTAAAGGTTAGTTTCTCTATAAATTTTTTTTCCTAACTTTTCATAGTTTGTATCGGCAACGGCTGAGCTTTGGTACTGAAAAGAGGACCATATGTTTTATTGATGTAAAGAATGTTTGTCAACTCCTTGCAATGTGACAAACACATCTTAGGATAAAAGCTGTGTGTTCATTTGCCATATATTATTTTAAGCGAAAGGAGAGTTATTTGAAAAAAAGTTGCAGCTTTTGAAAATTTGAAAAAGTAAAATTTTCTAAAAATTTTTTCTTCATTAACTATAAATAGCAAGAAACTCCTTTCAAAAAAAAAAAAGGTAAGAAACTTGATATTGATAAAATTTTTTTCTCTCTTTTGATGCTGTTTGGTTGTGCAGGGGCAGTTGGAACCTGATCCAAAAACTTTTCCATTGGGAATTAAAGCTCTTTCTGATTACATACACGCAAAGGGCCTCAAGCTTGGAATTTACTCTGATGCTGGGTAAGATGACTTTCTTACATCGGATTAGAGACTCAGAAAAATCACAGTAAAAATATTTTTTTTCAAGTTTTTTGGTTTGCTTTCTTTTGTTTTGTTTTTTGTTTTTTTTGTTTTTGAGTAGAAAATCTTGAATTCTGTTGTCCCATTTTAATATCAATGCAAACTCACCGTAATGACTTCCATTTCCGCATTTTCTAGGGCTTTTACATGTCAAGTTCGACCAGGATCACTTTTTCATGAAAATGATGATGCAGAGCTGTTTGCATCTTGGGTTAGTTTCAACTTAACCTGACTTGATGTGCCCATTTTTTTCTGCATCTCAGAGTGCTACTTACGTTATATTGTGAGAGTGGAATCCTTGGCATGCGATATTATAGCAGTCAACCAGCCATCATTACTGAAATTTAAGAATATCTTTTGGGCCGTTTTATTTTTTTGAGGCAACCGTATACTTGTTTCGAGACATCACTTGAAAGAAATTAGTTTTTTTCTTCAGGTTACCTTTTTTTTTAGTAAACATCGTCTTTGAACATACTAATTAGTCTTGAAGAAACAAGCAAAGTCCAGATATCTTAGCAGTGTACTTATAATCTCTTTCTGGGGTTGTTATACTTAGACTTGATTAATGTCTACTGTTGTTTTATCAGGGTGTAGATTACTTGAAGTATGACAACTGTTTCAATTTGGGCATTGACCCAAAAAAACGGTTTGCTCCTTCTCAGTATAAATAACGATTGAAAATAACTGTCCATTTGTTGCTTTTAGATTGACGTTGTGTTTCAATACTTTTCAGATATCCTCCCATGCGTGATGCTTTAAACGCAACTGGCCGTACAATTTTTTATTCTATTTGTGAATGGTAATCCAGCTTATTGATCTATTTGGCTATTTGAGTTCATCTGTGTATCTTGACTGCCGGTTTCATACATAAAGTTTTGTTTGGCAGGGGGGTGAACGATCCTGCTTTGTGGGCTGGAACGGTTGGAAATAGTTGGCGTACAACAGATGACATTAATGATACATGGGCAAGGTTGTATTTCTTAATTCATAAACCTTGGGAATGGATGGTGCCTCGGCCATGCCATGGTGCAAATACTACCAGGCGCTATACTAAATTGTTTGTTTCTTAATTAATTTTGAAGTCGAGTTGGAAGTTCTATATGGCAAAAACTTTTGCATTTCGTGCTGATATGACAATTTTGGAACGTATATCCCTAATTCTAATCATCCTTATGATTCTCTCCCCTTGGACAGCACTTCTATTGGCCTCATGCTATTGTTTTTAATGTTTCTATCTTTCAGGAAGATTTTAATACCAATCTTTCTAGTAATCAAACTAAATTAATACTGAGTGTTGTAGTAAAGTTTTCTAATTTGAAAATTGTAGTATTGATAGAGTTTTCTTTTCCCCCTGTTGTCTAGCATGACCACCATAGCCGATTTGAATGACAAGTGGGCAGCATATGCAGGACCCGGTGGATGGAATGGTAATAATGGAGCTTTTGTAAAATAGAATAGTGCACAAAATCATAGAGATTATTGTGCAAGAGTAAACAATTTTGTTATCATTTTGAGCAGATCCGGATATGTTGGAGGTTGGCAATGGAGGCATGACTTATCACGAGTATCGTGCTCATTTTAGCATCTGGGCTTTGATGAAGGTTTGGATATTCTTCACTTCATTTTTTACTTATTTGTTTTGCTGGAGTTGTCAAGACCAGGGCTTCGTTTAATTAAGGATTCTTTTTTGAAAGAAACAATTTTGTATCAGCTGTTATTTATTTAGGATTAGTTTTGTTTTTACTCTGTTGAGCATCGCCTTTAGTTCAAGCTTGTTAAACAGATAGCATAAGACACGTGTTATGAGCTTTCCTTCAGGTCATGTTATTTTATGATGATGGTCCATCACATATTCAAAATTGTATGTTGCAATCTCCAGGCCCCTCTTCTAATCGGTTGTGACGTGAGAAACATTACCGTGGAAACTTCTGAGATTTTAAGCAATAAAGAGGTGATTCTTGTCAACCAAGGTGAATTTCTCTCTTTGGGGCTCTAATTGTTCTATACGACTTTTTGCTATTGATCTTCAACTGTTTATCAAAATTAGCAAATCTAAATATGCGAGATTTATTTTGGCTTGGCAGATCAACTTGGGGTTCAGGGAAGAAAAGTTGACGCTTCAGGACCCGATGGTTGCAGTCAGGTCTTGCTCTCTTTCTCCTCATTACACATTAAATGATGTCACAGCTTCTTAGTAAAAAAAAAAATTCAAAAGAACTGATGTTATAGCTTAAATCAATTGGAATGTAGTTTAGGATACCTTGACTAAATGTAATTTTTGGTGACAGTTTATACAATCAATGACCGATAACTCCCACCACTCTAGACCCTCTTAGATGGGCCTTCTTTTGGTCGTAACGTGGTAGTTTTTTTCCTTCCGATGAGAAGTTGTCACGGCATTGTTAGACATCTTTAAAAGAATATGCACACACATACATTATAACTATTCTGCCTTTCCAGGTTTGGGCGGGTCCGTTATCTGGAGATCGCTTAGTTGTTGCTCTTTGGAATCGCTGTTCAGAGGCAACAACTATTACAGCCCGTTGGGAAACACTGGGGCTTCAACCCAGCACTAGCGTCTCAGTGAGGGATTTGTGGCAGGTTTGAATGTTGACCTACGTTTATATCATATGCATGAAATTCTTTTGATAATGTACACATGCATATATAATGTGATCTAAACATACTATGCACAGATAATGAACTCTTAACTCAACATGGATAGATGGATGAGGAATTATCGCTTAGCTTTACACGCAACCACATTTTTGAAGAAATTTGTGTCACATATAAATACCACTCTTAAATATGCATGCATGTTATCTATTAAAACATTGCCTACATATGTGTAATTTCTTTTAATTGTTTGGTTTCCCCCTTGCAGCACAAAGATGTTGCAGAGGAAGTAGTTTCGTCGTTTGGTGCTCAAGTCGATAGCCACGATAGTCATCTGTACATATTCAGTATCCACGCACAGGCTGTCTCGAAGATCTAGTCCCGTGCAGAAGCTTGGACCCCTTGAATATCTCAAACAAACATAATAAATCAAAACATTGCAATCATTATTTACAATTGCAAAACATCACTCCTCTTGTCATGGAACTAGGAGAACGATCATGTAAAGGGACACTTTGTTGTGATCAATGTTGACCCTTATTCCACGCTTCTCCTCTACTTGTATAAAGTTGATGTCGTTTTGATCCTATAAAAATTACCCTTTCCATTCAGAGGTAAAAGAAATGGCCTTTGTACTTGTCTCTGCTCGTGCAACCAGAGTTAGTTAGAAATAGCTATATGGTAAATAGGAACAAAGGTAGCAACAAAAATTCATGTGTACATAATCAGCGGGGGCAAAGAAGATAAAACAAAAACCATGACAGCTGACCGTTCTCTGAAAATACAGTTATTCCCTTTCACAGAAAGAAAGAAAGAAAGAAAGAAAGAAAGAAAAAAAGTAGTGCAGCCGGAAGAAAACAAAGAACAACAAAATTCTGTTCACGTTTAGTTCAAACAGAAGAAAACGAGAAACAACAAAATTCAGGTATTGCCAATGCAAGTGAGGCTCCATCTCTGCATGGTGTATCTATGAGCTCCAAACTAAACCACCGGTGTTTGCTTCAAAAATATTTCCTTTCCTTGATATGGAATCAAAGTGCCAGAGGTGGGAAATCCTTGTCATCTTCCAGTTCATAATGTTGTTGAGGAATGCTGCGTTGCAAACCAGCCGAAAGGAAAGAAAAGTAGGCTAAAAAGAACATCAACTTAAAACATTTAAACATTTTAACGCTAGAATGTGCATACCTTTTCTCTTCACGAGCCTCAATTATTTCGTCTTTCTTCTGCACTCCGACTGCAGCAGGGTACAATGTAGAATCCGCAGGATATGAGGTAGCTGGATCGGTGGAAGTGGACTGTTCGAGCTGTGCAGTCTTCACAGAGCGCTCCCCATACTCAGAGAGTGCGGGTAAATTGGACCTTGTGGTGACTTTAAGAGCTGGGAATTGTTCAAGTGAAAGATCAGGGGGGCTGATATTTTTGTCTCGAATCTCCTTGCCCTTTCCTGTGGCTGTGGGGTTGTTAAACTGGTCAGTTTTTTGAGCAGATTGTATCCATAAAGTACGTCTTGTAGGCTCTGGACGTCGTGTGGGCTCTGGATTCTTTTTCTTCACTTCTTTATCATAAACATCTTTGTAGAGATCATGTGTCTGCAATACACAAGAAACGGTAGTTAGTTCTTATTGATCAGAACGTAAACTAAGCACAAGAAAGCTTTGGATGACTCTTACAATTTCAGGGATGTATGTTCCCGTTCCTCTTGATATCCCTGTTCCCGCAATACCAAAACTGGTGGTCGGTAACTGGGAAGAAAAAGAATAATAGAATGGAACCATAGGGTAAAACACATCTGTACCCCCTTGGAAAAATCCATTCTCGTTGGGCCGCAATGTCCAAGTCAAGGTGTTCTCATCCCACACATAAGAATAATAGGTCAGACCGGGCCGCATGGAGGCAGCCAAAGCATAATTATTATACAACTGCGTGTACTGTAGACCACCATAATAACTATCATAGTCTCCAGTAAGATCAGAAGGTTCACATTTTCCAATACCAAATGCATGCACAGGAACTAGGGCATCTGGCCTTTCTCCCCTTCCATTTCTATCCAAAGTGTTCGCAAAGAACTTCTCAAGTTCCTCGCCCATGCTTGTTCCTGGTAGCGAAAGTATCTCAGCAAGCTTTAGCGCTCCGTGGGAAAGAGCACACATTATCCGGTGAAAATTTCCTGAATGAGATTCCAACGGCAGCTTATTGTTAACAGGTTAATTAAGATAGCAAGGGAAGCAATATATCGATTATGCTTAATGTGTGATCAAATGTTACGCTACCGTACGAAAATAATCTCTCTTCAGTGTTTTCCATGGCTTAGATATTGCAAAACCTATTATTAACAATAGATAAACAACAGCAATATGAAGATCTATCATAATTGTTTAAAAATTCAAAGCATGTAACGGATTTGGACATCAAGGCTTAGTAACGTGTACTAACGGACGTAGGATTTGATTTCAGTGGGGGCACAAATAAAAATAATATTTTGTAGTCACAATCATAAAAACCAATTAAAGATAAAATTCTAAATTAGTATAAAAAAAAAATAAGTAAAAGTATTTTATGTATCCAAAAAACAATATCATCAATATGAAGAATTAAATAAAAAACATAAATCTGGCTATGAAAGGAGAAATGAAAGGAAAAAAAAAAACTTTAAAAACAAGGTATTGAAGAGTAAAAACATCAAGCAAAATTAGCAAAAATGCACCCTTTTTGAAAACATATATATATACACACACACACATTATATTATGCTGATACGTATACAATTTGGAGAATGAAACAGATTTAAAAAGTAAATCAAGAAAAAGAAAAAACCAAATATACAAGAGAAAAGAAGTGAGTGGGGGTACCGATTGCTTGGAAACTCATAAGACTACGTATAACTCATAAAACTATGTAGGAGATTTGGTTTCACATGCCCCCACTAACCTCTATGTAGGTCCGTCATTGCTAATGGACGTAGCCACTTTATACAAACATGCTAAAGGTAAGAGCCCATGCCCGCATCTAGGTCCTTAAACCTTGGCAAACAGCCTTATTACCAATATGCTCTAACTTATCACGAATTCATGATCAGTTCATAGGAATTAGAAATTATGGATTCCTACTTTACTTCCATCACAACTGTCGAACAGTGACAAGAAACTACTTGCAGTATGAAAAACTGATGAGATATCCTGTCATATTATGTACATAAAAAAAGAACAAAATAAAAAAAGCGAGCTGACCCAATACCTTTACTAACACTACGCCCAAGGTTATTCTTGTCGTTCAGAGGATCTAATATGTTCATGCACTTAATGGGAAATTCATGCACTTCAACCTCGTGTGCTTTTATCGGAACTGAAAACAAGTCTCTGCAGTTGCTTAGAAATTCCTCACTCAGAAGTAATCCTTCCCCATTAACTTCGATTCCCTCTGCTTCAAGATTAAAATAAATGCATCCTTATTAAACAATTAATATACAAAATGGCATTTTAGAGAAATCAAGCATTACATACCGGTGCCTTCAGCAAGGGAAGATAGTGTGACTAGACCATTTATAGTGATGCAGTAATTGCTCCAATCAAATGTGCTATAGTACTCCAAAAATTTATAGAACACCTGTTTACACAATGTCATATTAATGGCATTCATTTATTTGCACATGAAAATGGTAAAAGCTGGAAAAGGAAACATACATAATAAAGGCAAATACCTCCAAAGGACCACGTAGTGATCTATGAAAAAAATTGACAATATACAAGACCAAAGTGTCTAGTGCATATGTTGAAATCAAACCCTGATGTGAACCAAGAATTCGGCTTTCATAATAGAACCATGCTTTGATCAAGAGAATACTGCGTTTGAATAGATGGTCCCTTGCAATAAGTCCGTCAACCTGATAAAAAAAAAATACAGAAAAGTTGGATATTATTTGAAAAGAAAAGTCGCACACAGTAAAATTTGATATGATTTGGTGCATGGAGGAAGGTAACAAGTCAAGAAAAATACAAAGTAGTCTATAACGCAGAGTATGAGGGCACATATTGAATAAGCTCAAGCAATACTGCAGGAAGAAAATGATAGAATTAGCAGAATCGGAACATTATTTCAATTTATGTCAGGAAGTACGCTAAAGTTCATATAAAGACAGAATATACAAAAACAAGAAAAAGAATAGAATAGATGCCCAAATCTGGTTATTAATTATAAGGAGATAAATCAGATGGAGCAGGATGTATAGAAAAAGTTTTAACATAAAAAGGGAAGAATTACAGGGAAAAGCATCCAAAGACCTATAATTACTCGAAAGATCACCGGCTATTACTCTAAGTTACTTCATATAGAAGACACTAAGCTTGTATTTATTAGAATCAGATCCAAACCTGCTCCATAAAGCACAGAGTGCAGAGACCAGCCATTTGATTGAAGGAGATATCTACTGGTATATTGTTCACAGTGCATTTCACAACCTTAACCTGCATCCAAAATCTCAAAATAAGGAAAAATGAAGAGATAATTTTGGAATCTATTTCTTTTGAAAAAAAAAAGAAAAAAAAGAAGAAGAAAACACTGGCTCCTTTTTGCTCAAAGCATGTGATAAAAACAAAGTTGACTACAGAAAGAGAAGCAAAAGGGCGTGAATATGCTTCTGCATCAGACAAGAGAGAAGATGCAGCTAGTCAAACGCAGCCATACTAGGCATGAGAGCTACCGTCTTGCAAGATATGCCTTTGAAACATAAGGCTTCAGCTAGAAAATGAATTCCTCGTACAAGGCAAAGCTAAAACCTTTTGTCGTCGCAGAAGAATTGTTTCTAACACAAACACACATTTTTATTGCGAGAAGAGTGATACGATATTGCTAAAAAAAAATCGAAATCGAATCATTTTCCAACTACATCTGGTGTTTTGTATTTTAGGGTTTCTTAAGTCTAAAAATATAGAAAATGAGGGAGCTTGATTTGATGGCCTGCTTCTTTAGCATTTTGCATTCCTAGTTAATTCATTCACCACAAGATTTTTTACTTATATAATTGCTTGTTTTACCTATTATTATAATTCTTTCTTCCAAGTTACTTTTTTGGTTTTATGTTGTATGCAATAGTAAAAAATCTTTATTAAGTATAAGGTGTTGATCATTTAATGGTTGAAGACCTCTGGACAAAACTTTTGAAATATTGTCTATAGGTTGTGTCAAATCCGTTAGAAATTGAAAACCTATCTTCTTAGGTTAATACTTGGAACCTAACTTAGGTAATGCTAAGATATTGTTATTTTTATTATCTCGTCAAAAATTTACCTTTATTACACCTGTTTGACGTTAGGCAAAATTATATAGAAGAAAAAATACAATGTTTCAACTGTACAGGCACCATTTTATACTGCCCTATGCGAAACACTGCCTAGTTTCTCCACGAAAATGCTGTTGCAGTAGAAACACAGTTTAGAAGGGAAGAGGAAGACCAATATATGGAAATATAAAATTCAACGATTATGATGTTAGGGCTTGTGTTACAGATTGGGGTATAAATATTTGGCTGATCTCCTTCCTCATATATCTTGGTTGACCGCCAGTTTTCCTTAGATTCCCTTATTTCTCTATTGGGTTTCTGCTGCCGAGCCAGAAGAAAAGAGGAATTGAGAGAAAGAAAAGAGAGAACAATAGGCAGAAAATGCACGTATTCAATAATAATAATCAATGGTCCAAAGTGAAAATAAAATCAGTAGGACTATTTACAATTATATAAACCCTAATAATAAGATTAACATAAGGTAAGAATGTAATAAACTTAAATAAATCCCGAATAATCTTAACAGCTAAACATAATCATAAATCATAATTATTTATATCTTGTTCCTCATAAAATCCGTTCTATTTATCTATCAAACCACGAATTTTAACTTTTCAAGTGCTAACAAGTCTTCACTCAAGGGAATAAATGAAGGCATGGTCGTTTTTGATTGCTTAAATCCAAACAATTGATTGATTTTGTAAACCAAAACAAGTACCTATCAAGCATCCAAATAGGTGTGAACACATGCATGCCACATTTTCATTCGACTACACGTCTTAGTTACAATGCATGCAAACCACATAAGCAACTGGTGCAGTTATTTTTGCTCTTCTATTTGCAAATTGAAGATGCAGCCTCCAATGAGAAAAAAAAAAAAAAAGGAAAAAAAAAAGAGGAAAAGATGATATGATAGCCGATTCGGCAATACCATATCATTACGAAATCATCATCACAAGCATGTTACATCAGAAAATATGAAGTGGATTTGGGATAGTACAATGCACGTGGCAGCCATTTCAACTGGCATATCAAAATGTAAAAAATAATTATATGAAGTTCTCATAACAAACAGCCTTTCCGAAAGAGAGAAAAAAAATGTTGTCACTTAACAAAAAAAATAAGCAAAACATAATAGTAACCTTGAGATTAAGAAAGATTAAGGTCAAGAAAGGCAAACCTTCGCATTGATGTATTGAACATCTTTAACCTGGAACTGAGAGTTTCCCTCACGCTCCAGCATGCTACAGACTTCTCCTGCAAAATCCTCTACCAAATATTGATGGATGAAAGCGGTAAGATCGATATCCCCATCGGGAAGATAGGTCTTCAGAGGGACTGAGCCAAATGCTAAAACCTGTAAGGAGAAAATAAAAATAAATAATTAACTTTTTGCATTAGCTTAGCATGGTGATGACAGTGCATAAATATCTCTGACGATGAAAATAGATTTCTGCAAGAAAATCTTATGGCCCAACTGTTTCGTGGCTTCGAATCACAATGCAAACTATTTTGCTAAGAATTCTCTCTAACAAAAATTCAAATTTCTGTTCTAACCTGCAAACCAAACGGGCCATTACTTATTATGATAACGGCACATGTAAAAGCATTAATAAGTGTTGTCTTCTGGAATTTAATATCCAGCTCACAAAGAGCTTATAACACCTATTATTATCGATTTTTTTTAAATTTTCACAACCAGCTCACAAATAACATATACCACAAAGTTTCATTTACTAGCATCAGCACCCAAAAGAGAGGGGCATAAAGCTAAGATCCTACAAAGAATAATGATAAAAATTACAACCAAACACAAAAAAAGGAAAACCACCTTAAAATTATCAAAAACCTATAATGCGTGTTAATTTTGGAGTGAAGGAATATAATGTCAATGGTCCTTCAGATAGCGTATTTTAATTTTGGCGGCTCAGTTTACACAATGTGCCATCAGACACGAACCAGAGGCTTTCTCATCATTTCCTCAAGTAAAAAATATTTACCAGCTGCCCTTGTTCTTTTGGCAGAAACACGTATCGTCACTTGATAAGGGACCAAAATATGCAGATATGGGATCTTCAACCAATCATGTTCCGACGAGCTGGGAAGTAAACAAGTATCTATCGCTCATCAAAATATGAATAACCAGATCCTTTTGCAGGCTTTAATCTTAACAAGAGATCAGTTAATTTATCAAGTGTTAAAGTTTAAATTGTTTCTATACCGACAAAAAAAATGACAAGTCTACATGAGCTTGTGATGCCATGCTATGTTTTACAGGTTTAATAAAAATTTTAAACAAAAGGAACAAGTTTAACCATAGACCAATCAAAAGATGCATGTTTTAGAAACATATATCAACCAGAAGAGACCCATAAAAATACATTGATAGGATTCTGCTCTTGGTGGTACCTTGCAACCTCAATTAGAAGAAACAAATACATTTGGAATGAAAAGGAAGAAAAATATATTTACAATTCATATGTATAATAAAGTCAAGGAAAAGTGGATCAGGAAACGTCTCACCTCGGTTCCAAAATATCCTACAATTATCATCCTCAAATAATTTATGACCTCCTTTCTCCTCCTATCACACATTATGTTTGGTTGAACAATACATAATATCTCTTGGGTTCTTTGCTCAGCCAATAGCCAGAGCTCAGAATCCATTGATAATGGATCTGGGTTATGTGAAGAGAAAGGAGACAAAGAGGGAGAAGGAGAAAAGTTTTCTTGAGAGTCCTCCATAAATAACTGAAACTTTCGGATTTATTTTAAAAAAAAAAAAAAAAAGACCTGGTGAACCCAGAGAGACACAACAGCGAAGGAGGATTTCAATAACAGACTTAATAGAGCAGCGTTAGAATCTTAGGAAAGAGAGGACGAAATGATGTGGCTGTGTCGAAACATTCAAGAGGCCCGAGAATTATGTGGAAAAAAATTGCAAGGATTGTCATCTGGGGAAGCCTTTTAAAGAGATAAGCGGCTGTAGAAAAGCTTACATACCAGCAAAAAGGAAAAAGATATGGAAAAAAAAAATCCCGAAATGCTAAAACATCATATGGAACTCTATCTATAATGTCTATATGGAAAGAAACTGAGAAGAAATTAAACTACTTGGATGGTTTAGCAATGGTCTAAATTCTTCAATGTCTGTTGCAGCCTTGAAGAAACAGATTTCATAAGCTTCAGTATATCTTAGACACAACTGTCCTGTCTGGGAAAAAAAGAATTGGGGCTATTTTGACATGTGGGTATGAGGGAAGGGTTAAATAGGCGAAATAAGCATCTTAAATATATAAAAAAAAATGAGGCCCTAAATGGAAAATAGTGAAAGAAACGCTTAGCAGAAAAGGAAAAGTGTAATAGAAAAGGACAAGTGTGATTGCATACAAACAAAAGCAAAAAGAATGAAATTGTTCCTATGCCCCCCTCTCAATGACAGCATCAAAGGGAAATCTAGTATAAGAGAGCGGATGATAGTGATATCTAGACATGCAGAGATGGCAGAGTAAGAAAAATGTTGATGCATATCGATGTTCATTAGGGTCATATTTTATAATGAAAGGGTCCTAATATTGACATGGCTCACCGATAAATTCAAGATGAATTCACTTTCTTAATTTTTTCACAGGTTCTAAACAATGTGGATTATTCTTCATATTTGATTACCAAAAAATAAAATTCAAAATTCAAAAAGTGTCCATAGTTCTAATAGTACAAATAGTATTTCTACTTTTTTATTTACAAGCCAAACTATTCTTAACAACTTTTTTATTAACAAGCCGAACTATTCTTAGCTACTTTTTATTTACAAGCCAAACAATTCTTAGCTATCTCATTCTTGCTTCTCCATTCTTGTACTAATTAAATTCCTATTGTGACACATTAATGACACCCTATTAATTCTATATCCCATCTTTCTTTGCAGATTGTATTCATTTATTTCATTCAATTTAGAGATTTTATCATTAATTGTCTTGCCAATTGCTCAAATGACTTTTTTGAACTTTCGGGATTTGCTCAAATGACTTATCTTCTATAGAAATATTTCAAATAAGACACAGAGACTCATTAAACGCCCTTGGTTTTTTAGGAAGGTCCAATTCAGATTCTGCCAAAGTTCCAAATACAGTTACCAAACAAAAGTGCCCACAAGCAAATTCTTTTCGAGTGTATTTCAAACGATCAGAGCTTAAAATTAATGGGAACCTTGGAATCATAGCAGGCAATGAAAAAAAAAAAAAGAATTAAATCAAGTTCTTAGACCTTAGGAGTTGAGCACATGTGCCAAACACAAAAAGTAATGACCATTGCTAAGCATCAGGTATCTGCAATGTAGAAATTAACAACAACAGCAACAATAATAATAAATAAATAGATAAAAAGATAAAACTAGTATTGGATGCATAACCACAGGATGTATTCAAAAGGAGATGAACGCACTAAAGGCAAAGGCAGCCTAACTGGTGTGTCTTTAATTTTAGCCATCTTCACCGTCTTATATTGGACTATTACGAAATTGATAACTAATAACCGAGTTCTCAAGAGACGTTTTCAAGGCTTGAGGCAGAGCATATTGCAAAAGTCAGGGAATGATGAAATAAATTTTCCACCAGTTTCGGCACAACATGCTAAGGGGCCCATAAATCTATTGACATTATTTTCGAATGAGCGCCAAACTTATACGACAAGGCACATCAATGCATCTCTTAAGAGAAAACTCAGACGAAAAGGCACCAACCGTTTGAAAAGGAATATCTTAACATTTCTGAAAGGTCTATATACCGACATCAGCAACCTATACTGATACTACATTCATCAACACATATAACCATAACAACACAAAACAAAATAAATATGTTTTTTTTACACTCAAAAATAAATATTTTTCCATTTCATAACTGCAACAACTAGACACCTATGGCAACAAGTGTTGGTATATATGCTTCTAACCACCACAATTTCATTTTATTTTATGTCATAAAGTATGATATGTTTATATTCTCTAAGATCAAAATTCCTTCTTAGTTAACATGAGTAAACATCTTGTCCTGCCTCTTCTTTTTTTTCCTTTCTTTTTTACCCTTTCAAATTACACATTTAAATGAAATTTCTATAAACCTTGATTATCTTAAAAAAATATGAAAAATTTTCCGGTATTGAAAATGCAAAGTTTATTCATATATGTCCATTTTCAGAAATACCAACTCGTCCATACTCTAATTACTCATTTTGAAGTCACTTTTTTTCCACTGTTTTTTTAAGATTTCATCAGATAGAATACCGAAAAAAGAGAAATCCGATTTTGGAAACAAATCTACTTGAAAAAGTAAGACTATCCTCATCAATGATAAAATTCACAAACAAAACTAAATAATCCAAATATTCCAAATAAGGAATCCATTTTTTTCCTTATTCTGAAGAGAAAATATATTACCTTTTTCTTCTCTTCCGTTTCGTCTTCTTTCTTTTACTGAATCCAAACTTTCCATCGGAACCACAGAAATCGAAATCCAACGAACACAGCATCTTCTCGTACGCTTTCACAATCAAAACCCTAATCCCAATTTCCATTCGCAGAAAAGAGAAGAAAAAAATTTAAAAAAAAATCAAGAAATCAACATTATAATATAATTGTTTTCTTTTCTTTTCTTTTGTTTTTTTTTTAAATTTATTTTCACGAAGAAACAAGCGTGGACCCACTAATCCTTAAAAAGGCGCCGCTGATGACGTGGCAAAATTACACAACATCATCAAATTAAAGAGCCGAACACATGGCGAAACGCAGTTAGTTAATAAACGGTCCCCATAAAACCCGCCAAAAAACTAGACCCCAACGTAACATTCCCGCCATGATTGTTCTCTCAACCAGAGCCCCATCCCTTTCTTTGTTCCTCCACAATCCAATCCCAAATCCAATCCCCCAAAATCCAAAATTGGCGCTCAATTTGAATCTCAAATCGGAGATTCAGACCGAGAGAGGCCTCGAATTCGACACCGGCGGGTCGTTCTTCCGCCGCGAGAGCGCCACCGGCCGCGACCTCGGCGTCCTCGCGGCGTCGCTCTACAGGAAATCCAAGGGGAAATTGCGGGTTCTCGACGGGCTCTGCGGATGTGGAATCCGTTCGCTCCGCTACCTCGTCGAAGCCGAGGCCGATTTCGTCCTGGCGAACGATGCGAATGATGAGAACCGGGGAGTCATCTGCCGGAACTTGTCGCGGGTGTTGACGATGGATTCCGGCGATGAGCAGAGGTGGATGGTGACGAGTTCTGAAGCGAACAGGATAATGACGGAGTGTTATCTTCGCAGAGATTTCTTCGATTTGATCGATGTGGATTCGTTCGGGAGCGATTCGACGTTCTTGAGGTCGGCGATGAATGCTCTGCGATTGGATGGCTTGCTTTACGTTACTTCCACGGATGGTTTCTCGTCAGGTGGTCATAGACCTTATCAGTAAGCCTTGCTATCTTGCATATACTTTTTCAGTGCTCACAAAATAATAATAATAATAATAAAGCTTTGTAAATGACACTGAGGATTTTACGTTGGTGAGTCAATTTTGGTCTGAAATCAATAAAATTATTTATTTTACGTTGTAATTTAGCAAGTGAATCTTAAAACTATTTTTTAGGTAATGTATATCTTGTATTTAACCAATTGGAAAGTAGAAATTGACAGTTGATAGGTCGGTTCTTGTAGTATTACTCAATACTCATGTCTTTTAGCATATTCTTTTGAGGATCGAATATGGTTTTTAATTGTGTTTTAATTCTCAGTTCTTTAGCTGCATACGGGGCGTATGTACAACCGATGCCGTATTCGAATGAGATTGGACTGAGAATGCTTATAGGTGGGGCTGTCAGGGAAGCTTCTGTATTGGGCTATCGTGTTGCTCCACTGTTTTCATATTATTCGTATCATGGTCCTGTTTTTAGGGTCATGCTTAGAGTAAATCGTGGGAAGCTTCCAGATAACAGGTGGTTGTTTGGTTCTAGTAAAATTAATACATGTTTCCTTTTTTTCTTTTTTTTTTGTTCCTCCTTTTTTTTTTTTTCTTTTTTTTTGCGCATGCGTGATTTTTTTTTTTTTTTTTGGGTATAACTCTCTACTCCCTAGAGCGTAATATGTTAAGAATGTTGACCAACAAATTAATAATTTCAAGCATTTCTTGAAGGTATTATGGCTTCATTAGCTACTGTGAACGATGTGGAAACTCCCAAGCATTTTCATGGGATGAACTTGGTCGGATTGGTTGCCCCTGCGGTGATTCAAAGGTAAGAATGATATGGCTTTTGTAAACAAATAAAATTAAATAAAAGGTTTTCCAGTGTTCCGTTTGCTATGAATTTTCGTTTTAATTTCTGGTTTTCTTCCGGGACTCGAGTATATGTGTAGGATGCAGGTAATCTTTCCGAGAACTTGCAACATTTTAGGGGTAGTCCCCAATTGTCATTAGTTTTCCTTTGTGCTGCCATGTCTGTGCAAGCGTTTATTTACAATAATTCTTCTTGTTGATAATTTCTTCAATTGCTCTGCCTCACCGTGACAGACTTCTGCAGTTTCTCTTTTCCTCAATTGTGAAATTTTTTATCTTAAGTTTGGTTTCTAGCTGTGCCTTCTTCTCATTGTTGTTTGTTTGTCACCCCCATCGTTTATACTTGTCAACTCAAGTAAAATCACTTCATTCTTTTGTGTGCCATCTAAATTAACCTTTTTTCCTTCCTCCTCTTTTTTCTCCAAGAACCATAGGCTGTAAATATAAAAGGAAGAATAGAAAAGTTCTAGACTTGATATCATTGGTCGTTTAATTATTGCTATGGACTGAATTCTTATAGTTCTTTCCTTGGCTTCTCAGTCGGTCATCGTCTCAGGGCCACTTTGGACAGGACCTCTTCATGAAGCCTCCTATCTCACAGAAATGTTAACTTTGGCTGAGGAATGGGGATGGACAAGCAACAGCACAGGGACAGAAACTGCTCTCGAGAAACTTTTGAAACAAATGTTGGATGAAAGTGATCCCCAATTGCCGTTTGGGTTCATAAAATTGGATGAGGTCCTTAGATGAGCACGTTTTTTAGTATTTTTTTTCTAGTTTTCAAAAGTTATTATTTTTGCATTATATCTTGCAAATTTTGAATTTGCATGATGGCGTTTCTCTTTTACCGTCCAGGTGGCAAGCCGGGCAAAAATAAACTCTCCACCCCTAAGACTCGTATTGGACACCATAAGAAAGGTATTATCCTTCTTTTTCTTTCCCAGCCCTTTAGTTTCAGAGAAGCACGATAGGTTCATCATTTTTTTTTACCCCATTTTTCCTAAAAAAAAAAAAAAATGAAATGGACACCAAAGTAAGATTTAAAATTAGAACTGCTGCCCCTCTCTTGAGCTGATAATGAACAGGCATGCATATAGGTTGGTTATTGAGTAGACAACTATAGCTTAGACTTCTTAGTGTAATCTCAAATAAAGCCTAAAACATGATGCCCCGTAGAGATTCAAAGTTTGATAATGTGACGGGTGAACCTTTCGCAGGAGGGTTATGCTGCTAGTAGGTCACACATTACCTCCAATGCAATAAAAACCAATTGTCCGATGACAGAATGCATAAGAATTGCCAAGGAATTACAGCAATGTGACTCGACTGCTATTGCCAACTTGTAGGCAAATGTTGGCGGGGACAGTTGCACCTGTTCTTGCATAAACTCATATCTGCGGTCTCCAGGCTTTCATTTGTCAACTTGTAGACAGATGTTGGCAGAAAAAGTTGAACTGGTTCTTGCACAAACTCAAATCTACAGGTTTGCATTTTCTAGGTCTACTATTGTAAAGAGTTTGTGTGATATCTTATTGGCATTCGGAAGATTTGGAGGGATATTTGAATGGATGGCACAAACAGTGGCAACAAAAGTTCGTTGTATACATAAAACAAGATAGAAAGAGAAGCCCTTTTTCTTGATCTTTGGAACTTCGCCCCGGTTGTTAAAAATTTTATCTAACTCGTAGACAAAGTAGTAATCGACACGCACACATTTAATTTTATTCTTTTACTTTTTTGTTTTATAGACTCAAAGTATCCTCATTTAGCTCTGTATCTTTGTGTACGTGTAGAATGCCACAATGTCATGAAAGCTTGATATAATGTAAGAAATGTAGAATGTATAGAATGCTGATGGAATCAAAATATCAAACATTCATATAAAAGAAAGGAAAAGTTGAGCAATCCTACATAACTTCTAAATTTTAATTAACGAGTGGTTCACACAGGGATAACCGGAATAGAAAACAAAAAATTGAAGATCATCAACTTGATAGTTCTAACAAAAAATTTCTAAAGAAAACTGAGTGCTACAAGAATTGAGCTGCTCATGGAGTATCTCACTACACATTGCAAAACTATTTCCTTGTCTAAGCGCGAGCCGGATTCCCCACCCCAGCAGGTCGGTTCCCAGGCTGACCAGCCCTTGGTGCATCATCCTGAAGGAAAAAAAGCAATGCAAGTTAAACCACGAGGACCATGAGACAACTGAAACAACCCCTTTATTCAAATGTTGCCACTAAATGAATATGAAAAACACCGAAACAAAATAAACAACCTTTGTTGTTGTCATTGCAAACAAAACATATGGAAGCAACATATAAAATAAAAAATCATTTTTGCCCCATCTTAAACCTTCATCTAACGGCAATAGAAAAACTTAGCATTTGATAACTTCCAAAACATTACAAACATGGAAGTAGCTGTCATCTCATACTTATCATAGCTAATTAAATAAAACAAGACGCAAAGATGAATGAACATGAAATAAAGCACACATAGGGGTCAGCAAATAATTCTCATTCCCTAGCATAATGGTGCCAAGATTAATTCCAAGACGCCATTAACATGAACAAAAGAATTGAATGTCAAAAATCAAGTTGACCTCAATAAGAACCATGGTTTAAAAAGGCGCTCGAATCGTACGCCTTGAGGCTCGCCTCAGTTTAAGGCGCTTGATCAGCGCTTCAAGGCTTAAGCCTTGAATGGCTTGAACAAGGCTTACGCCTTTTTTCATTGAGGCGTTTTTGCCTCAAGGCTTATGAGGCGTAAGCCTCAAATTGAAGGCTATTTTGAGCCGGTTTTCAATCCAATCTTTTTTTTTTTTCCTTTCAAAGAAAGTTAACCTAATATCAAAATTAGGCTTTAATCAAATAAAAATATGCAAATAGATTAGAATGACGGCCCACCGACAACAGCCACCTCCAGATTCTGACCTCCTCAACCCTCACTCCTCACTCCTTAGGTTTTTTTTTCCCTTTTTCTTTTATTTTCTACCATAGGTTGGGTTTTTTTTTTTTTTCTTTTTTCCCCTCTTATAGCTACTGTAGTAATGTATATTTTATAGAAGTAGGTGTTATACAAAAGTTATAATGTTATATAAAATGAAATTTATATAAAGAGTGCAGTATGTGATTTTTATTCATTTAGATCTATAGTTATTTCATTTTCTCAAAAAAAAAAAAAGGTTATCTTATGTGCTATAAAAGCCATATAAGTATAACCATATTAGAAGAACAGTAGCATATATATTATATTGTATGTGTTTTATGCACTTTCTTATTGTGTCTTATGGTTTTGTGATGAACTAAGTGTGTGTTTTATGGCATGTTTATGAACTTTATTCAACTTTCTGAATTTTTTTATTTTACATTCGAGGTTTACGCCTCAATCCACCTCAAGGCTTACGCCTCGAGTCAATTAGACAAAAAGCTTCCTATTTTTGCCTTTTAAAACCTTGACAAGAACAAATTTAAATCATGTTTTATACGCCACAAAACGCACCCTGCGTGTCAAGAAGCGCTGTGGCGGCTTTCGGTTCCTCCGATCGGTGCGAGATCGGACCCTGACAACATGCGAGTGAATGGCACAGGAAACGCAGTACTGCATCTTGGCGTAGAGCTTCGGCAGAGTGTACTCTACAAAATTAATCAAACACGTCAATAGAAACAGAGATAAATAAAAAAATTAATCTGAGTTTTGGAAATAAAAGATTACGATCATAGACGCAGGCTTCTTGGACGTCTCTAACAGCGGCTTGCTCAACAATGTTCCTGACAAGGAATCTCTTGATTGACTTGTCCTATCAATATCAAAAATCAATATCAATATCACAAGTTTGATCAACATATGACATTATATGATATGAATTGTGAGTTAGAACCTTGGGGCAGCATTTGCCGCAGTTGGAGC
Organism: Artocarpus heterophyllus; assembly: GCA_025403435.1. NCBI lineage: Eukaryota > Viridiplantae > Streptophyta > Magnoliopsida > Rosales > Moraceae > Artocarpus > Artocarpus heterophyllus. The sequence goes on from CM046353.1 coordinate 6,398,481, forward strand.
AGCGGATGAATTTGACATGGCCACGGCCGTGCTTATTGCGTCCGCCATTCCTGCGCTTGAAAGTCTGCGGAAACAAAACAAAGTCAAGAAAATAATAAATAAAAAATGAAGTGATAAATTGAGGGAAATTAGAGTGAATCGTAGGAGAAGTTCAGACCATTGTTTCCGGAGAAGATATTGGGCGGCTCTGCGCTCGTCTGCTCCGGCTACCGTCTTGGAAGAATTTGTTGTGTTGCTGCCAAGGAGAGAGACGTGGGGAATGGTTTTTCTTATATATATATATATATATATATATATTGCTTCAAAATACATTGCTGTCGTTTTGAGTTAAGTACAATGTCGCTTTCTGATTGTAAGCTTTGCTGCTTGCTCTTATTTGTAACGACTAAAACATGTCGTTTTTCGCGTGTGCCGTTTTAACTGCAATTTGTAGTTCACGAGTTTGTTTGCAACAGTGTCTTTTTTTTAACAAAATCTAAAAACAAATCTAGTTGGAAGTACAATTTGTAGTTCAAACTGCATTACCAACCATGTATATGAATGATTGCTTACTTTACTTCTTTCCTTACGATTTGGGGAAAAAAAAAAGTTGTTTAATTTTCACCCTAAAAACGATATGTCGTTTATTTTGGAAAAACTCGTTGAACGTGTAGTCACTTGTTAGTTTTATGAGATGTCCTTTGGATGTAAAGCTTGATCCTTTTTTTTGTTTTTACTCACGTAAACGACATGTTGTTCAGTTATGGAATTTTGGATCCTGTTTGAGTTGATTTTACAGTTCTTTATCCGAAACGACATGGCTTTTTTATTGTCGTCAAACGGCAAAGTGACATTTGGTTTGTCGTTCTACAATTTACCATGTTAATCCCACATAAAACACCTGTTATCAGAGATTTTGAGTGAAGACACAATTATTAATTTTATTATATGTATAAAATTGACGCAAAAATTGTCTTTAATACAATTCTTATGTTTATGAAATTTATTGATTAACAAAGTAAAGAAAATAATACTCCGGGATTAGGCAATAAAAGTATAACTATAGAATTTCTTCCTTTTTTTTCTTTTAGTTACTACGAGTAACATAAATATTTAAGTAATTAGTTTCCAAAAAAATAAAATGTTGGGATAAGTGCCTATAAACAAATAAGATGTATTATTTTCGCTGAATATTAATATAATTGAGGAATTTTTTTAAATATTATTTTTGTATGCATATTTTAGATGCTTTATAAATATCAAAAAACCTAGATTATTTAAATGTGACTTTAAATATTGTATACAAGTGTTATATACAGGAGGATAATATTTAAAATGAAATAATATAAAATGTCCGTAAATTTAAATTAAAGATGTCCGTAATTAAAAATTAAAGTTGAGATCTTTAATTTAAAATTACCATCATAATTCATTACATTCTGAATAAAATGATCTTATTCTCTATTATTGGAAGGAAAATGCTCTATATAATTTGATTATAAGAAGATAATTTTGATAAGAAGATAATTTTGATAAGGGTTCTCTTGCTATAAATTTTGTCTAGGAAAATTGACAAAAATAAAGCTTTGTGGAGGTTCACAAGCTTACAAACTTCTTGTTAAAAACTTTAACTCCTATTTCTAAGTTTGTTCTTGTTTTCGTTTTTTTTAGCAAGTTGATATGTAGTTGCTTAAAATTGGACTATGGCATGTTTAAGGGGATTTTATGGCATGTATATGTGATGTATTTTATGTATGTTTATGTAGAAAGAAGGCTGAGAATTAAGGTTATGTGCTTGAAAATAAAACTGGGCTAAAAGCTTTGCAAATTATAAAGCTTAGGTGATTTTCAAATAAATGAAATTTTGACATATTTTAATATGATTGATTTTCTAAGAAAGATTTAGAAACCTGTACAAAACAATGAGATGTACAATTTCTATGAACAAAGTTTTGTGAAAATTTAAAAGGACTAAATTGAAAAGATTTGTTCAAGCTCGGTAGATTTGAAAAATGACAGAGAACTCCAACGTATAATGGGAATTTTGGAAAAGTTAAAACACAAAAATTGTAGCTTTCGACGAAATTGTTAATAATTAAGGACGGCTTGTCAAAGTTCCCTACGGTTTATAAGATGTGAATTTTATGAATTTTTATCACAAAAATTTCAATAAAAGTTTAAAAGAAAAACACTTTTAAAGAAAAGGAGTTTGGATTAGGAACTTTAGAGAACTTTTAATCGTTGTGAAAATTGAAGCCAACGATATAAAATAATCATTTTTGGTTCCGGGGGCAAAATTGTTGAAATTCTTATAATCTTCGTTAAAATAAATAAGTGTTGTTGGTTTTTATTGCAAAAAAAAAAAAGTTGACACATTCGATTTCTTATGTTGCTGTCAATAAGTGAAATTTTTGTAAAGAATTAGCAAAAAGGGCCTGAAAAATTTTTAAAAGGTCCATCAATGGCGAAGGCATCTTTTTTTGGAAAACAATCCGAATGGACCTGTGACACCCGTTATTCTCCTAACGGGTATTGAGGTAATTAAATTAATTTTTAATGTATAAAAAAAAAATTGCTTCATTTAAATTTATTTTATAATATTTATTTTTATCTATTTTTAAATTTTCTAAAATTCTCCTATATTTATTTAGTATGATTACTAAAAAGCCTTAGAACTTCTAATAAATCTCAAAAATGTCATATTGGCATTATGTGTGTTAAAGTCTTTAGATGAGACATAAGGATATATTTTCCAACTACTCTTGACCCTCATTTTCTTTATTTCCTCCGTGACATGCTTCAACATGTCTCCTCTATAATTGTTTCTATCACTTCTTTTCAAAGACTTCATCTTTTCTTCCTTTTTCTTCCACGGTTCCCACACTCTTCTTCTCATTTCTTTGCTGAAGCAAAATACTTAGAGAACTTCTTCAAGGCAGCCATAAAAATCAGCCACCATCACCTCCATTTGAGCAAGAATTTCAGTCATACCGAAGTAAAGGAACCTGTTTTGAAGCCATTTCAAGCTTCCAACTAACCATAATCCGAGGTTAGAATCTTATGAACAAATTTAGTCTTTCATTTATAAATTTTCTTTTATACTAAAGGATTATTCAAATTTGCGTTCTTAAACCTAAGTATATGTTTGTTGCTATTTTGGAGCATATGTATGAAGTCTAAGTGTATATGCCCTAGACAGAAAATTTATATTGTTAAACTTTATAATACCTCTATGGGCAGTGGTTATTTCTTGAAATTCTAAGATTAAATTAAAATAAATTTTATGAATGTAGTTGTATGTTGTGCTTTAGTTTTAATTGTCCTTATGCACGCCTTAGGATCAAGGGAGTATGGAGCTAACGTTAATTGATTCCAGGATTAAGAGACTGTTGATAAGCTTGAAAGGTAGGGATTCTATTACTCATCTTTTGTGAGGTTTTTATAGAATTAAAATTGATTGTTTTGCCGCAATATATATATATATCTATGTTGAACTGATATTATATGATTATCACATATGAAACTATGACATGGACTCGTCTTGTATTGTACGGCGAGGAACATAATGAATTGACACATGTTATAAATTGAGAAGCATGGTTAGGAAAACTGACTCTATTAATAATGATTTAATATAGAGAAATGGTGAGACATGAAGAGGGCGGCGATTACGTCCTTGGGCATGAATACCCTAAAAGGTAAAATAGGGGGAAGGTGATGACGCTTCCTTGGGTTGAAAGTCCCAGAACACACTGTACAGGAATCGATTTGGTGAGGACTCGGGGCTTGATGTCCCCTCACCGGAACACCCTTGGAATGTTTATAGGGTGATCAAGTGCGCCCATTTGAGTTTCGATGAGTTGAGTGATACTCAATTTAACATGGATACCTAGGAACAATGATGATTGGTAATATTTGTATAAATGTGTAATTATGACACTTGGTAATGATTAACTACGGTATCCATAAGATGTGATCATAATAAACCTCATAATCTGGAATATGATGTGACTTACTAACCATGCAGGTTTTAATGTGGTAATGATAAAAACCTAAAGGTGAGTAATGGCTTTCTCTACTGAGCATAGTGTTGCTCATTCCCTTATGTTTATATCTTTTCAGGACTCACTAAGTGTGAGGTGGCTACGAAAAATATAGTTGAGGAAGTGATGTAGCTATATTACATTGGGACTGCTTCAATTGTTGAGAATGTTCTTCATGATAATGTAAGCATCAATTGTTACTTTCTGTGGCTGTATTACAATGTGTTGAGGGATAAAATGATGATGACAACAGTTTATATTATTAAATTTAAGGTGCTACATTAAAACTGTGGTTTATTTATCGTTTATATTTTTATTTTTGAGTTGAGAGTTTTCATTTAAGTCCCGGGCAAATTTTAATCTTTAAGGTTTTACTTTTATTATTTATTTTTATTTTATCTCATTAAAAACTGTTAACCCCCATATAGGGGCGTTACAGAATTTTTGGTATCAGAGCCTAGGTTCGGTTAACCTAGGGAGTGTAGCACCACTTTAAAAAAATATATTTTTGAGATGGTTTTGAAGCTGAATTTTTATTGTCATCATCAAAATGAACCTTCACATTGATTTATACAGTCTAGAAGGATGTAACATGGAAAGGCCATAGAATGAAAATATCAATAGTTATATGAGTACAATAATTATATAGAAGGAAAGTATTAATAGTTATAAGGGAATGATAATTATATGGAATGAGTTTATAAGTAGAATGCTTATGAGAGATTCGTATAATATTTGGATCTATAAGCATATCTAATTCGTATAAACGATGAGAAATTCGTATAGATACGAGGATTTAAAAGCCTTTTGTCTCGTGAAAAACAATAAGAAATATAAGGCTTGATTTATTGATTTTAAAGTTTGGCATAGATATGCCAAATTTTTCATAATTGATTCAAACCTAAGTAATGATTATGTGTGGATTCGATGGAGCACATAAGTGTCAATGTCTTTTCTTAAAAGTTCTATATATTTGAGGAATATGATATAAGTTGGGAATCATGGTATTGAATCTTGAGAGAGATAAATGTTAGACTTTTGGTCTGTTGAGACTGTGTAAAGTCTAGAATGCATGAATCTCAAAATTGGAATATTTTGTTACGTACATTGTATTTAAGTGTATCAGTGAATCTTTTGGTTACTTAAGGTTTTGTTATATGAAGAAATTATATATTGTATAAGTAGAATTGTGGGGATTGTAGATGTTCTTAAGTAGTAACATCAAGTGTCTTTGTTCATTGATATGGTCTACGTTGGAAGACGTAAATCGTATTGATTTCAAGGTTAGTCGCATTCTAAACCCTTGGTAGTAATGATGATGAATCCATTGATAGATGTTAAGTATTATGAATAACATATAGGTGTATGTATTGTTCAATAAGGTTTTGATTAAAACAAAATTATTTGAGTTGCTGGAGGATTATGTTGTTATGAAATGATTTTAAATATCATTCAGGAAGATCCTTGTTGTCGTTAAATTAGATTTGTTGTTCATAGTTAACTTTATCTATAGTGGGCTTTAAATTGAGTTTAAGATTTATACAAATTGGTTTTCAATTTTATGTTTGTTATTTAACTCGTTCTAAATGTGTTAAGGCCGAAACAACCTGACCATTTTCAACTAAGAACATTTGGGCCTAGTTCAAATCTTAAATCAGTTTGATTCACACTGTCTCTCTCACGTGATCTCTATACGTGTCATATACAGTGGTTTAATCATTGTTTACATATACGTTTACTGTGCATAGGAGCTTATTTCTCCGAGTTCACTTTTTCTCTCTTAATTTGTTATTTTCTCTCTAAATCGCAAATCCTCTTCTTTTTCATTAGAAATTCTTCTTTTCCTCTAAAAGAAGAAGGAATTCTAGGATTCTGCAATTTACTATCTTAATTTTTCCTTTCTATTTACTCTTCTTTCATCTCATCATGGACCCAAAGTACCAACACCTGAGAAAGTATTTCCCATCACTCTCCCAAAAGATTCTCAGAAAGAAATACAAGGCTAGAATTACTCGGTTGTGGATTCTTATGCGTTTTGGTATCCCTTGTGATGTGAGAATGTTAATAGAGGGGAAAATCCGTCCGAGTGACTTTAGTCAAGATGTCGGTTTACCAGGAACAGGTACCAGTCGTAGTGCAATGAAAAGAAGAGCTCGTGCCATCGTGGTCACTTGTAACAAATGTGGAAGACAAAATTGTAACGGTAAATGTACTTCACCTGGTTATATGTCTACGAATAGAGAGGATAAAATAAGGTTTTGTAGGGATGGACTTTCAAAGGACAACTTGGATAGCATCCATCCTCCTCTCCACGGTCACCCTAGTGGATATGTTCAAGGAGCTATTTTTAAACTCTGGCCTAAATTTTATACAGAAAGACAACGCCTCAGGAATATGGTATTTCTAGATCCTGTTTGCCAAGCCATAAGAAAACTGGATGGGGAATAAGTTATCGCTCTATAAAGGTTATTTAGTCTTTACTTATTTGAAGCAGTTTTAGCTGATGTTCAACAGTTTGTGTTTTTCTTTTACTCAGAATATTTGCTTTTGTGTTTGAAATAATTGTGATTATTAGATTGATACAGTAAGTGTTAATATCTTATTTAATTTATGATTTTCTTAAATATATATATAATAAAATATATTATCTTATCAGACACGTTACATACGGTACAGTAATATGTTTGAATTTTGAAAAGCTTATCCAGATATTTCAAGATTTGTGTCTCAAATTTCAAAAGTTCTACAGTATTTGTCGTTTATATTAAATTTCTAGACTTGGTGTATATTTGTCAAAAAGTCTACAGTTGTATCATGAGGGTCTTCTGTCGAATTGTTCTCAATTGTCAAAAGTTATACAATTAGAGTCTAATCTTTTTCAAAAAGTGAATCAGATTTTCTGTAAACTATCAATCACCTTATCTTACTTTCTTATCCGCACAAGATTTTGTTTAAATCTTTGGATTACCTTTTCATTACCTACTCGTCTATCTCTTTAGCCCTTTTTGTATATTTCTCATCTTTAAAATCTCATGTAGAACCCGAAGTCTAAGTGGAGCAGACATTAAGCAACCACTTCTATAAACCAAATATGTCTACCTCCCAGTCCACGAAGAAAATAAAGAATGTCTGTGTCTTTTGTGGTTCCAGCTTTGGAAAAGATAAAGCTTATTTAGAAGCTGCAAATCACTTAGGGCAAGTCCTAGCACACAAGAAGATTAACATAATCTATGGGGGTGGTAGTATAAAAATGATGGTAAATATGGCACTAGCAGCTAGGTCTAGCGACGCTACTGATGTAAGAATTTGGCCTCATATTCCAGTTGAAGGAAACCTTTGTAAGGAAGCCATAGGTAAGGGAGAAGGAGTCAGGAGTATCCCTAAAAATTTTAAAGACATAATCTATAATTCTGATGCTTTTATAGCATTACCTGGTGGTCTAGGTACTCTTGAGGAAATATTTATAGTTGCTTGTGGGCAATTGTTGGGCTTTTATTCCAAACCTTTGGGACTGCTGAACGTAAAGGGTTTTTATGACGGTCTTTTGAAATTTCTAGATTACGCTGTGGAAGAAAACATCACTACAGAATCGGAGAGACAAATCTTTGTTACTGCTTCAACAGCTGAGGAATTGATAGATAAAATGCAAATCATACATCCAGAATCCGACACTGCAACATCCAAGCTTGAATGGGAAAGGGAAAGCCGGGAGCGGCCAATTGATTTGAATCTCCATCTGTAATCTTTTTGTTTTATCTTTGGCATGTAGGCATGTGTGTCCGTATTTCGTGTGTTACGAATAACCGTTTGCCTTGTATTATGTGTTTCTTGTGGTACGTCGTTGTTAAATCTTTTAGATTCATTGAGCCTAATGCCGGGATGGCTGGATACGAAGTACTTGATGCTCTCGAAACGCATCCTTCTTAAGGTCCGATCTTTTGTTTATCGATGTTTTTGTATCCTCTAAGCATGCATGATATGGATAGCTGGTATACGGAGTGCCTTGTACTCTCGAAACGTATCCGTATCATAATTGTAATGTGTAATATTCTGTTAATATTATGTGGAAGTACCAGAGTCAGTTATGGGGATATTCCATATGAAATATGAGTATATTATTTGGGTTGAATGTTTGTGTCATGAGGATAGCTGTTTAATGAAAAATATGTCGGGTATGTTTGCAACCAGAGATTCCGTTTAATATCTCTATGAATAAGTTTAATGTATGGTTTTGAATATAAGTGTTTGTGATATATGTTTTATGATTATGTTTTAGTTTATTAGTTGAGGTATGAAATCAAATATATTTGACTTTTCCTTACTCAAAAAGGAAAAGGAACCTAAAGATGAAGTATATAAAATTTCTCTAGCAATCTCCTTAAATGTGATTGTAAATCACAGTCCATGGACAATGAAGGACTGGAATCATGGTATGGTAAATATGTATGCCTGATCAGATTCTTAGACTATTATACGGTGTTACAAGTTGAAACTTGTAAAAAATACTCTCATTGAGGGATTTAGGAGTAAGATTTATTATGCAAGTAAATAAGTGGAGATACGTTGACTTAAATTTGAAGGACAAACAACATTAACAGTTTAGACACGGAATTGGAATCATAATGGAATCAAAATTTTTACTAGTATTGCTAGAATTGAAATTTCGAGGACGAAATTTCTTTAAGGGGGGTAGAGCTGTGACACCCGTTATTCTCCTAACGGGTATTGAGGTAATTAAATTAATTTTTAATGTATAAAAAAAAAATTGCTTCATTTAAATTTATTTTATAATATTTATTTTTATCTATTTTTAAATTTTCTAAAATTCTCCTATATTTATTTAGTATGATTACTAAAAAGCCTTAGAACTTCTAATAAATCTCAAAAATGTCATATTGGCATTATGTGTGTTAAAGTCTTTAGATGAGACATAAGGATATATTTTCCAACTACTCTTGACCCTCATTTTCTTTATTTCCTCCGTGACATGCTTCAACATGTCTCCTCTATAATTGTTTCTATCACTTCTTTTCAAAGACTTCATCTTTTCTTCCTTTTTCTTCCACGGTTCCCACACTCTTCTTCTCATTTCTTTGCTGAAGCAAAATACTTAGAGAACTTCTTCAAGGCAGCCATAAAAATCAGCCACCATCACCTCCATTTGAGCAAGAATTTCAGTCATACCGAAGTAAAGGAACCTGTTTTGAAGCCATTTCAAGCTTCCAACTAACCATAATCCGAGGTTAGAATCTTATGAACAAATTTAGTCTTTCATTTATAAATTTTCTTTTATACTAAAGGATTATTCAAATTTGCGTTCTTAAACCTAAGTATATGTTTGTTGCTATTTTGGAGCATATGTATGAAGTCTAAGTGTATATGCCCTAGACAGAAAATTTATATTGTTAAACTTTATAATACCTCTATGGGCAGTGGTTATTTCTTGAAATTCTAAGATTAAATTAAAATAAATTTTATGAATGTAGTTGTATGTTGTGCTTTAGTTTTAATTGTCCTTATGCACGCCTTAGGATCAAGGGAGTATGGAGCTAACGTTAATTGATTCCAGGATTAAGAGACTGTTGATAAGCTTGAAAGGTAGGGATTCTATTACTCATCTTTTGTGAGGTTTTTATAGAATTAAAATTGATTGTTTTGCCGCAATATATATATATATCTATGTTGAACTGATATTATATGATTATCACATATGAAACTATGACATGGACTCGTCTTGTATTGTACGGCGAGGAACATAATGAATTGACACATGTTATAAATTGAGAAGCATGGTTAGGAAAACTGACTCTATTAATAATGATTTAATATAGAGAAATGGTGAGACATGAAGAGGGCGGCGATTACGTCCTTGGGCATGAATACCCTAAAAGGTAAAATAGGGGGAAGGTGATGACGCTTCCTTGGGTTGAAAGTCCCAGAACACACTGTACAGGAATCGATTTGGTGAGGACTCGGGGCTTGATGTCCCCTCACCGGAACACCCTTGGAATGTTTATAGGGTGATCAAGTGCGCCCATTTGAGTTTCGATGAGTTGAGTGATACTCAATTTAACATGGATACCTAGGAACAATGATGATTGGTAATATTTGTATAAATGTGTAATTATGACACTTGGTAATGATTAACTACGGTATCCATAAGATGTGATCATAATAAACCTCATAATCTGGAATATGATGTGACTTACTAACCATGCAGGTTTTAATGTGGTAATGATAAAAACCTAAAGGTGAGTAATGGCTTTCTCTACTGAGCATAGTGTTGCTCATTCCCTTATGTTTATATCTTTTCAGGACTCACTAAGTGTGAGGTGGCTACGAAAAATATAGTTGAGGAAGTGATGTAGCTATATTACATTGGGACTGCTTCAATTGTTGAGAATGTTCTTCATGATAATGTAAGCATCAATTGTTACTTTCTGTGGCTGTATTACAATGTGTTGAGGGATAAAATGATGATGACAACAGTTTATATTATTAAATTTAAGGTGCTACATTAAAACTGTGGTTTATTTATCGTTTATATTTTTATTTTTGAGTTGAGAGTTTTCATTTAAGTCCCGGGCAAATTTTAATCTTTAAGGTTTTACTTTTATTATTTATTTTTATTTTATCTCATTAAAAACTGTTAACCCCCATATAGGGGCGTTACAGGACCCAAAACGTTTGGAATAGAAAAAACGCATTTATCTAGAATTTTTCCATATTCCATTAGTAACAGTAAAGCATCATGAATCACGAGGAGTAAGTTTCATAGTGCTCGGGTTTTAAACCAAGTAATAACCTAAATCAATAATTAACGTTCACATCCTATATTGACATATAGTTCGATAGTAGTAAGTTAGCTAATGATGATAAATTGTCTAAGCAAGACACTTAGATGAAAAGCTAAGGAATAGGAAACTGGTTAACGCTGTATCAATCCCAAGTAAGTTTAAACCCCACATACAGTATGGAATAAAGGTTTTTGAAAAAAAAAATACGTCATTTAAAATATCTAGAGAGATGCACTTATTATACACTTATTTTAAGTCAATAAAATATCATGTATGGCATGTCAATCTAAATTAATAGACTAGTAAAATGATTCACCAGATAAGTAAAGAGAGTGTCGTACCAGCTTCTAAATTAAGGGGAGTCTTAAGTTATGTTACGGTTTCGGTATTATAATGACTCATATTCGCATATGGTATAAACAATTGGGCTCTAGTTAGGTTAAGGATATGAAAAGGATAATTAATGATCATAAACAAGCATAAGTAGATCATGCATGCAAGTAGGATATATCTGTGGACTATGTTTAGCTTTATTGAGTAATAGTTCACTTAGTTATTTCATGCTGTAAGAAATTCAGCCAAGAGGCTAGAATAGAATCACTATTAAACTAGCAATGATACAAGGGCAAATGTGTAGACAAGGGTATAGATACCGCCACAAGAAAGTCTTCGCTATTTATGTATATAAATATATACATATATATATATATATAGTAAATTAGAAGTATGTGGTTTAAAAGAATATTAAGTGCAAGATGCAATATACCATAAGTTAAGTATAATGGCTAAACTCATTTGGAATATAATGTTGCGATAATTGTGTGTGTGTGTGTGTATATATATATATATATATATATATATATAAAATAAAAAAATATTTTTCCTAATTTTTATGGCTATATAAAGTATTGAGGAACAACTCAAAAAACTCGGGTCATTATAGTCTAGACTTACGATGCTTTTCCAAAGCCTAATTGTTAGGAAAATATTTCTTACAAAGATCGCAAGAAGCCATCACTGAGTTGAGAGAGAAAACTAAACAAAATGAAAAGGAGAGAAAAAAAAGAGAGGAGTAATTTAAATTTATATAAGAGTAAACAATAACCAAGAAATGCCAAAACCAATGAGTGATTGGAATGTTGGGCACTGTGTTGAAATGAGCACATGAACAACCCTAACCTCGTCTGGGAATGTTTTTTAAGGTTTTCATGGCAGACATCTCATTATTGAATCAAAGATTTTTTTTTTTTTTTGGCTCTCGATGGTCTGGTTTTTATAGGCTTAGGTAGTTTGGCACATATGTGAGATTTTAAAGCCCTTTCTACATGTTCCAAAATATGGGGCCCCTTTGTCATTAAATGGATTAGTTGTTATACCCTTTAGAGATATAGAGATAATTATTTAGTACGCCACTTCTCTCATATGTTAATGTTTTCTATTTTTTTTTAAACCTTTTAATTCATACACTTCTAACACCAAATAAGTCTAAATTATTCCTACTCAAAAGCTAATTATTAGCTAAAAAAAGAAGGCTTTTATATAAGCACTTTTATTTAACCGATGAAGTTAAAATCTTGTTATTTACAAAACACTGGATCCCAGTTTAAAAAGTACAATACAAACTAAACTGAGTTCCACTGCTTTGTGAGGAGCGGGGTTCATAGGGATGAAAATGATTTTTTTTTTTATATTATCATTTTGGTACCATATATTTTAGAGAAACTCACATTATTACTTTGTTATTTAGAAAATATCAAAATAGTGTCATGTATTTTTTAAAAACTTATTTTAGTACCCGAGTTTATGTTTTTGACGTAAAATTTTTCGTTTCCTTTTTTATTAATGAATTTCAAATTAATTTTGCAAAACTATAATAAAAAATGAAAAGGAATGATCAAACAAAACTAATCAAATAAAAGCATATATGTAGACTTATTTATTTTTTTTGGCATTATTTATATTTATTATCTTTTATAGTGTTCACAAAATGATTTAGGATTTGTTAATAAAAGTGTAAGTTGAAAATTTCATGTCACAAAACACAAACTCAATGTGCTAAAATAATATTATAAAAAACTATAACGTACAATTTTGATATTTTCTAAACAACATGGTACAAATATGATTTTTTTTAGAATATAAGGTACCAAAATAATAAAAATGCTTTTTTTAGAGTAAGTGTGAAGTTAACCCTTCCAAAAATATTCATGGGTTATCGACATTAATGTCCCTGAATTTTAGTGTCTTCCCCACTTTGCCCTTAAAGTTGAAAAATTTTACTATATTAAACTTTTAGATTTCTTTACTTTGCTCGCTATGTCCAATTTTCTAGTCAAAAGTGACGGAAATAAACCCACGTGGGGGTCATTGAAACTCATTATGGCTTAATAATGTCTTTCTTACCCCCTAATATAGCAAAACCATTAAAATGAGAATCCCTAAATTATTTTTTCTCAACTTTTTAAATGAGAGTGTAAAGATAATTCTAACTTGGGGTTGCTAAAATGTCATTTTTGCAATTATAAACCACCCATATGTAGCTCACGTATGTTGGATTTTGTCACTTTGATAAACAAAAATTGGACAAATGGGGCAAAGTGATGAGATCTAAAAGTTTAGAGTAGTAAAGTTCTGATTTTAAGAGTTTAAGGGATAAAATCGAAGAGACCCTAGAGTTTATGCGTCATTAGTTTTTATAATATATCCGAATATTACTCATCCCTTTTTTCAATAAATAGTGTACATTTTGAAACCATTAAATTAGATCAAAATCACTTTTTTTTAACAAATCTAGCATCTAGAAAATGGATTTTTTTACCCAAAAAAATAGATATTTTCTTGTATACTTTTTCACCGAATTTTTTTTTTATGGACATTGCATTTTTGCTCCATCAAACTTAGAAACATCCCCGCCAAAAGTTTTATCATTAAATTATTACTATAAAAAACTACTAAAAACACACCACATAAACTAGGAAGCATTCTTTTTAAAACATAATAACACATAATTTATCAGACCATAGATCCTCAAAGGCAAAGATGACAAAAAAAGTTGGGCAAATGTTGAAGGTGCAATTTGGAGAGATAATGATCCCAGATCGTCCACCAATTGTGAGGGAAGAGAAGAATTCCATATTAGAGAAAAAAAAAATCACCATCCCGACGTAAAATCAAGATCTGCTATTTTATTTTTCCTCTTAGCTGACCCGATTAAAAAAAATCTAAATTAAGATGCACTTTAGCATCCATTATATCAAGTTTGAGATCAATCGAAGTCCGCTAAAAATGTACAAATTTAAAAGTCAAGACCATGTAACGGACGAGTTTTCCAAAACTCTCTAAAGTGTTCAGATAATGTTGATCAAGATAAAGTCAAAATAACAAGATAACTTGGCTCAATGAATGATTACAAGCGACTATAAATTAGGAAATTACCATATATCCCTGAAGTCATGGGCGCAATGTCATCAATGAAATATGAGTTAACCAGGACATAAGGGGAAATTAATCCTTGATTCTAATAAAGAAGGGATATCCCCTGATTTGTAGCGTTAATTTAGTTATTTGATTTATTCGTTTCATTTATGTGGAAAAGGATGTTTCGTTTATTGTGGACAAGAAGGATGTTTCGTTTATTGTGGACAAGGCTATAAATAGTGAGACCCATGAAAAAGCTAAGCCTCATTCTAAGCAAATTGTTGTGTGTATTTTCTCTCAAAGAATAGTGAAATCTCTTAAAGTAGATGTGGTTCACTGTAAACCACTATACTTCGTTATGTTCTTTATTTTTCCTATTACTTTCTCTACCTTTGATTTGAGTAAACAAACACCATGGTGAGGTTTCTCTTGAGAGTTTAGTTGATGAATTTTCATCGTGAACAATATCTATACAATGACATCTACAAAATTTAAAAACAAATTTAGTCGTATAATTTGTAGTTGAAATTTCAATACTAGACACAGTATTTCCATGCATATGAACGATTGCTTACTTTTTTGTTTAATTTTCACACTAAAAATTGTTGAACTTGTAGTTAATTTTACAGACGCCAATGCATTAATAATGACATCTATAAAATTTAAAAACAAATTTAAGTTTTATTATTTGTAGTTGATATCGCAATACCAGACAGTATTTTCATGCATATGAATGTTTGCTTACTTTTTTGTTTTAATTTTCACACTAAAAACGATATATCGTTCATCGTGTAGAAGTTTGTTGAGCTTATAGTTAGTTTTACGAGATGTCGTTTTGATGTAAGTTTGGTTTATTAATTTCGTTTTTATTTATGTAAAGGACATGTTGTTGAGTCATGGTATTTTGGACTTCGTTCGAATTTACCGTGACATGTCGGATGTAAGGTTGGCTCGTTAATTTCGTTTTTATTTATGTAAACGGCATGTTGTTGAGTTATGGAATTTTGGATCATCGTTCGAGTTTAACGTGACATGTCGTTTTGTACACTTCTTTATTTGAAACGACATGACATTTGCTTTGTCGTTCAACGATTCACTACGTCCATCCCACAATCATCCTATGATTATAAACTTTGAGTGAAGACACAATTATTAATTTTGCATATATAATATATAATGGACGCAAAAATGTTATTATGTTTGTTAATTTTTTTTATTAAAAAATAAAGAAAATAATAATATTCAGGATAAAGCAATCATGATAGATTTTCTTTTCCTTTTTAATTAATATATACGAGTAACTCAAATATTTGGGTAATTAGTTTCCCAACAATAAATGAGCTAACCAGGCAATGACGGAGCTACACTTCAATTCTTGTGACACCCGTTATTCTTCTAACGGGTATTGAGGTAATTAAATTAATTTTTAATGTATAAAAAAAAATTGCTTCATTTAAATTTATTTTATAATATTTATTTTTATCTATTTTTAAATTTTCTAAAATTCTCTTATATTTATTTAGTATGATTACTAAAAAGCCTTAGAACTTCTAATAAATCTCAAAAATGTCATATTGGCATTATGTGTGTTAAAGTCTTTAGATGAGACATAAGGATATCTTTTCCAACTACTCTTGACCCTCATTTTCTTTATTTCCTCCGTGACATGCTTCAACATGTCTCCTCTATAATTGTTTCTATCACTTCTTTTCAAAGACTTCATCTTTTCTTCCTTTCTCTTCCACGGTTCCCACACTCTTCTTCTCATTTCTTTGCTGAAGCAAAATACTTAGAGAACTTCTTCAAGGCAGCCATAAAAATCAGCCACCATCACCTCCATTTGAGCAAGAATTTCAGTCATACCGAAGTAAAGGAACCTGTTTTGAAGCCATTTCAAGCTTCCAACTAACCATAATCCGAGGTTAGAATCTTATGAACAAATTTAGTCTCTCATTTATAAATTTTCTTTTATACTAAAGGATTATTCAAATTTGCGTTCTTAAACCTAAGTATATGTTTGTTGCTATTTTGGAGCATATGTATGAAGTCTAAGTGTATATGCCCTAGACAGAAAATTTATATTGTTAAACTTTGTAATACCTCTATGGGCAGTGGTTATTTCTTGAAATTCTAAGATTAAATTAAAATGAATTTTATGAATTGGTTTGCATATTTGAAAAGTAGCATCCTAGGCTTTCTAACGAGCTATCATAAACCTAAATCGGAGTTGTATTTTATTTTCTAAGAATTATTCAATTTTTGTATTGGAAACTAGTAAATCTGCCAGTTTGTTATGGTATACCAACTGCTAACCTGAACCAAGAACCCATCTTTGCTCACCACCTAATTCTTTAATGTCTTGCAACCTTTCCAATATTATCCTAAGTGATTGATGAATCTTATTAGGGACTAAAACATATAGATTACTTGTTCACATTTTATATTGTGTTAAGACAAAAATTGTTTACTGTGGTATTCAAAAGAGATTTATATAAAAGCTTTAATGGCATACTAGTAAGATAGGTTTACACATGATTTATTTATGAATGTAGTTGTATGTTGTGCTTTAGTTTTAATTGTCCTTATGCACGCCTTAGGATCAAGGGAGTATGGAGCTAAAGTTAATTGATTCCAGGATTAAGAGACTGTTGATAAGCTTGAAAGGTAGGGATTCTATTACTCATCTTTTGTGAGGTTTTTATAGAATTAAAATTGATTGTTTTGCCGCAATATATATATATCTATGTTGAACTGATATTATATGTGTATCACATATGAAACTATGACATGGACTCGTCTTGTATTGTACGGCGAGGAACATAATGAATTGACACATGTTATAAATTGAGAAGCATGGTTAGGAAAACTAACTCTATTGATAATGATTCAATATAGAGAAATTGTGAGACATGAAGAGGGCGACGGTTACGTCCTTGGGCATGAATACCCTAAAAGGTAAAATAGGGGGAAGGCGATGACGCTTCCTTGGGTTGAAAGTCCCAGAACACACTGTACAGGAATCGATTTGGTGAGGACTCGGGGCTTGATGTCCCCTCACCGGAACACCCTTGGAATGTTTATAGGGTGATCAAGTGCGCCCATTTGGGTTTCGATGAGTTGAGTGATACTCAATTTAACATGGATACCTAGGAACAATGATGATTGGTAATATTTGTATAAATGTGTAATTATGACACTTGGTAATGATTAACTACGGTATCCATAAGATGTGATCATAATAAACTTCATAATCTGGAATATGATGTGACTTACTAACCATGCAGGTTTTAATGTGGTAATGATAAAAACCTAAATGTGAGTAATGGCTTTCTCTACTGAGCATAGTGTTGCTCATACCCTTATGTTTATATCTTTTCAGGACTCACTAAATGTGAGGTGGCTACGAGAAATATAGTTGAGGAAGTGATGTAACTATATTACATTGGGACTGCTTCAATCGTTGAGAATGTTCTTCATGATAATGTAAGCATCAATTGTTACTTTCTGTGACTGTATTACAATGTGTTGAGGGTTAAAATGATGATGACAACAGTTTATATTATTAAATTTAAGGTGCTACATTAAAACTGTGGTTTATTTGTCGTTTATATTTTTATTTTTGAGTTGAGAGTTTTCATTTAAGTCCCGGGCAAATTTTAATCTTTAAGGTTTTACTTTTATTATTTATTTTTATTTTATCTCATTAAAAACTGTTAACCCCCACATAGGGGCGTTACAGAATTTTTGGTATCAGAGCCTAGGTTCGGTTAACCTAGGGAGTGTAGCACCACTTTAAAAAAATATATTTTTGAGATGGTTTTGAAGCTGAATTTTCATTGTCATCATCAAAATGAACCTTCACATTGATTTATACAGTCTAAAAGGATGTAACATGGAAAGGTCATAGAATGAAAATATCAATAGTTATATGAGTACAATAATTATATAGAAGGAAAGTATTAATAGTTATAAGAGAATGATAATTATATGGAATGAGTTTATAAGTAGAATGCTTATGAGAGATTCGTATAATATTTGGATCTATAAGCATATCTAATTCGTATAAACGATGAGAAATTCATATAGATAAGAGGATTTAAAAGCCTTTTGTCTCGTGAAAAACAATAAGAAATATAAGGCTTGATTTATTGATTTTAAAGTTTGACATAGATATGCCAAATTTTTCGTAATTGATTCAAACCTAAGTAATGATTATGTGTGGATTCGATGGAGCACATAAGTGTCAATGTCTTTTCTTAAAAGTTCTATATATTTGAGGAACATGATATAAGTTGGGAATCATGGTATTGAATCTTGAGAGAGATAAATGTTAGACTTTTGGTCTGTTGAGACTGTGTAAAGTCTAGAATGCATGAATCTCAAAATTGGAATATTTTGTTACGTACATTGTATTTAAGTGTATCAGTGAATCTTTTGGTTACCTAAGGTTTTGTTATATGAGGAAATTATATATTGTATAAGTAGAATTGTGGGGATTGTAGATGTTCTTAAGTAGTAACATCAAGTGTCTTTGTTCATTGATATGGTCTACGTTGAAAGACGTAAATCGTATTGATTTCAAGGTTAGTCACATTCTAAACCCTTGGTAGCAATGATGACGAATCCATTGATAGATGTTGAGTATTAAGAATAACATATGGGTGTATGCATTGTTCAATAAGGTTTTGATTAAAACAAAATTATTTGAGTTGCTGGATCATTCAGGAAGATCCTTGTTGTCGTTAAATTAGATTTGTTGTTCATAATTAACTTTATCTATAGTGGGCTTTAAATTGGGTTTAAGATTTATACAAATTGGTTTTCAATTTTATGTTTGTTATTTAACTCGTTCCAAATGTGTCAAGGCCCGAAACAACCTGATCATTTTCACTTAGAACATTTGGGCCTAGTTCAAATCCTAAATCAGTTTGATTCACACTGTCTCTCCCACGTGGTCTTTATACGTGTCATATACAGTGGTTTAATCATTGTTTATATATACGTTTACTGTGCATAAGAGTTTATTTCTCCGAGTTCACTTTTTCTCTCTTAATTTGTTATTTTCTCTCTAAATCGCAAATCCTCTTCTTTTTCATTAAAAATTCTTCTTTTCCTCTAAAAGAAGAAGGAATTCTAGGATTCTGCAATTTACTATCTTAATTTTTCCTTTCTATTTACTCTTCTTTCATCTCATCATGGACCCAAAGTACCAACACCTGAGAAAGTATTTCCCATCACTCTCCCAAAAGATTCTCAGAAAGAAATACAAGGCTAGAATTACTCGGTTGTGGATTCTTATGCGTTTTGGTATCCCTTGTGATGTGAGAATGTTAATAGAGGGGAAAATCCGTCCGAGTGACTTTAGTCAAGATGTCGGTTTACCAGGAACAGGTACCAGTCGTAGTGCAATGAAAAGAAGAGCTCGTGCCATCGTGGTCACTTGTAACAAATGTGGAAGACAAAATTGTAACGGTAAATGTACTTCACCTGGTTATATGTCTACGAATAGAGAGGATAAAATAAGGTTTTGTAGGGATGGACTTTCAAAGGAGAACTTGGATAGCATCCATCCTCCTCTCCACGGTCACCCTAGTGGATATGTTCAAGGAGCTATTTTTAAACTCTGGCCTAAATTTTATACAGAAAGACAACGCCTCAGGAATATGGTATTTCTAGATCATGTTTGCCAAGCCATAAGAAAACTGGATGGGGAATAAGTCATCGCTCTATAAAGGTTATTTAGTCTTTACTTATTTGAAGCAGTTTTAGCTGATGTTCAACAGTTTGTGTTTTTCTTTTACTCAGAATATTTGCTTTTGTGTTTGAAATAATTGTGATTATTAGATTGATACAGTAAGTGTTAATATCTTATTTAATTTATGATTTTCTTAAATATATATATAATAAAATATATTATCTTATCAGACACGTCACATACGGTACAGTAATATGTTTGAATTTTGAAAAGCTTATCCAGATATTTCAAGATTGTGTCTCAAATTTCAAAAGTTCTACAGTATTTGTCGTTTATATTAAATTTCTAGACTTGGTGTATATTTGTCAAAAAGTCTACAGTTGTGTCATGAGGGTCTTTTGTCGAATTGTTCTCAATTGTCAAAAGTTATACAATTAGAGTCTAATCTTTTTCAAAAAGTGAATTAGATTTTCTATAAACTATCAATCACCTTATCTTACTTTCTTATCCGCACAAGATTTTGTTTAAATCTTTGGATTACTTTTTCATTACCTACTCGTCTATCTCTTTAGCCCTTTTTGTATATTTCTCATCTTTAAAAACTCATGTAGAACCCGAAGTCTAAGTGGAGCAGACATTAAGCAACCACTTCTATAAACCAAATATGTCTACCTCCCAGTCCACGAAGAAAATAAAGAATGTCTGTGTCTTTTGTGGTTCCAGCCTTGGAAAAGATAAAGCTTATTTAGAAGCTGCAAATCACTTAGGGCAAGTCCTAGCACGCAAGAAGATTAACATAATCTATGGGGGTGGTAGTATAAAAATGATGGTAAATATGGCACTAGCAGCTAGGTCTAGTGACGTTACTGATGTAAGAATTTGGCCTCATATTCCAGTTGAAGGAAACCTTTGTAAGGAAGCCATAGGTAAGGGAGAAGGAGTCAGGAGTATCCCTATAAATTTTAAAGACATAATCTATAATTCTGATGCTTTTATAGCATTACCTGGTGGTCTAGGTACTCTTGAGGAAATATTTATAGTTGCTTGTGGGCAATTGTTGGGCTTTTATTCCAAACCTTTGGGACTGCTGAACGTAAAGGGTTTTTATGACGGTCTTTTGAAATTTCTAGATTACGCTGTGGAAGAAAACATCACTACAGAATCGGAGAGACAAATCTTTGTCACTGCTTCAACAGCTGAGGAATTGATAGATAAAATGCAAATCATACATCTAGAATCCGACACTGCAACATCCAAGCTTGAATGGGAAAGGGAAAGCCGGGAGCGGCCAATTGATTTGAATCTCCATCTGTAATCTTTTTGTTTTATCTTTGGCATGTAGGCATGTGTGTCCGTATTTCGTGTGTTACGAATAACCGTTTGTCCTGTATTTTGTGTTTCTTGTGGTACGTTGTTGTTCAATCTTTTAGATTCATTGAGCTTAATGTCGGGATGGCTGGATACGGAGTACTTGATGCTCTCGAAACGCATCCTTCTTAAGGTCCGATCTTTTGTTTATCGATGTTTTTGTATCCTATAAGCATGCATGATATGGATAGCTGGTATACGGAGTGCCTTGTACTCTCGAAACGTATCCGTATCATGTTTGTAATGTGTAATATTCTGTTAATATTATGTGGAAGTACCAGAGTCAGTTATGGGGATATTCCATATGAAATATGAGTATATTATTTGGGTTGAATGTTTGTTTCATGAGGATAGCTGTTTAATGAAAAATATGTCGGGTATGTTTGCAACTCTGAGATTCCGTTTAATATCTCTATGAGTAAGTTTAATGTATAGTTTTGAATAAAAGTGTTTGTGATATATGTTTTATGATTATGTTTTAGTTTATTAGTTGAGGTATGAAATCAAATATATTTGACTTTTCCTTACTCAAAAAGGAAAAGGAACCTAAAGATGAAGTATATAAAATTTCTCTGGCAATCTCCTTAAATGTGATTGTAAATCACAGTCCATGGACAATGAAGGACTGGAATCATGGTATGGTCAATATGTATGCCTGATCAGATTCTTAGACTATTATACGGTGTTATAAGTTGAAACTTGTCAGAAATACTCTCATTGAGGGATTTAGGAGTAAGATTTATTATGCAAGTAAATAAGTGGAGATACGATAACTTAAATTTGGAGGACAAACAACATTAACGGTTTAGACTCAGAATTGGAATCATAGTGGAATCATAATTTTTACTAGTATTGCTAGAAATGAAATTTCGAGGACGAAATTTCTTTAAGGGGGGTAGAGCTGTGACACCCGTTATTCTTCTAACGGGTATTGAGGTAATTAAATTAATTTTTAATGTATAAAAAAAAAATTGCTTCATTTAAATTTATTTTATAATATTTATTTTTATCTATTTTTAAATTTTCTAAAATTCTCTTATATTTATTTAGTATGATTACTAAAAAGCCTTAGAACTTCTAATAAATCTCAAAAATGTCATATTGGCATTATGTGTGTTAAAGTCTTTAGATGAGACATAAGGATATCTTTTCCAACTACTCTTGACCCTCATTTTCTTTATTTCCTCCGTGACATGCTTCAACATGTCTCCTCTATAATTGTTTCTATCACTTCTTTTCAAAGACTTCATCTTTTCTTCCTTTCTCTTCCACGGTTCCCACACTCTTCTTCTCATTTCTTTGCTGAAGCAAAATACTTAGAGAACTTCTTCAAGGCAGCCATAAAAATCAGCCACCATCACCTCCATTTGAGCAAGAATTTCAGTCATACCGAAGTAAAGGAACCTGTTTTGAAGCCATTTCAAGCTTCCAACTAACCATAATCCGAGGTTAGAATCTTATGAACAAATTTAGTCTCTCATTTATAAATTTTCTTTTATACTAAAGGATTATTCAAATTTGCGTTCTTAAACCTAAGTATATGTTTGTTGCTATTTTGGAGCATATGTATGAAGTCTAAGTGTATATGCCCTAGACAGAAAATTTATATTGTTAAACTTTGTAATACCTCTATGGGCAGTGGTTATTTCTTGAAATTCTAAGATTAAATTAAAATGAATTTTATGAATTGGTTTGCATATTTGAAAAGTAGCATCCTAGGCTTTCTAACGAGCTATCATAAACCTAAATCGGAGTTGTATTTTATTTTCTAAGAATTATTCAATTTTTGTATTGGAAACTAGTAAATCTGCCAGTTTGTTATGGTATACCAACTGCTAACCTGAACCAAGAACCCATCTTTGCTCACCACCTAATTCTTTAATGTCTTGCAACCTTTCCAATATTATCCTAAGTGATTGATGAATCTTATTAGGGACTAAAACATATAGATTACTTGTTCACATTTTATATTGTGTTAAGACAAAAATTGTTTACTGTGGTATTCAAAAGAGATTTATATAAAAGCTTTAATGGCATACTAGTAAGATAGGTTTACACATGATTTATTTATGAATGTAGTTGTATGTTGTGCTTTAGTTTTAATTGTCCTTATGCACGCCTTAGGATCAAGGGAGTATGGAGCTAACGTTAATTGATTCCAGGATTAAGAGACTGTTGATAAGCTTGAAAGGTAGGGATTCTATTACTCATCTTTTGTGAGGTTTTTATAGAATTAAAATTGATTGTTTTGCCGCAATATATATATATCTATGTTGAACTGATATTATATGTGTATCACATATGAAACTATGACATGGACTCGTCTTGTATTGTACGGCGAGGAACATAATGAATTGACACATGTTATAAATTGAGAAGCATGGTTAGGAAAACTAACTCTATTGATAATGATTCAATATAGAGAAATTGTGAGACATGAAGAGGGCGACGGTTACGTCCTTGGGCATGAATACCCTAAAAGGTAAAATAGGGGGAAGGCGATGACGCTTCCTTGGGTTGAAAGTCCCAGAACACACTGTACAGGAATCGATTTGGTGAGGACTCGGGGCTTGATGTCCCCTCACCGGAACACCCTTGGAATGTTTATAGGGTGATCAAGTGCGCCCATTTGGGTTTCGATGAGTTGAGTGATACTCAATTTAACATGGATACCTAGGAACAATGATGATTGGTAATATTTGTATAAATGTGTAATTATGACACTTGGTAATGATTAACTACGGTATCCATAAGATGTGATCATAATAAACTTCATAATCTGGAATATGATGTGACTTACTAACCATGCAGGTTTTAATGTGGTAATGATAAAAACCTAAATGTGAGTAATGGCTTTCTCTACTGAGCATAGTGTTGCTCATACCCTTATGTTTATATCTTTTCAGGACTCACTAAATGTGAGGTGGCTACGAGAAATATAGTTGAGGAAGTGATGTAACTATATTACATTGGGACTGCTTCAATCGTTGAGAATGTTCTTCATGATAATGTAAGCATCAATTGTTACTTTCTGTGACTGTATTACAATGTGTTGAGGGTTAAAATGATGATGACAACAGTTTATATTATTAAATTTAAGGTGCTACATTAAAACTGTGGTTTATTTGTCGTTTATATTTTTATTTTGAGTTGAGAGTTTTCATTTAAGTCCCGGGCAAATTTTAATCTTTAAGGTTTTACTTTTATTATTTATTTTTATTTTATCTCATTAAAAACTGTTAACCCCCACATAGGGGCGTTACAATTCTAGTGGGGCACAAAATAAAAACAAAATTAATAATAAGTTACCATAATATGAAATAAAATTTAATCCATTTATAACAACCTTAATATATTTATCAATTGAGTGTTTGAGAACACACTTTGAAACAAAATATTGTAGCATGTAAGAGCTTACACTGTAGTATCTAAAACTAATAAGTTCTATCTAAGTTGTCAACCGAAGCCTGGTAGGTCTTAAAATCTAGCTACCCTAATGATAAAAAGTTGGGTAGACATTTTGACAATATGAAAAATGTTTAAACCAGGCCCAAATATAAACTAAAGCCAAGAGATAAAAGAGGGTACTCAAGCGGGAGGGTCGGGGCACAAGAGGCAATATAGAGGGGCACATCTGTAAGAAATTACACCACAACAGTAGTTTTTAAATTTTTTTATTGTGGCTCCGTGATTGTAACCAGGTAATGGAAAATGCCATAAAAGTTACTCCCAAGTGTAGGGAAACCAGCCATTTGGAGTGAACACATGTTGGAACTTGAAAGTAACAGGGAATGTCACAAGAGTTTATATTCTGATTTTCATTGCATGAAACACATCAGTAACCAAACAGCAAACACAAATGAGGCCTCAAAGTTTCAAACATCACGGTTTCAATTTATTCAATCATTTAGCCCATCAGCAAGCTGCAAAAGCCAAATCACTCGGCATTCTTTTCGTATACGTCGCTGGCGTATTTCCAATTGATGACTTTCCAGATGTTCTTTAGATAATCTGGTCTGACATTCTTGTACTGCAAAACAAAGGCATATATTGTGATGCATTGAAATGCAATTCAGGATAGTTGAAGAGTGAGAGAGCAGGTAAGCAAAGCATCCAATTTTAACCAGGCATCATTTACCAGAAGGAATTAGATTTCAAATATTACTTCCACTTTGCTTTATCTAAGAAGAGACATCAGAAAGCTATCAACTCACTTCACCACCCATTTCAGTCTAGTACGTCCTAGATAACTGTAGAAGGGAAGCTTAATATTAGTAATCCGTCATCTTCTAAATGTTTGTCATTTAGGCTCCTATACATTAGCTTTAGTTATAGGAATGGTAAGTTGATAATGTTATTGAACATTTTTTTAGTGTACATAAATTTTACTAATCCAAGTTGTCGCCAGAAATTGGGATATCGAGGGTCAGAGGAGCTTGAAATTTGTGGATAGCAACAAATTGTCAACAACAAGGGCTTAGCTTCTCATGGTCATTGCCTTGTTGGTATAGACATCTTTGAGTTTTGATCAGATCCCAAGACCCTCTTTTCAAAGAATGTTTTAACCCTTCGGACATAGTACTTTCATTTTCCAGGATACTCGCGTATCAAAAGAGTAAAACTTGTTAAATTATGTCCTATTTATTACTCTTCCATATAACTGCTAAAACAACGACTAATTGATTCCCAATTTTGGGAATCATCAAACATTTCAGCAATTTACAGAAAAACAGTAATCAACACTGCATCAAGCCTTTTTAATCAGAGAGAAGAAGTTACCCCTAATAATGAAGAGTTTAAAGTAATGTTTTACCTGTAAATAATATGCATGCTCCCAAACATCAATACCAAGCAAGGGAACTAAACTTGCTCCTTTAGTTACGAGTGGGTCCTGTGACGATTTATTCATAATGATAATTAGCCTTGTAAATTCATCTTCATCAAGATTGCAATTTGACAAAAATGGATAGAATTAGTCATGTGAACAATGTCAGAAATCACAACCATTGCTGCCACGAATAGATGGGATTACAATAACCTTCAAAGTTTACCTGATTTGCAGTGGTTTCAACCACCAGTTTCTTCAATTCCTTGTCCAGAGCAAGCCACTGGCAACACAAAAATCATCAAACAATCTAAACAAAATTAGGAAAAGAGTAAATAAATAAATTTAAGAGTCTTCTCAATGACAAGAAACAGATGTTTGGAAATAATCAGAGGCAAAACATACCACCCATCCCGAGCCTTGCAAAGCAGCACCTTCTGCATTAACTTTTTGCACCAATGATTCTAAAGAACCAAAGTTCATATCAATGGCCCAGCCTAGAGAACCCTTCGGGGGCTCACCACCACCTTCCTGCAAGGTATTTAGTATTAGGATAAACCATCTATATTTCTTTTTATACAGAGGAAGCAAGAGAGGAGATCAAAAGGATCTAGAAAGTTTAACTTACACTAATAGGAGCAAGGTTCTTCCAAAATATTGAGTGATTTATATGACCTGCAATTGCAAAAGCCATAAAATAGTATGATAAAAAATTATATGTAAAATTCAAATGAGAAAACATAAGAAAATAGCAGTGTATACAGTATTTATGAGACCATTAAGACATATTGACATAGTGAAGTATGTAACAGAGACATCCGCCACGGATTCCCAAAAAAAAAAACTTCAAAAGCCGAAACTTGGGATATTTCACTTTCTTTCTTTTTGAAAATGAGAAAATGATAGTGGCGTGCAGTATGTCTTATGATAAGAAAGAATCCGACCAATACCAAACTCAAATTGCAAATCCCAAAAGCTGGTTAGTAAAGTGGAATTCACGGAGGTAACACTTTTTACCACATAAACACCAAAATGTCTCCACTACAGCAAGAGCTGTAGATAATTTTCAACAATAAGATATGGTTGACCCAATACTATATCACAAAAGTCATAGTATCATAACATTACTTGGAATCTGAAGCATACCATAGCTAATACAGGAAATGGACAAGAGCTCACAGATTTTATGTTAGTTGGTGAGTCTAATAACTTTCAATGTTCATGTGGCTGTTGAGATAAGATAGTGAGCCAATAAATAAATGTACAAGGAGTTGGTTAGGCCCCAAAATATTGGAAGCTAACTGATAGATTATAAAAAGGGGAATTTCCTAAGTGAAAGCTACGGGACTTTGGTAATTGGTAGACTTAGAGAGAGAATTATACAGTGAAAGACTTGTATTTCTGGGTTTGGAGGTTCTTGGCCATATATCAAGCATTGTGTGGTACTTGTTCTTCTGATGCAATAACTTGCACATAATCAGTTCATTTCTCAGAATAAGTAGTCTTGCCGAGCTAAGATATTCATGATTCATCAATCAGTTCACAAACCTAGCACTAACCTTTGAGTTATATGTAAATGAAACTATTATATTTTAAGGAGATAAAGGAAATTAACTATTATTATTAACCAAAATTTCAAGAAGAAAACCTTAATCTTAATTTCACAAGATTTTAGCAATTCATGTATTTATAACTCTAAGAAGTCTATTTGACTCCGTTTGCTTCCTAACATTTCAGTTTCGCTATATCATCCTGACCATAGCCAAACCTCCCGATTCAAACCAAAAATATAAGACAATTTAGATCACTCTTGAATACTAACGGTTCAGATACAAGCAAACGTCAAACATAAATTCCGATTATTCCAGCAAAAATATGCAAACACAAATACTAGAAAATCAGAAAAGAGATGAAATAATGCGAACGAAAAAGGAGACGAGGAGCAACAAAGATAGACGAACCTCCACCATTGAACTTGATGGCGCTCTGCAATTTCGCGACGGCGGCGGCGTCACCCTTGGAAATGGCGTCGTGGAGCTGCTCGAGAGCCTTGTTGTAGTTGGTGACGTAAGCCTGGTGGTGCTTCTGGTGATGGAGCTGCATGATTTCGCCGCTAATGGCGGGCTCCAGAGCGCCATAGTCGTACGGAAGGTCTGGGAGAGAGAAGGTATGCAAGCCTCGAGACTGGGCGATTCCGGCGCCGAGGAACCCAGCCTGGGTCCGAAGCCCTGGCGTCGGTAATCTTCTGGAGAAGAGAGCTCGGAGAGCCATGGAAATGGAGTTCGAGGTTTCGAGACGAAAAGAAGCGAAGAAGCGAAGACGAGGGAGAGAGAGAATAGAAAGCTAAGTACTGACAAATGAGTGAGAGACGCAGAATTTTATAGGTTGAGAGAAATCCCACAAGGACTCTGGGTTACGGAATCTGGGTGCTGAACGAGGGAATGCACGCGTGACATGTGGCTGTTGTTAGCTTTGTCAAATCAATGTGCTGGTGGTGATGCTGTTGCAATATGGAGCCAAACCAACCTAGTAAAGGAGAAAGAAGAAAAAAAAAAAAAAAGGCGCTGCGTTGGGGAGTAGAGACACAGCGCCGCGGCGCCCGGAGTCTGATTTGTTGCGAAACTTTGAGTTAGGTCGAACTCAAACGTCCCAAAAAGGGGAAACTACTAGGGTTTCCTATTAGTTGCTATTTTTCTCCTCCTTTGGTTATAAATAGACATAAGGTGGCTAGGGTTGTGTGTGTGTGAAAATTGTGAGTGACATAATTTTCTGAGAGGCATAATTCTTGAGAGCTCCATCCTTGAGAGAGAAAAAATTCCCACAGGGTGTTAGATAGAAGAGAGTTTTGGTAAGCACAGTTTGTGAGTGTGTGAGAAACTGCTCTTGTAATCTGTAATCTCCTTCATCATAGTGGAATCTGCAAGCGACAGAAACAGGACGTAGTCTCAAATTCGACAAACCTGTATAAAAATTTGGTGTCTCTTTTTCTTCTTTTCTCCTATTTATTTTCTGCAATTGTTCGTTCTTGCGATCCTTAAAATTAGGAGTCGCCTAATTCCCCAACAATGCCATTGCTAAGCTAAGCATAAACAAGTTTACTAACTTCTACGAAAGCAGTTATTTTAATCACCGTATTAATTTTTCCATCATGAATATAAAATGGCTGAGTTTCCAGTTGGTCCTAAGTTTTTTCATTTATTTTAAATATAGATTAAAAGATTGAATTATGTTAAGCCCTATTTAATAGGTGTTGATATTCTTTTCCTTTTTGTATAAGAAAAAAAAATATAGAAAGAAAAAAATTAATCTAAAATTTTTTTAAAGGGATTTTAATGAAGTCCAATTTCAACGGCTGGGTGATATGATAGAATCTAAAATATTGATTTTTTTCTATTTTTTTAGACTTTTTTTTTAAATTGTTCGGGTGGAAAATTTATCACAATGAATGTGAGAGCTTTAAATTTGGGGTGCTTTCTCGTAATCTGATCCATAAGATGTGAATTTTTTTTCACTAAAGAGACCCTATAATTGAAACTTTAGTGTTAACTTATCATTTATAATTGTAAACAACGTAAAACCCTTAGCATCTACAATAAAAAGCAAAAAACTGTTATAGTGTAAAATTTTGTTACGCTATAAAGCTTTCATATACCATAGTTCTTAAACTTAAAACGTAAGTTACAAGTTAAGTTTAAATGGAACCCATATGTAATCAAGAATACAGGAAAAGTAGATTTCCATACGTATACAACAAGCAAGTAAAATATCAGAAAAATGTCTACAAAACCGAACTACATCCTCTTGGCCTCTAGCTAAAACAACAGTAACCATTATACTCATTCCTCACAAGAATTAATTGTTAAGATGTCAACTTAGTAATACCCTAAACAAAACCTATATGGTAGGCCTTTTGCAGATTGGATATGTATGAGCTAAAAAATGTCACATGCCAACAACACTCATTTTTCCAACACTTCTGTATGCTTTTTATCATTTCTATTAGGTAAAAAGACTAAAGAAAAACCCATCATGCATGCAAGTCTTTGTTTGAGTCCCACCCAGGAGCCTTTTGGGCAACGCCATCAATAACTACCTCACTTCCATTTCTCACATTAATTAAGGGATCAGATTCGCCTTCTTTTACCTGAAAAAAAAATGACAATAATAAGATTACACAATATTGAATACGGTGACGAGATTACGTCATGCAAGCATGCTTTAACGATAAATCCACATCTAACTCCACCTTAAGGTGCGTGTATTTATGTGCAAGAAATGTAAAAATTAGTAGGACATGGAAAACAAAATGCAACAATTAACAAAATTTAATTATAACCTGGAATGATGGCAATGTTGCTTCGGTAGCCTTTTTCTGACTCTCAAGGGTGCAGAAGTAGGAATAAAGAACCATCCCAACAAGGGCAATCACAATTCCCAAGATGTTCCTCCAGTTAAATGGGTCATGAAGCAAAATGTAACCAAAAGCCAGTACTAGACATGTCTTCAGATGACCCAGAACCTGATAGGTGACAGGGGATGTCTTTCCAATAACAAGAAATGTGCTAAAATTTACAGAGACAGAGATCAGGCAAGAGAGGAAGATGAAAACCTGTAGATAGAGAGTGCAAAATAGAATTAATTTTATATTCAAAGAAAAGGATGAAGATGGACTTGGTACCAAAATTCTTCTAATTCTCACCAGCACTTGAGTTGTGTAACTAAAATCAAATACATTTTGATTAGTGAGAAACCAGTCCAAAAAGGGACCAGATATTAACAA
Source organism: Artocarpus heterophyllus (assembly GCA_025403435.1). NCBI lineage: Eukaryota > Viridiplantae > Streptophyta > Magnoliopsida > Rosales > Moraceae > Artocarpus > Artocarpus heterophyllus. Next base: position 6,429,385 of record CM046353.1, read on the forward strand.
GGTCCCCGATTGATACGGACATGACTGATATAGTAGTTGGGTCGAAGAAACCTTGAATTTCTTTTGGATGGTATTGGTCATCTGAAATGAACTAGTTAAGAACCTCAATCAAAATTACATAAAATAGGCACCAACAAGCTCTTGGTTGAATTATCACGCATCTCTTACAACCTATTAACTTAAAATGTGAAATATTTGAGGGATTCATTTTCTTTTCAAAAGGATACAATTTGAGCAACATATGTTGTGAGAACTGCGAGAAGAGACAAGATGCAGCCTAGTGGATTGAGTTGAACGTCGGTAATTGTTACGATCCCAACGCCAATGAGGAGAATGAGAAGAGATAGCTGAATGCTTCTACTACAATAACACTAAATCTGCATCACTTCACTGTACACCCCCATGACAATCCTGCTTTAGGTCTTAACAAATACATTGAACTGGTTTGTAATTCTGTTGTATCTTTCCCAATGTTAAAAGGTGTCCAAAATAAGGTGTGGATAAATTGTTGTGTTTACTAACGTGACAAATTCAATGACCGGAGGCCTAGTGCTTAAGGATTAACTTTACGTTTGTACTGTCATACTTTACTCTTGTAAGGAAATTTTAAAGCAAGAAGCAGAAAAACATGTTCAATATCATGACTTCGGTTCAGTCTTAAAGTCGGAGGAAAGGTGAACACACACACACACACACACACACATATATATATATATATTAACAAAAACCTGAATCTTTTTGCAAGGAAAAGAGTCTCCAAGAGCACAGTACAAGGGATGATTGCCAACTTAGTCATCTGGAATGCAGAAACAACAAAGCATTCAGAACAAATACAAAAACATCAATGAACAAATCAGAGTACAACAGATAAGAGAAGTGTACCTGATAGAAGCCAACAGAGTTGAATCCCAAGCTAAGATTTAGAAGTCCAATCGATATGCCATTGAGAATGCCAAAGCCCACAACAGCTTTTCGATCAAAAGGTTTGTGTTCAAAAAATTTTAATCTTCTAGCCACATAAAGAGAACAGAAGGTGACTAGAAGATGCCAGCTTGTCAAAGTTGTAGCTGCACAAGTCAAATTCTAATTCCATCAACACAATTATCAATCTAATTGTAATTTTTGTGACTACTCATTTCCCACCATTTTTCTTGGAACGCAACATCTCTGAAGCCTTTCATAAATGGCCGATGTCCAGTTTAAGTGATAAAGAAGTTATGTCTTCGTAGCAATAAATCTAAACAACAATCTAACTCCTTATCATCGAAAACAACCTCACCATTGTTAAGGTATTCTTAACTCATGGCTTAATCAGATCAAAATCAACTATGTACCAATAAAAACCACTAATTCCAATTGCCCACAAAATACTACTAGTTTTCATTTCCCTTCCCCTACCCCCTAAATAATAATGAAGTTTTGTTTGAATGAAAAATACTGTTTTCTCTTATTCCATTGTTTGAGAATACAAATGGATATATATAATACAACATGGCTGAGAAAATATTCAGTAATAAATAAGAAATTTCCTAATCAAAGGAGAGTATATCTCCATGGAATTTGGTGAACTAAAATGAAAAACGTATCCCCTAAAAAGAGCCTACTTAGTTGTACAAAATATATTCTGCATAGCTGTACCAAAATATTCTAGTTGTAATGACTTGGATTTCTACACCCCCTCAAGCTGGGCTGTAAATGTTGAGTAAGCTTAGCTTGGACTTCATCTCTTCAAACATTGTCTTTGACAATGCCTTAGTTAGAATGTCTGCTGTTTGTTGAGCACTTGGAATGTAGGAGAGATTGATTGTGCCACTTTCGAGTTTTTCTTTGATGAAATGTCTATCTATCTCCACATGTTTAGTTCGATCGTGATGAACAGGATTCTTGGATATACTTATAGCGGCTTGATTATCACACACCATGTTGATGGGATCGTTTACTAGAACTTTAAGCTCGAGGAGTAGACATTTTAACCACATTCCTTCACATATCCCGTAAGCCATAGCGCGAAATTCTGCCTCTACACTACTCCGAGCAACAACAGTCTGTTTTGTACTTCACCATGTAACCAGGTTCCCCTACACATAAGTACAAGGCCATGATGTGGATCTTCAGTCAGTATTAGAGCTAGCCCAATCAACGTCAGTGAATACTTTAATGTTCCTTCTCTTAGTCTTCTTAAAATGAAGACCTTCTCCTAGAGTCTTCTTCAAATACCTCAGAATATGGTATACCGGTCCATATGTTCTTTAGTAGGATTATTCATGAATTGACTGGCAACACCAACAGCAAAACCTATGTCGGGTCTAGCGTGTAAGAGGTAGATAAGTCTTCCTACCAATTTTTGGTACCTTTGTCAATAGAAACATTGTCCTCTTCTCCTTTGCCTTTGGTGATTGCTTCCATTGGCGTGTCTGCAAGTCTGCAACCAAGCATCCCGGTTTCCTTGAGTAAATCAAGGACATACTTATGTTGAGAGACCACAATTCCTGTTTTGGATCTTACAATTTCCATCCCGCCCGAGGAAATATTTTAGGTTTCCAAGGTCCTTGACGTCAAATTCAAGAGCTAGAAGCCTCTTGAGTTCTTTAATCTCCTCATCATGATTTCCTGTCAAGATTATATCATCCACGTACACAATAATGATAGATATTCTTCCAACAAGAGAATGTTTAACAAACAAAGTATGATCAGACTGGCATTAAGAGTACCCGGACTTCTTTATCACTTTGGTAAACCGATCAAACCATGCTCTAGGAGATTGTTTTAGGCCATAAAGAGATTTCTTTAGTTTACAAACCTTGTCTGAGTTTACCTGAGTTTTGAGTCCTGTAGGAATTTCCATGTATACTTCTTCCTCTAAGTCTCCATTAAGAAAGGCATTCTTGATATTTGGTTGATGAAGATTCCAGTCACAGTTCATTACGAGAGACAAAAGTACTCGAATAGTGTTAAGTTTTGCAACAAGAGCAAAGGTCTCCTGGTAGTCAATACCATAGGCATGTGTAAAACCTTTAGCAACCAACCAAGCCTTGAACCTATCTATACTGCCATCTGCATTGTGTTTGACAATAAAGATCCACTTGCATCCCACTAGATTCTGTCTTGGAGGCCGATTGACTATTTCCCATGTACCATTCTTTTCAAGAGCCCTGAGTTCTTTTGTAACAGCTTGCTTCTACTCACGAACCTGCATAGCTTCCTGAATGCTATTAGGAATCTGAATTTCCGTGAGTTTAGTAGCAAAGGCACTGTAATCTGGAGACAACTTCTTGTAAGAAATGAAGTTGTAAATAGGGTGATGATTACATGTCCTGACACCTTAGCTCTGAGCAATCAGCAAATCAAGATCTTGTGGAATTATATTATCAGAATCCAAAGCAGTGTTATCTGGTTGTGTTTCTTCTAGGATTGGCTTCGATTCAGCTTCATGACTAGTCCTTTTTTGCATTTGATCCTCTACATGTTCTTGATTTTTCTTCCTTTCGGAGTACACCAAGAGATCATTGTTTGTTGTGGGAACATGCGTGGATTGTGTTTGGGACTAGTTTTCTGTGATCGGAGAGGCAACAGGAGGAATTGATTATGACTCGACAGGTTTGAGTGGTTCTAATTGTTGGGATGTTTGGGTTTCACTCTCGAATTCCCAAAAAGAATGTTCAGAAATCTCAATCTCCCCCTAAATATCGTTTTTGGAGTAAAAGGTTGATTTTCGAAGAATGTCACATCCATAGAGCGATAAAATTTCTTTGTGAGAGGTGAATAATACTAATATCCCTTCTGATTTGGTGCATACCCGAGAAATATAGATTTTATGGCCTTGGGATCAAGTTTACTTCTCGATTGTCGAGGAATATGAACAAATGATGTACACTCAAACACTTTGAGAGGAATGGATGAAACGAGACATGTTGATGGATAGGAATTTTTGAAGACTTAATGCGGAGTTTGGAATTTAAGGACATAGGAGGGCATTCGGCGGATTAAATATACTACGGTAAGAACGGCTTCACCCCAAAAAATTTTTGGAACATGAGATTGAATCATCATTGCTCGTGCAACATCTAACAAATGTCTATTTTTTCTTTCAGCTTTGTTCAGGAGTGTCAGTGCAAGAACTTTTGTGAATAATTCCTTCTTGTGTTAAATATTCTCCAAGATAGAGTGGAAATAATCTTTGGCATTATCAATATGAAGAATTTGGATTTTTGTGTTGAATTGGGTATGAACCATATTATTGAAGGATTTGAACAATTGGCCTACCTTAGATTTTTCTTTCATGAGAAATGCCCAAGGCAGTCGTGAGTGATCATCTATGAATGTAACGAACCAACGAGCCCCTGTTACATTATTTATTCTGTATGGTCCCCAGACATCACTGTGGATTATTGAAAAAGGACGTGATTCTTTATATTCTTGGACAAGATAAGAATTTCGAACATGTTTAGACAATTGACAAGTTTCACATTGAAATTCAACAAAATTTTATTAAACAATGAAGGAAAGAGTTTTTTGAGATACATATGATTGGATGACCTAAACGATAGTGCCATAGCATAACTTCACTATTTTTATTATTTCTAAAGGCAGAAAAAGACCGTATTTCTTCAATTGATTGTTGTCCCCAGTATTCAGCTACTAAGAACATGTAGAGTCCCGAGTGCAAGTCAACACTGCCAATCGTTTGTCCCAAAGTCAAATCCTGAAAAACACAACATTTAGATGAGAATTTAGCAACACAGTGCTTTTCCTGAGTGAGTTGCCTAATAGATAAAAGGTTGCAATCAAAATTAGGTACCAACAACACGGAATTAAGAGTTAGGTTCTCTGAGATAGCAACAGAACCTATGCCAATCACCTTTGAGACCGATCCATCGGCTATTCGAGCATTATAGTTTTCAGAACAAGGTTTAAGATTTTGGATAAGAGATGCATCACCAGTCATATGATCGGAAGCCCCAGAATCGACTATCCATAAAACCTTTTTGTCTACCTTTTTAACATTGAGGGCTGCTACAGAGTTACCTTTTTGGGCCACTGTTGCGGTCGTTGAAGGATTATTATTTGAGGAAGACATTTGTTGAGCATCAATAATCAATTTTTGGCAGATTTCTAGTTGCTCCTTACTAAATTGGCTTGGAAGCTCCTCGGCTACAACACGGTTGCCATGACCTTCTCTCCTGTTTTTTGGCTTCCAATCATGTGGCTTTCCGTGTATGTCCTAGCAAGTGTCACGGGTATGCCCTGTCTTCTTACAGTGATCATAAAATGGTCTTCCTTTCTTGATTCGGTTGTCATCAGCTTTTCGGGATACTAAGGCAGAGGCATCATTGTTTGTTGGTTGATTTCCAGTGCCTATCATCACTTTCTTACGGCTCTCTTCACGTCTAACTTTGGCGGCGACTTCACGTAAGTTAGGCAGTGGCTTGATGGCAAGAATTCGACCGCGAACTTCATCGAGATTCTTGTTGAGCCCTAAAAGGAACTTGTAAATTCTTTTCTTTTCAACAACTTTCTTATATTTTATAGCATCAGTTGGACAATCCCATTGAGTAGTCTCATACATATCAAGTTGCTGTCAATACTTATTCAAATGACTAAAATATTGGGTGACCGTGAGATCCCCTTGACGGAGATCATGAAGAATCCCTTCAATCTCAAACGCCTCCGCTGTATCTTCTCTATCTGAAAAGGTTTCCCGGGCTATATCCCAAATTTCTTGTGTTGTTTCATAGAGAATGAAATTCCCTCCAACTTCATTTATCATGGAATTCATAAGCCATGACATGACAACCTTCCATGTCTTGAAGGATGGATCATCAGACTTTGGTTTCTTGGCTACACCTATGATGTAATCGTCTTTCCCTCAACCATAAATGAACATCATAACTGAGTGGGACCACTGTAGGTAATTCTGGCCATTCAGTTTGTAACGCCCCTATGTGGGGGTTAACAGTTTTTAATGAGATAAAATAAAAATAAATAATAAAAGTAAAACCTTAAAAATAAAATTTGCCCGGGACTTAAATGAAAACTCTCAACTCAAAAATAAAAATATAAACGATAAATAAACCACAGTTTTAAATGTAGCACCTTAAATTTAATAAAATAAACTGTTGTCATCATCATTTTAACCCTCAACACATTATAATTACAGTCACAGAAAGTAACAATTGATGCTTACATTATCATGAAGAACATTCTTTACAATTGAGCAGTCCCAATGTAATATAGTTACATCACTTCCTCAACTATATTTCTCGTAGCCACCTCACACTTAGTGAGTCCTGAAAAGATATAAACATAAGGGAATGAGCAACACTATGCTCAGTAGAGAAAGCCATTACTCACCTTTAGGTTTTTATCATTACCACATTAAAATCTGCATGGTTAGTAAGTCACATCATATTCCAGATTATGAGGTTTATTATGATCACATCTTATGGATACCGTAGTTAATCATTACCAAGTGTCATAATTACACATTTATACAAATATTACCAATCATCATTGTTCCTAGGTATCCATGTTAAATTGAGTATCACTCAACTCATCGAAACCCAAATGGGCGCACTTGATCACCCTATAAACATTCCAAGGGTGTTCCGGTGAGGGGACATCATGCCCCGAGTCCTCACCAAATCAATTCCTGTACAGTGTGTTCTGGGACTTTCAACCCAAGGAAGCGTCATCGCCTTCCCCCTATTTTACCTTTTAGGGTATTCATGCCCAAGGACGTAACCGTCGCCCTCTTCATGTCTCACAATTTCTCTATATTGAATCATTATCAATAGAGTTAGTTTTCCTAACCATGCTTCTCAATTTATAACATGTGTCAATTCATTATGTTCCTCGCCGTACAATACAAGACGAGTCCATGTCATAGTTTCATATGTGATACACATATAATATCAGTTCAACATAGATATATATATATTGCAGCAAAACAATCAATTTTAATTCTATAAAAACCTCACAAAAGATGAGTAATAGAATCCCTACCTTTCAAGCTTATCAACAGTCTCTTAATCCTGGAATCAATTAACGTTAGCTCCATACTCCCTTGATCCTAAGGCGTGCATAAGGACAATTAAAACTAAAGCACAACATACAACTACATTCATAAAATTTATTTTAATTTAATCTTAGAATTTCAAGAAATAACCACTGCCCATAGAGGTATTATAAAGTTTAACAATATAAATTTTCTGTCTAGGGCATATACACTTAGACTTCATACATATGCTCCAAAATAGCAACAAACATATACTTAGGTTTAAGAACGTAAATTTGAATAATCCTTTAGTATAAAAGAAAATTTATAAATGAAAGACTAAATTTGTTCATAAGATTCTAACCTCGGATTATGGTTAGTTGGAAGCTTGAAATGGCTTCAAAACAGGTTCCTTTACTTCGGTATGACTGAAATTCTTGCTCAAATGGAGGTGATGGTGGCTGATTTTTATGGCTGCCTTGAAGAAGTTCTCTAAGTATTTTGCTTCAGCAAAGAAATGAGAAGAAGAGTGTGGGAACCGTGGAAGAGAAAGGAAGAAAAGATGAAGTCTTTAAAGAGAAGTGATAGAAACAATTATAGAGGAGACATGTTGAAGCATGTCACGGAGGAAATAAAGAAAATGAGGGTCAAGAGTAGTTGGAAAAGATATCCTTATGTCTCATCTAAAGACTTTAACACACATAATGCCAATATGACATTTTCGAGATTTATTAGAAGTTCTAAGGCTTTTTAGTAATCATACTAAATAAATATAGGAGAATTTTAGAAAATTTAAAAATAGATAAAAATAAATATTATAAAATAAATTTAAATGAAGCAATTTTTTTTATACATTAAAAATTAATTTAATTACCTCAATACCCGTTAGGAGAATAACGGGTGTCACACAGTTTGTGTCCAATAATAAGAATAGCGCAAGACTCTGTTCCTCCATGAGAACTGGTAACCGTGGGAACTTGGGAAGAGGAGGACAATTTTTCTGAGATGGGAGATGCCATTGAAACACTCTGGATCTGTTATTAGAAATGCTATGATGCCATGAAGTTTAGTTTGAATGAAAAATACTGTTTTCTCTTATTCCATTGTTTGAGAATACAAATTGATATATATAATACAAGATGGCTGAGAAAATATTCAGCAATAAATAAGAAATTTCCTAATCAAAGGAGAGTATATCTCCATGGAATTTGGTGAACTAAAATGAAATAAATAAGAAATTTCCTAATCAAAAGAGAGTATATCTCCATGGAATTTGGTGAACTAAAATGAAAAACGTATTCCCTAAAAAAAGAGTACTTAGCCGTGCAAAATATATTCTGCATAGCTGTACAAAATATTCTGCATATCCTAGTTGTAATGACCTGGATTTCTACAAATAATAATAATAATAATAATAATGATGATGATGATGGCAATAACTATTGACTTGTTTGAATCTGTACTTGGGTTCTTGGTGTGATAGTCGTTCATAACAACTTTATCAGATTCCATAACTAGCACCAAAATCGTTTAATGCTTTTCGAAGCATTAAATCAAATGCTTCGAAGCAATAAACCAACATTTTTGTTCCTCCTAAATATCATTTTTAAAGAAAATAAAGCAATCCAAAGTACATTATCCACAGACACACACGACACTTCTCTCCTACAAAGGGCAAGATGAAAATGACAAATATCCCCATGTTTGACATAAAAGCTGATAAATTTTGACACAAAGCTCTTGTTAGAAACTTACCAAAATTGAATCCCAGTGAGCTAATCAACGCCTTGTTGCAAATCACAATGGACACTGATGAAACCACTGACAAAGTCAACGCCCCAACCGTCGCTAGCTGAAATCTCTCGCCCTCACCCATCATTTTTTATTTTTATTTTTATTTTTTTTTCTGCTCAAACCATTAATTAAAAAGATCCAGCACAACCCATTATCAAATTAAGGCAAATCAATCCCAACTTAATAACAAGGACGTAAACAAAGAAGGCAGTGACAGTACTCACAAGTATGTATCTTGCTTAGGAGTGATCAAATTAGAGGAATTAGAATTGACAGAGGTAGATCTTGAGGTTAAGATTAATGGGCAAAAAAAAGAAGTAAATGGGTTTCGTACAGTTCAAAGATTGATTGGTTGGGTAGTCACTGTCTCCGTGATTTGGCAATGGCTGGTCAGCCTGGTCCTGGTCTGGTCTTGTCCGTGGCTTTTTTTGGTGGGTGTGGCTGTGGTTTGGTGATTAGAGCGGTACACCAAACAATGCATCAGAGAGAAAATATGAAATAGCTGAAGAGAAGAATGTGGATGCCACTTTCTTCGTCGTTTCTATTTCCAGGCCGAAAAGTGCGGCCAAGATGAGAATTTCCCCCACCGTCTGCTTATACTAGTACAACGGCGCCGCTTTTGCCTTTGTTCCCATGTTCGTATGGCTGGAAAGACACTTTTTCAAAAATAATTATAGTAAATAGATTTAGGAAAATATTTGTTATAAATTTTAAAGTTATGACGTAAGTAATTTATTAACATTTTTTGTTACAATTAAATAATTTTTATTTGTATAATAAATAAATTTATAGTATAAATAATATATTTATCATTTTGTTATAATGTAAATATTTCTTATTTATATTGTAAATATTTTATTTATTACAAATATATTTAGAACCAAATATTTACTTCAAAAATTTTCACAATTATGGCATTTTCTTATGCAACTTGTTCTATGTTGGTAACTTTAAACTATGACAAAGTATACTTCTAGACTATGCAATTTATCTCATTTTGGTCATTGAATTTTAAGACGTGATGTATGAAAACCTATATATTATACTTGTTATATTTTGACCCTTGAACTTTAAAAAAATGACAAATTATACTCCTAAACTATGACAGATTACACTCCTAAACTATTAAGTTGTCATATTTTGACCCCTTGTGTTATTAAATTGTTAAGTATTGACAAATTGATATACGTGATTGTTGGGGTATGATTTGGTCAAACTCAAATAAAAAATAATAGGCCCAGTAAGGGAAATTCATTGTGTTCGGACAAATTGATCGGGTAATTTTCTTCAAGGTCTCGTTTTGTTCGATAAAGTCCATGCAACTTTATTTGGCTCGGTGCATACATTTCCTTCTATCAGTTCGTTATAGGGGCAGATATTGCTAACAACAAACTGGAAAGAACTCTTTCTTCGATTGAGTCCATATGATGGATTTAAGCTCGAAAGTGTCAGTTATAAGATGTAATAATTCACGAAGCAAGCATGGGAACATGGCCCGAGATTCATGCTTAGGAGGATTGACATGTGTCCCGCTACTTCAAGCACTATGGAATCCACTTTTTCCATTACTTGAAGCATACATTCTTGAGAGAAACTTCTATAAATAGAGGTTGAAGGCGTCATTTATAAGAATTCGAACACCTTCACAAGTTCCCAAGACTATGCATAAATACACTTTTAGCAAATTTCATATTTCTTAGTTCTAAATATTTGTAATTTGTATTGATTTGGGCATCATAGTAAAGTATAGTGAACGTTGCTCTTATTGTAGAGTCAAGTACCACTGTAAAAATTCTACGTGCGATGTCTTTAACCTCTAGCATTTACTTTTGAATTTAGTTTCTTCATATTCATTTGTCATTATTTGTTTTCTAATCGTGTTTGTGATGCTATTAAGACCTAATAACAAAGATTTGATAGCCCAATTAAACTTCATATAATGCATAAAAACTATTCTAATGTAGGTTGAATTGATTGTAAATCCAATGTCTACAATAACTCTCACCTGATTGATTAATAATTTAATAAAAGGTATTTTAGACAAATCCTAAATTTCAATGTGGCAGCTTTAATTTGTTCCTTTTGCGTTAAAACCCATGCGTTCATTTTATCTTTTGGAGCATTTAATATGATATTACTTTGTGTGTGTGTGTATGTATACGCACACACATGTCTTTTAATTCTTGTATCATAGTGAAATTGGTTTATATTTCAAGTTATGTTTTTTTTTTCTGATTTATTTATAATTTAGTTTATATTTTAATTCACAAGAGTACAAAAATTTCATAATAAAAAAATTGCAGAGGGTAAATTTTTAGCCAAAAAAACTATTAAAAGAAGGAATGATATTAGTAAAGCTTAAATATGAATAAACAGAATTTGAATAAAATTAGTAAAACTTAAATATGAATAAACAAAATTTAACGATTTTGCCTTTAGAATATATGTTGAAAACATATATAGATTAAAAATAACAAAATAATCGTTGTCTTAACTTGTCAATATTTAACAAATTTAGTAACCATAATGGTCAAAATGGGACACGTTACAAAGTTTGAATGTGTGATATGTCACGTGTTAAAGTTTAGGGGTTAAAATATGACAAATTACATAGTTTAGAAGTGTTGTATGCCACATTTTAAAGTGATCAAGGGAAAAATGGATCAAGTTGCATAATATAAGGATGCGATTTGTCACATTTTGAAATTTATAGGCAAAATGAGACAAATTGCATAATTCAGCAGCCAAAAGTGAACTTAACCATTTTTTTAAATGAATCCCATTTTGTAATTTTAACTAGCCAAGCAGCCATCTTTTTTTCCTCTGCATGGGAAACTTGAGCAAAAGAAGAGTTATAAACACTAATATTGACCCGTATGACCAATACATAGAAACTTTACCACGAACAAACACCAGATCCACTAATAATTTCGAATGAAAATGCTCAAAGAGGGCAAGCGTGCATCAAGTTCTAACAATGACAGAACCAAATAAGCAAACCATAATTTGAGCACACAGGCGACTTTTTAATAACACCTTTACAATCAATGTGAACTTATGATCTATCAAGATCATGAGAAATTACCTCTATTATAACATAGTTGGAACAAAAACACTAAAAAACATGAAAACAATGGAAATACATTGCTTTTAAAACAAAAAAAAAAAAGACGAAAACTAAAGGCAATATACTTAATGACCAAAGGAGAAGCCCCAGTGACATCAACTTTCAAAATTAAAAGGGGCTAAGCGAGCACTGCACAAAAGGAGCAAAAATGTCATATTCGAGCCATGAGCCATCAAAGCAATGACACTTCGAAGATACATGCCAGTGCTATTGAACCTTGATAGATGCACGAGCACCACCTATGGCGACATGGCATCAAGGGGACCAATCCCTAGAGGAACATGAGCTCAGAGCCCTGACGAATGAAATCACAAATACCCACAAACATAGGCACAACAAAACCTCATCCTCCAATGACCACATCCATTCTTGCCCTCATCAAGAGACCCCCCTTGGACCATAAGATTTTGCAATCAGGGCTATTGGCTAACTTAGAGATGCCATGGATTTTCAGCCATGTTGGGACAAGAAAAGTATAGGCGTAAGGGAAGAGAAATGTGATGAAAAAAAAAAACCTTTGGAGGAAGAAATGACTATTCAAATTAATCTAACAGAAAAGCCATCTTGAAACTAAAAAGGGTTAATTTCAATTTTTGGGCCTCTAAAGAATAATGATTGTCTCACTTTACCTTATAAGATTAAAAATAACACAAAACTCCTTTTGATCTAATGTGTTGCAACTTTGGTATTTTCCTTATCGAGGCATCAATTTTTAACAGTTTTAATAGCATATGAGTTGTGAGACTGCTTGGTAAACGAACAATAAAAGAGGAGGTGACAATGCCGGGGTGTAAGCAAAGGAGAAGGCTTTTTCAAGAGTTAGAATGAGGTATAATTTACAATCTTTTTCTTTATTTTTAGTTTTTAGTATTTTTTTGTTTGAATATACCTGTTGCCCTTTATCAATCACAAAATAATTGTATACTAATGTGGTGTTTCGAATAGTGGTGAGAACCATTAGTTAGAACCATTTTTTATTGTAGCATGTGGGAGATTTACACTGTAGCAATTTTTTTTTTTAAATTGTGTACTGTAGCATGTGAGAGCTTTACACTGTTCATAATTGGTTTGTGGTGGGAACCCCACTTAGCCAAACAGGGTATAAATTATTCAATGATCCTCATGAGCTGAGGAACAAATATTGCGCTTTGAAAAAAGGACACATTATTACAAGGTTTTAGTCAGGGGTTTTTAAATGAAATATTCTACTGAATTCTCTTGAATTATGTAGTGTCAACATGCCTCTTAAACTTTGAAACAAACCATGTTCTGCCTCCTGAACTATAATATTCTCCATTTTCACTCACAAAAATTTATACATGTTGTTTTTTGGACGAAATAACATTACACATAATTAAAGGACAAATTCATTAATTTCTTCAAACCCTTAAGAAACCCAATTGATTTAGGATTTGTTTTCCAATTATCCTTTCTCTTTTCGTGCTTACGATTACCTACTCTAAATATAGGATATATGAGAGTTGGCACCCAACTAATTTTTTTGAAGTAAAGGACATTTATATTAATCATGAAGTATTATATATTATCTTAAATCAAAAAAGAACTCAATAATTTAATCTAAAAAGCAATAAATTTCAAGTTCGAGAGAGGAATATGAAAAAACTACTATAATTTATGGGACATAAAAAGGACGTTTTAAGGCTGGGTAGACATATTAACACAAGGGATGTACTTACAGGGAAATTACACAAAGGATGTAGTTACAGGAAAATTACTAAATTTATTGTTTTTGTAATTATTCCCATCGAGTAGCCATGAGTTTGTGATACGCTGTCGTCCTTATCGTTGTTGTATTACAGAACTACATGTATCCTGTCATAAAAAAAAAGGAAGGATTATTTACCTTTTTATATATTATATTTTAAATTTATTTAAATATTATACGTTTTATTTTTAAGCACGTTGAATCTATATTTTTAGATTAAATTTAATACATAAATTTTTATCTTTCTCAATTAGTCTTCAATTTCAAGTTAAAATATTATCAAAAATACTCTCAAATTAAAAAATAAAAAAACTTTAAGAACTTCCAAAAAAAATTTACACCAAAGTTTTTTACGTCAAAAATGTATTAAATACTCTCTAAAATAGATGTCTTATGTGCTTTTTTTTTTAATTTTTTGAAAGTTTTAATTGTTTTCATTTCCACTCAAAAATAATTTAATTATTTTAAACATCAAAATTATCTATTAACAAAATTAAGATATAAATTTATATATTAAATTAAATCTAAAAGTATATATTTAATGATATTAAAATCGTAAGCTAAGTTTTTAAGTTAACATAAAGGAAGTGAGCATAAAGAGACAAATAACCAAAAAGAAAACTTTACAGGTACCAAAAAAAAAAAACCCTTTGAACAAGCCAGATCAGAACTTTGACTTCTGTTTCATCCCGTAAACCAAGTTGCCCATTTCTAATTTCTCGAACAATATCGGACCCGAACATTTGGAAACGTCAGAAGCTGGATTTCCTCTCAGTGATTGTTGTCGTTGATGGAAAATTCGCAAGACAAGAACAACACCAACACAGAAGGAGACGGGGATGGGAGAAAGGCCTCCAGTTACACTTCTTCTTCAACGTCAGGCCAACCCTCGGTTTACCAACCTATGGGTTCTTGTATAGGTAACAAAAAGATTCCTGACCTTTTTGTTTTCATTTTTATTACTGGATTTCCTGACTTTTGGGTTTGTGGGTTTTTGTCCCTTGATGTGCTTTTGGGTAATTTGGGATTCATATTTGTATTATTAATTGGTTTTTAAAGCTTAATTCTATGGTCAATCAATTGTTTGTTTTAGTTATTGCATGTTATCTCAGATGACAAAAGCTCAAGTCTATTGTCAGTACAATTATTGTTCATGTTGTTGCGTAATCTAATATAAATGTATTACTGGATTATTCTCTCTCCCATACAACTTTTTTTGCTCAAGACCAACAGGCAGGGGCGGATCGAGAAAAATTAGCTGAGGGGGCGGAGGTGTGACTGAACTCATGAGGTGAGGGACGAAATTGATTTAAATGAGGGTGGAAAAATTTTATATACAAAATTAAAAGAAAAAAGTTTTTTTGAGTCGGGGTGACCGTCCATCCTTGTCCTTTTGTGGTTCCGCCTGCCTACAGGACATGACCCTCATTTGTGGAAAAGTCGGGTCCTTTGTGACTAGAGGTTGTTTTAAGAATTAGAAGCTCCAATTCTTTACCACCAAGAACAATAAAATCATAGGAAACAAGCAACAAACAAGCAATGTAATAGCTATGCCTAGTCCAGCCACGGTAGTAATTCACTATGGTTTCAACCGCGGTAGTAATTCAATATTATGACGAAGAAAAGAAAAATTCACGCACCTCTCATGCTTAATGTGTTTCCTTTAACCTCTCTCTTGATCTTAAAACGGCTCCTCCTCAATTTATAAAAGTAGCACAACTGAAATTACAAATCTGAAAACCCCAAAGAGCCTTAGGCTCCACGGCTTAATAGTTAATACTATGTTTGAATTTAAACTTATAAGATCCTTGCGTAATGCATGTTATGTACCGAACTTTTTCATTGATTATTAATTATCCGTTATCTCTCCATCTCTTTCTTTTTTTTAGCCGCTGATGTTTTGTTGTGGAAGAGGCGACATGTTTCTTTCGGTGTCATTGTTGTTGCCACTGTTGCCTGGCTTATTTTCGAGCGATCCGGATTATCGTTCTTATCGATTTGTTCAGACGTTTTGTTGATTATAATCGTGTTGTCATTTCTCCATGCCAACTATGCCGCTTTTAGAAACAAGTATGGATGTTCAACCTATTTTGATCTCCGTCAATGGTTATTCACAATTTGGCCATTTTACCATGAACTTCTAATTTTTTTTTTGTTGGTGTATAGACAACCACAAACATTACCAGAGCTAGAACTGTCAGAGGAAATGGTTAACAATGCTGCAGCATCATTTCGTGTGAAAATCAACAATGTACTGCTTATGGCTCATGATATCACTCTAGGCAAAGATTTTAGACTTTTCTTTAAGGTATGTCTTTGTTTGTATTTATTTTACACATACTAATTCTAAAGCTTTGCTTGGTAGGACGGAGATAAAATAGGAAGGAAGAAGAGTTAGATAACATGAGTAAAGGACCTAGAGGGGGGGAGAGAGGTCCTTATTGCTAAGGTGTTTGGTAAGGAAGGAAGATAAGGAAAAAAAAAAAAATCCCTTTCCTTTTTTTTTTTTTTTTAATAGAGAAGCAAAAGATGGAAAAGAAAAAAGATTTTGTTTGCATAATTACTTTTCTTATCTCCAATTAGTTGAGAGATAATAATCTTTAAAGTAAAAGTAATGAGGGATAATAAAGTAATTTGAAACTGTAGCCTGAATATGTGGATGATGTACAACCAAGAATTTCACCTAATTGATAGGTGTTTGGCAAATTTAGTTGAAACTCATTAGTTTTTATTCAAACATTATAGAGCTCTCACATGTTATAATGTAAAGCAAAAGTATGTTATAATGTAAAGTTCTTATATGCTACAGTATTTTCTATTCAAAGTCTCATTTTCAACCCACTTGTCAAATACCTTAGGTTCTTTGCAAGATTTTGAATCCCTCACCATTCCCTCTTATAATCCTTCCTACCCAACAACCATAGGTCCTAAAAGATTTTCATTAATCCTTCTATGGTTTCTTCCACTTTTCCCTCTTACCAAACAATCTCTTAAGTCTTGGAGGCATCGGTTTGATATGCCCAAGGGATTAGTCGACCACCACTGCTTGCCTAGCACTTCTAAACATTAAAGTTGATGAAATATTTTGGTCCATTTGGTTTGCAAGTTGAAAATTAGGCTTGGATGTGAAAATGAGTTTGATAGTGTATGTGAGAGAGTGTTGAAAGTTGAAGGGAAGAGGAGAATTGAAATTGGAATAAGAAGGGAAAACAACATTTAGATATGTTGGAACAAGATATTCTCCTTCTTTACCTTTGCTCTGTAGTAATGAATACGATTTAATTGTTTTTTGAACAAGAGGTGATAAAACAAGTGTTCTAGTGGCCCGCTATTTTCAATTAATTCAAATCCATAAACCTCAGTTTGAATCTGAACCCAATGATCTTGTTCTAAAGAAACTGGTCCGGATAATTTTTGTTCTGCACTTTAGAAGTTACCTACTTACCTAGTGAGGTTGGAAGCTTTGCCATGTTTTGTTTTTGTGGCTGCCGGCTGGTACTCCAAATCAAACAACTATATTGTGGGACTAAATGCCTGCCAAGTAGTGATTCTAAGCAGATGTTTCTCTTAAGACCTGGAATCTACCCTTTTGAACCCGCTAAGTGACTATATTCATTATGCATCAGGCCTATGGTTCAGGTGGGACAAAAGTATCTTACTGAAAATTTTTTTAATTTGACAGGTGGTGGTGTATTTATGGCTCTTGTCAGTTATTGGCAGCTTCTTCTCTTTCTTCACAATTGCATATATTGGTATGCATAACGTGCTTTCCTGTGACTTTCATCTAAGTGCATCTGTAAGGACTTAGCCTTGTTTGACATATCGATTGAAATAGTTTCAACCAACAACTAGTGTAAAGCTATAAGTAGTTATAATCAAAAACAAAAAATTATTATAATATAAAGCTTTCGCATGTTGCAATTTTCAAATTATTACTTTTTGTTTTAACTTTTTTTTCAAACACCCTATTATTTGTTTGACCCCTATGCTCTTTATTTATGTGTTTTGTTTCCTTTTTATGCTTTCCATTTGAAATAGTATTCTTGGCATCTGCTCTTGGTACGTAGTAGCTTTTTGAATGATGTTTTATTTATACTCTCGCCTTATTTTAATGGTGACAGGAAGCCTCTTGTTGACTACGATTCCAGCCTTGTACAACAAATATGATGAACCTGTGATTAGGTATTGTGGAATGATCCAAAAACAGTTCTCTAAGCACTATGAGATGGTCGATGAGAGTGTCTTTAGCAGACTGCCACGCAATTTGTCCAAGGACAAAGACTCATAGTTCTTATAATTTAGATGCAGCATAGAGCTGCATAGCAGCAGCGTGTGAGGATTGAGATGTTATCTTCTCTTGCTGCTTCATCGTACCATTTTCTTTGCTGCGATAGAGATGCCTCTTTGGTTCGCTACTCGGAGGTAACAGTGGCTGCCTTGATCCAAAACCATGAGATTTTAGCAAAGCAATGGGAAACCTTCTCTCTCCATATGTATTCTAAACTAAATAACACTAATGCTCCGTTTGTTAAGATGAAAAGAAAATAGAAAGGAAAATAAAACTATGAAGAAAAGAAAATTTTAAGGAAAGAAAAGATTTTAATTTGTCTTTTATTTGTTTGGTATATGAAAGTAGAAAGAAAATAATTTTATCTTCTCTTATTTGATATTGCAAGAAAAATCAAAAGAAAAAAAAAACTACTATTAATACAATTATTATTTTGCTAAAATATTATTTAACTATTTCTCTAATTTAGCGCTCAAATTTTTTGTTGTAATTTTGATAGAAAAGAAAGACAAATTAGTAACTTTACTTTCTTTGTATTGCTGTCAAACTTTTCTCGCACAAAATTCCTCCATATTTGAAGAAATCAATTTTGGTGAGACATAAATGCCATTTTTTTCACTCATTTTTTTTTCCATTTTAATTTTTTTTACCAAACACCCTATTATATTAATTTTTATTTTCAAAATTTTTTCAATGTTTTCTTTCCCTCCACTTTTCACTCATATCATTCAGAGCATAGGTGTTTTTATCTCCTTTATTTTATTTTTGTTACCCCAATTAATAGATCCTTGCCGTCATTATATATCTTGGAATGTACCCCTCTTATATAGGGATTGAGAGGCACTTTCACGTCTTAAACCCAATATAGATTGGGAGGAAGAAAAGGTCTTTTTTATTTTCTTTTTTAATTTTTTTTAATTTTTTTGGGGCCAATCCTGAGAACAAATCCAAGGGATTAGAGGGAATTTAAATACATTCATGCCCAGAACCAGCCAATATATTCACGTACGTACGTACATGAATCGCATGGAGAAAACTTAATTACCTGAATCTCACGATATAAAATAAGTTGAGCCAAATGTCTACTTGACTCGCCTGATTGATAAGCTTATCATATCATCACAATGAATGGTGTAGACTAATACCAGGCTTAAACAAGGAGCACAAATTTTTAACTTGGATCACAAACCAAAAGCATGACGAACTTTAGTGTCAACCATATAACAAGAAGGTTTTATTAGCAGATGGATAGATAAAATACGGAACAAAGTTCCAAGACGTTATGATGCTAATCTCAAGCACTTGATCCACAGAAGTAGAAAAACTTGGCAGAAAGGTAGTCTAAAGATATGTCATGCTTCATCAACTAGTTTCCCAAAGATTTCACAGGCTTCTTATTTGACACGTGAACAGTTCTGCATATATACAAGCACACACTAATAGGGGAGTTTAATATATTTGCGAACTAGCAGATGATGAGGCATATCAAGCGTTGAGCAATTCAGTTGCCTTGTTCAACCAAACATCGTAAATGTCTTCTTGGAAAAGAACGAAGTGCACCTGCGAACAACGTTACACACTCTCTAAAGTTTCAAAAACATTTCCGCTGTGCAACGGTATTGCTTTACTTTATTCAATTTCTATGTTTGCTTCAGCCAAAGTTGTTTATATTTGGAACTCTAGCAAGTTAGTGAACTAGTAAACTGTAGAGTTAGACGATTATGAGCAATCCTTATAAATGTTCTTAATGCAGCTCATATCAATAAAGCAAGTGCAACAGACAATAAGAATTACCTCTTTAATGCCATCTGCGAACTCCTTAATTGTCGATATAGCTACTGTGGAAGCTTCATCATAGGGGTATCTGAAAAGTACAATCAACAATCCAAAGACAAGGTGAATTTCATGCTCACTTTAAGCAAACAATAAACCAACAAGCAAATGGCCAATAATTCGACAACTAACACATCAGATGTTTCAACACCCAGGAAAAATTATTTGCAATAACTTACCCATAGACACCACAAGATATGGCCGGAAATGCGATGTATTGAATATTGTTCTCCTTGGCAACCTTCAAGCTATTTCTGCAACCAAATTGTCAACAAATAACATGGATTCATTTAGAAGCCAAAAATGAATCTAATAGCAAACAAGTAGAAGCAAGAAATGCTGTAACTACCTGTATGCGCTGCTCAGAAGGGCTGCAGCGGTACTATTGCCATTGTAGATAGGTCCAACAGTGAAAACCACATGAGCAACAGGCAACCTAAAACCTCTGTTCAAGTTTTACAACATGCTTTAAGACAAAACTAATAAATAATAAAAGCATAATTTTACAGACACAAAAAAAGAATGAGAAATGTTTGTTTACCGGGTAATCCTTGCTTCTCCGGTGGGGCAGCGAACTCCAGGACTAACTTCTGGAACACCGTAACAGGCTTGCAGAAGATCTGGCCCGGCAGCCCTATGTATAGCTAGAACACAGAAAAAGCTATGTAAATTGATCAAAAACCTACATATCAAATAAAATTATTTCGCAGCAAGAAATTATGCCCAAATTACCTCCATCTGCGCCGCCACCTCCAAGCATTCGTTCATTTGCAGGATTAACCTACACGCCGAAGATACTCCATCAGTTAATCCGAGAATTCCAGACACTTTTTCCTCAACAAGACAAACCATAGCATCACTATTACAATCATCTGTATTGCGGAATTAAAGTTGACAGCTTGCCGAGAATTATAATTATAATTATAATTTTCTGCTGATTTGCAAAAGTATAACAACATGTAGAGTAATCTTCAAGATTGTGTTTGTATATCTATTTATCGTTGGGGAAAAACGTCGAAGACATCACAGGCACAATTTCCCCCAAAAGTACATCTATTTATCGTTGGGGAAAAACGTCGAAGACATCACAGGCACAATTTCCCCCAAAAGAAAAATTATAGTTCACAACGACTTACAAACCGTAGAAATACTAATTTCCTGGCGTTTCTCGTCAACCAAACAGAGAGCTAGGTAAGAAAGCTGCTGAAGCGACAAAGTACGAAACCAAAAAAAGATCCCATAAACTAGAGAATCTCCGATTCCCAACGTAATCAACGAACAAGAAAAGGAATAAAGAAAGGAGGTACTGACTATGGCGTCGGTGGAGCCATCGACGAACCACTTAGTGATGTCTCCTCTCTGGATAACGAGAGACGAGGTGGAGGACAGAGGGAAGCGCACCACTCCGTCTGCTGATGCCCTAGAAGAAGCATCCATGGAAGCTCTGAGAAAACGATGACTGCTGGCCACAAGTCTTCGAGACATTCTTCTGCTCAAAATGCTCGTTATTGGACGCCACGCTACTACGTTCGGTAGCACAGTAAAGTGCACCAACACCAGCGACTCCTCCAAAAGTCCAAGTCAATCACTAAAAATTCCACCTGACTGGTGGGTCCGTTGCCACGTGTCTTTAGGAACACAGTGTCAAAACTCTGGTTTTTACAAAATAGCAGCTGTCAGTCTAAAATTTAAACTATGAAAAGGATTTTTCATTTTATTAATATCTAGCAAAAGTATTTGGAATTCTTGGATTAGCTGATGGAATATGTAGCAATTGTTATAATAATATATATATTTTTAATATTTTGTACTATAATTATTATAATATTAATTTTTGTTATTTGTAAATATTTGAAAATTTTTGTTATATTTTGACATGAATAACAAGACTTTATGTTATATGTCAAAAATTTTCAACACTATGGAGAGTGTTTAGTAATATAGTTGAAACTATGACTTAAAACTAAAATATTATAGTATATGAAAGTTTTATATTATAGTAATAAGTTTACTAAACGAAGCCATGATTATTAGCATGACGTTGATTTGGTTCAATATTTTTTTTTTCTAGGTGCAAAATTAGAGAACATGACACCATTTTATGAATTTATTTTAATTTATATAATATTTTATTAGTTTCAACTAATTTATTAAAGCGACACAGATTAAAAGCTTCAATATTATTGTCATAAATTTGAGTATGAGTTTTTTTGGAACAAAATTTATATTAGAATAAGTATTTTTACGTTATTTGTGTTTGTTGCTATTTAAACTATTAAATTAATCGTTCGACAGTTTGATGTATGACTAGAAGTAGTCATGTGACGTGTGTTGTAAATCTTTCAACTGTTGTTGAAAAGTATTAATCATGTAACCACAATAGGATAAATCTTTTTTAGGTTATTTATCATTTTATACCATGTATTTTAATTTTATTTGAATAATATGTATTTAGTTTTTGATTTAATCAAATTTATAAATTTAGATTATTTTTTCAATCAATTTTTTATTTTCACATAAGAAATAGCCTAAAATATTATCAAATTAAAAGAAAAAGATATCGTTAAAAATTAAAAAAATTTATACTAAAGTTTTTACATTAAAAAATGTATAAAATACTTTTTAAAAATAGGCATTTTGTGTGGTTTTATTTTTGTTTTTTTATTTTTTAAAAGTTTTAATTTTTTTTCTCTTTTACTTGAGAATAATTTGATCATTTTAAAGGTTAAAATTAACTATTGACTAAGCTAAAATATAAATTCATGTATTAAATATAATCTGAAAATATACATTTAATAAAAATAAAAACTAAATGTGTAATTTTTGAATTAATTTACAATAAATGGTATAAAAAGATAAATTTCACATGTGAGTGAAGCCCACGTGTTTGCCACGTAGGACGGCCTGTGGGTCCCCCGTCCTGCCAGTGAACATGCTCATGCTTGCCATGCGTTCTTTTTGTGATTTCCTTCTCTCTCCCTGTTCGTCCCATGATTTTTTTTTTTTTTTGATGAATGGAAGAACATCGTTGAAGGTCTGCGAATCGGGGGCAAAAGCCCAGTCACATCCACCATATCTCGAAGAAGAAGATGACGAGCATAATCAGCAGATCTCGCTTAGATGCGGTGGTCTCCACATTCGTTACGGTGCATCCTCACGAGACCTCAGCTCTTCTCCACTCCTCCTCCTGCTTCTTCTACGTAAGCCCTCCCGCCCACTCAAACCCATCTCAAAATCACGAATTCTCCTTCTCCTGAACTGGAACATCCGTAAATCTCTCACAATTTTTTATCTTTAAGGCCAGATTCTGAGCGCGTACTTCGTGGTTCTTCCCTTGCGCGACGAGGGCGCCATATCGCTGGGCTTATCGAACCTTCCAGGTCTGTTCATGGGGTCTTTGGCTCTCACTTTGATCGCTGCGCCACTTTCAACTCTCGTTTTCTCAATGCCTAACCTTTCCAAGGGCAAGGTAATTATAATGTTTCTATAGATTTGAAATTCATTTCATTTGCCTGTTTCTGGATTATTTTTATGGGAAATTCAAGAGCTGGGCAAGAAAAGAGGGGATAATTATAGAAGAATTTGATATATTGCTCCATATTTCTTTGACACTGTAAGACCATTTCAATGCAAATGCTAATTTGATGTTGCATTTGACAAAAAAATAGTATGATGTTGTTCTATTTTGTGCTCCAATACGGAAGAATTTTATGTAGAGGACCATTCCAACGCTAGTTTTATTGTTGGCCAGAAAAGTATAAAGGTGGCGTATTTGGCTCTTGTTCTATTTTGAGTTCCAAACTTCCAATATTAAGGCGATAAGTAATTACTAAGTGAAAAAAAATTAAACATCAGTAAGTAACCAAATGCCAGCAATTTCACATTGGCATAAAAATTGGTCTTTGTGTTCGAGATGCTCTTATGCACGTTATTAAATTAATGACATTAGACAGTCCAGATAAGCATCTGGATTTGAGAACAGGTTAACCAGAAAAATGTTTGGACCTGGTAAGGAGTTTGATTTATAGTTTTAGGGGCGAGGTTAGTTCACCACCGATAGTATTACATGGAAATGGTGGTAAATTTGTGGGAAATAGCTAGTTTTTATTAGATTCAATTTACTTTTATTTGGTTATCTCCCTGTAATAGGTGCTTCTTGAAATTCCAGGCTTTGGTTTTAATACACAGGTTTTTCAGTGTATCACTAGTTGTATTTTTCTTCCTATGGCATTTCTCATCAGCTGGTTATTCACCATCAATTATGAAGGCAAGACATGGTCTCCTGTGATGATTCTTTCTTACTTTGGCTTAGTTCCTAAAATTGAATCTATTTTTCTTTTACTGAATTGCTTATTTGTTATAATCCAGAATGCCAGTTCAGAAGAAAACCAAAGAGTTGAAGTTAACCAAGCTGATCCTACACGGTCGGTGGGATGGAAGAACCATGGATGGTTTTATGTCTCTGTTAGAATTGGATTGTTTCTTTGGGTATGTAGTTTTCTCTTTCATTTTTTTTTTAAATTTTTCTAAAATGTAATCGAATTGTATTTCAGAATCATATATCACCGGGTATTTTCAAAACCAGCATTCTTCTAAATTGTTTTTACACCTAATTTGAAGGTTGCTCTACTCAATTTAATCACGATTTCTTCAACTTGGGCTAGAGTCACTGATGTCATGGACAGTGAGGTTTGTATGCTATTACACCATACTTGGTGACATGTACGGTTTTTCAGTTTACACTTAAACTTGTTTTGTGTTCAGTCAGGTTCAAGATTATTTGGGTTCATTGGTGCTGGTGCCACGCTTGGCCAGCTCTTTGGGTCATTGTTTGCCACAGGAATGGCTTGGTTGGGGCCTTGTATGTTTGTTTTCTTCGTTTTTGGCAATATAAAACAGCATTCTATTTCTTTCTCTCAAATTTTTTCTAAACCATGGTTTGATCTGTTGCAGTCCTTCTATTATTTGCTGCTTTGTTAATGGAATTTGCTGCGCAGTCGTCAAAAGGGATAAACCTAGATATATCCTGTCTCCCTGAAGAATTATCTCCCATTAGGTCGGTTGATATTTGTAGTTTGCGTGAGTTGAGTAAAATTTTTTAAGTTTACCTTGCTTGCTTTAATATGACGAAGACATTGAACTCAAGTAGCTGCGATATATATGTGGAACCTCTCGGGGTGGAGGGGGTCACGGGGTGGAGGGGGTCACAGAAGGTTTAGAGCTTGAATTTTCTTGGCTTGTTTTCCACTTTTTTTCAGTGAAGCTGAGCCTGATCAGCAGAATGAGGCTGATGGACAGAACATGAAAAGGCACAATGGTTGTTCTCCCAACACATCAACTTCGGAAATGAAGCCTCAGCTTGGGACCATCTTAGATTAGATGGCTTTTGGCTTATAATATCATCAACCTACTTATTGTATGTGTCCCTGTTCCTGTGGCTGAGTGCGGTTGTATCTTCCTACTTTTACTTTCAGGTAAGAAACTTGTATCTCAGCACGCACTTCTGATTTCTTTTTCTCTCATTCTTTTCAACGACGGATTGATATCTTATTTTAATTTAGTCAATACACTGATGATCATATTTAGCAAGATAAATTGTCAGCCGCTTGAGACTTCATCATAGTTTGTTGCTTCCTGTGTTTTTCAATGTTGTTGCTTTCCTTCTCCTTTCTGTTTCTTTTTTTCTTCAGGTTTTTGTAAACTTAATTGCTTCATTTATTTTTAATACAGACATTTTATTAATGATTGTTTCGAGTCTTATTCTGCCAACCTTTTATCTCTGTTTTTGCAACCACAGAAAGTGAATGTAATTGCTACAACCGTTTCTAGCTCTCTTGGACGAAGAAAATTGTTTGCTGAGATAAACAGCTTCATTGCTCTCTTTATCCTTGCTGGACAACTTACAATAACAGTATGCTATTCTTAACTGGAGTTTGTATAATATGTCAAATGTTAATTGGTTCTTTTTATTGTGAAGAAACCAAGTAGTGTTGTCTGTTTTGATTTACCAAATGCAGGGTCGTATTCTCACCATTGCTGGGGTAACTATAGCTATTTGTGCTACGCCATTTGTTGCCTTCATAAATATGGTTGCCATTACTGTTTGGCCATATTGGGTAGCCATTGCTGTCTGCGAGACACTGCGTAAGGTAGGTTTGTCTCTTATAACTGCCATTTTATGCATTTGCTTTTAACACCGTGGATTTCTATTACTCAACATGGTTTCTCTAATCTAGTGGTCACTGTTTTTTGGGCTAGATTTCAAATTGTAATGTTTGTATATGAATCGCTAGAGCCACTTCAATTGGGTACTTACCCGAAAAAAGTGCATGTGCATTTTTTTCTTTGTATGCTGAGTATATGTTGAAGTTCAAGAAAGATTTACAAAGCCAGGACTCCAATATCTTACAGTTTGCTTCTTAATTACCGAGTAGGTGGTTATGTACGTTTTGACGAGGCCAGGAAGAGAACTTTTGTTTACTGTTGTTTCACAGGATGAGAAATACAAAGCCAAGGTATGCCTGTTTATTATTTATCAGAATTCTGTGTGTTTCTCTTTAGTTAATAAGATCCAAAAGGTTTATCAATCCCAGGGGTGAGATCCATAATAGACAAATCCTTGTGCGTCAAATAACATTAAAAGTGTTGGTTTCAGAAGATGGAACGTCTGATTTTTTTTATCCCAAGAACTAATTGTATTGTTTCAAGCGGAGCAAACGTGTCTACTTATCACATACATTCATTCTATTTTTTATTTGATTAATATAAACTGCAGGTATGCATAGATGTAGTTGTTCAAAGACTTGGAGATGCTACTGCAGCGGGAATGTACAAGCTACTTTTCAGCACTCTTGACGGAAGAACATCAACCGTCTCCCACTATGCCATCCCTGTATGTGTGAATATTTTGTATCCTTTTATCTCAGCTTCTACGTATTGCTATAGCTTGATACCCTTTCTTTAGCTTCACCAAATTTTGTTGTCTGTTACAGTTTTCCTTTCAACACTGTTCATTATTCTTGTGTTTCCCTTTTCCAGGTCTGTTTATTGTGGCTGGTGACAGCATTCCGTTTAGGACGCCACCAAGCCCAACTAGCAAAGCTCCAGTCCGTTTCCACTTCGTCTTAAGATCTGATGAACATATTCCTGATTACAGATCATGTTATTAACTATAGAGTTGAGGAGCTGTTATTAATACAACCATTTTGTAGGTAATCTGGAAATGCATATATTTATTGTTGGGGGCAGAAAGAGCAGGTTGGAAATGCCCATCTCATGGGCTTTGGTCAAGGCAATTGGATTCTACTTTTACCCCAGTGCAATGGCCGAACAGTAAATCTAAAATCTCATTGTTTGGTTGTTCATTTTGTAATTGCCATTGTTCATTTATTTGGAGGACAGTAGAGGAGAATGTGCTTGTCTTGTACAAAGAAAGAATCATTTTTACAATAAAGAAATTTCTTATAGTGAATGGATACACTTTCTAGGAATATCCTCGACTTATTGATATCCGATATCACAACTCACAGTAATCCTACCGTTCATGATGTGAGTATCGCGCTCACTGTAAGTTGTGGACAAAACTGATGTTGAATAGCATTGCTCCTAAGGCTTAAATTTGGTTATATTTTCTAAGTTTTAAGCCATCTATTCCACGCACATTTTACTCAATTGAGTGATAACCTGTTCAATAAACAATGTGATAAATTGCCCTTAAGTAACCCTTTCAGAGGTTATAAAGAATACAATGCCTAGGAATTTGCACCTTCCTTTCTCTCTCCCTCTTTTTCTTATTTATACAATCATTTGTAAATCATCATACACAATATCTTAACTAAACTATAGATCCTTATGAGCATGCTGGCTTAAAGTTGTATAATTTGATAACCGCCGGATGGTTCTTCCTCAACTCTCCTTGGCAGTAAAGCTTCAGCTGATATCCCTGTTGCTCGATCCTGTCACCAAAAGGTAAGAAAATAATGCACAAAGTCAGGAATCTAATAATCCATTTCGAGAGACCTGAGTTGCAACGAAAAACGACTAGCTTGATGCAACTCGGCCAAATCCGTAGGAGGAAAAAAAATGGAACTGTCTTCTCAATATGAAAAATTGATTACAGAGATCCCAAAAGTCACCTGAACGATTGCATTCTTTCTGTACAGATTACCCTAGTTGTATTTGGAGGATTTCCAATTTGATGTAAACTAGAAACCTTTATGTTTTTCTTTTGTTAATCAGGTTTAGCAACTGGTCTAAGTACACTAAAATATAAGAAAAGTTCCATTTTTCACCGTCTCTTACACGCTGCTAGAAATAAGTCATTCTATTGCTGGCACATTGGCCAAACCACAATATTTAAGAAGCGCAGTTTTGAACCTTCAGACTAGGCTGCCTACTGCTATAATAGAGTAATTAAACGAGTTCCAACCTAAGTGCTCAAGTTCCGCGGAGGGACCGGACCCGATCTTGGATCAAGTTCCTCTCCCAATCGGCTATGTCCTCAAAAGCGTAATCTGGAAGACTCTCAAAAGGCTCCTTCCAAGGATCATTCTTTGCCAAATCATAAGTGGCTCCGCGGATTGCTCTTTTACTTGGTCCACACGGTCTTTTCGAAGTCAGTGTCTCATATGCTGTATTTAGCTGCGCATAGATATCACTTAAAAAGCTATTAAAAATGTTGAGATATATTCCAAAACATTTGAAAAACAAACCAATTTTTGACAAAGTGAAACCCCGAAAAGTTATGAAGACTTGCATTCATTCCACAAAACCAGAACATGTAAGCAATGGCAACAGCTGGGGCTCTTCCAAGTCCAGCAGTGCAATGGACATAAACTTTTCCTTTTCCCTCCGAGATGGCCCATTCTAAGCGAGGAAACAGCCCTAGGTAAACCATTGCGCAATGAATCTGGATCGAAATCTCTTGCCTACCAATACAGTAAATCTAGTGAGTTGTAAAACCACCAAAAAAAACTTGCTTGATATTTTAGCTAAAACCTAGAAAACAAAACAAAAATCTCGGTGCAAGACCTTGCTAACAACAAAAGGAACCTACTTACGGGCCTCCTCATGTGACAAATTCCAAGTTCTCGGCATCTTTTTATCATCGACTGGAGGTCAATTCCCCAGTATTCAACATCCTTGTCCTGCTGCAAATTCAGAATGTATGCCACATTCTCTTCCTGTTTCAGATGATCTATGTCTTCAGGTTTCTGAGGCTGAGACCCCACTATTAAACTTTCAGTTATAAGGGTATAATTCATGCCTAAAACAGAAAATAAAAATAATTATATCAATTAATCTATCAGAGTTAATTAGAAATACTATTTTCTTTTTCAACTTTTAAAGGATCAACCTAAAAAAATGCAGCCGAATATCATTGCAATTTATGTTATGTTGTTCATATGTCTTCTGTAGAAACGAAAGGAAATTTTACAATCCCTCAATAGGCACATTTCCTGTGGTATCTCTTTCACTGTTGACTTACGAATTATGCAGTGCAAAAGTATTACACCAAAAAAAAAAAAAGCTACAAAAAAAGCATCTTTAGAAGTTAAAAAGTCAATCAAATGATTAACACTGGGCTCAAAGTTAAACTTCCCAGATGTTCAGAAGTTGCCATTGTATATCCAGATCTATTCCAGCAATACATTAAAAAGGTAAAGGACGAGAAAGAGGGGAAAAAGAGAAACAGAAAAAACACACACTTTATGTTGGAAAGTTATCACAAAGTTAAAAAGGAAGAGAACCCAAAAAAAATTTGATCTAATCACGCATTAATCATATGATGATACACAAAATTTGTAAAACCCAATAGAATGTGAAGAATAAAGACAAACCCAGATCATGATGATACTCAAAAGGGTTCCTCATCATCCTCTTCATCGCTATGTTGTACTCTTCCATCTTGTTCTTGGACTTTGTTAGCATCTTGCTTCCGGGGTTTTCCTGACCAATTTCGCTCTCAGATAATCTGCAACAGATTTTTCTCAATCTTAAGGAATTATTTTTGGAGACCATAATATAATTGTGTGAGAAAACATCCATCTTTTTCTTAAGCAACACATTTTCAGCAGGAGCCATGAACACTAAAAAACCAAAGCAAGTGCTATTTCCAACAGCTTCCATTTTAGTTTTCCCTGGTAAGACCTTTAAAGGGCTTCTTCAATTCCCAGATTGTAGAAGTTATCAGTAATTGGCCCTTCATTTCATCGTCTCATTATTTTATTTTATTTTATTTTTTATTTCACCAAAAAAAGTGCCTAGGTAGTAACCCAACACAAGTCACTTGCCTAACGCTTCCTAAAATTGTGGCCTCAGACAATCCCACGTGTGCCAACGGTAAAAGGAGGTGACAACTGATGTAATTATATTTATTGAATTAAAATATAATTTTAATTTATAAAAATTTTAAAAATATTATTATATAATTATATAGTATAATATAAAAATATTATTAAAATAATAATTATTTTATTTAAAATATTTTAAACATCATTTTAATTTTTAATTTCATAACAATTATTCAGTTACCTATTTTATTTTTTTTGTAATTAAATATTTATTTATCCACTTTTGGGCTCCTTCTGTTGTGCTCTATCGTATTGGCCGGCGCAGCATTTTGTGAAAGTGGTCCAATTGGTATGTGAACATGGGCCAGTTCAAAAAGCTTTTGTGTTTTTTCTGCTGTGGGAACACACAGTTTTGTGTTTTTGGGTCTGTTGGCAATACCTTGGACTCCCAACAATTTCCTATGCTGCTGCTCTTTTTTTTTTTTGTTAAAAAAAAAAGGAAAATGAGGCTTTAGAAACAGACTGAAAAAGAAATCCTTTTCTTTTTCTTTTTCTTTTTCAAATTTTGTTTTAGCTGTGCTGTGAGTTGTGGCAGTAAATTTGGTCCTACATATAGCACATTTATCCACATAATTATAACTTTAAAGGGCGTAATAAAAAAAAATTTACTTGTTGCATTTTAATATTACACATTTTCACACCCATTATTTAAATGTGATAATATAGCCCTTATTTCTACATATAAGCAGGACCAGTCTGAAAACATATTATGTCTACTTAATGTGATAAATTAAAGCTTCCTTTAGTAACAGTACTCTTTATCCTAATGATGAAAGCAGTAGTGGCAGGGGCCTCCAAATTAAAATGAAAACGTATTATCAAGATTAGCAATGTATGGTTGGTACCATTTTAGATGAGAAAACAGAGCTTAGAGTCTACATAAATGTTGTTCCTAAAGGCCAAGACACGCTGAGTTAAAAGCAGTGTTTGAGGCACAACCGGTAGTGGTGCGGCGAAATGTCTTATTTGATGCCGTCGCTCTTATCTGTCCAAGATTCGAGTCGTGCCTCAAATAAAAATTTTACCTTTTGATATGGACTATATGGGGTAGAAGCCTAGGGCTACATTTTACCCGTAGTCTCAATAGCCATGAGACGTTTTTAAATTTTTTTTTAAGGCATTTAGACTTCAGAGCGGTTAAAACTTAAAAGAAAAATCATTTTTGTCCTTCGTGGGATTAAAACCTCACTACTTATTGTTTAATCCTATGAGGTTAAATAAGCGACTTAAAATGCTACACGTTACAAGTAGGCCAGTATTGTGGACTAAGTTGTAGGCTCATCTGCCTAACTTTGTCTTATTAATTAGCTTCAACAACTCCATTACTAACCTTAAGGACGGTGGTGTAATTTTATTTTTTTTTGAAAATAAAGAATCACCAGGTGGATTTTCTTTGAAGTGACTTCATTGCATATATGTAGGTCCAAATATGAAAGGACCTTTAACTACCCCATCATGCTGCATTATAATTAAGACCATAGATTAAAGGTAATGAATCACTGTATATAATGCATATTTGGCGTGGCAATGACAGTTCTCTTAAACGGTCAGAGTAATCATCTCTATTAACTAGTCTTCATTTGTTTTGGTACCACATTATGCATAATTTGTACACTAATACAAGAGAATGCAAAGATTAGACTAAAAATAGAAAGTGACGTGCATAACTTTGTTACATTTTTTTTTATTTCACAATTGCAAGCAAAATTCTCATCCCATTGCCACTAATTATAGGAAACAGGTGGTGGGTTTGGGACAAACCATGTACTGCCACGTGTCCATGTTGTAATTTGTGTCATTTCACAAGAGAGCCTGCATATGTGTCCCCTATTATCATCAAGACATTTATGACGTTTTGGTGTCTTTAAGAAAAGGCAAGTTCTTGAACGGGACCTAAAAAAGATACCATTTTTGTTTTTCAACGTTAGAGGTTGGATGATTTTAAAACGTATACGAAGAGTAAGAACAAGAGTTCTCACTAAAAAAAGATCCGATGAGGAAAAAAAGTTTTATAAAACTATTCAGAATAGAAGGGACACAGGCACCATGTTTCATGTCAGATGAACCGGCGCCAAGAATATGTTCTCTTTCCTCCCCCCAACTTTTTTCATTTCTGTTCTGCTTTCTACTGCAGAAATTATAGCCATCATAATTGTTAGGGAAACTAATGTTTTTTGCTTTAACGTCTATCATCGTTGGAAGAATCATTCTTCCCAAGTACGTAAGAAGGCATAAAAATGCACATATTACACAATTTCCTTGTGCCCAAAAAAATTAAAAAAGGAAAAAAGGAAAACCCCTTATTCTTATCCATTAAAGGGCTTTATTTTTGGTGGTTTTGAATGAACAAGTTTAATTCTCCACAAGGATAATTTAGCAAGAGGCCAAGTGTTTGGTCTGCATAAGCTTGTAGTCTTAGTTCCCCACTGATTAGTACTACTGCCTACTTATTTTGGTATTTGGTCCCCTTAATGGAACTTTCTGAGCTGTGACTTTCTTTGGTGGGAAAATTATAAGTTAAAAAAAAAAAAAACATATTATGGTGTTCCAAATCCACAAATCTTTAACTCAAACCTCAAGAGCCACTTCCAATACCGAATCCGAACTTGATTTGGTTTTATCCTATAATTGCCCAATAGATGGCTAGTGCGAGTTGTTAAACAATCATACTCTTTTATATATATATATTATACTCTCGTGGCAGATTAAAAAGTTACCCCTTTTCAATTATACTTTTATATTATTTATTTACAGCAGTAGTTAAAGAAATTGAATTCAGTCAGACGACCATTTTATGTTGTTTGGTGAGAAATTTTGTATTAATTTATTTTTATTTATTAACACCAAGACTATATATTGTTGTTTTCAATAGAGTGGACCAAGCACAAGATTGCATCTATCCCAATGGGTTCTCTTTTTCAGATCCAAAGTTACGTTAAGAAGCTGCAAGTGCAGAAAGCAACCAAGATTGACAATAGGACCAATCACAAGTGCATATATATCTTGTTAGCTTAGCTTTTTTCTAAGAAAGCTTGTGTTGTCCAAATTCTCAAATAATTATCATAAGGTTTCATCATGACAAATTACAAATGATGTGAAATGATGACAAGTCTCAAGTCATTTTATGTTACATCCCAATCAACATCTCGAGCCATTCTTGTTAAAAATCCCATCTCTCCGTTATAGTTGGATATTTTAGATCTCTATTTGTTGTCGACCTAAGTAAAGCTAGCTAGCCTACACATGGTGCTCGCCAGACAAGCAGATTTTAGACCAATCGATTCATACTACACGGCCACCAACATATGACTAAATCATAACTTACAAAAAAACTTTTTTCACAGAGCCTGCACTAATAACTGAAATATCCATATGTGTATTTACACCTCTGTATGCAAATATAAATATATGAAATCTGTTTTCTTTCCTCACCCATCTGCATACATAAAAATTCCAAAATAATGGGAAAATTTTATACTAACAGATTCAAAATAAAAAATTATAAAAAAAAAATCTAGACCTGCCCTTAAATTCCATAGCAATTTTATTTAACTTATAAGTTAAAACTTTACTATTAATAAAACAGTTAGACCCAATCTAAAATATTATATACTAAATACTATACTAATATATTAAAATATACAGATTTTGAATAACAAAATTATATCTCGTTGCCATGAGAATGATTTTTCAAACTTCAAGTGCTTTAACATCTTCCGTATGACGATGATGATGTGCTGGCCCATCTGGCTCTCTTACACCATTACCATCCACTGATCTTTTTTTGACAACCCCAAATCTAACCAAAAGTTCCTCAACCCAATCCCATGCATGCAACACCACGAACGTTCCAATCCCACCAATCAAACCATAGGCTATGGAGTATGTCAACGGGGTCAAAATCAACGTTATGAACGCTGGGATCGCCTGCCTCATGTCGTTCCAGTCAATCTCCACCACCGATCTCATCATGAGCACCCCGACCAGTATCAACGGCGGGCCCACCGCCCACGCTGGGATCGACGCCAGCAACGGCGTGAAGAAGAACGCCAAGAGGAAGTAACCCCCCGCCGTTAACGCCGTCAACCCCGTTCTCCCCCCTTCCCTTATTCCCGTCGACGACTCGATGAACGCCGTCACGGGCGACGTGCCTAAGAGGGACCCCACCACGATCGACGTGGCGTCCGACATGAAGGCGAAGTACTGCCCCTCGAAGTCGCCATTTTCGTCGGCGAAACCGGCGAAACGCGCCATGGAGTAGAGCGTTCCGGTGGTGTCGAGTATATCGACGTACAGAAACGTCACCAGAGCTTCCCAGAAATACCCCTTCCCTATGCTCCTGAAGCTCAACGCCCCCGCCGTCTTCTCGATCGCGTGCACGTCGACGACCTTCTTGAAATAACGGAACGCCGAGTTTCCCGCGGGCGTGTCTGGGAACGCCGTCACGCTCGTGCCACGGAACCACGACACCGCCGTGACGAACACGATCCCGTAGATCATCGCTCCCTTGATGTTCTTCACCAGGCAGTAAGCGATTATCACGAAACCGACTATGGCGAGCCAGAATGTGTGGCTCTCCATTCTGTTATGGAGGCAGAGGATCCCTCCGGAAACCGTTCCTCCCTCGATTAGAGTGACGGTCCCGTTGGCTGACGTCATCACCGGAGCTAACGACGCCCGTGAGGAGGCCGGGCACGCGGCGAGCGTGACGAGGGTGGAGGAGCTGTAGCCGACGAGGCCGATCCCCTGGTTGTTTTGGAGACCGATGAAGGCGAGGAAGAGGCCGATTCCGGCGGAGGAGCTGATTCGGACGGGTTTGGGGACGAGCTTTGCCAGCTTGGCGCGGAATCCGACGGCGGAGATGATGAGGAAGATTAGGCCTTCCATGAACACGGCGGTTAGGGCGCTCTCGTACGAGACGTTACCGGAGCCGTGGAATCCGACAACTGTGTAAGCAAAGTAAGCGTTTGTCCCCATCCCCGGGGCGAGAGCGAGTGGAAGGTTCGCGAAGGTTCCCATAATGACGCAGCCGATGAGAGAGGACGCCACGGTGGCAACGATCAGGTCCTTCCGGACTTTTTCCAGACACGCGGCGTAGCCCGGGTTGACCGGGTCGAATTTGCAGGAGTCGTCGGGTTGGACGACCCGGAGGTTTGACCCGTTGCAGGAGGAGACCGGAACGGACGGGTCGGAGCAGAGGGGGACGCAGTCGGAGACGCCGCAGGGGCCGCCTGAGTCGGTGAGGATCGAGGCGTTCACGGCCAGAATATACGCCATCGTCAGAAACGTCGCCGTTCCTGCACGGAGCTCCGTCGTAAAGGTCGAGTTACGCTCGGCGAGCTTGAACCGCTTCCCGACTCGGCTGTTTGCGACGAACGCGTTCAGCCGACTCAGTGGCTTTTGCCGCGCTTCCATAACACTATTAAATAAGAACTACAGAGATAAACGAAAGAAACGACACTGATCTATGCTGTTCTTGTTTTTGTGAAAATCTAGGACTCTATGGTTTATTATAAGACCGTGTTTGGCCTTTTATTGTGATCTGTGGTTTATAATCCATCTGCAAATAGAGAGAGTGGGACAGAAACGACTGCACAAATATATTTTTTTTCTATTTGTTACTTGTTATAAGGCAATAGAAGAAGGGGGTGGATAGATTCCAAAAAAAGAGGG
This sequence comes from Artocarpus heterophyllus, assembly GCA_025403435.1. Classification (NCBI taxonomy): domain Eukaryota; kingdom Viridiplantae; phylum Streptophyta; class Magnoliopsida; order Rosales; family Moraceae; genus Artocarpus; species Artocarpus heterophyllus. Next base: position 6,465,172 of record CM046353.1, read on the forward strand.
ATCTTCTTATACAAGAGAGGAGTATCTTCGGCCTTTTTCCAACTTGGCTGATATGATTCTCATTGACTTTCTTTCTTTCTTTTCTTCAAAAAAAAAAAAAAAATCCTTTCTTATTTTTCTCTTCAAATCCAAACATGTAAAAACGAGTGTCAGATGTGAAAACAAAAATAGTGAACAAATTTTGTATCCTTAGTTGTCGACTTCTTTGGTGGCTCTGACAGTGATGTGTTATAAAACGTTAGATTTGACCAAATCATTTTTTGATTCAAACATTGGTAGATATTTTTTTTAAAAATGCCAATATGTAAAAACGAGGTGTGAAAACCAAAAAAAAAAAAAACGAAAGTGAACAGTGATTAATGACAATTTTTTTTTTTCAAACGGGAATTAAATAGCAAGCTTAATTAGTATCTTGATTTTTAATGAATGGTATGCTGACCTGTGAAATCGATAACGTTAAAGCTCCAAATTTGGGACCAAAATGATCGCGTGTTGACCGGGGGCTATAGTATTTGAAGACAATATATTATCTGCCCCCTTATTTTTTTTCAAGTGCTGCTCTAAAACGAGTTTGATTTTCCATGGGTGGCCATATTATAAACGTTTGCATCAACATATTTTCCTTTGCGTGAAAGTATTATGTATAAGATAAGTGAGAACAGTTTAGTTAGTTGTAAGCCCTTTCATCTTAACCATAGATTAAAGGTTCGAGTTACGCTCAGGGCCCGTTTGATTCGAGTATTTGAATAAAGATTTAAATTTTTGTGAGAGAAAATACTGTAGCAAAATGATTTGAACCGAGTTTCAAGTATCGAAACAAACGGGCCCTTAGCCCCACTTGAAAGTATTCTTTGGTTTTGTTTGATTTCAAACTACCAATTAACGTGTGAACAACTAAGACAAAACTGACATAAAATATACATGGCGTGCCAGCTTTTAATACCAAAAACGTTGTTTAAACATGGACAAATTCAAAAATAAAACAGAGAAAACCACAACCAAATACAGATAACAACAACCAAGAGAAAAACTTGCTGGCTGTCTGACTTTCTTCCTAAAATATATTTTTATACCTCGAGTTTCTTATTCTTTTTTGTTCTGTTGAGACCGAGGTTTTGAATAACATTTTCTTCCCCACCAAACGCTGCGACTTCTTAGCTTGTTTTCACATTTTACTTAGGATCTATCTTTTAAAAATAAAAGTAATAATAATAATAAATGCACGTATGATATCAATAAATATATATATATATATCTTTATAAATTTTGTAACGAAATTGCTTAACTATATGATAACGGAAAAAAGAATATATGGTTTTGTAGCCAAAGGCAATTAAGTTGTTCTACCAAAAGAATCTTCTCTTGCAGACGATCACCAATTATGAAGTGTTCAGGCAAATTGCAGCCAGAGAGATATACTGATGTGATTCTGATGAGGTTGAAGTTATTGGGGGGCAGACTGTACTGCCTACCTTTCTAGGATCTGAAGGTAGAAGTGGGGTTTTTAACGTTTCTCTAAACTTATACAAATGTTCAAGTTGTTTGAAAAAAAAAAAGCTGTTCAGATTTGGTCTACTTTCTAACTTAACTTTTGACCCCGTGACATATCGTGCGGTTGCACTATTTGTAAACTAACTAATCCTACATAATAATAATAACAATAAGAGCCCAAGATTTAAAACCTCATCTTCATCCAAAATTGGGATCAGAGTCAATTCTTGATTCGCCCTTTCGTGCACGCCAAAACCCAAAAAGCCGTTACATCGCACACTTCCCTTTATTGGTGGCAACATCACCACGTGGAGTGTTGTCATTGGACTGGGGGCTTCTATCTATGAGCAACATTACTGTCATCAATTCACTTATTTGAATTTTTGAATAATTATATATAATGAGATCTTTTTATGAAAAAAAAAACTCTACTAGCACAGTTTTATTTACCCCTGTCGTTTTGTATACTTTTCTTTGTTAAGATATAATTTTGACTAAATTTTTAACATTCAAAAACATACATTATATGATTCTTTACAAGTTTTACTAACTTAAAAGGGAACAAGGAGAAAAACTAACAATAACAACATTGCTAGGGTTTTACTATTTAGAGGGTTTCTTATAAGAGAGTGACGTCGTCTCCTTTCCTTTCGGGTCCAACGGCCCACGCCACCTCTAGAATAGTAGCTAGGTCTTGGACCCGTGAGAGGGATAGGCAGGAAGTTTTAGGAACGAAGATGGCGAAAGGTTGGCTCACTACAACAGTCAATTGGAGGTGGAGCTGATGGAATTCTATATTAGTACGGCTGCGAGGAGCTAGTTGGGGAGGAACTTGACGAGATCAAGTCGTGGGATGGCCAAGAACAAAGTTGGACGACTAGCCCTAGCTGCGATCGAGGAAACCAAGTGGAAGGAATGGTCAAACAGCGACAGGAAGAATCGGTCAGCGTCTCTACGACCGAGGGAGCAGAAAAGGCAATGAGCTGTCCGATGAGAGGAGGAAAGGGCCGAAGGTGACACGGGTTTGGCGGGAGCACGAGGAAAAGAGGTCTAGCAGGCTGGGTCTAGGAACTGCGCCTAGTTCCAGGCCTCCTTGCCTTGTTGCATCGAGTTTGAGGCTGGACCTAAAGACACCGATAGTCAGAGGGAGAAATCGTTGGTGATTGGAGATACTCACAACCAGCTGGAGATGGAAAAGACGGCTGTAGCAGTTGCAAAAGTCGACCCTCCGTCAAAGTTTTACCTCTATGTTTTTATGTTTATTTATATTTTGGTTTTGATACTGTTATGTTTTGTGTGTAATAATGGAGGAGGACTCCTTTTCTCCAAGTTTAGTTATGTTTCCTTTGTCGATTAATGATAGAAGGTGTCTAGAAGTTGGGCTAGACTTTATTCTAAGCCTTATTATGTGTACCTTTATTGAGAAGAGTTTGACTTTTATCATTGGGTCTCTCCTGTCGACTGATATGGGTTCTAGAAATGAGCTTTGAGCAAGCTCTTTTATCTGTATCAAGCAGGCTTTTCCCTTTAGGTCTCGATATCTATTTTCAGTCTCCATCTTAAGGGATCGAAGTCTTCCAACCAAGGTAGTTTTTTGAGTCTGACTATGTATTTGTCTTAGTTTTTATGAAAATTACCCTTTTAAAAAAATACACTATTTTTGTTTATTTTTTCTTATTTTATCTCTAGAAAAAAAATTCCCACAAGTTGGTCCTTAGAACTTGGTACATATAGATTTTGATTATTAAATGCAACCATCTACTTCATATGGTATGATGAACATGAGCAATAAATAAGTATGGTTCAGAAATTGCTGATTTTTCAGGGCATGGTACAATGGTTTGGTGAGTGGTAAATGAGTTATAACTTACACTGGTTGTTTTTCCTCTATCTTCTATCCTCCTGGGTGTCATTGGTACCTTTTTTCAGAAGGGTATGATTGAAAAAAAAAAGAAAAAAAAGTAACTAAACACAAATATAACAAAAAATCACATCCAATGTCCATAGTTGCATCCACGAGCAAACGACACTAATTAGTTGCTTCTTAAGAGAGATAAGCACGGTTTTTTTTTCTTATTTTCTTTAGCTACTTTTTTAGTGGATTTTATATCTATTGTGATGGGCGACGTTGATTTTTTTTTTTTTCTTGTTGGATAATTACGGATATGGAGAAGCACAAAAGGAATAAATCCTGAGTGATTCGGAATAAAGCAGCAACTATTTTTTTATGTTGAAAAAACTTTGAGGTCGGCCACCCCCCATATGTTTCTTCATGTGCTTTTATTTTTCCATGCTAGACAAGTGTTTTCTACTAAACATGTATTTTAAAATATTCATAATTTAAAGTGAGAGATACGGCTAATGACATATTATACCTAATTAATTGTTAATTAACATGTTAATGTGCCAAATACAGATGTTTAAGTTCCACAAGACTGACATATGATTAGGCAATGGACCCGCTATTTTTTCTGCCCACTTGCCTAATCATGCTATGGGGTGACGCATATGGGAAGCACATTCTTCTGTTTTCTTGCTTTTAGGTTTGGTGATAGCTAGAATTCTTAAACTTAATCATCAATTTGACACGCTTTACTTGACTGATTTAACGCGTTGTCAAGTGGGATATTTTTAGCCTTTTCTTTTTTTAAGTAAAAAAAGAGAGAAAGAAAACTCTTTTCTTTTTTCTCTCTTTTTTGGGTTTTGGGGGACATTTTCTGATTCATTAATCATAAGCGCTGCACTGAATCCCAACCCACTTTAGACAAAAAGGAAAAGCGACGCAGTTATGTAATGATGACGCAATAAGAGAAGAACAAAAAAAAAAAAAAAACTGCAACAAATAATCACTTTTTTTTTTTTTCATTATTCAGGAATAAGGTTTTATTTCAATCATTTGATATGTAAAAGGGTATCGGAATTTCATATAAATTATTTATAAATCTCAAGTTTATAAGTAAAAAAAAAAAAAAGAAAAAATCTAAAGCACCAGGTAATGGTTAACACTATATTTTGAACGCATGATCATACAACACTATACAAAAGTGAATTATTGAATGTGAATCACAGTAGATTACTTTATTAAATAACCAATTAATGGTTTCAATAATGCCAAAAAGAAGCCAATGACCATTACAAAGTTAGGCAGAGTATGAACTTGGACTTCAAAGCGCAAGTTCAATCTTACATTGTATAATATACTGAAAAAAAAAGAAAAAAGAAACGTAGTGCCAAAGAGAAGTGTTTGGAATTGAATGGTCGCAATACAAAATTAAGGAGAACGTGTTTCTGCCAGTCATATTCATGTATGTGTTTTTAGTCTTCTTCACCTTTGGTTAGTGAACGGTGATGTCAGGCATTAACTATTAAGTGCAAACCTTGGCTATCAAATATCCCAATATTTCAATGCCAATAGTATTGGTTCTAAAGGGGCATAAAGAAAGATCCAAACTTTTTCCTCAAGGATATTACTCTCTCAGCTTCTTGACACTCTTTATGTGATAAGTTCAATTCACCTTTTTATAGACTCTTCCTTTTTGCCCATCATATACATGTGTGTGTGTGTGTAAACATATATATATATATATATATATATATATATATATATATATTCACATCTCAAGGTTCTTTGCACCTAAACAGATATGCCATTGTTTTTTGGTTTATGTGTACATTAAGAACCCTCCTTTCTTGTCTGTGTGCTCGTGATTATTTTTCTAAATGGGCAGAAAATCCAATGTTGTGGGTTTTTTCTTTTTTTTTTGTAGATTTTTTGCATGAATAACAAGTGTGGATTTAAAATCATAAGATTTTTGGTGCTAATAATTTTGCCCAACAAAAGACTTGTTATTGGCCGGAAAGATCTTTCCAATTTGTCCTTTCGACAAGACATGTTTCTTAGAATGACAACAGGTTAATGATCGTTTTCTTGACTAGTGAAACCGCTTAAGACAACAATAATGTTTATCCTTTTATTATTATTTGTTATTTTTGTTATTACTACCACGAAGACGAGGACGGTGTTTAATAACGGTGTTTAATAACAAATTAAAATTTAAAATTTTAAAGTTGAATTTTAAAACATGTGAAAGCTTTATACTGTAATAAATTTTTACTTTTTTATTGTAATATCTTAAATATTTATATTATAACAAGTTAAAACTTAAAGTTCTAACAAATTTATCAAGTTAAGCCAACAACTTTGTTCATTTTTAGAATAATGGACAAGCTGGCCAAATAGTGACCTAAAGAATTATTAAAAAAAAAAGAAGAAGAAGAATTTGATCTAGGTGCACATATCCAACTATTGACACTTGAAAATAGGAATATGTAGAAGCTAAAAGAAAGGAATCAAATGGACGTAATAGCGTTTTTAGGTGTCACTAAATTATGCAGCCAAATCTAAAGCTTTATACACAAAAAATGGGCTGCCTTTTTTATTCAAGAGGAAAAAATTGATCTAGTCAGATAGCCTTTACAATAATAGGTTAAGCCTATACTTACTTGTTATTGCAAGCACTTTATCTGTACTATAATACAGAAGATTAAAAAAAAAAAAGGTGTTAGACCTTGGTAATAAAGAAATATTAGTACCATAGAAATGGAAAAACGATCCACGTTAATGTTGTGGTATATATGTGTCAAAATTTGGAACAAAGATTCTGCTATATATACTATAAAAGAGCATAGAAATAGTTGTCTCACGTGAAAATAATTTTTAAAAAAAGGACGATGTGTATTATTTAACTTTTTCATGACATCCTGGTTGTCAAATCAGAATTTGGAAACTTTGGGGTGTGAGTACCCAATGATTTTATCTTATATCACATCTACATGTGGATGAGATTTACAGTTTGACAATTACATACAACCCTTTTCTGCCTCACCATTTTCTTTATTTTCTTGGGATAGTGAAGAACCAAGAACAAAAAAATAAAAAAAAATAAAATGGTGAGATACATGTCTGTGGTAGCATATATATATAGATTCATGCCATCTCAAAGATTGACTTGAGCAAAAAAAAAAACAAAAAAACAAAAAAACAAAAAACAAACGTTAAAAAAAGGTCATCTCAAAGATTGGAAGTTATAAGACTGAAACTCAATGATGCCTTTGGCAAGTGGTGAACCCCCTTGTGGGTTGGAGACAATTGAGGACGATATCTCTTTCCCTCTGTCTTCTATTATCTTCCATGAGACAGTGGGGATCAATTTTTGGTCTTTCTTCTCTGTGGGTGTCTTTTTAACACTTTCTAGACGTGTGGGGCTCAACAATATTTGCCCTTGTAATGTTTCCAATAGCAATTATCCATTAGTGGGATGGATGGGTCCCACTAAACCCAATGGTGCCACAATTATATCAGAAGTTTCCTCTTTTTTTTTTTTTTTCCTCCATCTCTCTTTCTTTCTCTTTAAAAAAATAAAAGATGATGAAGAGCCACAATAAAATCTAAATTCACTATATATGATTTTGAAATATTTATCTACCATGTATTTCATCCTCAGAATCTGAATTTCGATTTGGTGAGGCTGTAGTGATTTACAAAAGATCCTTCGCGGAAGATAAATATCATAAATATGTGATGGGGAAAACCGATGGCAATTAATGATGATATGTAAAAGTTGAAACGAATAATCGGATTGCAAGTCCTGAAGAAATCTCTTATAATAATAATAATAATTATTATTATTATTATTATTTTAACAATTTAGCCGTTTGTCAGTACTTTCTTGTTTATGTGCACGATGATAAGTAGCAAGCATATATTTCTTAAAATTTAGGGTTGGAAATATTAGTTTAAAAATTATAATATATGAGTGTTTTATAATGTAGTAATTTTTTAACTTTTTATTATAATTATTGAGTGTTTTATATTATTTATTGTTTAGAACCATTGCCAAACAGCCATTGAATCTCAATTTTTACCTAGCCAATTTAATACATATAAAAAAATTACATAAAGAAAAATAATAATTACAGTTACAAATATAGATTAGTCGTAAATTTACACCTTTATCTTTAGAGGAATGTTAATAGCACTTTTTTTCTCACTCTCTTTTATACTATTTGTATTAGAGTCTGATATATGAAATCAACTAATATAAAATATTGTTATTTAGACAAAAAAAATAGATAATAGATTTCACACGTCAAACAATAAATACAAATTAGAGTATAAAAGAAAGTAAAAAAAAAAAAATGTTGCTTGCACTTTTTTTATCTCTAATATTGAGATCTAGAGATGTAGTCCCATTTGGTAATGTTTCCATCTTATTTTTGTTTTTGAAAAAAATTAAAAATGAAAACATTTTGAGAAATGTATTAAGATTTTTTTAAAATTACGTTTGGTTTTGAAAAAAATTAAAGATGAAAACATTTTGAGAAATGTATTAAATTTTTTTTTAAAATTCGTTTGGTTTGTATATGGTAGTGCTTTTTTAAAAGAAAACATTTTTTAATAAAGAAAATATTAATTTGAATCTAACTAAGTTTAGGTCAAAATTCTGATTAATATTACCTAAAAACACTAATTATTAATATATTAATAAATTTTTAGTTATGATTAAGAGAGCAAAGAGGAACGATCCTCTTGCCCTTCCTCTATACCAGTGAGTCCAGGATGCCAGCGACAGCGCGAACTACGACGGCGACGTCAACAGACCCAGTCCTACATGCCGACGGCCCTGTCACAGATTGACGGCGTTCTCGTGGATCGAAGGGGCTGGCTGCATCGACGGCCTTCTCGTGGCTTGACGACCCTCTTGCATCGATTGACGGCCTACACAACGCGAAGATTGATGGCCCTCACCTGATTGACGGCGCCACCAACGAAGATTGACACAACCTCCGATCCGACGCGACCGACCACTGCGCGAGCTTCCGTTTCGTTGTGGACAGGCTGCTAGTTTGTGGTGGGGGTGCTTCGGTGAGGTTGGGCTCAGCAAGGCAAGGTGGAGTTCGCTAGAGAGAAGACGGGAGGAGTCTGTCAGAGGGAGGACACTGGGGGGTGTGCTGGCTGCTGGGTCGATTAATGGGTTTTGAAAAAGTTGAAAACATCTTTTATTTTTTCAAGATCAGGATAAAAAGTGGAGGTTTTTTATAAAATGTTTTCATTTTTATTTGGACACAACTGTTAATCAAACAATGTTTGGAAATCATTTTTATTTTTTTATGTTTTTAAAAATGACAAAAGACAATTTAAAAATGGAACCAAACAGTCGAGCTTCCTCTATTCTCATTTTCAAAAATAGAAAAAAAAGGAATAATTTTGAAGTATGATGTGGCGAGCCATGCGATGAGCCAAGTAGAGACTGACTTGGCTATTTGAATATTATATTATTATTATATTATCATGTGACGTGAGCTAGGGGAATACAAGTACTGGTTTTCACGTAGGGGTTTGATTCTGCTAATTTTTACATGCCAAGTCTGATACTGTAGATTAGCTTAAAAAAAATGCAACGTGAAGGCCAAGCCTTGGAAATAAGGGGAACATTATATTGCTTTGATGTGATCATGCAGCAGATAATGATTGAACTATGGGCTCATAGTCATGCCAACTGAAACGTTTAATTATAGAAGGAAAACTAATGATACTAAAGTCGGTCCTTTTTTACGTCTTTCCTAAATTAAAGTCCTTTTTGACGTCTTTCCTAAATTAAGGTCAAGGTTATATGTGTCTTGCAACTGTCCTAATGGATGATGCTATTTTAATGCATGATTTTATTTTATGATATTTTATTTTATACTTTAATACATAATATTGTTTTAAATGCTATATTTATTTTTTATCAAAATTATTAAGTCTTAAAATTTATAAAACTAGACTTTTAATATTTAAAATGATTTAATGATTACTTAACATATCAACCAATAGGCATCAAATGCTAAATTTATTATATGCTATACTTGGTGATAATCTATCATCAAGTTTAACGTATAACAAATTTGGTATTAAATGACATTGCATTAGATTTTTTTTAATTTATTTTACACTCAAAACATTAAATTTGCCATTAGAGTCAATTTAGGACGGGTCAAGTAGGCCGGCCTATGCCCATCTCTTTCGGCCTAGGTTCAGCCATACGTAAAAGATTTAAGCCCAAACTAGAATAAAGCTAGACCAGGCTAGCCCGATTAGGTAAGTTTTTAAAATTCCCTTGTAAAGATCAAGGCGGCTAGGCCAGGCCACTCTAGGGCTTTGGGCCGAGCTAGGCCTCTTTTTTTTATTAACTAGGTTGGGCCGGGCGCCAGTCCAATTATTTCTTTTGGCCCTATGGGTTGGGCCAAGCAACCCAAATTTATACCTCTATTTGTTATTAACACATCAATTTAGCATTGCATTGGAGATACTTCAAAACTAAAAGATATAAGCAAAATTTTAAGCATAAGAAACTGATGAATTGGGATTTTATTTTTATTTTTATTTTTATTTTCTGAGTTGGTGAGGGGAATACATCAATATATATAACTGATGAACAATTTGAAACCAAAAAAAAAAAAAGATGAATAAAAGAAGAAAAATGAGTAGCTATGGTTTAAAGACAAGGTTAAGTGGGTGGGTTCCAAATGCAATAGAGGGATAAGACCAAAACCGGGACAAAAATATACACAATCTGATGAATCTAGATGTTCTTCAAAATAAATGATAGTGGGAGAGGATAATTGGATTTTGAATCTTTGAGGTTTTTTTTTTATATTTTATATATATATATATATATATATATATTTTTTGTTGATGTCTGGTTGCTTAGAAATAACTGGAAAAGCCAAAAAGAAGAAAATTTGCTGGAAGTACTGCACTTTTTTGGCCCTTGGTCCGTGATTGGAGGGTAAAAAGTACGTGGAGATGCAGCCATTATTTAAATTTATGGTCGTTTGATAAAGTATGTCGTTTTCGAAGTCAATCTTGCTCTCCTATTTATAGGTCTTCTTTTGTTCATTGTCTGAAATTGTTGCTGTTTATAAGATACTATTATTTTCCTGTCTATAGTTTACGGACAGATGTTGTTTCTCCATTTTTGTTGTCTATCAAAATCATTGTACTAGGAAATATGGTTGTTTTTAAAGTTGTTGTCGTCGTATAGCATCTTTTCTTACATTTTTTTGCTAGTTTATTGTCGTTTTCCGAGCTCACGGATTGTTGGTTTCTGAAGCTATTGTCGTCTTTAGAGACACTTGTTTTAATGTATAAGACCCTTTCTAAGTTGTTGTCCTTTATCTCTAGAAAAAAACAAAAAAAAACAAAAAAAAAATGTTGTTGTCCTTTTACGTTTCTGTCGTTTCTTCTGCAAGTCGTGCATTGTTGTTTCCCATGTTCTTGTCGTTTTATGCCATTGTCGCTTTTCAGACCCTCGCGTTTGCTGAATTTATTATCGTTCTTGATATTGTTGTCGTTGAATGATATTGTTTCGAAATTATTGTTGTTTCTCAATAATATTTTGTTCTTTAGTGTCACTTACGGGTGTTTATCTGTCTTACACTTTTCAACTTTTAAAATTACTGTCGTTTATGTTGAGGCAGATCTACTCCGCCATGCGGAGCCCACTCCCAATCACAGGCCTCACGTTTGCCCTCATAGAGTTGGTTCCACTCGTTTATGTTGTTCTCATTTAGTTTCTTGTAAAACCTATAAATTAATAACCTTGAAACCAAAAAAATCTATCAATTAAGCGCAGTATTAATTAAACGATAAATTATTAAATTAATAATTTAACAATTGATTAATAATTTATTAATTTATCAAAATATCTATTACTTTCTTTATATATATATGTATAGTCAAGCTAGCAATTTGATGTACTTGCTTAAATAATTCATTTCATTTATTTAACCTAGTAAAATAGCGAATGTACTTAATTATTAACAGAAATCCAATCCACATACTTCTAATTAAGTTGCTTATAAACATTTAATCAAATAAAGCCTCATACTAACTAAGATTTATTGTATTTCCTTAATGCCTAGTAAAATCATGAATGTACTTAAAGATTGGCGTGGATCCAATGTACTCTTAGTAATAAAGGCATTCAAGAGCTTGAAATGGTAATTAAAGAAAATACGCTATCGTGATGAAATGTATGTCAAGTACCCATTGAAAAGTACCTTGTAGAAAACGATACTAGTTTGGAGATTTTGACTGATAAATAATTTGTTAAGAATGTCATAAAAAGTGTTCAAGAGATCAAAATTGAAGATGATAGTTCTGTTTTGGAGCTGTTTTGCGCAAAGAAACTTTCAAAGTGACAATAATATTGAAAATTTCTGTCACAATGCGAGAAAACTATATGAAACTTTTTAGTACATTATGAAAAATCAAAGATGAAATTCACCTAGATTTCAACTTCAAGAAAAAGTAAACAACACTCAACTCGTATTTTAAGGTATCATAGTCTATGTAATATGTATTTAATATTAACAAGTTATTAATTCATGTTGTTAGTATGGTATATAGAAAATTTAAAGGGAAAGACAAGAAGGCGCTCTCATCTTTTCATCTATTATTATCATGTATTGTCTTATAAATATATTGAAATAATTAATTTAGCCCACTAGCTCAAATCAAGATTGGCAAAAAAATATTTATTTTATTGCGTATTAATTTATCGAATTTTATTGAATATAATTCTGTTTCTTTATCTTCTAGTTTTAAGACTTAAAGTCGTTTCTAATTGTTGTTGCTTACAAGTTTTATCGCTTGTAAATTCATTATTTTATGTATGTTGTCGTCGTTTGTATGCTTGTTTCTTATATGTTATCATTTGCTACTCGTCATCGTTTTCATGACGCCGGCTTTAAACTGTTTTATTTTTAATTACTCTAATTTTTCCAATTAGTCGTCGGCTTCTAAAGTTATTGTCGTTTTCAAAACCTTCATTCTTTTTTTTTTTTTTTTTTAAGGCAAAACCCCCCCTCCTTCTTTTTATCTTATTTCCGTTTAAGACGTGTAATGGCGTTTGATTTGAACTTTGTTTATTAAGGTATTGTCACTTTTAAATGTTTTGTGCAGAACGTTGCTGTTTCCAAGTTTTTGTCTGTCGTATTGTCCGTTTGTATGTTATTGTCGTTTCTTAAACGTTCTCGTGCACAAAATATATTGTGGTTTGCAGAATGTCATTTTCAAAGTATTGTCGTTTTCGCATTTATTTAGTTTTCTATAATTTTTTGATGGCTTCAAAAGTCTGCATCAGGGAAAAAAAAGAAGTTATTGTTCTATATACGACAGCGTTTCCAATCTAGTGTCCCTTTTCGAGTTGTCCTCTTTCAGTCTATTGTCGTTTTCTAAATTGACTGTCGCTTTTATGTTGTTGTCTTTTCATTGACTATGCCGTTCACCCTACGTATTGTCGTTCTTACGTGTCTGTGGTGTTTTTACTATTCGTTCCAAATTGTTGTCGTGATTCATGACAAAGTTTTTCCCCTGTCAATTTAAACTTTTTAAATTTAAACAAAAATAATTCAAATTATGTAGTTTAAACAGTATTTTGGGTTGATGTTTGGTTATGCCGGTAAAGTATTTATTTGAATCGAATATCTAATATGATTTGTGTTTAGATGAGTATTAATAACTTTAATTTGAAGCATGGAAAAATTATTTAATTAAAGAATAAACATAAAATATAAAAAGAAGTAATTTAATTAAAAATAATATAAAATAATAGTGTTAAATTATAAATACAAACGTACAAGAGTAAAATCACTGTTTAATATTGGTTTGAAATGTTGAAATGGAGAGGGATTCGAATTTTAAGTTGAGTAGTTCAACTTAATTTGAACTGTCAATTTAATTCGAATTAAATACTTTATCAAACACCAATTCAAACTATGATGATTGTTCGAAATAAGCCAAACTAACAAGACCTTCACTTTTATGTTTTCATCCGTTGGTAAGTTATTGTGGATTGTGATTATTTTTTTTTCAAATTTAAATGTTACTTACGTATTTATTGAATAAATTAGACTATTCACTTTTTGCATAATATATTTTAAATTTTCAATCTTGACACAATGTATCATAAACTTTGAAATTATTAACAGTTGAAGCCAAATAGCTACGTTTAATTTCTGTTAAGTACTCTTTTTTATGTGTTAAATTTTAATTTTTTTCCTTAAAATGATGAACTCTACCCTTAAGGAAACTCGCGTACAAATCTCGTAACTAAAATTATCCATGTTTTTTATCGCTTGTTAGTTACTGGACCTCACTTTTCAATAATTTCAAAATTCAAAATATATTTTCTCAAAATTAAAAATTCAAAGTATATACAAAAAAAACAAATAGTTTAAGATATAATAATACAATTTACTCATGTTTATATATTGTTGCTGTCTTTTTCATTTTCATGCTTGATATCATTTTCTTCTGTATATACGTTCGGTAGTTTAGGCTGAAATTGTTTATATATTTTTCTTATTTTATCTCTCTCTCTCTCTCTCTTTTTCTTTTTTTGTTTGTTTTTCCTGAGGGAATGCTATTCTTATTTCAAAGCCGGTTGAGATAACAAAATCATGCGAGTACTAAGAAGGAACGTAAAGATGAGGGACCATGGATTCATGGATCGTCGTGGATGATGTGTTCTGGCTTTGTGTTTTGTGTTGGTTTGTGTTCTACGTTTGATGTAATAAGGGCAGTGGTTTCCTCACCGGCCATCTGTGTTATGTTTATTGTTTTGGTGTTGTGTTTGCGGGTTGGGTTTGGTCTAAAGGTTGATTTTCTCATGCCTTTTGGTTGGTTGGATGGTGTAATGAGATAGGAATGGGTCAAGGTGTGATTCTTTGCTGTGGTTATTGGGACCACCGTTAGTAGTAGGTTAGCTCTATTTAGGGTTAGGGTCTTATTTAGCTCCGTCGATTGGTGCATGGACTTTCGGTAGGTTTTTTGAGTCTGCTTGTATAGTCAGTTCTTGGTATTCGAACCTTTGGCTGTACCTTAGCCAATTTCGGCTCTTTTTAATAAACTATTTTCCTTCGGTCAGGCCTTATCTATTAAAATGAAGGGAACGTAAAGCAAAAGAAAATAATTTCAGTGTGTACAGATAGTTTTTAATTAAGCCTGTAAAGATACCAAAATTATGTAAGAACTAAGAAGGAATGTAAAGCAACGACGATAAATACAGTTTGTACAGATTAGCTCACTCAATACCAAAAATTGACAACCTCACGCTAAAAACAAAACGTTCAACACTTTAGGCTTCAGCCATACATGCATGTACAAATTATCTCACAAGTAAATCACAATTGACACCAAGATTGAAAAACATCAAATGATTTTATATGAATAAACTTGGGTCATTCTACAAAGAATTTCACAAGTAAACAAACTTTCAAAAAAAGAAAAAAGAAAAAAGAAAAAACAAAGGTGAGCACAATCAAAATTAAGAATATAGTTATGCAGATACTAGTCTTGTTATAACAGCTAATTTGTTCACCTTGCCATGCCCAAACAATGTCTTTTAGAGCTGGTTTTATATCATTTCCATTACCCTTTTGTACTCCAAATGTATCGCCACTAGATTTCTCTACCTCAACCAGATGAAAGGAAGGAGTTGAACTCATATATCTCGGCTTGAATTGACACTGACCCTTTTCTTCCTTTCTTTGATCCCTCCATTTTCACACACCCTTTGTCCTTCTTCACTTTCAGCCTCAGATTCCTGGCAACTTTCTCCAATTTCGACACGATTGACGAGGCAGGACTTGTGGACGTGAATTGTACTGCTTTCTTCTCATCATTTTCCATGAACAAACTGGAGAGATTGAATCCGGAGGAGAGAGAAATGATGTCAAAAGCATTCAAATTAGTAGGCTTGGTTAACTCTTGTGTTGCACTACTCTCACAATGGCTAAAAACTGCATCAACATCATACGAAGCCAGTTCTTGGGAACCTGTTTTGCTACTAATGGCTTGAGAGTTGAATCCTTTTTTGAACCACGGATTTTCCATTATCCTTGCAATCAAAATCCTCTTATTCGGGTTAGGATTCAGGATCCTCGATAGAAGCCTGCGCGCTTCATGTGAGAACCAATTGGGACACTTGTACTCTGCCTTGCCTATTTTCTTGTACATCCCCATAAGATTTGAGTCATGGAATGGTTAGCTAAAAGGACAAGCAAGACCACCCCACAAGACCAAACATCGGCTTTAGCCCCATCATACCCTTCTCTATACAAGATTTCAGGAGCCGCATAAGCAGGAGTTCCACAAACCGTGTGCAGCAACACATCTTGGCACCTGGACTCGACAAGTGCTCTCAACCCGAAATCTGACGCCTTCAGATCTCCATTCTGATCCAGCAGCAAATTCTCGGGCTTCAAATTGCCGGGATAAACACCTCGGCTGTGGCAATAGTCAACAGCACTTATCAGCTGCTGAAAGTACTTCCTTGCCACATCCTCTTTCAGCTTTCCTTTGGCTACCTTGTTGAAGAGCTCACCACCTTAGGCAAATTCTATAACAAATAAATCTTTGTTTTTGTGGCCATTACTTCATAAATCTGCACTACATTTGGGTGATTCACCTTTCTCATGACAGATATTTCTCTCTGGGCTTGATCAATTAGGCCAACTTTTAAAAACCTTTTCCTTGTCTATCACCCTGATGGCCACACTTTGGCCTGTTTCAATGTTCCTAGCAGGTAAACTTTTGCAAAGTTTCCTTTCCCCAAAAACCTTCCAACTTCATATTTCTCATCAACGCATTCCCCTTATTTTCCATCATCAAAAAGCTCTCTTCCTACTACAAATAAACAATATGTGATCTCCAGCAACTATGGATCAACTGTCTTCTCCGTGGGCATGCTTAAGCTTTTTCGGCTGCTTTAATTTGCACGTGATAGCAGAGGATCGTCTTGTTGAGGTTCCCGCCTCCAACGTCATCAAGATCAAATGAGGGGAGCTCAGATGGGATGCCTATTTCGAAGAATTTGGTGAAGGAACTGTAGGCTTCAAGCACATCTCTCTGCATTCCTTGGTAAATATCTTGTGCACTACTTTAAAAAAGAAGAAAGAAAGAAAGAAAGAAAGAAAGAAAGAAAATTGAAGAATTCAACAACAAAAATCATTACAAATATCGTCTAGGATTATATGTGAGAAACAAAGAAGCAATAATATGATTGATAAGCTAGCTAGTGATTAACAAACAACAGAAAAGGAAGTTGATCAACGCTCTGATTTTTTCCATACATCTGAATCAAACAAATGCACTTTAACAAGAAGTGGAGTATTTTTTTCTATTGATAGGCAGGATCAGAATAACTATTGGTTACATCATAAAAAATGGTACGTTACTGGAAAATGTTAGCTTTTATAAGAAATCAAATTGCTAGTTTGTTTCCCAAATTAAAGTCTTATGTAATTATGATCAAAACAAACGTTTAGAATTGTGCAAGGAGATATAATTCAAATTATAAAAACGGTAAAAAAGAAATTTATAAGCCAATAAATAATTAAATGGCAAAGAAAGAAAGAAAAGATAAGGAAAAAAGAGGAAGAAGATACCTATGGGGAAGAGAAAGAGCCACTTACAGAACAGAATGTTGAAAGGAGAAGAGAGATAGGAAAGGCATAGAATGGAACACAAAAAATGACGTGTGGTATGCCATTCTACATTTGACCATAAATATTGGTTAAAGAGTTCAACTTTTGTGTGGTTTGAGCAGACAAGCATGATATGCATTGGCCCATCTGAGGCCAACCAACCAACTCATATGAGAGGTACACTTTAATAAATTAGAAATAGTAAGAATGAAGGTAGCAGAAAAATGTAAGATTACTCTCTTTTTCTATTTCCCCTTCCACTTTTTAGTTTTCTTTTTTTAAAAAAAAAATAATAAAAGCGAAGTAGTCTAATTGTAATTCCGTACATAACTCCATTATAAGATGTGAAAGTCGAATCTCCCACCTAAACATTGGAAGATAAACTTGCAACCGCTACTGTTGAGGTGTTGAGATCCAGGCCGGAGCATGGCGAGCACCTTGAATGTATTGCCGAGGAGGCAGCCTGACGCGACCCTGAGTTAAGTCCCAGGGAGGTCGGGAGCCCCCACACATATTTGCCTCCCACAGGGTGAGCGCATCCCCAAGGAGTTGAACTCGTATCCTCTTAAATAAGAGGGTCTTAGGGTAACCCCTAGGTACCAATCCATCCTTGAATAAGAGGGTCTTAGGGTAACTCCTGGGTACTAATCCATTTAGGGGTTACCCTAAGACCCTCTTATTCAAGAGGATACGGGTTCAACTCCTTGGGCACGCGCTCCCCCATGGAAGGCAAATCCGCGCGGGGGCTCTCGACCTCCCTGGGACTTAACTCGGGGTCGTGTCAGGCTGCCTCCCCAGCAATACGTTTGAGGTGCCCGCCAGGCTCCGGCCAGGGATCTCAACACCTCAAAATAAAAACGTGCGTTTTGGATGGGAGGCTTGACTCAACCGAGAGGGTCCCTGCTCGAGGAGGGTCCTTAGCTCGGCAGGTGGCTCCCTCCCAACGTATTGTCCCACGGGAGGGTTTTGCCTCCAGTGAAGGAGTGCGTCCTCAAGGAGTTGAACCCGTATCCTCTTGAATAAGAGGGTCTTAGAGTAACCCCTGGGTACCAATCCATCCAAGGACGCACTCCTCCGGGGGAGGCAAATCCGCGTGGAGGCTCTCGACCTCCCTAGGACTTAACCTTGGGACTTAACTCGGGGTCGTGTCGGGCTACCTTCTTGGCAATACATTCGAGGTGCCCGCCAGGCTCCGGCTGGATGATCTCAACACCTCAACAAGCTGCATTTTTTTTTTATGTTGGTGTTTATTTTTTATTTTTTATTTTTATGTTGGTGTTTAATTTTACGCTCGCGTGTGTTTCTTGAGGCAATACATGGAGTGTTATTTTAGAATCAAATCAACTAATTACTCGATTGACAACATTTGCTCGTTTAGTGTTGTATGTTTGCAAGCATGACTCATTTTTAGTTAAAAGAAAATTCTCATACGCACCTACATGGATCTTATGTATCTTCTTAATTTCATTTCTTAATAAGACTTTCACTTTTTTCATTTTAGTGGAATTTATCACGCTTTACTCTTAAATGAAAGCCGATTCAAAGACTTCTTCCCGTTAGACGTGTACCGCCTTCTTTTTCTCACCAAAAAAGGGGGAAAAAAAAAGAATACATATTAGTATATTACGTATTTCTTTTAAATGATGAAAAAAAAGGAAAAGATAAAATAATGACAACTTTTTTTTTTTTCCTCTAACGTCCATTTTCCCTTTTAATGGATAATATATGATGACCCACCTCCAATATTGTATTTCCCCAACCAACTCTCTCTTTCACAAGTATTTTTCATTATTAAATCAACAATGCCCCCGCTCATGTAAATCTTATTCTCTTTCCTCTTTATCAAGTAATCTAATTTAATATTTCAACAAAGAAAAAAATTAAAATAACAAGATTTTCAATGGTATCCATCAATTGACATCTTTATATTTAATTTGTAATGGTGAAGAGAAAACACATCAATTTTTTGTATTTCTAACTAACAAAATAGCGGCTAATATTACAATTCAAAGCATTTTGAAATATCCAATCTCTCTTTCTAGGAAGAATTCTTATTCCTTTTGAGATAAAGTACGTTTGCCGTATTTTTTCTTTCATTTTCCACCACAAGAAATAAACTTAACCTGCGGGGTTGACACTTTTCAATGAATTTTCAATGCTGTTAGCAGTATCACTAGGTCTCAAAAAAGCCTGATATCAAGAAAGTAGTTCAACAGAAGACATGTTTTTGAATGTTAGGTCTTATCAAAATGAAAAAAAAAAAACGCATAACCAACAAGATTTAATAGAGATATAATGATTTTAAACAGAGTTTGAATCGCAGGGTACAAATACCAAAACCTAGAATTCTCGTTGTTAATGAGGAAATTAGTCGTTAGAAGGTCAGCTCTAAAATTTAATGCTGATGACATTTGCCAATACCAACTTGCCCCAGAAAAGCAGAAATATCATATTTGCATTGGCCCAAGAGGAAATCCTTGGGACTTTTTTCTTCCTTGTTAGGTGTGATTTCGTTTATTTCATGTATGAAAAAAATAAATGGATGTTCCATCCTACGTAATAGAGAAAAAAGTGGAGACGAAACTTTGGCATTAAGTAGCAAAATGGTTTGCATTTCTTCTGCTTTGGACAATGTTTGGACAGAGCAACAATATAAGAGTGAATTTTTCATAAGCTTTATATCTCGCGTGATTCGAGCCAAGTTTATGTTTTTAGATTTTTAATCTGCAAGTAAAAAATAAGATGCTTTTGCAGAAAGAAAAAAGAAACCAAAATGAATGGAATCCCAAACTCAGAATTTAAGCTTGTCAAGCATTCTAGGAGTTATATATATATATACACACACACATATTAATCGACACTAGTAGAATTCACGAACCATCTTAGAGAAATGCCAACGGTAAACGAATCAAGATAGGTCCTACTAGGAAATTCTAACTTGATCATAGGTCCGGAAAACAGTCCTGAGAATGTTACAAACCTAAACTCGAACCTAGCTTTCTGTGGAAGAAGCGGAATATCGATGGCATCCCCACAACCCTGCCAGCTTTAAAGCTGCGCAAAAAGGCTCTACTAAGTGACCCTCATTGACAAGAAAACCTCAAAATAATCAAAATTTGGGTTAAGCATTATCCATCTTGTTTGAATTTTTCCCGCCTTGGTTAAGAGATGAACATGAATCAAAGGCTGAAAATGGAACTAACAGTTACAAAGAAACCAAGCAGAAATCGAATTAATCTTGAATCTGTTTTCAGTATCTGATTTCTTTAGCAACCTCAAAGAAATGTGCAACATTCTCCTCAGGTGTACCGACTACAATGCCGTGCCCAAGATTTAATATATGTTTCCCTCTACCAGCTTTCTTCACGGTGTCGTTTATTCGGTCTGTGATGAAGTCCTTTGAACCAAAAAGAACACCAGGATCTATGTTACCTTGCACGGCTATATTCTGTCCTAGTCGCCTTCTACCTTCTGCCATATCTACGGTCCAATCCAAGCTAACGACATCAACTCCTGTCAAAGCCAATCTCTCAAGCAAGCCCCCAGAGCCACTTGCATAAAGGATCAGAGGCAGATCTGGATGGGTCTGTTTCACAGTATCCACAATTTGCTTTAGGTATGGCAGACTGAACACCTCAAAATCCACGGGGCTGAGTTCTGTGGCCCATGAATCAAAGATCTGAACGGCCTGAGCTCCATTATCCGCTTGGTACTGAACATATTTGGCCATGGAAGTAGCAAACTTCTGAAGTAATGCATGAAGCACCTGAAAGAGGAACCAGATGTACACATAAGTAAACTACAGCAAGAACTTCATCTTGACTAAAGATAAGAAAACCGATTTTGTAAAAGATTTCAACTTGAAACTATGTAAACCGTAGACTTGTTGCTGTTGGTGTCTAGTATTATCAAAAGACAGCAAATGTACTACCTGGACAATGTTGGTTGGGTTGGGAGTCCCAAGATACCATACAAAGTGGCATGGTTATGAGCTACAAACTCTGAGCCAATAGTCAAGGAATATAAGAATTGAAAAAAAAAAAAATCTTAATCAATCACAACATGCCAATAAAGGCCTAGATGACCTAGAATACGATGTTATAACCCGTTAGGCAATAAACCTCAGGTGACCACCGTGTAACCATGAGCAGCTGTCTTGTTATATTCTCACTGGTTTTTCATTGAAGTGACCTTGCATTTTAGCAAAACTAAAGCGAAGAGCCAACAAGTACCTTGGGTTGAGAGAAAGCTAATCTCTTTATCTTTGTAAAATGCTTCGATGAACCACCTTCGACTACATAAGATGCCAGGGTGAAAGGAGCACCAACAAAACCAAGCATTGCTGCCTGATTATCTACCTGGAAAAGAAAGGATATGGTGTTGGTATGTCAAGTGGTTGAGAGACAGAAGACATTCTAATATTCATCAAATGTAAACAAAGTAACGCAAATTTCATAATCTAACTATCTAAATACTGTTGACTTTAAAGGTTCCAAAGAGAGCTCTATGAATGACAATACGTGAAAACTACTTCATTCTCTTATCTAACAGTTTTCTCTGAACATCAGGAAACGTTTTCTTTCCTTTTTTTTGTTGTAAGAGAATGTGCAAATTGCTTCATTTATGTAGTGCATATGATTGAATTAACGTTATGCAAAAAAATGACCTAATATAATTTGATATCCATAAATGAAAACTAAAAGGAAAACAAGCTAAGAAGGACCTCTTTTCGCAAAATTGTCAACGCTTCTCCAACATAGGGAACTGACTCTTCAGGAACAAATTCTCTCACTTGGTCAACATCCTCAGCTGTTTGTAGAGGACTGAATATGATAGGACCCTTACCCTTCACAATGTCAAATGGTATGTTCATCCCAGAAAGAGGAGTTAAAATGTCTGAGAACAAAATGACCTGTCATAAGTTGACACAAAATGTTAGAAAATAAAGCAAGCAACTAATTCAACTTATACATAGATAAATTTGCTAAACACAAACAAGAGATTTGTATCCCACAAAAACATCTTACCCCATCAGGTTTAAAAACTTTCCAAGGCTGCAATGAGATCTCCACTACAAGATCAACATTTTCTGATCTTTCACGAAATGAAGGATGCTTCTCGCAAAGAATTTGATAACTCTGTCATGATAAATTCTCAACAGGTCAGGCTCCAAGCTTAAATGTACATATTATGTGTATATATATCCAATGCGCTATCCACTAGGTACTAGCCGGATGCCTAGTGTTTTAACTAGGTTCCTCTCCAACGCTTCAAGAAGGTCCTTATTGAACATAAAATCTTAGGTCAGATTTAGTTTATTGGTTTTTTCACTCTGCTGGTTGCTATTGGTCATCACAATTATTTCTCCAAATCAAGGTTCCCAAACAGAATATACCGACAAGGAATCCCACCACAAGGGAGAAAATGGAAATACATTTCTAAAATATGGAATACAAAGTACAAACAAGAACCAATGATGCCCAAACCAAGCAATAAAAACCTGCCTTCATGTACCTCCCTGCTTGCCTCATGAGCCAAACCGGGGGCCTTTCGACATCTTCCCCACGAACCGCATTAAGCAATAGTAGGTCTGCAACAGAGGCAATTTTGGGTTCTGCCACAGTCCCTGAACATGGTTTTTTTCCATGATTTAGTAGAAAACTCGAACCAATAATTGAACACATACATAGCTAAAAGTACACTCTTGACAGTTAATTGACGTTGATTTCCTCAAGCTTAACAAGTAAGTAACGCAAGAAAACAAAAGTCACAATTACACAGAGCAAATTCTACAATATAATTTCAAGATTGTAAAATAGTCAAGAACTGTCGAGTGAGCTGAAATTTGTTTGAAATTCAATACGTCCATTGATATCAATGTGACTAGCTGTCTGGCAGCCGAGAAAAATGGCAAGAAAGAAACAGACTTGCAATTTCCCAATATGACAAGGTTGATTACATTTGAGCGGAACTATCCAAAATTTTGAAAAAGCCAGAAAATCGTTTTCTCATCAACGACAAGAAGAAATCCATGAAAATTTATAACAAAATAGAAAGAGACAAAATTGGAAGGAGAAATTACCTCCAAGGGAACAGTGGAATCGGGATTTCGAAGCTAATCTGGATCTTGAAGAGGAAGCCAAAGAGAGGACAGAGAAAGAAGGTACGGAGTTGTAATTATAAACGCACGACATGCTTGGCACAGAATTGGAGAGTTGGAAGCTTTGGTATTATGAATCTCTCTCTTTCTCTCTCTGTCCTGAAACAGAGAGTCGGAGAAGAAGAAGAAGAGAAGACGATGATAAAATGAAGATAAGGGAAGGAACAGAAAATCTCGAGTTTGGATTTCCCTAAAGCCCATTGATCTTCGCCACTTCAGCTAAACGTAGGGAGCACTGGGCCCACTTCTACAAGGCGCTATAACTCAAGGCGACTTTATTTATTTATCTATTTATTTTTTGAGGTACACTTTATATCTGTATTTGTTTGTATACTACATTAAAAAAGTTGTCGTTTTTAAGAGAATATGTCATGTTGGTTTCCTTTTTGAAACTTTTTGTCATTTCCAAGAATTTTTTTTAAAAAACAAAATTTGATAAATATATCTTTTAATATTCATTTTTCATAAATGCTAGACATACTTATTTGTAACATAACTTAACAAATAATATAAATAGTATTATGGTATAATTTTTTTCAAAGTGTGAATATACAAACTATTAAAGTTGTGGCATAACATGTAATTTTATCTTTTTTTTTAAACCTTGCATTTAAGCAATCAACAGAATTATGGCCTATACCCACAAATACTATAGTTTTAATTCATTCTCGTATGAAAGCGGTTACTACTTTCTGACGGTGGAGATGGGTGCGAAGGGTGGCCTAGTGACAGTAAGGTGCGCTATGCTCTCTGGTATGATGGTCGGGGTGGTCTAATGTGGGAGTTGTATGGTGGTGGCATGAAGGGATGAGCATGGTTGCACGTTGGTGACGGGGGCAGCTGAGAAAGGGGCCTGAGACTTTTAGCTGGTGGATGAATCTATGGTGGACAGATCTGTAATCTGCTATTGTTCTCTGGTGAAGAAGGTAGTGTTATGAAAATAATGCGATAGAAACAAAAAACAAAAACACATAGAGTGGAAACCTAAAACGGGAAAAAAAACACAAGCAGAGGAAAAGAAAATCACTAAATTTGCGAAGATTACAATGGAAGCATTAGAGAGGCTAAAAATTCGCTAATTATAAAACCCTCACGCAATAAATCATATATATAAGTATAGACAAAACCGTATGGGCCCAAAAACATAAATTAAATGGCCCAAAAACAACGGTCCGTACTGTAAGGGCTCCACCTTTGCACCCTCGATGAGATCAGTGGTGGGCTACGGGATCGGGCCTATATTGCTGCCACCACAGATTTTATGAAAAATTTCACTTTTGTTTTTCATCACAATTGTGGCACCGTGAACTTTTCTGAGCGGACCAAACTGAATTCAGGTCACCATACTCTAACAGGTAGGGGTAAAGGGAGGCTAGGTGGTGGTTAGTGGCGGAGGCGTCAAAGGCCAAGGGGGCAGAATTTTTGGGCAGGGGACACCTTTCCTTCTTGGCACAGGATCTAGCAAGGGCTTGCTCGGCGGACTTGGACCAATTGCTATGACATTTCCTCTGTTTTAGAGTTTTTTAGTTATTTAATAATTGTGGTGATTTTATCCTTTTTGTGTGGTTTTTGAGTTTTGATTTCATTCAATATGGAATGGAATGAGGAGGTGGTCTTCCCACCTTCAGTTTTGGCTTGTTTGTCTCCACTGTCTGTTGTCAGCGGAATGTGTTTAGATGTTCGACTAGATCATTCGTCTAGGTTGTCTTGTTTATGTCCTTTTAAGAGAGGGTCTAATTTCAGTTGGTTGATTTGATCCATCGACTGTTGTGATGCTTGTAATGAGCCTTGTCGAGCTCTAGTCTTTATCTTGAGCATAATTTTTTATTTTTAGGTCTGGATACTTAAAATTTGTTCATGTGTTATTGTTGTCCTTGCCAGTGGATTCAGTCAATGATTGGGAGCAAATTCTCTTAAGACAGGTCATATGTGATGACTAAGTAATCTTTTGTTTTAATGAAGATTTAAACATATGAGCATGACTAATGAAGTTTGTAATCATTCTCGTATGAAAGAGATGATGTCGTTTTTACGTTTTTCATTTTCTCAAAATGATGCAAATCAAATTCAAGTTCGATACTGAGATCGTTTTTATGTTATTATTCAATGAATTAATTTTTCCGATGCAAATCACATTCAAGATTAAGAAGCTCAAGAAGTCGAGAACGATCTGATTAAAAAAAAAAAAAAAGTCAAGAACG
The DNA here is from genome assembly GCA_025403435.1 of Artocarpus heterophyllus. Classification (NCBI taxonomy): domain Eukaryota; kingdom Viridiplantae; phylum Streptophyta; class Magnoliopsida; order Rosales; family Moraceae; genus Artocarpus; species Artocarpus heterophyllus. The sequence goes on from CM046353.1 coordinate 6,490,558, forward strand.
ATGTCATGCAAATCAGATTTTAAGAAGGTCAGAACGATGTCGTTTTTAGGTTATTCTTTTTATGCACTTCCAAAAAAAAGTCAAGAGCGATGTCGTTTTATGCTGTTCATTCTTCTGATCCAAAATGAGGTCAAGAATGATGTCGTTGTTACGTTAATTCATTTTCTGATACAAATGAATTCAAGGTGGTCAGGAAATTGCGGTAAATCAAATTACAAAGAACAATTTTTTTCAATCGCTAACAAGTATTGTAAACAAGATGATGATCTCAAAATTGAGCCAAAATAATGCATCATTATAAGAAAGGTTGAAGAAAAAGCCATATAATATGTTTACTTTTAAGAAAATAAAAAGGTAGCTTTGTCCCACATTAGTTTGTAACTAAAAAATGGAAGTGTGAAGTTTATATAAAGACCCTAATGCCTTTGTTTTAAATTTCTCCATCATAAACATTTTAAGTGTTAGTTTCCGGGTTCTATTTAAAATTCTCTGTGTTTGCTCTAGCAAAGGTGACATGTCTTTCGTCACCTTTGGTGTTTGTCGTCGTTCTTAGTAACATGTTGCTTATGTTCTGATGGTTGTGGCATTTTGTCTTTCTCCATTTTAGAGCCATTTATGTTGTTTCTAACTTCAAATAGACAATAAGAAATGCCAAAGTTTCATGGATTGAGCCATCTGTTGTGAATGGACTGTTTTATTTTACTTTTTAAAATTTTTAGTTGGCCTTTTATTATATCTTTTGTCCTGTTAGTCAATGCCTTAATTCATATGGAATACTTCACAATTTATTGACCTTCATTGTAAGCATCCATCCCTCCTATCACCAACATTGCGAGAAATACAGCCAAAAACTTTTCTCTATCAACAATGATTGTAACAATACAGTCTTTCCACCATAAATCAGTTCCCTATCCAAACCATTTCTTGATTTTCCTACTTCCTCCGCAACCACCAATTTTCTATCATTTCCATGAATTTTGTCTCACAGAGATTGCAGTGCAGGTTAATTTTTTTTTTGGGCCAGTTTATGAATTAATAACTATCTATGGTTTGTTTGTCATTAACACACATGTTAACTATAGTAACTAATAATATTGGTATAGTTTTGGTCTAAAGAAATATTTCCTGTAAACTTTTTACTTATTATTGCTTATATCTTAATTTCACTCATTACAATAATTTTTTTCCTTTATTGCATATGCATTTTGATCCTGTCGGGATTTAAGAGTGAATGTAAGAGGAAGAACTTTGCTGCTTATGACAATTGAACAGCTACCCCTTGTTGTAGGAGGCAGTTTCTCCTATTTATTTGTTTAAATATGATCAACTTCAACTTTTATTGAGAAGCTACCGTCTCCAGTTGAATGCTACAATAATTTCTTTCACTTATTTGACAAGTACTAGCCTCCAAATCGCTAAATACAACGAACTTTCCTCGCCATAACCTTCTAGTCCACCAGTTACATTTTAAACCAATGGAAATTTGAAGGGTTGAAGTTGAAATATCATCGTTACTTGTGGTACAAACAATTTGACAAGACATGTAAATTAAACATTGAGGTAACCAAAATTATGCAACAATGAAGCGCCAAAAGAGTTGTACAAGCAGCCAAAGTGCTAAGAAGCAGAAACAAAAACTGGTGACTTATCTCATCTCTTGAGGAACAACAAGCTTAGTACCTTATGCAAACCAAACAAACTACTAACATCTTATTCGCTTGAAGATCCGACATCATCATCTTCATGTTCTGTCACAACCTTCTCTAAAAACCCTTTGCGAACTCCATCGATAACAGCTTTACTCGATTGATCACTTCCACTCTGGCCATCGTTGAGTACAGGGTCGGATTGGCAGAGAACTAATGCCACACCTGGATATTTCAAGGGGAAAAAGAGAAACAGCGGAATGCGCACATTAAGAAATACATATGTCAAGACTTTCAACAGAGTAACTAAGAGTTTCAAAGCAGCTAATCAACAAAACATGACAAAGGGCTTTCCTTCTTACAAATTCCTAATCAAATATGCTTTGTTTACCGAAAGAAATCACAAATTCCTAAGCAATTTTTTACACATGAATTTTCTATTTTCAAGTTCTTATAGATTTACAAGCAAACTAATTCTCAACAAATCAGATTTGGACAACATGTACAAAATTCATAAAAACTTGCCAGTAAACTAAAAGGAAATACATCTCTCAGTCTTAAGTAAACAAAGCACTGAAAATAAGCAAACACTAAAGAGAGTATAATCAGATCAAAAGTTCCAGAAAGTTCAAAAAGTTTTGTTTAATATAATGCCAACATATCCTGCTAATCATGTTCTCTTTGGAGCTAAAATGAATAAGAAAGAGAGAAAATTGAACATTCAATTGGGAAAAATTAAATAAAAGGAAAAAAAAAAAAAGACCGACCTGTATTCTTCGAGAAAGCCATCGTCGTCAAGATCAGCATCGTCTTCGAGATCTTCGAGCTCGTCTTCGGTTTTTCTGTCAATCCAAGACTTGTCCTTTGGAAGAGAGGCTTCGTCTTCGGCTTCCGTGAATGGCGGAGGCTTGAAAGCCGGTGGCTTGGGCGGCAGATTCCCAAGCTTTCTGTGTATGTCATCCCACTGCGTAGATGCTCCTTCTACGTCCTTGTACACGAAGTGATAATCCCCCATTGTTGCTTTTCTGATCTCTCAATACACAAATGTAATATTCCTGTATTTGTATTTTTAGTTTACGAAACTATGGACGTTTTTATTTTACAAAAATTATGTACATATAAATAAGTAATTTAAAATTATTTAATTATGTTTTAAAAATTAAGGTTGTAATTATATAATTTTGATGTAGAGACTTATAAGATTTAAAAATATGACAACAAAAAATGTAATAAATGTACGAAAATTTTCTAGTAAGAAACTTATAAAATTATTTAAAATTAAAAATATTTATAAGAGTTTTACGTTAAATTAAAAAAAGATTTTAATGAATACGTTTTATCAATTTATTAGTGTAAAAATTTTAAAGATTGCGCTTTGAGAAACTAATATGTTAGACTCTAAGTGTGAATTATAAGAAATTATTATTATGTTAAGTTTAAAAAGGAATAAGTTTTAAGAAATCAATATGTTAATTTTAAGATAATAAAAGATAATAAAAGTATAATGATAATTTAAGGAAGGATTTAGATATAATTTAAAAGAGGAATTTATAATGATATTTATGTTTTTAAAAAAAGTTCTAGGAAATTATTATTATCATGTTTTAAGAAATTAATGGTACGATGTATGTAAAAAATTAAGTCTTTAGAAATTATGATTATGTTAAAACATAATAATTATTATTATGTTTAAAGAAATCAATATTTCTTTGAAAGAAATATTTTAAGAAATCATTATCAAGGTCTTGCTTTAAGAAAAAAATTATTCTATAATTTAAAAATTTTATGTTAATGCATATTTAAAATTTAAATTAAGTAATTAAATAACGATCACATAAGCAAATGTGTTATAATTTTCAGGCTCTTTCGTTTCTTCAAACTTAGAGCCTACGTGTATTTTTTTGGAAGCCTTCACCCCAGCTTGTACGCTGGGGCATTTGAATTGTCAGTGGTGTAAAGAGATTGCAAGTCAAGTAAGTTAGATGTACGAAAAATCTTCCACGAGATAGTTGGCATAGGGACCCACATGCAACACTGAAGTGTCAACGACGGAGAAGACTTAAAAAGTGCAAAATAACTCTATTTTCGTAGGTTATAGAGCAATTAAGTAGCCCACTTGTGTAAACGGGAAAAAATAGTACGGAGAAGACTTAGAAAGTGGAGTCTCTGGACTCTAGGAAGAAAACAGTTGAAAGGGCGATAGGATATGAATGTTAGATTTTGTTTTCCCTAATTTAAATAAAGACCAACACGATCCTTGAATTAGATTGAGCACAAAACTTAAAATTTCCTACAATTTCACTTATTACTATGCATAAAAATTCATTGTTGTACTAATGCATAGTAATATTGTTGAATTACTGAATTTTCTGCAGCCCGATCATAAAAGCATCAACATATGTTGCGGCGGCTAACGATGATGAAACTCCATCAAATTAAATTGATAAAATAAGAATCGACAAAAAATGGTAATATTAGCTGTTAGGTTTCTGACCGAAAAGTCATTGCCACATGTCCCAAGCAACTTATAAGTTTTGTGGTTCAACTCTAATTATGGCATCTTCACATGTCTAGCATTATGATACACGCCACTCAATAACCATGATAATCGTTTTTATTCAGCAAAAAAAAAAAAAAAAAAAAAAGCACCATAATAATCGTACACACCGGCGTTGGGAAACAAAAAGAGGGTCAACGTGAATATCCCCTTGTGTCCACTTCCAATTTGCATTGTGGTCCACAATTCAAATCCTCCAATGAATCAACATAAAAGAAGCTCCATTTTTCCATGGCCCTTCTTTTTAACTCCGTTTTGAACTAGGCTATTCCAGTGTTAAGCTGCTTCCTTGATTACCTACCCATAACAAATGGCACTTCAAAACCTCTCTAGGTTATTTCCATTTTTGTTTTTATCCCTCCATGTAATTGCTCTTTATTCCATCATGGGCTTATTGCAACCTACTTTGTTCACTGCCGCTGCAATATTCAGTAATGAAACTGACAGGTTAGCTCTGCTCAAATTCAAAGAATCAATTCCCATCGATCCAAATGGAGTCCTAAGCTCATGGAATGACTCTGTTCCCTTCTGCTACTGGCCTGGAATTGCATGCAGCGTTCGGCATCAACGGGTGACGGCCTTGGAGTTGGAAGGCTATAACTTGCAAGGAACCATATCGCCTTACATTGGAAACCTCTCCTTTATGAGGTACATTAATCTCAGAAATAATAGCTTTTTCAGCAAAATTCCACAGCAAGTTGATCGTTTGTTCCGACTACAACATCTCAATCTGAGTCGCAACATGTTGGAAGGTAAAGTTCCAGTCAACTTGAGCTACTGCTCACAACTCCGCGTGTTAAATATCAAAGAAAACAAATTTACTGGAACTATTCCTTCAGAGATTGGCACTTTGAAGAATCTTGTTTTCCTTAGTCTTCAAAAAAATAATCTCACAGGAGGCATCCCACTTTCCTTGGGTAACATTTCATCGCTCAGAATACTTTCTCTAACATATAACAATCTCGTGGGAAATGTTCCCAGTGTGTTAGGAAACTTGAAAAGATTAACATTTTTAAGTTTAGCTTGTAATAATCTGTCCGGTACAATCCCTCTCTCCCTTTACAATATGTCCTCTCTTCTCATATTTTCAATGGCAGTGAATAATTTTGAAGGGACTCTTCCTCCTAACATAGGCCACACCCTCCCTAACCTCCAAGGATTTGGCATTGATACTAATGAACTCTCTGGGATAATTCCGGAATCTTTTTCCAATATTTCTCAGCTTCAAATACTTGATATTGGAGGAAATAATTTTTTTGGTCAAGTTCCAACCAGTTTGGGAAATGTTCAACATCTCCAAGAGCTCATTTTGAGTGCTAATAATCTCGGAAATTATGCTGCTAATAGCTTGAATTTTCTTTCATCATTAAAAAACTGCAGCCAAATGAAAACATTACAGTTTAATATGAACAGTTTTGAAGGCGTCTTACCCGATTCTGTAGCAAATTTGTCAACCCAGCTCACTAATTTTCTTGCTGGCAATAATCAAATATCCGGAAATATCCCTCCAACATTAGAAAATCTAGTCAACTTAACCATCTTGGGTTTGGAAAAAAATCGCTTCATAGGATTTTTTCCAGACACTTTGGGGAAGTTACAAAATTTGCAAGTTTTGGCTTTAGATTCAAATTCATTGTCAGGACAAATACCCTCCTCTATAGGAAACCTCACCCAAATGAATGAACTTTATCTATCCTATAACAAGCTAAATGGAAGCATTCCACTGGAGATTGAACACTGCAAGACTCTGCAATATCTTGACATGTCAAATAATAAATTTGGCGGAACAATCCCTGCAGAAATTTTTGCTCTTTCCTCCTTATCTATCTTACTCGACTTGTCATGGAACTCATTCACTGGAAACTTGCCCATGGAAGTGGGCAAGCTAAAGAATATTAATATACTTGACCTATCTGAAAACAATCTCGCTAAAGAAATCCCAGAAACTATTGGAGATTGTCAGAGTCTAGAATTCCTTTACCTACAAGGGAACTACTTTGAAGGGATCCTACCTTATGCTTTTGCTTCTCTGAGAGGACTTCGACACTTGGATCTTTCACGAAATAACCTTTCAGGAAAAATTCCAAGGGATCTAGAGGAACTTCGTGGCTTGCAATATCTAAATCTTTCTTTCAACAACCTGGAGGGAGAAGTACCAAACAAAGGCGTCTTTCAAAATGCAAGTGCATTATCAGTAGTTGGAAATTCTAAGCTGTGTGGTGGTGTTCCAAAATTGCAACTTCCAAGATGCCTAGTTAAAGATTCTAGACAGAAAAATAAGACCAAAGTTCTCAAACTAGCAATTATTTTAGTTTGCATGGCTGCACTTTTTTTGCTCTCATCTTTACTAGTTATTTATTGGAGGAAAAAATCACAAATGAAATTGACACGTACACTTTCAACAATGAGGTTTTTCTCAAAAGTATCATACAAGACGCTTTATCAGGCTACCAATGGATTCTCTTCGAGCATGTTAATCGGAACAGGTAGCTTTGGCTGTGTATATAGAGGCATTCTTGGTCAGGACGAAAATCTAATTGCTGTAAAGGTCTTCAATATTATAAGAAAAGGAGCTTCCAAGAGTTTCCTCGTCGAATGCAATGCATTGAGAAATATTAGACATCGAAATCTTATTAAGATTGTGACCTGTTGTTCTAGCATGGATTACAATGGTAACGAATTCAAGGCTATAGTCTTCGAGTATATGTCAAATGGAAGCTTAGAGAAATGGTTGCATCCAGTGACTGATGGTGGAAATCGATCCATGGGTTTGGACTTGATTCAGAGACTAAATATTGTTGTAGATGTGGCCTCTGCAATACACTATCTTCACGAGGGTTGTACCCAACTGATCATCCATTGCGACTTGAAGCCTAGCAATGTTCTTCTCGACAATGAGATGGTTGCCCATGTAAGTGATTTTGGATTAGCGAGATTGATTTCAAATGACAATGACTTCTCCAAAAGCCAAACTAGCACAAATGGAATAAAGGGAACAATTGGTTATGCTGCTCCAGGTAACGACTCGTCAACACCTTTTTCCCTTATTCTTGTGACAATTGTTGCTAAATTGGAAAATACTAGCAATAGTCTAAATTCGATATATAAAATATATCTTCAGTCTTTTTTTCATGATACTTCAATGTGGTCAAACTAAAATATCTACAACACTTGTTTTACGAAAGGGAGACTAATCCAAACTTTTTTATTGTTATAATTGTAGAGTATGCAATGGGTGGTGAACCATCAAAACAAGGGGATGTGTACAGCTATGGCATTCTTTTGTTGGAGATGTTCATTGGAAAGAGACCCACCGATGAAATGTTCAAAGACAATTTCAATATTCATAACTTCGTGAAAATGGCATTGCCCGAAAGAGTAGTGCAAATTATGGACTCTCGTCTTCTTTCTATAGAAGTTGAGGAAACAATAACAGAGAGAAGAGAAGATGGAAGAAACTATGGGAACAGTGGAGGTATTGAGATTGATGTCAAAGAAAGATTAGGCCACATTAACTTTGAGAGCCCAAACCAGATTAGCGTTCATCATCTGCAGAGCTGCTTGGTTTCAATCTTGGAAATTGGACTTGCCTGTTCAGAAGAATTGCCAAATGAAAGGATGAACATAGGAGATGTTATCAGGGAGCTACAACATATTAGAAATGCTTATCTAGGCGTTGTCATCCGCGAACAGACACGAAGAACTGGCGAAGTTAAAGGTACTACCACAAAATTTTACTTGCATTAGCTTATAATTTTTCAAAATCACTTTCACGGTAAGATCTAAAATAGAGATGTCTAACACTAACATTCAGTAATGACCCTGCAGCTGTTGGAAGGTACATGTGCCATGATAAATTATGACTAAAATCTGCCATGATAAATCTTATTTAGAATTTTTTTTTCCAATGTGTTTTATTCAAAAGTGCAAGTTTCATTTTGGCATTTTCATTCCCTGGACTGGCAAAGAAAAAAAAAACTAACTTTTGTTCAAACTGTAGGAGCTTGAAGCAAAGGGGAAATAGCTGAAGTGGTTTCGTCCATTCCCCCACCGAATAGTAATTATATACTTATTCCCCTTCTTCCTTTCGTTTGGATATGCCTATCTAATTACTACGATGTGTTGTATAAATAATCACATATAGTTTCTTGTGTGATGTTGTAATGAATTTAACTTCATACTCTAGTATTTATGTTTATACTCGTATAGGCCATATTTGATAAACTGTATTGTATTGTATAAGGTGTTTTGGATTGTATTATATTGTGTTGTTTTATTATAATACAATACGGTGTTTGGTGCATAACATATTTTAAAAAGGTCAAAATGTAATTTTCTAAAGTTTAAGGGGCTAAAATGTAATTTTTCAAAAATTTTGGGCCAAATATAATTTTATCAAAATTAAGAGGTTGGAAAATAAATTTTCAAAAAATGTGGAGGGGGGGTTAAAATATAATTTTTTAAAAATTGGGGTCAAATATAATTTTTAAAAATTGAGAGGTTAAAATGCAATTTTAGAAAATACAAATTTGCCCTACAATTTTAAAAATTATAGATTCTAGCCTAATTTTCTATTGGCCTAACCCCAACTATGTGTTGAATCCAACTCCGACAAAAACCATAGGCTCGGTGTAAAATAATACAATACAATACATTGAAAAATAAGCCATATATACACATCCGCATTTAAGGACATAGAAATATCCTCAATTAATTGTACTGCATGACATATACATCGTCTCTCGGCCTATTATGCCAAAATATGAGGTGGCTACAAAATTTTAAGAATTACTGAACCTACTATTAAGAATTACTGATATACACGTCCATAAAAAGATGCAATGATATTAAAGGCCACACATATGTATATAGTACATATACAATTGTGTACATAAAAATGAGTTAAATTTTTATCATTTAATATCCTAATTATGGTTTATTAACTGACATCTATTGACAAGTAGACTACATTGTCTAAGTATTAATAAAATTTAAGATTCCATGTGAAAGTTTAAAGTTCATAGTTTATCTTACATATTACAAATAATAAAATATTCAAGGTATATGGGTGCAATTTTACCTTTCAATATATTTTTAGACTGAAAAAACACTTTTTTGACCAAAAAAGACCTTAGCTAGGCACTTAGATAACATTAAAAATAAATAAATAAATAATTATTAGGAGCTACAAGGACACAGAGATAACAACACAAGCGACAAGCATAACGTAGCAAGATGAAAATCTCTCTGTCTCTCTGTGTTTTTTTAACTCTAATGGGAAATTCAAAATTTCACTGCAACTACTTTTTGCACGCGTTTTTGGCATAAATGTTGGCCTCGCCTTTCATCCAGCATAATGTTACAGCCACAGATCAAACACTGTCTTTAGCAATGCAACAAGATAATAGTCTTTGCTCATACGATGCATTGCGCCAAAAAGGTAAGAGCAGACCCTTGCAGGAGAATTCTCATTGATTATATTTAATTTGATTTGTTAACAATTGGGTGCATCTAATTCGTATATTCATATACCAAAGGATAAAAAAAACAATTGACAATTACAACAAAAGAAGAAAATGATGATCAGCTAGTAAACTAGAAGGAGATAATGAGTAAAGGACAAGGTGAGGAACAACAAAGAAAGTGAATCAAAAAATTGTATCAATTGTAAGCTTCCTTTTAGGTGGAGATTTCTCAACTATCTGTTTTTGGAGGTCCATGAAAGTGGAACCTTTGTTGGCAAATAATCTCCGTAGGTTAATCACTGAAAGCTCATTGAAACTAGCAACTGCAAGATCAGCCTGCTCTAGATCATACCTGCATATGCCAACATGAAACACATAAGCAACATAAGACAACTATATGGAACACCCGTTTCAAAATATCTGTTTAGTTTGTTGGTAATATCTGTTTAGTTTGTTGGTTTGAAACGAGGTCGTTGAACTTATATTTTGTCAAATATAAGGTCTGAAAAGTATGGTTTGAAAAATGAGTTCAAAATGTTGAAGATAGGGGCGGACATATTTCCAGATTTGGGTTGTTTTTTGGGTTCAAACTATCAAATCAATGGTTCAAACTCAAACACAAAGAAACTTCGGTTCAAACCACATAAACCATCCAACCAAACGCACCCCAAGTTTTGATTATTTAAGAGAGTTGTCGTAGAAAATGGGATCGCATCAAATTTTCATGCGTTTTCAAGAATCAACAGAAACAATAATCATAAGTACCAAATTAAACAATTAACTTTTCTGTAAGCTACTATCTAGGATTCCAAGATAACAAGTTTTGTTGAGTTTGAGGTTCCTCACGCAGGATGAGCACCGATTAATGCAACAGCCATCATCGTGCAGTTGTGGGCTGCAGTTATGCCTCTGGGATCATCCTCAAACACCACGCACTTCGATGGTTTCCGATCAAGCTGCATTCAATACCATGAGAATGATTTGCAGAAAAAAGAAATAAAAGGGAAAGTTATCATAATTTAATTTTTTGGCTTCGAGGTGCTTTATTGCTCTCTTCTAGAATGCATGTTGCACCAGTCGAGTATTCAATGAGACTAAGGGACAATACCTTTACAGCTGCTGAAAGAAATCTATGAGCTATGGATTCCATGCCATCTTCCTCCGTTACAATTGCCTGCAGCCAAAGAAGTTGTAATCAGCTGAAGCAGTTCTACAATCTGACATTAGTGAATGGATCAGAAATTCTGTGTCCTCACTAAATGGGCAGTTACCATTTGGTGTCCTCTATAAGACCTCCAGGGCATTATGCAAACAAAGAAAATTAGCAATAAATGGAGTGACTTCAAGATTAGGATAAAAGTAAGAGAACTACTTGCAATCTTATGCTAAACTCGAGTCTGTTGCAATAGAATTTTCTAACCACGAATATGTACACCAGAAGAACATGTTAATCATTGAAGATCACCAACCTGAAAATACTTTTTTAGGCCTGTCCGATCTAGGGCTTCGACCATGTTTCTCCGATCAAGACTCGAAACCAAAGCGCAAGGGATACGAGCTGTAGAAACTGCATCTAGCCATTCTTTGAGGCCCTCCATGGGTTTGTCAAGCTAAAATGTAGAGGGACATAGCAAACGAATAGTGTAAATAGCTGCTTCCAAGGGATAACACATGAATTATAGGGTATGCTACCTCAAGAACTCACCTTCAGAAAATTGTCGTAGTATATCTGTTCAAATCTTGAAGCCAATCTATCTACCTCACTTTCAGCTTCATCCCAAAGTAAAAGCTAATAATTTTTAAATACGTGCAAGAGATATTCAATAAGGGGGAAAATATAGACGGTTCAAAAGATATTTAATACTCTCAATACACATAAGAACATAAACCCTAAGTCCAATCTCCAAACCTTATGCAACACATGATCAGCTCCTGCATATAGCATCACTCTTTGCAATTCAACATCTTCAGGAATTTCCCTTCCTACACACAAGATTCAAGTTTTTGAGAGGAAAAAAAAGGGGGTATAGCATCCAAACCCAATTACAACAAACAACGCCTAAACAGTTCAATTGATCAGGAAAAAAAATGTATTTTTCCAATCAATTGAACCACAATTCTGAAAAGGAATTTTCCAACATTCTTAGAGGGAGTGTGTGTAAATAATATTCTCTCTCTCTCTCTCTCTCTCTCTCTCACACACACACACACACACAGAAACACACACACAGAGATATAAGAGAAATTTTATTTGATAGACACCAAAGACTTATGGTATGGATTCTGCAAGCCACAGCCAGTGATCCCCATCACAAAGAGCACATAGTTAAAGGGAAAATTTGCTGCATACCCTCTTCTAAAGCCAGCTGCTGCCATGATGCCAACTTCAAAGCCCGAGTATCCACCTGAAACACATTTTTCATGCAGTTGTATGAGGTGACTAATTAGTGTATATTCAAGTTTCTCAAATACATTGCCGGGTTTGGAAACTTACCACAACATTGTCAAATGAAAAAATAAGACCATAAGCTTCATCTGGCTTCATAGCATAGCGTATACGTTGAAGAAAACCTTCTTGCAATTTCTCATTCAAAAAATCCTATTTGCAATCAGAGTTAAACACTGGTTAAAGTCTATTATTCTCAGCCACCTAAAGAAAGCATAGTAACTAAATCAAATTCAATCAATAAAACATTGTAGGACTTAGGAGGACCAGTTTAATTACAAATGAAATTATATTAATGAGCTAAATTCCTTACCACATCAATCTTTAGAGGCCCATCTAATCTAAAAGTCTCAAAACCTTCCCCGTATTCAGCTCCAATAGCCTGAGAAAGGCAAGCCAACAAAAGCAACAATACCTTTAATTCAATATAAATCACTCACAAAAATAAAACAAAAAACAAGAAAATTAATATCACACACACACAAAATAAAAATGAAAATAAAAAAGGGAAATTAAGGCAAGCGAAGAAACTAAAATTGAAAATTCCAATAAAAAAATCAATAAATAAACAAACCACTAAAAGGGGCAAAAGAATTGACGATTGAGAACAGAACCTCTTGCATAAAAAGCTTGTTGGGCATGATAGAAAGCTCATTTTCGTCGAACCCACAAGCGTTTCTGACAACTAAATGCTTCTTAATGAGGTCGAAACGCTTAAATCTCTGCTAAAATCCACGTCAAAGTTACATGGTGATATTGAAGAAGATAATTAAACAAACGAATAAAAGAATGAAAAAAAAAAAAAAAGAAAAGAGAGACGCATAAAGGGCTTACCGAAAATCTGAGGTTTGAAGGGAATGAAGAGAGAGAAATACGAGATGAAGTTGGACATGGAAGGAGCAGAGAAGAGGCTCTGAAATTGCTACAAGCGCAGTCCATGGAAGGAAGACGCGATAAAGCTCCCAAAGCCGGTAGAATAGAAGGGGCTGCCCTTTTATTTATTGATTTATTTATTTTGGATGTTCAATTTCGCTCTTTTTTTGGCTTTAAGAATGGAGATAAAATTAACTGATGGAAAAATGGTGATAGAATTGATTTATGTAGGGTTTATACACGTGAAGATCCGGGTTCCTTTTTGCAAGCCCCGTGACGACGGTGGGAAAAAGGAACCAAAAAACGACAGGTGAGAAAAAAAAGGGCATCAAAGAAAGAAAACGACAACACGTGGGAAAGTGCAAGAAAGAACTACGTAAAAGGATTAATTTCACATTTAACCTATGAGAAATAATAGTTATCTTATTTTGGTCCATAAGCTTTCAACAGACACACTAATAGCTTCCAAGCTTTTCAAATGTTACACTAATAGTATCTATATAACAAAAACATAAAATTTTGATAAATTTCATCACATATGTGGTACACGTGATTTGTTAACGAGCAATAACCAAAAATTACTTATTAAGTAATTTGTTTTAGGTAGATGTTTGAATCGGACTATGTGTGTTCACTTGATAAAATTAGTCAGTTTTCAAGGTCTTTGTTGCAAAGGTATTACTAGTGTAATATTTGAAAGTCTTGGGAATCATTAACATGTCAATTAAAAGTTAAGATGTTAAAGTAAGACAATTGATATTCCTCACCGACTAAAGTAAAATAAAATTTTTAAAAAATAAATAACTATGACGAATGTAATGCTATAGTTGCATTGGGCTGCTTACTGAAATACTAATAGAATAACAACAGTAATAGGAATAGAATTGAATAGAAAGACAATTTTTTTATAATACGTAAGATAATCCTTTGACGAGTGAGGACAACCTAATTGGTTGTAAGTCTCTACACCTTAACTTATGGTTGAGGGTTCGAGTTACGTGAACCCCACTCAATAGTGGTGTTATTCCCTTTCCCCTCCTCCCTCCCCTTGTATCAAAAAAAAAATGATAATCGCTTCGTTTGACTAAGATTGCGATACAATCAACATTAATTTAATCAAAGTACAATTATCTTTCACAAAGAAGTACAAACCCATGCCCTGTAAGTTTGCATGGAGAAGGGTAATGGCGGTTAGGTTTCAAGAAGTAGGTGGCAATGACTTAACGTTAGGGGTTAAAAAATGTGATGTAATTTGAAGATTGGAATGCAAGTCTTAATTAAAAAATCAAACCAAACAATTGAACAAACCTCTTTAAGTAATGACCGTTTCCTTCTCATGCTGATTATTCCCAACCAAATATAACCTAAACACAGAAAAGTAAATGACTAGGATGAAAACGACCACCAAAGATGACATAGCAATAAACAAAAACAAAGGGTTGCCTGGAAAACGACGATAAAGGAAAACGAAAAAGAAATTAGAAATCAGAAGAAAACGAGGATTCAGGGAAAATCGACATAAAAGGAATTTTAAAGAACAAAAAAATTGAAAAATAACAGCCTAAGAGCAAAATGATGATAAATAAAAAGAACAATAAAACAAAAAATTTTATGATGTTTGATTCACGAGTTTAAACTGATTTTGTTATCGTGTTTTTTCTTATAAAATTTGAATTGCTAGTATATTTTTAGCTTCAACTGACAGTTTTAAAACAACCATCCAAACATCACATTTTTATATAAGATGATAAACGACTAATGAAGTAACAAGTAATCAAGCCTTGTAGGCAAGACTGAGATGTCGTTTTATAGGAATGCAAACGCTGAGCGTCGTTTTCTTTGGAACGTGGAATTCATTGACCATGGCCTGCCGCCGGCTTACTGCCTTAACATCTAACGACCTGTCAGTTTCCTCATTAAACGACATGTCGTTTCTTCATTTGAATAAATTGAAAACGACATGTCGTTTACCATTTGGAAGATAACTGCATCACAGTTGGCCAATGGTACGACAAATTGGGCGAAAGCACTCAAATTTCAACATGAGTTTTCCTGAACCTTAGTTGAAACTTGCAACGAGTGAATTCGAAGAGATGTAAAAGGAATGCATTGTCATTGCAATTTACATGAATATCCGCTTCCTCTTAAGACTACCAAACACTCTGACCCAATTTCTATACTCTCAAAAAAAAATTAAAAATAAAAATAAAAATAAAATCTGCAACCTTTTCTTTAAATCCAAATTCCTATATTCTCCAAAAAAAAAAAAAAAAAGAAAAACCCAAGTTCCTAATGTTGCTGTACAATAGCCAAATGACTTGCCTGTGAGACTGAGAAGATAGGTAGTAGGTGAAATTCTAGCACCATTCCCCAAAATTTTTGACAAAAATAGGCCTTAAAAAGCCTACCAAACTTCACTCTTTGAGGTTTTTAAATAATCCACTGATCCCTAACCTGTTCCATGAAGGGAGA
Source organism: Artocarpus heterophyllus (assembly GCA_025403435.1). NCBI lineage: Eukaryota > Viridiplantae > Streptophyta > Magnoliopsida > Rosales > Moraceae > Artocarpus > Artocarpus heterophyllus. The sequence goes on from CM046353.1 coordinate 6,506,017, forward strand.
AAGCAAGGAAATTAGAAGTCAATAAGCAAAAAAGGAAAGGCGGCAACATATGTAAGAAAATACAAACAATAAGGTATCTGGCTTTGGCTTAATCATGTAGATGAAGACATCATCTCAGAGCTAAAGAATAGGAAGGCAGTTACCTTATCATAAGTGTCCCATCCGGAATCCGAACAATCTTCCCACTGTAATTTACAATAAGAGCAATAATGGGAAATCATCAGTGGATTAGTATAAATGACATAAAATAAACCAAATGGTCAGAAAGTATCAAAATAGAAAATGCCGCATTCGCCGCATGTTTAGGCAGAGAAGAATGAATTCGAGGTTCTTCGGGACCATTTTCAGTTAGAAACCATGCAGAGAATGGATAAAAGGCTTATAACATAAGATGAATTTTACCAAGAAATGCAATATTAGACATAAAAGGATGCAAATCTAGGATACCACATAAGTGAGCCATTCAGAACGCTCACAAACTTTGTAGCATACACAATTATGATAATTTTACCATGTGAGCTATAAAATAAAATTACATGAGGATAATAATAGATCAGTACAATTATCTAGAACAATATTACACTTAAAAGCATGCAAAAGTGGATTAGCATAATTCTTGGAAGGCAAAATAAATAAATAAAAAACATGTGATTTTCATGCATCCTGAACCCTCAGAGTCTTCATAGCATACATAATCATGTGAGTCTACAACGTGGGACATAAATATAGGAAAATCATGAATATACTAGCGTACAGTTAGAAATAGAAAATCAATTGACCAAACTTCCTAGCAAAATATGAAATTTCTTTCAGTTTTGGGAAGTAGACGTACTGAATAAAAGTTCCAAACCGATGTCGAATCTGTCTCATTATCAACCTGCAAACAAGGAACCAAACATCAACTTGCTTAACTATCCCAATGTAGAAAACAGAGAAACAAAACAAAACAAATTAAAGGTATACCTTGTTTCGGAAATGGAAGACAGTAGAAGACAATTAATTCACAAGCAAATCTTTTCTGATACAATTAGTAAATTGTTTTCCCCTAAAGAAACACCTTTTTCAACTCAAGTTTTTGAGGCCTTCAATCAGATCAATGTTCGTAGAGCTCTCTAAGCAATCCAGCAATGCAGATTCCAAATTAATTTATAAAATTTTAAAAATGGAATGGTCCAATTACCTTGAAATTCCCCTCTGCAAGCAAGGCTTTGTCGTAAGCAAAGTTCACCCGACCAGCTTTCATGATATATGGTTGCCTCTCCTAACCCAAAAAAAAAAAGTCCAACAAAACATAATATAGTTATAACACGATTGAGACCCTTTAATTGAAACAACCAAAAGATGAGTATATACATATTACATATATACATATATAGATATATATTCAGATTAGATTTGACCTCCTTGGACATGTTCTTCCAAGTCTCAAACCCTTTCCTATCAATTTCAATAGAATCTCCCCTTCCCCTTGTTTTCTTAAACTCTTCCCTGCATTATTATAGATAGTATTAAGCTTATATATTTTGTTCATTGAAAAAGTTACTATATATCTGTATATATAGTAATTAATGCTACTAATGATAAATGTACATGAAGAAACAAAATGCCGATCTGGGCTGGTCCGAGAATTTGCCCTCTTTAACATAAGGGCTCGCTCGTATTCCTTTGAACCTCTTCACCTTCTGATCATTCGCCTCACACTCGTGCATGTCAGCCAAAGAAATCGCCACCGAGACTCCGCACGTATGGCTTCAGTATATAAACACATTAATCAGTGCAAAAAAAAGAACAAAAATAGAAAGAAAAATAATAATATTAACAATAAATAAAAGAATATCGTTCGGTTCACGTTGAAATATACCAGTTTCTGAAGGCACTTCCGTCGAGAGCGCGAGGAAAGGCTCGCACCCTTTTGCGGGTCCTCGGCGTAAACGCCATTAAAGCTCCAATTCGAGCTCTGCAACTTCTCTCTTTTTTTTTTTTTTTTTTGCTTTTTCAACTTCTGGGTTTTCCACTAATGCTTTTTATCTTCCATTTGTAGTGGAAGACGTGAAAATCAATTTTTTTCCTTCTTGGATGTATGGCTATTGCTAATTTGCGCCCGATGTTAACGATACTTATCCTGGAACACTTTAGCCGAATCACCGCTGTAGCTGCTAAATTGCGCCGCCCAGTTTGGCGGGGAATGGGCACTTTGGGTGAAAATGAAAGGAACGAAACTGGGCGTTTATAAAGGAAAAAAAAATGGTAAAAACATTCCATTCCCGCGGTTACTCTCTTTAGCAATAAAGATAATATTAAATTAATTTGTAAACGACACTTATTGGTTATCTATGAGAAAATATTTTTTTGGGGTAAAATCTGAGAAAAGAAATTAAGGAAGAAAAGGAATGATGTGAGGCTAATCAGAATCAGACACGTAGGCGTAATTCCGCAGAAAATGTTGGTGACGTGGAAGTGGATGGTTGGTGAAGTGCGATTAATAATGAGTGCCAGTCGAGAAAGGGAGACACGTCACTAGATTGAGGCCGTGGAACTTCATCTCCGTACGGTTTGAGGGGGACACACACGTCCTGCTGTCCTGGTTCTCAGGCACGCGCGAAAGATGATATCTAGAATTACCAAATCACCCTTCACTGAAGCATGAAATTACAAACATGTCAGATTTTATCCGTACGAGAATCTATTCAAGACTAAAAATGTTGTTTGACCCCCGATTAAAACCTCATCCGCAAACAAAAGTGGGCCCCAGGTGGACCCCGTTTGAGGGGCTTACATTTTATTTCTGTATATGGAGGCACTCATTGAGCACAAGTGCACAACGTGAGACTTCTTGGGCTTGACAGTAGGCAGGGAGTGATGTCTACTCAAGCCGATCACAGCGTTAGAAGTGGGTCAGATTGGGCTCATGTTTTCGGCTATGATGGGCTTGACACGAAATGAGTACGGTTTAACCACAGGAAAGGGAAAACTCCACGGAATGCCTCCTTGTGAGTACTTCTTATTAAAAACTCCCTCCTCATTTATAATTTTTAAAACTATCCCCTTTTTTTTTAATTTGATAAATCAAAAGACATTTTTCTCTCACAACAAACCCTAACTGATACTCAGATCCCTTATCTCTTCACACGATCTACGTCCCTCTCCTCCTTTTCTCTCTACCTCCATTCTCTTTCTCTCTCTTTGTCCCTACTCTTTCTCATCTCGTCTCTTCTTTGCCTCCTCTTCTCTCTCTCTTCTTCGCTTGCATCTCTTAACGATCGAAGCTCTTTCCTCTTTCGTTTAACCAGCGTGAGAGCCAAACAATCTCCACAATCTTGGATCTTCACTTATGAGAGTCGTCATCCTCCACCACATCGAACTTGCAGTGATGTCGATCTGAGATCTCCTCCACGTTGTCCTCTTTCGATTTGAGATCTCCCCCACTCTCTCTCCTCCACATCCTCTTTCTCTCCTTCGAGTGCAACTACGTTTCTCCTGCCTTTCGAGCTCGATCTACCCTAGATCATTGTGACGACTAGCCTTTTAAGGCAGTCACTTAACTTTCTTAAACATCATTACTTAAACATTAATCTTACTATTTAGTAAGAAATTGTTAGAAAAATAGTACGCAACGGAATTTTAAAAATTTTGATATCAGAATATTTTCTAAAATACAAGTTTGACATACTATATACATAAATAAACCAGATCTTACTAACATTTGAATGTCAAAGAACTCCCGCAATCTGTGATGAGAAGTAACGTTCCAGAAGAGCCTCAACCAACTGGTCTTCTTTGCTGTTCTCTATCCATGATTGGAGTGAGTGTGGACTCACACGTACAGCTTTTCCTCCAGTGACTCTCCTTCCAACCAATTGAGATAACCCCAGACTAGTGTTCGTGATTTGTGAACACAAACTCTCAGGGAATTTCAGATTCTCACCAACAGAGTATCACTCTTAATCTCTCAATCGATCTAAATAGCTTATGAGACTTACTCTCTATTTATAGAGGTTAGGTCTAGGGTCAGTCCTTATTAGATAAGGTCTCAAAAATTCGAATCAGAATCAAATTCAGATCAATATCTGATGAAATCTATGTAAGAACGTGTGATCTTTTTTTCGCGCATCGGCAGGCCGATTTGTCTAATCGACAAGCCAAACTTTCCCCATCGATAGGCCGAACTTGATGATTGGCATGCCGAACTACCGAAAAAATCTCAACGAATCTTTTATTTTTCACCTGATATTCTATAGGATAAAGTCTCAGTTTTAATTCAAATAACCCAATGGAGAAGTTATCTAATTAAAACAACATTATCTAGATAATCTCTAAGAAAATAAATAAATTCCTAACAACTCTACAAGTTTATCTTAATTTAATTTATTCAAAATTAAATAAACTGATAAACAAACAAGAATTATCCAATCCCAATAATTCAACAAGTTTATCTTGAATTAATTTTGTCACAAAATTAATTCAACCAATAAACAGACATGAATTATTTGATTCTTCCAAATTTCAACCAATATAATAAATTTGACATAAGTCACCAATTATTTGAAAAGCACGTCATATCGTTACAGGATGTTGTGAGCTAGCAAAGGGGACCAAATGGACCTATATAGTTTAAGCTTCCGATAATTATGAAACCCAATATCCCAGATATACATTTCATAATTATCAACTCCAACACTACTCCACTAAAAGCTTGGAGCTACACTCTCAAACTATATAGAATTATGAAGCCCGTATAGCTAAGTCTCCATGATATATCATAGTGTATCATATCCCAATTTACCTTCCCGATTATTTTTATCTTATGTTCCATTATCTCACCATCAAAAAACTTACTATCCAAAGAAAGTATACCATTCGGTTACACCCATGTATCCAAATGGTTGAGCGCTCTAGTTTTTCAATTACAGGATAACGTATATAAGAGGATATCACTACTCCTAAAGGGGAGCTATGGATTCCATATTTATAAATAACAGGTCTACGCTATCAAGAGTCATGCCTCCAACGTACCGATATGCATACCACTATTAAAATATGGGTGTCACCCTTTGGTACATCAAAAGGCACAAGTCAAGACAACGGGCCTACTATTCATCTTAGGATTAATATACAATACAAATGATTGTCTAAAGTGAATCGATTTACCAAGACAGAATTATTAATCCAAATCAATTCACTTTATGTCCCGATCCAACACATCGTCACCTATGACAACGTGCCAATGTTTCTATTCATGGAGTCCACCTCCGATAGTCAAGACAAACCATCTCCCAATAGGAATATAGACAACATAACAATCTTTACATGAATAAAATGCCCAGCTTTATTCCCTCAATTGCGGATCTTATGATTTAGACCATCACCTTAAGAATCGTGTCTTTTGCATAATCTATCCATCATATGCCTAATTCTTAAAGGTTTAGACTAACAATCTCAATCTTTTGTTTATTTAACATACATTCAATAAAGATGAACGTAAAGAGGAGAAGGTTTGGTATATTAATAATAAATAAATTCTTTATTGATAAAAATGTCTCAAAAAATATATTACATTTTTACTCCTTAAGGCATACATGTCTAACAGAAAATTACTGGAAAATTTTATTTTTGTTAATATCCTTTAAAATGTTCATAAAAACTGTTACGACATCTGTCGCCATTCAAGTTGAGACCTTGCTCAACATTTGACTTTAAACCCTTTTCAAATCATTTCTTAAAACTTACTAAGAAACACTTATTAAATCATTATTTAAAACTTAACTTTATAAGTAAATAAAACATTTTGTAAATATATCGTAAAACTTTGAAAATATTTCTTAAAACTATGATTTTTTTACAACTTTCAAAACGCTATATTAAATAGTGGAAAACATTTTCTTTGTGTAGCGCAAGCAAACTGCGGTGGTATCCATACACAAATCCTCGCATCTGTCCTCCGCAGCACCCATCTCTTCTAACTGGTCCTACTAGTCACCCATAAAACTACCTACAGCATGAAGAAACTTTTTATTGGCTTTCGCTTAGTAAGCTCAAACATAAACTCACAAATTATTTAAACATGCTTTAAAAACTTTGCTCATAAAAACCTTTCTCTTATAACATTTTTCATAAATGTTCTTCACAAACATTTTCTAAGAATGCTTTTCATAAACATATTTCATAAAACATTTCTAAAACGTTTTCCATAAAACATTTCTGAAACGCTTTTCATAAACATTTTTCATAAAACATTTAATATACAACAATCCTCAGAATGCTTTTCATAAAACGTCATTTATAAACCTTTTTTCTTGTAACCATGAAAATGTTTTCATAAACACTTAACATAAAACATTCCTTAGAATGTTTTTCATAAGCATTTAATGTAAATATTTTATAATAAGGAATAAAAGCAAATTCATAATGCCTGATTCCAATTATGCCCAATTATGAACTTCAATTATGAGTATTTTATGAACATTCTTTTCTTACCTTAACTTTCTATCCTTGTTCTTTAACTTTTCTTATCTTACTTTAACTTTCTATCGTTGTTCCTTATCTTTCCTTATCTAACTTTAACTTTCCTTATTTTACTTTAGTGTTTGTACTAACATCATTAATCATGAGATCATAAACATGATGTTTCCATTGCGAAAGACTTGAGACCATCGAACATCAAGGTCATGTACCTCACATCTAGGAGATCAAACTTTAACTTTATTTTCATTACCTCACAACAATAATGCTGTTATTACACTTTCTTTTTATCTTTACGTTACCTTCTTATTAACTTTAGTGAGCATATCAAATGCAATCACATCATATGCAAACATACTTGTAAATCATAGTTTGTACTGTAAAATCTATTGCATAACAAATGCAACATAGCGTTTATAACTTATACTGTAAAACATTATGCATTAATAAAATGCAAAAAATACTTTAAACATAATTATTGCTATTACATTGTAAATTTTTACTTGATCTTAAAAAACTTTATGCATATTATATGCAATCATGCTTTAAAATACGTTGCAAATCATGATTTAAACTTTAAAACCTTTTGCATAACAAATGCAAACATTCTTTTAAATCAACTTACATATCACTTGCAAACACATTTACAACATATACATAAGTATTTGTAAATCATTTACTTCATGCTGTAGGTGAGATTTGAACTTACCTAGACTATACTTTAGCGTTCTCTATTCCGTTCCTTTTCCTTTCGTTAGTCAGCCTCTGTGTCCAAGGTATTCCTCAAGCTTTTACACCTCCTCTTTGGTGCTTATTCTTAGCTTAAATTCCTTAAGACCCCTTAACCTCCTAAAGAACATTTGCTCTTGTTTCTTTGCATACTTTGGAGGCTTAAATTTGATCGAAATCTTGATAAAGAGAGACCTAGAGAGGGACGGTTTTTCTTGAGAGGCATATGAAGCGATTTTTTTTCTTTTTTCTTTTCTTTTCTTTTTCCTTTCTTTCTTTCTTTCTTTCTTTCCTTATCTCTTCCCTTTTTCACGTTCTCTTTTTTCTTCTTTTTTTCTTGCACGTTGAAGACCAAGATAATGGTCTCTTATATAAAGAATTGATTCACTTTTTTTTTCTTTTTCTTTTTCTTTTCTTTTTTTAAAAATAAAAAGGTAATGAGTCACCCAGTAATCAATTTGGTTCCTTTGGGTGACCAAATGTGATTGGGCCACATTTCATGATGTGGTGGCCCAATCAAAATTCATTGGGTGTCTATCAAACTTTTTACACAGTCCAAGTTTATACTGACAATATTTTTTCTATACTGTCGGTATTCTTTTCCATACAATTCATGAGGTCCCATAACCTTCCATACTTATTTTCATCTATCACATAATGAAATTCTAATATTATCTAACTTTATACAGTCTAAATTTATACTGACAGTATTTTTCTTATACTGTTGGTACATTCTCTATACTGTTACAGTATTTCTTGTTCATCCATATTCTTCAAACAGTATTATTCCTAACTGCTTTAACTTAAATAGTTCAATTTTTGTATCACTTATCCTTAAACAGTCTAATTCTTACATTGTATTACTTTTGCAGTGTAATTTTCATACTGTATAACTTTATCGATGTACTTTCTCACATTATATTATTCTAATAACGTATAATTTTTTATATTATTATACGATATTTTTCTTTAAATTATACTTTTCGTCTTAACATAATTCTTAACTTAATGCATTTTCATTATACTTAAAATGCTCGGGTGTTACAATCATCATTAAAAATTCCGTCGATGTTTTCGATGCCGCTCTTCTTCGTTGGTTCCAATGTTAGAGAATGATTAGACTAATGTTACACCATATCTGAAGAAATTGAAATCTCAACTCTATTTTTCCTTTGCCTAAATCGATTGCATGGTCCAAATAGTCCGAATTTGTTTTAAACTATGAGGAAATCTAACTTTTGTTATGATTTTTTGAGATTTATGCTTTGATTGAGTTTCTTGTAATAATCTGCCAAATATGTATTCCTTGTTATAAGTTCAAAATGAAACTAATTTTTTCTTCTTGTTTTATTTTTTTTTCAGGTAACAACTGACATTGAGACAAAAGGAGAGTTCATCAAGGCCTCATCTCAAAGGTGCAACATTGAAATAGTATGGGCAATAACATGTTGTCCTTCTAGTTTGTTCATTTGGCTACTAGTTTGAATGTTTTCTCAACAATAAATAGTGACTTTTCTCTATTATTGGTTTTTTGTTTGATATCATTTCATAAGTTTTTCTTTTCTCTTTTTTTCACTTGCTCCATGATTGCGACGAGCTGGTTCATCGATTTGGATCAAATCCATTTAGCTTCAATTATTTCTTAATATCTATTAATGAAAACTACCATTGATTTTAAATTTTGATTTTTATTTTTGTTGCAAAAGGCTGATTGACGTTGTTCATTGAATAGTTGGCATAAAAAATATGTTGAAATCTGAGTAGGTTTTGTGTTAGAACCTGGTAGATTCTGACGAGTTCCGAGATAAAACTTGGAGATTTCTATGATGGAATCTACCAGGTTACAATTCGATGACTGAAGGCGATTGGCCTTTCTTTGCTTCAAAGAGAATTTGTTAAAATCTGGTAGGTTATACATTGGAATATACCAGATTACAATCTGGTATCCGCGCTGGTGACCAGAAATGGTTGGCCCTTTTTTTTTTGTTAGAAAACTCTGTTGGAATTTAGTAAGTTCCACTTTGAAACCTGGTAGGTTATAATTTAGCAACCCGCGCCAGCAACCGGAGGCGGATTTTGGTGTGTTCCATGATGGAACCTAGCAAGTTCTATTTCAGCATCAGCATGAGTGAGTGGGAAGAAGGGTAACTTAGTTTTTCAATTAATCCCTAATTTCAAATTAAGGGGCAGCTTTAATAAGTGATTTTTTGGAGGGCTTTTTTAATAAGGTGGTGTATTTGGGGAGCATTTTTGTAAGTTACTTAAAAACATATGGCACAATTCTAAATATAGCATTAAAATGTGGATCTAATTTGTAAATATTCTTTGCATGTCCGAAAGAGTGTGTGTGTGTGAAGACATAAATGACCTTAATAATTATATTTCTAATTTAATTTATTAGATTGAATTTTGATGATAACGTATCTACAAGATACTTTGTATTCCACAATACGTGGGATCATTATCATTTCCTTTTTAAAAACAAAAAATATCAAATTAGCATTTGAAAACACACTTAAAATCGGTGCTTATTTATTTTTCATCGGTTGTTTTCTTTGTTGGTATTATTTTAAGTTTTTTTTTTTGTGATATGTAATTAAATTAATGATATAATATTTATTAACTCTTTTTTTGTGTCTTAAGTAATAATATAATGATACTTAATGACATTCATTTTTTGAGACTTTAAGTGATAATGTTACTTCTGTTTTTTTGTAATATGTAATTAACTTAATGATTTATTAAGTCTTTTGTGTGTCTTTCTGGTTATATAATTGATATATTATTAAGTTAATGATACATAATGATATGACTTAGTAACATTCATTTTTGAAAACTTCAAGTAATAATAATACTTCCTAATTATGTTATGCTAATGTTATAGATTGGTAATATAAATAATATTACATTAAGTTAATGATATTTATTTTTTATTACATTAAATAATTTAATAACACTAATGATTTTATTTTTTGTTTAAGTTACATTGTAATTAATTAAGAGTATCAGTATTTCTATAACATCAATTTTTTTCAACGACTTAGTTATGAGAAAATAAGAAGATTTGTTTAAAAAACTAAATACATGATAAAGTCTATTCAAGGGTAATTGTGGATTTTCAATATATTTAATTAAAAAAGGACGTATACGTAATATTTGTAAAATAAAGACAAAATTTAATTCACATCTTAAAAAAAACTATCATATTATGTAATTTTTGCCAATAAAGAATTGGTACATAGGTTTTGGCCGTTTTGAAGTTGTAGGTTGGTTTGAGCCAGCGTTTGGTGTGTGCAATAAACAAATCGTTTAAAACAATGAGATGATTTAAAATAGACTAAACTATTAGTTTCTAGAACTTAACCCCCTTAAATTCTAGCCTGTTTGAATGATTTTCTTAAATAAAAACCCTTTTTAATTTTGTTTGCCTTTTATAAACCATAGTTTTCAAAATATCAATTATTTGATGTGATGTTTTATTCTTGTTTAAAACATTTACGCTTTAAACACTACTTTAAAACTACCATATAGACTACGTAGGCTTGAAAATAAAAGTTCAAATCACAAAGTTTAAAATCACATCACCCTAAACCCGTATACCAAATAGCCTATTAATCGTAAGAGTACTTGTGCACAACTATACCCTTATATATAAACATAACCTAACATATGTAGATATATGTTGGGGTGTCTAACAAATAAGCTTGAACTCAAAAAATAAGTTTAAATACTGTAATACACGAGAGCTTTTATAATTTAAACAAATAAGTTGAAACTTTTCTTTCAAAGACATATATTTCACATAGCGCTGCGTTGACAAGAGATTTTTTTTTTTTTTTAGGAGAGATAATTTCATAACCACTAGGCAAATAGAAGACAACAATTTCATAAGCACCAGTCAAATAGAAGGCAACAACAGGTCAACAAACAGCTTAAACAAAAAGTGAACAGGGGAAAATTATTTTATGTAAGCACCAAAAAGTTTCACTCCAATTCAATCCCATCTCCATTGAGCATAATTTCACAAATACAAACTCACCCAATCAAGAACACCCTTTACAGTACTATAGATAAACTAAGCACATTATATTTACTAACACTAGCACATAAACAAAGAAAAACCACAACACACTAGCCAAGCAAACAATATCGCAGTGCTGGAGCCCGGTCGAAAAATACTCGAGACTTAGTAGTATCCAACACCGTAACTAATAGAAAGTGGCAGACCGACAACATCACCGGCGCTTCCTGGCATTATTCAAGAGAGTTTGTCACACTGGATTCAGAGTGTGCATCTTCTTCTTGCTTGGCTTTGTCAAGGGTAGCGAAATCTGGATGAACCCGAACTTCTTCCTCTGCGCCAAGTATTGCTTTTGGTGATCACTCCCATCCTTTTCGGCTTTCGAAGGAAACGTCAAGTCCTCTCTCAGGGCTTGAAGCATTTCGCTCAATGCCACTTTGTGCGTCTCATTGTGGCCACTCTGATCCCTTCTCCTACCATACTCTTCGGCACTCCCGACTTGCTTCTTGCTCAGCACGTCTCGCATTGAAACCGTCGTTTTCAAAACAGGCTTGGGGCCAATATGGTTATCGACCAAGACTTGACTGTGTTCATCGCTCAAAGGAGAATCCTTGTGATGATCAGGCGGATGAAAAATGTTGATTCTAGGAGAGTTATAAGCCGATAGCATTCGTTTCCGATCGTGATCGGAATTCCACCTGTTGAGAGCCTCTTCAACAGCAATTTGCTTCCTGTTTGCAATCTCCACTCTGTTCAAGGCCTCTTCCAATGCCACTTTGCTGAACTTAACTTCCTCCGTGGCCTCCTTTATCTTCCTCATCACCGAACTCTTGGAAGAATGAGAAGCCTCGTCGATGTGAAGCATGGCGTCGGCTAGCTTTTTCCTAGACCAGTTCGACGCTTCCTGTCCTCTGTAGTTCAGAGGAGACTGCACTTTGAAGTTGAAGCTCACCTTGTCAGGCTCAGAGAGGAGAAACTGCGACGGGTTTTCCCCGCTCGTCAATGCCTTGATCTCCGCTAAAGCAACAGCCTCTGCTGCCTTCGCCGCTTCTCCCATCTTTTTGGCCGCAACCCACCTCATCTCAGCGGTCTTCACGCAGGCTGCTGGCACTGCTCTTGATACCACATGATTATTATCCATCTTCAAAAAGTATTGGTCTTCCCTCGAATCGGATTTCGAGTGCTCGAAGAATCTACTATTCTCCGCAATAACGTGACGATCACCACCACCACCGCCACCGCCAACCATCTGACATGGCTTGAGTCTTACATTACTATCCTGCGCCTGATCATCCGGAATATCCTCCAGTGGCGACACCCCTGCAAACTTTGTCGAAGTTAGCCTCTCTCGGGTCTTTTCAATTAATTCTTTCTCTTTTTTCATTTTCTTAGTTAAAGTGTCAACAGAGGTTTGAATCATCCCTAGATCGTTTATCGTTTTACCAAGATTCATTTTCGCCCGCTTCAACTCCATCAGAATCATATCCGGTGAAGAGACTGGGCAAGGACTTGAATTTCCCATGTCAACCACATGATTTCTATAGTCCTTGTTGTTGTTCATTTCTTTGATATGAGGAGTTGGCATATTGTGTTGTTGATGTTCATCTGAAATATTGGAGTGGTTTGATGATGGAACAGCCATGCATTTCAAAGCTTCTGTCTGGAGCTGCCGTTTTAGATCCTCCACAATCTTTTTTGTTGTCGTTAGTTCTTCAAGGACATCAAGTGTTTCCAGTTCTTTTACAATTAGATCCTTCTCGAGCTCTGCTGCTTGCTCCTCCACTTTTTTTATGTCAAATTCTTGGTTATCATTCTGATCAATATAACAACCCAATTGCTTATTCAGTAAACTCATATGGGAAAGGTAAAAAATATTTGTAATAATACTTTGTAGTATTTCACTTTTGTTAAAGCATGGAAAAAAAATAAATGACTCAAACAATAAAGAACGATGGAATTTGAATCATAAAATTTTTTAATAATTGGGGGAAAAAACATGAGAAGTAGCAGAAATATATAGGTATAAACTATTTTTTAGCATTTCGGGAAAGAGAAAAAAAAAGAGAGTAAGAAACAAGTATTCTATGAGAATCCCAAGAAAAAAAGCGTTGTTAAAAAAAAAAAATAAAGATCTAAAGCTAACAAGTGTTTGCTCAAAAAAAAAAAAAAAAAAAAAGAAGCTAATTATGGTTACCTAAAACGAGGAAAAAAGGAAAGGAAACTTTAATTACGGAAACCATTCAGGCCGAGTGGTCCCGAACATGTTTATGAAGTACTTTCACTTGTTACTTCACTCTCACTGGCTTAAAAAAGTTCTGTAGTGTTAACTTTTAAAAAGAAATCAAATTTAGTGGGGCAGATTTCATTTTCTCGCCCAAGGTTTTCAGCCTATTATAGAGTAAAACCAACAAAAAAATTCCAACCAAAAGGGGGCAAAAAGGAAGCAAAACAAGTTAAGGGCTTGCTTGGATGCAATATTTTTACTTTTAAACAAAAAACAGTCTAAACTCCGATTATCAAACATGAATGTGGTAGGTGACTCCTAAGTGGTCCTAATCTTCCGATGTTACTAAGCATTGTAAGGCCAATTATGTCTTTTAAAATAAACCCAGAAACTACATGGAAGTGCAAATTTATTGCAAATTATGCTTCTCTTGAACAATAGGGACTATGAACAACCAAGGAAAAAAAGGGATAATTTTATAAACCCTTTTTTAATTTTAGGAAAACAAACCCTTTTTAATTTTAGGACAACATGATATATATATATATATATTTATATATATGTATATATATGTGTACATATTTAAGTGTAATACTAATACCACTCCACAAACTGGTGTACCTACTAAAAGAAGAAGCTTAAAAAAAGAATTGCATGGTCTCTGTTTCATGAATTCCCTCCTTTTAAAACTAAAATAAAAAAATAAAAATAAAAAATAAAGTTACGTAGTCAATTCAAAGACTAAGACTAATAATAATAGTAATAATAATAATAAAAATACTTACGTAGTTATTATCTCCGAACTTGTACATTGGAACCCAAGGCCCGTGGCCACCAAACCGGGTGATGGCTTCCATGACAGACCCAAACGGCGGCGACGTGTCGATCTCCGCTCGCATGTTCACCTTCCTTATCCCCGGTCTGATCGGGCTCGGGCTCTCACCTGGCCCAAGACACTGACCCGAGCCCACGGAGAAATGCGTAAGCCCATCTGCAGGGCCATTGTCGGACCTGATCTCCCTTATCCCCGGCGTGCCCGGAACCTGCTCCGACGGCGAGTTCAGCGCCTGTTGCGCCATAACAGAGCAAATATTATTCCTTTATTCCCAGAGCAAAATTAAGGGCTCTGAAAATGTATCTAATATTTATTGGAATGCTGGGATGAACACAGGAAAAGACATAGTGGGAAAAAGAGAGAAAGAGGTTCCAGATTTTATGTGATATCGAACATGATGGAAATGTGATGATTATGTTTGGAGAGAGGGACCGAGTCCTGACTCGGTCGGTAAAAAAAAAAAGAAGAAGGTTCAGTGGGGGCAACCGAGTCGAGTCGGTGAGTGAAAAAAGTTAGTGGTCGGTCGTAATTGGGTTGTACACGTGTAGGAATGTGATTGGGGGAAAGTAATTGTTTTCAAATTCTGAGCCAGTGAGGAGTTCACACGTACGGTGGATAAGTGGGGACGAGGACTACGGAATCTGCGTCGTTGACTGGCTTTATTTGTTTTGTTAACTGATTTTTCAGTGTAAATTTTTTATTTATTTTTGTGAAGGATTTTTTTGAGCGTAAATTGCGGTTTCAGAACAAAAGAAGTGCCCTTTTTTTTTTTTTTTTTTGCCTTGAGAGTTGAGGATATGATTGATTTTTAAAAGAGGAAAGGAAAGTTTAGCTGCCGGTTGGTAACTTTATTATTATAATTATTATTTCTCATTTTGATTTTAGAAAAAGCGAGTTTCTTTTTCCATTTCTGCTTTTTGGGTGTAAAGTAAAAGTGGATCAAACATGAAAAAAATGCAATAGTTTTTTCTATTTCATGTGGTAAAAAATCCCATGAATTTTCTTGTGTTACTTCACAGTTGCATTTCATGAGTGTATTTGATCTCAAAAGGAATATTACATAAAATGTGTTCTTCTTCTCTCTTATATCTCAGATGCATCATTTTGATAGAAACAGAAGGGAGAACTAGTTTGTTGGCCATTTTTTGTCCTTTAATGTTGAAAGTTCATGCTGATCTTGATTATAATGAAAATGATGATAATTATAAATTGACAATGAGATAATAAGATTAAATGCTTCAAAAACCCAATAAGTTTAAACGTTCAAGGGAAGGAAAAGAAAAAAAATTAAAAAAAAAAAACACAAAGAAAAGCATTCTATAGATTCATTGAGCTCATTTTCCAATCAATTTATAGTCAGAATGTACAACCGCCCTTTTTTATCTTATTGTAAAATTAATTTATTATTTATTTGATGATATAATAAATGAGCGCAACAACAATAAAAAAAAAAAAATAGTTCAAGTCTTTTTCTAATCATCGTTCAATATTAAAAAAGGTGCTGCACGCTCTCAAATTTTTATGGTGAAAACGAAATTAATGTATCTGTCTGTACGTCATCATAATAAAAAAACTCAAAACTCAAAGGAACAAAACTTTTTCTCGTTTAGTTGGTAAAAGAAAATATAAATGTCGTTTTTTTAGGAAATATGTCTGGACAGAGAACTATGTAATTATAAATAAAGAGAGAGATATCATTATTACCATTTATGCATCACTTTTGACTTAATTTACCGCCATAATTAACAAATGTTCTGAAGGCTTCTGCTTTTATTCCATACACATAAACAAACCAAACCTTTTTCCTTTTAGCTGAAAAACATGATATGGAATCAAATTGTATACAAGCTGGACTAAACCAATTTTACCTCAAAAAGTAAACTTAATTCTTCGGTTTTTATTGGTGAGAATTTCAAGGATTGGTTAATAAAAAATTTAACATACTATATACAATAATTTCTCTAATCTCTCTATCTGAGTCGTCAAAATTATCTTCTTAGCTCAAACTAAATGAGTAAAAACAAAACGGCCACTTCCGTTAATAATAAAACTTACCCACTGCTACTCATAATTTCTTGCAACAAATTGTTTACTCAATCATAATTAGCCAGAACGATCAATTATTATATTCTTTCATCATGCCTGTTTCCATCATTTTCTGTCCTGCTCACTAGTGTGACTGCGCCCGGCCCATATGTAGACTGAAGCTCTTTTTCTTTATATATATATATATATATATATAATTTACTATATTGCTTGGATTTGTCTGCTTTATCTACAGGAGATTGTGAGATTTCAGAGAATGCTATCGGTATAGGTCTTTGTTTTTCAGCTATGGTCAGATTAATTTATATGAGAAAGCGGTCTATTTTACATACTCCTTTTCATTATTATATATTTTAATGCATCATACATCATTAATATGATTCTACCCTAAAAGGATCTTAACTATGATATTTCAGCGTCCAATTAATATGTTAGGTGTTCTTAGAAAAAAAAATGTTGCGTGAACTTCATGTTGGTCCGTCAAAGCTTAAACGAACTGCATGCATTTTTTTAAATTCCCATGCATGTTACTAAATATGTGGTGATGGATTTATTTAGCCGACTCTTACAATATTACTGCATCGAAAAGATAAATTTAATCCTTTTGTTGAAAAAAGTGGAAGAGTAACCTTGCATAGCAGTTACGAGAGCTTACTATATGATATATATACATATATATATGTATGGATGTATGTATAAAAATCGAAATCTAAGAACAAAATAAAGGCAACTACTACACATGAATCAAGGAGCTAGCTATTGCTTGCTTGCCCATCAAACAAAAAAAAAAAAAAAGAGCAATAAAAAGGAGTTCATACATGTGATTTATGGTTTTCAGCTTCCGTTTATCACGCACGGGAACATGGTGCCCAAATATGTTTCAATTCATAACTTTCAAGCTCCAACTTTCTGCTTTTTTAAGTAACCAATAAATAATTGATCTACTAATTAGGGTGGCAATTTATATTGGAAAGTACTCGTCTATTTAAGTGTGCCAAAATATTTATATCCTTTTCTTCCCAAAAAAAAAAAAAAAAAGATAAGAAGAGCCGTGCCAAAATATTTCTACGTGCCGTACGTGTGCAGGACAAGGCATTGATTCAAAGTTGGGCTCCTTTTTTATTTTTTATTTTTTGGGTGCTTAAGCCTTAAAGTAGAGGATGCATCGTGGATTTGTATGTAGCGGAAGAGTTGAGACTCTGTGATAAATCGAAGATACTAGAAGAAAATCAAGACAGGGCTATCTCTAGACGAGGGTGATTAACTGCTTCCCTTTCACTTTTTTTTTTCTTTTAATTTTATATATTATATTTCACTTTTAAATTTTATTTGATGGCTTTAAATTTTACATCTTCTTACTTGTCTTATCTTTTTAGTTCAGTTAAGTCCTAACCCCACTAATTTTTTTAACTAGAACTGTTCAACATGGTTTCTGTTAAAAACACATATTCCCCGCGTACTATAATGAGGACCAATTACTTCACATGGGCCCTCCTTAGTGTTAAAACGCAAAAAAGAACCAAGGTTCTAAAGTTACACCATCAATAACGAAATTAATTTACAAACCTCAGGATCTAATACAACATTTATTTGACGCCTCACCTTAATTAGTATGCTCAAGACTTTATGGCTTGTTTGGAACATTAGTTCCAATTATAAACAGTATAACAGTAAAAAGTAAAAGTGAAATTCTCACATGATACTATGATAACAAAAATTTAATTAAACAATATTAGTATGCAATTTAGTGAATTAGTGTGTCTAATATAGATAAAAGTTCATCTAATCATTTTGTGATGTTTTCTCATTTAATTGCATTTTAATTATTTTGTTGATTTATCTGTAATTTTAACATCTGTTAAATTATTTTAATGAATTTTAGTAATTTGTTTTATTTTCTAAAATTCAGATTAAAAAAACATTTTCCATAATGACCAATAGGTCCCCATTTCCTACTCAGACATAATCACGTGAACATTGGCCTTTAAACTTAACCCCCTGAGCACTGTCCCACGTAGGCAACACACTCTGCTATGCCACATGAAATTTCAACCTTGAAACCTAAGTTGAAACCATGTAGGGACATTGTTTTGAAGAAACTATTCCCTAGTTCAGAGAAATCAAGATACCAACACTGTTTCACTCACTCTTATTACTTTCCTCTATCTTTCTCAACGTACCTTTTCGCTCCTTGTTCTCAAAACTTCATCCAAACTTACCATAACTCCTTCTCTTCCTCTTTCTGTGCTGCCAAGGAGCTCAACACACATACACTTACTTTGCTTAAACACTCGTACAAGCTCAAAGAGCATATAGAGCTTTCATTCCTAGCCAAGCAGAAGCTGAAATTCTGAAACTTAGAGCCACCAAGCTGCATTAAAACATCCAGCCGAAGTTAGCCACGATTCTAGCAAAATAAACACATGTTTTTGAAGCTTGCAACTCCGATTTTGTGGGCAAATTCGTGGTCAAAAATCTGGTATTCATAACTCAGCTAGAATAGTTTGTATATTGAATAAACTTGTCAAATTATGCCTTGCATGTAATGATCTGAGGGAAGTTAGACTTAAACAATATATAATCTGGGATTGTACGATATACTCCATCACAAATTCATCTCATATTTGGATTAAAAACCAAGTTAAACTAGTTTTTAAACTATCTTGTTTATTTTCAGAATAATGTGCACAATTGCATAAAAAATTATGAAATAGTGTTGTATGAGTATAAAATTAGGTTTATAAGCTTCATATCATGTTTATGGACCATTTGGCAATGCCTTATATGTATTAAAACGGATTTGTGATGAATTAATCTTGATTTGAAGCTCAGGATGCTCAAACAGAGCACCACTAGCCGAGAGCACACGGTCGACCGCGTGCATTGTAGTGCAGTCGACTGCACTGCACCAGGGGTTGATCTCAAGCCACTCGAGCCCCAGTTGTGCCAAAGTGAAATTTAAGTGTGTTTCCATGTGTTTTATAAATCAAAAACTATTGTAAATATGTTTAAAAGTGTGTTTGATTATTATGAAAATGAATGAGATATTATAATTAGAAATGACATATTAAGAAACCATGAAGAATTATGTCAGTGATTAGACATTAATCTATTTAGTTTACACCTAAGCTTATTTGCTGTTCTAAGGAGTTAACGTGTAGCAGAACAAGACTACAATGTAGGTGTGATTGTGCTAGATAATGAGGTAGGACTCTATACCCCTTTCTTGGATAGCCATGATTTTAATAGCGTTTTGGACCACATCCTATATTCTTAAAATGTTTTTAAGAATTGAATAGTATATGTATATTTTATTTCCAAGAGATATTGGTTTCGAATAATAATGAATGAATGATAATGAATGAATAATAACAAATGAATGATAATAAATAAATGGTAATAAATAAATCATAATGAATGAATGATAATGAATGTAAAACAATACTTTGGTAAAAGTACACCAACTAAATGTAATGATTATATGGTACTAAACATCAAACGGACTAAGAATCCCCCGTTTGGAATGATTATTAAGTTAATGATACCACATACAGAGATCGGGTTGTACAGAGCGACCTTGAAGGTAGGTCCCGAAACCTTGTGCATGATGCCACACACACAGAGATCGAGTTGTGTAAAGAGCGACCTTGGAGGCAGGTCTCGAAACCCAGTTGAGCACTACGGTGGTGATTTAATAGGCCTTGCATATAAAGAATAATGATGCATGATCTGAGATAATCACAAATGATGAACGGTAAGTATAAATTTGATTAATTATTTATAATGAATTTTGATGGTCACAGATGGTGAGAGGTAAGTATGAATTTGTATAATCATTTACTATTCCTCTGAAATTGCATTTAAATTCATTTGTTTTGTTTTATAAATGATGATTTTGAAACCCAAGTCCTATTAAGCTTTTTGCTCATGATTCTACTATTTTGTTTTAAATCCCCCTCTAAGTGGGTCATATTGCGCCGTCGAGTAGAATGTTGCTATTGTTTTCACGCAGACCGCGAGTTGTTTAGTTTATTCGTTTTATTACCAAGGCATGTAATAATGGAACATTAATCATATGCTTTGTTTAATTTTGTTTGACTGTGGTTTGTTGTATTTCTTCTATGTCAGTTCTATGTATGCATCATGTGAGATCCAATGGGGCCTAGATTACTATAATGGATTTCACGTTTTAAGTTTATTTAGAGATTATTTCAGAAGTTTAATTTGCTAAATTTTAATATTGGTAATATTTCAAAAAGATTTAAAATTGACCACATTTTTATTGATTATCCAAAAATGTTTTTCTTAAAATATTAATGAGGTAACTGGCATATTTAAATTAATCATATTTGTTTGCTTTTATTAAACCGCCACATTGTCAACCGGGTTTGGGTGCATGACAGATACAATTATTAAGTTTGTTATAACTAAAATTCTAAACAAAAGCTTAATTTTGCAATATTGTTGTCAGAGGCTAAAGGTGGCGTAGGTACACCAAATTAACTCAAATTCTGGTGGTTGAATTGTACTTTAGCCCAGCTAGCGTTTTGCCTTTATTACGAGATTGGATTTTGTACGTGTAGTACAAAGTTTTTGGTTGTCGTTTTGGTCGCATAATGAACGTTTTACACTGATTGTAACGTTTGTGAAGAAGATGTATACATGTCATAGGTTAGAAAATGAAGCTGTCCTTATTAATTTGATATATACTTTCCATAAGAGCATAGAATTCCTTTTCTTTTCTTTGTCTAAAGAAAATTTGAGATTGCTATGTATTACTCGGTAGGAACTTTGGTGAGTTATTATATATTGCTATAGTACTGAATCTGTACATTAATTAATACACATTTTTCACGTTAGGCAGAAAAAGGGGTGCAACAATTTTTCTGTTTCTTCGTGGAGTTATTCTATTAATCTTTGTTAGAGCTGGAGGGGCTTTATTTATTTTCTTACCATACGTTAATTTGTATGAATTTTTATCTTTCGTATTTTACGAACTTATATATATTTGGTTCATAAATTTGAACCATATTTTATACCATTGTGATATAGTATTTTTTTTTTCACAAAAATTTAAATTTCTATTGACTTTACAAATATGCTTAGTTATTGCTCTAATACTCTTTAGTTTTTTTTTTTCAAAAAAGGTTACGTATAAAAAACAAGAATTTTTATGGTTGAGAAGATAATTTTGTTCCACCGATAAAGAATGATATTTTAGCTGTCAGATTAAAATTTTAACGGTTTGATTTGTGCTTGTCCATGTTAAAAAATTTACAATGCATAATATAGAACTACTTATAGTCTCATACCAGATTATTAAAAAGTTAATCCAACAGTGTTTTAATGGTAAAGAAAATTGCATTCTTAACCATGAAGATTCCCAGGAAGCAAACAAAAAATGAGGAACAAGCTAATAAGTACCATATTGTGTATACACAAATAAATATTTGTATACCGGCAATTATTACTCTCGTACTTAGAAGCACTAATTAAATATTACATTCAATTAGACACTTAATAAGCTTGAATTATTAGTATATATTGTCAAGCTTTAAAACAGACCAAATCCCTTTAAAATAATAATAACAATAATAAGAATAATAGCGAGATCTTTATTTAGAATTTCAGACATAACTATTAGGTTGAGCTGGCCGCACGGACTTTGGTGGTCCAGTTCTTGCACAGAAAACCCTTAAGACAGTTCTCTTTCACAATTTAATACTTATTATAGCTTCCCTAGCTCTTATGGAACGTGGACCAAATTAGTCTGTGGAGAAAAAATAAAGATGGGCATTTCACGTTTTGCATTTTTTGGCTCCCAAAACCCCATCTACCTCCGTCACAAACCTTCCCACTATTAATAGCTTGATTGAGAGAACGGTTGCAATTGTTCGTTAGAACCAATATTGTTAACACTGTAGTTGCGGAGAGTTATTTATATTTTAATTGCTTTTTACTTTATACTGTAACTGTAAAGAGTTTTTATTATTTGTAACTGTAGGTGCCTAATAAAGGCTAAAATATAAGTGTTTTTTTCCTTTAATTTTAATTTCATTGTATATATATAGATACACATTTCTTAAAATGTGGACCGTGACAAGTCTTTATTTATTAGGGCAGTTCTTTTTATGGCCTCCCTATAACCAAAATCCCGGATCCGCCCCAACCGTTTTTCGTCACAGCGATTATTACCATTAAATACTGGTCTAAGTAAACCCACATGGATACCCTTACAAAGGGCGTAACCATATAATATATGTCCACAAATATTATTAAATCTTTGTTATGCACGTTAATACAAATATTGGCCATTAATTAATTAATCCTTACGAAATATGTAAATATCTTGATGCACTATGCTTATTATCCTGACAAATGTCTTATCACATAAAAGAAGCCCCAATATTTGATGCCCTCTCTTGTGCACCAAATTTTGGAGTTAGAGGGTGTTTGAGTTAGAGGGTGTTTAGAAGGATGATGGAACCGTTGGTTAGAATCATTTTTATTGTAGTATATGTAAATTTTATACTGTAGTAATTTTTTTATTGTTACTGTAATATATAAGAATTTTACATTATTTATAATTAAATTTGTGGTAAAAATCGTCAGTCAAACAGTCACTTAAAACGTAACTCTGCATTGAATGGTACATAGACAAGAGGTTTGGTTATCTCGTACTTATTTAATGAGCCTACAATGGGTAGAGCCTTAAACTAATGTACATACCATAGCTACTACCAAGACTCTCTCTCTACTATATTCATTAATAAAACTTGTTATTATATCAGAAGCTTCATCTCCGGCTCTTGATTTATTATATCAACTTCTGATCCAGATCTGAAAAAAAAAGAAAGAAAGAAAGAAATGAGCATGAGGAGTAGTGAAATGGGTCATGTTCATCATGATCATGTTTCCAAGAAATCGTTCAGAATCAAGCAGGACGACAAGTTCTTCTCCAGGCTGTTGTCCAAAGAAACGTCACAGCCGAACTCCTCTTGCAGGGTCTACTACGGGAAGGCAGCTGGCGCAATCCCATTCGTCTGGGAGTCACAGCCGGGCACTCCCAAGCACACCCTCTTCGAGCACCCCTCCCTCCCTCCTCTCACTCCCCCTCCCCCATACGCTGCCAATTCCAACAATATTGTTTCGCAATCCATCCACAGAGGATCAAACTCATCTTTCTCTAAGCCGAAATTGCTCCTCCTTAGCACAATCTTCCACGGCAAAGACGCCGTTAAGGGTGGCAAGCCGAAGACGCGCAGGCTCTCGCAACCGTCGTCGCTGTCTTCTCTGTCGTCTTCGTCGACGTCGTCGTCGTCTTCGTGGTCGAATTTCTCGGCCTCGTCGTTGAACAAGAAGAAGGTAAGCGATCAGAAGCGCCTCGGCTGGTTCTTGCAGGCTGACTCCGCGGGCTCTACACTGTTTGATTATGGTTCGGCGGAGTCTGATGCTCATAATCATGAGCATGATGATCAGGCGACGTCGTTTCGGTCGCCAAATTCGACTTTGTGCTTTCCGGTGAAGAAGAAGACGTGGGATTTTCTTGCCAATTGTTTCGCAGCTGGGAACATGTAAATTGGTCGTCGCGTATGAAGGTGCAACTACTGGTTGATTAAGTAAATTAAAAATCTATTTTCTTTAAATGTTATATGTAACTAATCAATGTTTAATTCTTCTTCTGCGGCTGTAATAATTTCGCATTAGCTCTGTGGAAGAATTAATATCAAATATGTTTTATATATTTGTCGTCTCTTATGATCAATACGCATAATAATGATGAACAAAATCTGTGGACGCTTTATGATTATTTTTCTGTACTGTACAATTTAGTTTCAGGGGAGGAATTAATGCGGAGAAATATTGGCAGGACACTAATTAATTAAAAATTAATGTGAAATTCAGAGATGATTATATATAGTTCGTGTGGGTTGAAGTTAACTCATCATATGTTACATGAATTTTATTTTTATTTTTTTGTAAACATGAATTTATTTATGATCCAGGAAGTACTTTTTTTTGTTGTTGAATAATTTTATTTAATCTTATAAGGCTTGTTATTAATAAAATAATAAAATTTAGTTTAAAAATATATTACGTAATGGACTGATATTCATAATTTTATAAATAATGAGTTATAAGTGGGAGGACGAAAGAATTTTCGTTGTTAAACTAGATCATCTGAGAGGGGATTTTCTTGTCAATGGTCAAATTTGTACGAGTACTAGAACTTCATTCGGTTTATTTTGGGATGGTTTTGCATGTGACAATAAAGCAGATTGTAGTTCCCAATAAAAATGTCCGCATCATATACCTGCTGCATGGAAACAGCTGGAACTTTATGTTAATTGTTGCTGTACTCTTCCATGCTCGTCCACAATTTGTTCACATGGACGTACGTGAATTTGTCCATTTATTAATTACAGCTGTTTTTTTTTTTTTTCTCATTCATGCCTTGTGAATCGTATCCTTTTAATTACGAATCACGTCTTCTTCTTTTTTTCTTTTTTACTTGGGACAAAAAGATTGAACTCTTCTTTTTATAGTAGAATCGAATGTGATTTTATTATAAGGCTATACATATTACTATATTACGAATCATTTCTTTCTCTTACTAATCTCACTTCTTCTCTGTTGAAAGAAAAACAAAATTATGATTTGAATGGTCAGAGTATTCATAATTTGCAATGACAATCTAAGAGAATGTTCAAGAACTAAATTAGAACTTTATCATTTCAACATGTAAGAGTTTTATACGAACGAGCAGTTAAAACTTTGGTAGTCTCTTACTATTGAGATTATTCCTCAAGCAAAAAAAAAAGAAAAAAGAAGAGATTATTCCCAAATTATTTGGCAGAGGAAATGCCTCATATTCGAGTCCTATAGAACGTGTTTGAGAGTGTACTACCATTTTCATGGCATTGCTTTAACGATCGTTATCCTTTAATGCGTGTAAGAATCCCTTGATTATGTCTAATAAGGTGTTTGAGAGTATGAGTTAAAACCAATTAGTTAATCAAAAGAAGGTAGTATACGAGAGTTTTGTTGCAGCTTAATTTTTTTTTGACATTGTAACATGTGAAAGCTTTATATTATAGCAACCAAAAATTTAAGTTGAAACTGACAATACCAAATACCATATAAGTTTAGTTAGGAAAGCCGTATATTATTTTTCTATAATTAAAAATCTATGCATTCTTACATGGCGCTATAACAATAAGGAAGTCCGGCAGTACTTACGTGTGGTTCCCATCTACAGTGACTTCACGTTATTTTTCTTGTCGTACTTCTATTTCTTTTAATTGTCATTCTAGTTCTCGTTAGAAGTAGAAGATGATAGACATTGATTTTAGTTTTAATCAATGGTTCTATTGTGCCATGTTATTATTATAGGCTTATTAACATTGTTTTTCTCTGTAATATGAGTTTTGTCATATTGGTTCTCAAACTATTAATTTTGATAAATTATCTCTACGATTTTGATTTTTGATCTTTTTGTTTAATGACAGTAAAATTGAATGATTTTAGAAAATTCACGGGGATAATGATGTCCCAATTGTATGATAACTAAAACTTATACGGAAATAGTTATATTCATTGTAAAATATTCTCTTTATTATTGTCACCATACGATTAGAACTTTGTTAGCCTCTAAGAAATTTTCATTCACCAATTTTAGTACAAGGAGACTAAAAGTGCCAAAAAAAAAAAAGCAAAATTCAAGAAGTACTTTGTCAAAATTAAAAAATTTATGGAATAAAATAACACCATTCTTAAAATTTAGGGAATGATTGCGTTAATAACCATATATTTTATACAAAGTCAAGCTATAGGGTACAACATTTAAAGAGGATGAGGATGCAATTATAGAGCTAAACTATCAAAAGGAAAACAGTTGGCTTTTTTTTTTTCCCTTTAATTTTAGGTCTTTTTACAGTTTTGATCTCACTAATAAAATTATTTTTTGACAGTTGAATTTTATCAAAATTACTTCTTTTTTTTTTTTTTTACAGATCTAATGGCTGCGAGATAAATTCTTATTGATAAGTTGTTTTTTTAGTTACCCACCATTGGAAATAAATCCCTTTAAAAATATCTCTTTCCTTTACCTTAGAACTAGATTATGCAAAAAAGTCTCCTGAATAATTGCAGAAATTGATCCTCAAACAAGCTCTCTAGTGTTAATTCGGCACTGCTATTACGATTTTTTTTTTTTTTTCCAGGAATACTGATATGGGTTATTCATTTCTTTCACTTTCATGTGCAAAGTAGAATTAAATTTTCTACAAGGCCGTACATTCCAACACCAACCCTTCGAGAGTGCATTTCTCAAATTTACCAACCATTTCTATGGGAAAATTATGATTGCCAGAAGGCTATGGGCTTCCAAAGTGTCTAATGGGCCTATATCATGATTGACAACATTTAGGCTCTCTCAGTCTCTGCCCCCTCGTAAAAAACCACATTTAAGTGCTGGGCAAAAAGTTGCCCAGAAGCTCCATCATATTCTAATAATAACAAAAGTCCAAGCCTGTGATCCCATTAATTGTGGAACAAGGGCCTTCTCTCTTTTCCTAGGCTCGTAGACATAGGCTTGTCCCAATTTTCAAATTACCGCCTAAACTTGACAAGAGAGTTACATCCAAAAGTTCAAAGGATTTTGGCACAGCATATAAACACTTTATATTTTAGTATATTTTTTATTTTTACATTGTAGCAATTAAAATGATATTTTTTTAACAGGGTTGTCAAATGTTTCTTTGTTCGAAATACTAAAATGATATATGAAAATAATGATAAGGGTGTTTGTAGTCATGGTTCAAACCACACAGTTTCAACCGTAAATAGGATAAAGCTCTTACATACTACAACATAAAGTAAAAATTTATTATCGTATAAAGTTTTCGTATGCTACATTATGTAATTCCACTAACAAAATTTTAACTTTTCTCCCAAATACCACAATTAATTGTTAATCAGTTTCTGCATCTATGAAAGTACTATGAATCACAGTGAAGAACTTGGAATCCAAAATCGATATGCATAGATGAATATTTGATTAATTAGCTAAGAAAAGTAACTATAATCATTACTACTAATAATATTTAATGATAATTAACTATGTTCATAAATACTGTGCAACATAACTTTTTAAAGTTAATTCAGGAGATAGTTAATTATTCACCATCCTTATCTTTTACATTGATCAGCCGTCTTTCCTCTTTCTTTTTTTTTTTAAATTTTTGTCTTTTAAGTTTTCAATATTCTCTGAACTATGGTTTCATCTTGAAACCTTCTGCTCTCACACATGGGCCTTTACTATTCTCAGTAGATTCTATACTGAATAATGCTCATAAATATTAATGCACTGGGGACATGATCAAATAATATTATTTTCTCTGGAAAAAAAAAGACTGATGATCATATGCCATGAAATAAATAGGTCAGCCATCCACATGATGCATCGTATATTATATTCATTCTAAGCGAAGAGACAGCATTCCAGTCAAATTAATGTTGGTGGAAGAATATTAATTAAAATATTATATGAATGAAAATTAGGTGATCAAATTTTTTTTTAATGGAAAAAATTGGTGATCTAAATGTATAGTCTTAAACTCTACATTATGACTTATCATTTTTTCCCCAAGAGAAAAAGAGACATTCCAGTACCGTAGTCTAATTTCTATTTATATTTGAATACTAATCAGTTTTTTTATTGTGATTGTATGCGTAGTTGAATGATAAATTTATATATGACTTGAAGACTTCAAACCTTCAAATTCAAGTTAAAAAAAAAATAAAGGATTTAAACTCTATATTTTTTAATAAAATTAGCTGTCAAATTACCGCTAAGATATGCCAAAAATATAATGTTTTTTTATGAGATTAGTTTATTAATATTTTCTTAATTAATATTTTATCACGATGTGTTAAAAGTTCTATCACGCTAGTTTTTTTTTTTTTTTTTGTCCCTTTCTTTTGCTGACAAAAAAAGTCTTAGTATTGTTCTATAAAGTCGTAATATTGAATGTGACTAGGGGGCGTTTGGTTTGCAGTAATCAATAGGAATCATATTCCCGGGAAAATGATTGTAGGGAATATGATTCCCAGGAACTAAGATTATTACGTTTGGTTGCACATAGGAATCTTCTATTAGATTTCTAGGAATAATATATTACTGTGTTTGGTTATATATAGGAATCTTGTATAATTGACAAAATAATTTATTGTATTACCATTAAATGTATCAATATAATATATTAGAACTAATATTAAATAATAATAATATAAATATAAATAATAAAATAATATTATATATAATTTAACATTAATATTACTATGAATATTAATGTTATTATTATCATTATTATTAAATAATTATTATTTTATATTAATATAATACTTTCTTTATCTTATATAAAAATATTAATTTATAATAATCATAGAATTATTATTTAACAATATATTAATATTAAAATGTTGTATATAATATAAAATATATTGATATGAATATAAATAATAATAAAAATACAATTCTTAATAATATATTAATATTTATATTAATATTAACATTAAATAAACATATTGTTATAGAAAATATTAAACATATTTAGCTATATTTTATATTTATAATTATTATAATAGTATTTATATAGTTTAATATTGATATTGCTATGCATATTAATATTAATATTATACTATTCATATTGATGTTATATTATTATGTTTTTATTATTATTGTTATTAAATGATAATTTTATATTGATATAATATTTATATGTATATCATATATTAATATTAATTTATAATAATAGTACAACATTATTTTATTTTATTATTATAGTATTTATATATATTATATTTAGATATTGTATATGTAATATATTATATATGTTTATTATTATTGTTAATGTTATTATTATCATTATTATCAAATTATTATTTTATATGAATATAATTTTATATTTATATTGCATAGAAATATTAATTTATAATAATAATATTATTATTATAATTTAATAATAATATAATTATTATCATCATCATCATGGAAACAAAGATGAGATTTCTATAGTTTTGAGATTCCCAGAAATATGAATATCACCTTGTGGGTGGGCTTCATATTACCCCAAAATGAGGTAATCTAAATCCCACGGGAATTAGTTTCTCAGGAATCCAAAACTTAGATTACTGTATTCTAAACATGGGAATCTTACAGATTCCTATTCCTATCTCAGGATTACTGCATACCAAACGCCCCCTAAGGAATTCTCTAACAATATCATATGGATTAATTGACTCTACTGGTTTACTTATAAGACTGAAGAATAATAGTTACGATACTTCATAATGAGAAATGATAGGAAGAAAATCTATTAATAATAATAATTAAGAAGGTGCAAAATTTTCTGCACCTAATTTTTTAATATTCTAGACTGAGGATCTTTTTAGATCCATTCTTGATCTAGGATTTCCTTGTTTTCTAACTAGAGTACTATTCTTTTTGGGAAATCTAGCCAAGAATTTATGTTGATAATAAAATGTAACAATATTTGGAGAAAAGAAATCATAAGACAAACCAAACACTAATTATTTAGGCCACTTGCTGACCATTTCAAAGTCAATATATATATATATATATATATATATAAATCTTTGTAATTGATATGTTGAAAAAAAAAAATTCAAAGGGTCATAAAGGAAAATATTCAGGTTAGGTTGTTCTGGGCATGATAGCTCTACAGTTTACACCTCAAATTCATGCACATAAGTAACGGTTTTGTTGATATGGACACTGTTTATTTTGACCCTTTAAATATTTGTAGCGAATGTTTGTTACCTACAAAATGTTGAAAAAAAAAAAAAGAAAAAAATCTGTGGACTTGGGTGCTGGTTTTAAAGACCCAAAAACAAGTGGCCACGGCTAATTAACTGAGATTTATCTAGGGTTTAAAGAAGGTGAAGCTATTGGGCAGGCAGACATTAACAAATTTTCTCATTCTGGATTTCGGTGCAAAGATTAAAGAGAGAGAGAAGGGTAAGAGAGTTAGGTTGGGGAGGAGAGAACATCGGGGCGACTTGATAGCCATAAAATACGGGTCAAACAGGTGGATGGTGGTACCATTTTCCTTACAATCTAAGATAATGTATTTTGCAGAAATTAATGTCCTCATGAGCTCCAAATACATATATATATATATATATATACACACACACACGGTTACTTCTCTCTTTCCTAATGTTTCCCTCCGTTTCATTCACCCACTTTGACATTACACCCCTCACAATCACAACCAAGAAAACAACTCATCTGCTTGTATTAATTTGCAACATATATGTTGTTGATAGTAAGAGCTATAAATATCGCATAATTAAAAAAATAAGCAGACAAGGATATAAAAATTTATAATAGTTCATCCTTAACATGAGATAATGAAACTTATGTCATCCTTAACATGAGATAATGAAACTTATGTCTACTTTCAATTGTTTTATAATTTTTTTATAGATTAAAAACTGTATATATTTATTATGATAAAGAGCTTTATAAACAAAAATTACATACCTCACAATTTTATGTGTTTTCTCACCTTCAATATCGATCGACGTACTTACTTTGCGTAAAGCAATAATTCATGAGGACAACAATTAAGCTTCACAACCTAATATATGTATGTAGGGCCGGCAATACGGGTTGCGACACGACGACACGACACGAATCCGACACGATTTTTTGCGGGTTAGTGTCGGAAAATTTGACCACGGGTCATTTTAGTGTCGACCCGAAACTGACCCGTCAAAAAACGGGTCGTGTTCGGGTCAACCCGTCTGACACGAAAATGACCCGTTTCTAACCCGTATTTAATTAATTAGCTTTTAAAAAATTAATATTATTTCATATATAATATAAGCTCTTAAAATATCAAACCTTACCTCTCTTATCACTTATCTTCTTGTTGAAGTGGTATGAAACTCTTCTAATTTTATTTTTTTTTAATATTTTATATATTAATGTGGGCGGGTTAGGGGCGGGTTGCAGGTCATAATCGGGTTACGGGTCAAAATCGGGTCACAGGTTATTATTTTTTGACACTGTGCATAAGAAACGGGTTGACACGGGTCGGGTTAGTGTCAACCCGTGTCAAAACGGGTCGGGTTAGGGTTGAGAATTCTCAACCCGTTCGGGTCACGGGTCGGGTTAGTGTCGACTTAATTTTGTAAAAATTAACTCCAACCCGACACGAACCCGACCCGCGAACACGTTTTGCCACCCCTATATGTATGTGTATATAAGACAAATCTTTTTTCTAAAATTTTAACATCCAAATATCTCATCCAATTTATTACTTATTTATTATGATAATATCCACATCTCTCTTATACAATGGAACTAATAAGATATATATGTAACTAGCATGCAAGTATGCCATAATGTTACACACACTTCAAAGACAATAAGGTTCTTCTGTCAGATTAATAATTAAACAAGGAAAACAATATTGTGATAACTTAACAAATTAAGCACAGCGCTTGCTCTTAAGCCGCTGACAGGACTTGATCAGAAGTAACATAAATTATTAAAGTGCGAAATCTGGAGAGTTGAAAACAAATAGCTTTCTTAGAGTACGGATCTCTAATTAGAATGCTTTCCTATAAATGAAAAAGTAGGTGAGATTACACTCTGAACTGTAAAGAAATCAACACAAACACCTATATAGACTATCAATACGAAGTATACTTTATATGAGGCTAATATATGTCACAACCTACAAAAAGATATATTTCTAATCAATTAAATTGCCTTTAAGGTGTCCAGTCTTTTTCTCAATGCATTATTGATGTAGAGTAACCTTGTAGAGTTATTAAGATCTGTCATCATACAAAAAATTGGATTGCACTCAATTGCAGAAAAGGGGTTCTTTTTTTTTTTTTTTTTTTTTTTTTCCCGGAGCTATAATTTTCCAAGGTGAAACTTAACTATTTAGGCATTGGTCAAGGCATTCGTCAAATAGAGGTCTCAGCTTTAAATAGATGATCAATTAACGATAGCACATACTGATTGATAACGAAAACCAAACTAGAGGAAAACAAAGGATTTTCAACTAGAGAATTTGACAAGTAATGCGCTTGATTTTTTAATTAGGGACTGTGTTAGCTACCATATTCTGTGTGTTTATTTTATCTTATTTCTTATGAATAAATTAATGCCTCCTACAGTACTGGAAAGTTCTAAAACTAATCAAGAAGAATATTCAACTTATACCCATCTACCAAAAACTATTTTTTTTTTAACGTAAGTACACACGCACGCATATGATATATATACTAATTAAGGAAAAGTTGAGAAAATTCATGGTTTACAAACTAGCTATATGATCTACTGAAAATGTAAGAAAAGTAATTCACAGTCACCGGATCTTCATTTTACTTGGTTTTAATTAGCTAGCTAGAGCTAGGTATAGCCATGCATCTGTAAGAACAACTTGCGGATTCCTTACGGCAATGCCGATCATGTATATATATGTATGTATGAGTGTATTTATATGTATATATATTACCGGAACTAGATCCCAGCCATGATGTGGGCATTTTTAATCAAGGTGTGTTTGATTTTGACAAGAAACTAACATCCTGTTTACAGCTTTCAATCAAATATATGGTTTTTATTTCTGATCACCAAGTCCATTAAAAGTTGTTTAAATTTAGGTGATTAACCGAACATATTGATGTGTTGTTAATATTTCCTACATAGAAAAGAGATGACATTAACCAATTATATTTAGCTTTTAAGGGCTCTCCTAAGAAAGAAGCAACAATCACATGCAGCCACGAAATCAAATGTTGAATTCAAAAAGTCAAAATAACATTAAAGGACTCACACGTGAGGAAGCAGTCATAGAGCTGGCTTTCATAACATTTTATATATATATATATATAATTCTCTTCTTTCTCTCTCTCTCTCTCCCACAAACACGCGCGTTTTCCTCCATTGATATCATGCTCTATCTCAGTTCTGTTTCTCTGGAGAAGAATCAATAACTCTCTTGATGAAACAATCCTCGTACATCAACCAGAGAGGTTTCATAAGATTACCAACAAACAAACATAATTCGCCAATATATATACAATATATATTATCTCTTCTACATATATATATATATATATATATATATATATAAAAGTCAGTTTCTATTCATATAATTAATTCCTTTTGCCTATCTTTATAATAAACAATACATATCAAAGGACCACAACTGACCTGGTATGCCTTGCCTTTTAAGTACACTCTCTTAGCTGCCCTTATTTTACTTTTGTCTCTTCTCTCTTCAATTTCTTTCCCTCTCGCCCTTGCCCCCTCTCTCTCTCTCTCTCAGCAACTCCACCTGCATACTCAGAGAGCATGCCTGAATGTCCAGAGAAAGGTAAGCAGCACAAATCTTCTCCCTCTCTTTTTCTCTCTCTCTCAAGTAAATAACAAACTCTACTTTTCTCCATTATTCAATTTTTGACTGCTCATCCCTTTATGACTGCTTAACAATAAACGTTCATCATTAGTAAGACTATCAAATATTAATTAATTAGTTCAATTCATTCTAAAATATTAGTTAACGCTAAATTTTTTCTATGCATGCAAATCCCTTGTAGATCTGATTAACGCTATAACAATTTGATTTCCCTATTGCTTTATGTAACTATTTCTAATTCTACTACTATATTTAGGGAGAGATTTGATGAGATAGGCAAGAAGATTAAGAGAGAATCAGATGCTTCCAGTACTACTCAAAATATGGGAAGAAGACATATGTTGGGTCCTCCCGGAACCCTAAACACCGTTACACCATGCGCCGCCTGTAAACTCCTGAGACGACGGTGTGCACAGGAATGCCCCTTTTCTCCATATTTCTCTCCTCACGAACCCCAGAAGTTTGCTTCCGTCCACAAGGTCTTCGGCGCCAGCAACGTGTCCAAGATGCTAATGGTATACCCTCAAAGGCCTAATTTTTTTTTTTTTTTAAAATTACGAGAGAAGGCAACTGACATTAAGAGACCTTTCTTGAAAATTAAATTATATAAAAAATCGTATTAGATTGAACTCCATAAAAATCTAATGATATCATAAACCTCCACCAACTATTTCACAAACGTTATTGGATAATTTATATTGGGACCAATATGTTCATCAAAGTGGACATACATGAATATTTATAATAATTATCTTTTTTGTTTTTTACTTTTGTTTTAATATTTTTGTAAAAATTAGGAGGTGCCGGAGAGTCAAAGAGCAGACGCTGCAAATAGTCTTGTTTATGAAGCTAACGTGAGGCTAAGAGATCCAGTCTATGGATGCATGGGTGCAATTTCTGCTTTGCAACACCAAGTTCAAACTTTACAGGCTGAGCTCAACGCAGTAAGGACTGAGATACTTAAATACAAATATAGAGAAGCTAACGTTATTCCTTCCGCTCATCACGTGGCTTTGCTCTCTTCTTCTCATGGGGCTGTTTCAATTGCCACTCCGCCACCAGCCCCACAGCTGCCCCCGCCCCCGCCACTGCCACCCACAGTACAATCTCTTCCTCCTACTTCCCCCTCTTCTTCTATGTACACCCAACCAATTACCACCGTTGCAGATTTTAACACCATTTCAAGTGAAAATGTTTCCTATTTTGGTTAATTCAAATTTCTAGAGATCGTACAAACGGGAGCAGAAAACCCCATTTTATATTTTTCTTCATTATAAAAAGATGAAATAAAATAATAAGGAAGAGAATATATTTGATATCTATTGATATCTCTATCACGTTTAATTTCTTGGGCTCATTAATTTCTTGGTTAAAACGTCCATTCTTCAATGAAATATTGCTTCTTCTTTTTTTTTCTGCTTTTAGATCAAGGTATAACATGACTCTACATAATGTTGGTTAAAATGTCCATTCTTCAATGAAATATGGCGTCGAATTGTTACATACATGTTAGCATCGTTGGTCTAATTATTAAAGAGGAACAAAGGAAAATGCTGAGCAAACTGATAGGGAGTAGGGTGTTTAGCAAATTAGTTTATAAGTTTATACTCATTCTTTAGCACATGAGAGCTATGCAATGTATCATATATTTTTTACTGTAATTTGTAATAGTTTTATACTATTTACGATTGAAGCTTATTACTCTAAATACATTAGTCAAATTCAAGGTAAACGTGTTTTGGGATTTTAAATGGGAAAAGGGAAAACTAGCTAGCTAGAACTAGGAATAAGTATTGGAATTAATTAAGTGCATGTGGTGGCATTGCACGTGTGGTCGGGACCTAGTTGACTAGAAATAGTACTCATGTTATTTCACATGTTAGTCTGTGCAATTGAAGGGATCATGAACTGTACTAATTGTTTGAAAAAGTTTGAGGGAGGAGACAAAGGGTATGGTGGTGATCTTCCCCATGTGGGTTAGAAACTTCTTCTAATTGGTAATAATTTTTGGGAGTCATGCAACTTTAACGCACTTGCCATATTGCGCCCTTTATCACCAAAATAACTATATATATCCATTGATATTCTTATATATAGGTGTATGTATATGTTCTTGAAAGTAGCAATTTGAAACTTTGAGATCTTTTCTTACTTTCTGCATATTGCAGTACTTTTCTATATATATTGTTAAATTTCCATGGCCTTCTTTTTTTGTTTGCTTGTTAGAGCTAATGTTGGCATGTGGGCAAGCGTTTCATAGAGGGGTCTCTTTAAAATATAGGCGTTTAAATAAAAACAGAACTAATAACAAGGACTCAGTAATTACATTGAGGTTCTTAATCTCACAGCAACCTCAGTGATAATAATATTCCTCGGTAATCATTCTTGTTTTATGATCTTGAAATCAATATTAGTAATTGATGGACTTGCATGGGCACATTTCTCATGACAGTTATAATTTTCACGATGAATTTATCCTGCAATATGCAAAATATTAGATTGGCTGTTGCAGATCTTTCATTATGCTCATAAATGAGTTCATTTGGCCTGTTTATTTACAGATACAAATATTAAATTTGAACAGAATGTAATTAAGAGATGTTTTAATTTGCCATGTTCTAAGTTGGTTTTGTTAAAGTTTTTGCACTCATAGTTTAAATTGTTAGAATATTTCTAGTTTGTATTGTTAGTTTGAACTGACGATCCAAATATAGTATTAAATTTTTGTGAGAGAAAATATAATATAGCAAAAATATATGATTCATTGTTTGAATTACAAACCAAACAATCGATAATTTTCACTGCTAAACACTTGGTGATAATATCTAAAGTGATTCACATAAAATGAAATAAATTATTACTTTAGAAGTGTTATTTATGATCAATTTGTACTTTAATTAGATGACTCAGTAATCAATTAATGCATGCTTGAATGAACTACTTGGAACGATTAGATTAATCCTGCACTGGTGTTAGGCTGTCTACAGATTTACAAATAAAACAAAAGAGAACATTACATCAAATAATGTACCTCTATAATTATATGTTGCTACTTAGTTAAGTTACATATTGTTATTTTGTGAAGTAGATGATTGTATTGTATTTGTTGGTTAGTCAATGGTCTTGCCAGCTAGATTACAAGCTGAAAATCTTGGGTTTCTTTGGCGTGTGGATTTCAACCTGCAAATAAGAAGGGCAAAAGAGAGGAACCTGAATTTCATGTGCAATATTAATTAGTTAAGATATTTGCCAAGCTATAGGAGAGAACTTTAGTGCCTTCATGACTATTCTCCATCTTTGTGACAAGCGACGTTTTAGACATCCGTTTCACGGAATTAGAAATTTTTGTTAATCAGAACTAATAACCGAAGCAAAAATTTAACAAAGACTATAAAATTAACTTTTTAAATTTTCAATAGGAGCTATGTTTACATTAATAGAATACAAAATTAATGCAATACAATACATCTTTATATATATGTAAGATTTCTAAAAATAAAAAGTTGGTTAAACCTATGCATATATAGAGACACGCAAAATGCAGTCTCTTTCACAGAAGTATCTAGAACTTCCCAGCTAGATAGATGTGATGGAATTTGGTCTTATGTCATAGTTGCTTAAGATAATGGAATCATCCATGACTTTACACTACATCCATCAAATAATTTTCTTAAAGTAAAATTTCTTCACATTTTCACAAAAGACTATATCTTTGGCCTTCTTCAGACAGTTAAGTCAATTATTGAAGAAGGGAAGCTGCAGGGAACCTGTGGTTAATAACTTAAATTATAGGAATTATGCGTGCTAAAGACTTGTTTAATACACACACACACACACACACACAAAATATACACACGTACACTTACATACATAGAAAGGTACATATGTATTATTCTCGAACCAATCAATGCATGTGAATTGAGAAATCCCAAGGTCTAATCTATGCACCGAGCATATGCATGCATCCTTGAAGCTTACTCAACGCATATTGCAATGCAAATATTTAGAAGGCATACATACATATACATATACATATCTATAATTATATTCATATTCTTTACTGGAGATTTCTTTACTTAAGAATCCGAGTAACAGGAGTCCCCGTGTTTGGCGGGACTGTGGAGGAGCAACCTCCTCGAATTTTTGTGAATTTGTTTTGTTTTAAAATTTTGTTATTGTTTTATGGATTTTTTTGGGGGTAAATCTCATGTTGTATGGAATTTAAGTGTGTGTGTAAGTTGATTTGGTAATCTGTATTTTTTTTATTTTTGAATTTTTCTGTTGATTAGAAAATTTGATAGACTAGATTACTCTCGACAATAATGGTGACCGGAGCAAAAGACTAGATTAACAAAAAAAAAAAAAAACAACTTTAAAGGGTGTTTGGAACAATGGTTCAAATCATTAGTTTGAACTGTGAACAGTGTAAAGCTCTAACATGCTATAGTAAAAAGTTATAGTATAAAAGTCATACATGCTATAGTTTTCAAACTCAAACTCATGGTTCAAACTATCATCTCAAGCATCTTATAAATTACTTTCCGATGACCAGCTTAAAATGCAGGAACTAGTTGTTAGACATGTATGTCCTAAGAAGTAAAAATGTAATAAGTTTTTGGAGACATTTTTATCAATAAAGAATTTATTTATTGTTTATATACCAAATCTTGTCCTCTTTACGTTTATATTTGTTGAATGTATGTTAAGCATATAATAGTCTGAGACTGTCGGTCTAAACCTTAAGAATTGGGCATATGATGGGCAGATTATACGGAAGATACGATTCTTAAGGTGATGGTCTAAATCATAAGATTCGCAATCGAGGAAATAAAGTTGGGCACTTTATTCATATAAAGATTGTTATGTTGTCTATATCCTAATTGGGAGATGGTTTGTCTTGGCCATCGGAGTAGGACTCCATGAATAGAAATATTAGCATATTGTCATAGGTGATGATGTGTTGGATCGGGACATAAAGTGAATTGATTTGGATTAATAATTCTATCTTGGCAAATCATTTGTATTGTATCTTAATCCTGAGATGAATAGTAGGCTCGTTGTCTTGGCTTATGTCTTTTGATGTACCAAAGCGTGACGCTCACATCTTAATAGTGGTATGTATACCGGTACGTTGGAGGCATGACTCTTGATAGCATAGACCTATTATTCATAGATATGGAATATATAGCTCCTCTTTAGGAGTAGTGATATCTTCTTATATGCGTTATCCTGTAATTGCAAAACTGGAGCGCTCAACCATTTGGATACATAGGTGTAACCGCTGGTATTCTGTCTTTGGATGGTAAGTTTTTCGATGGTGAGATAATAGAACGTAAGATAAAAATAATCGGGAAGGTAAGATAACTTGTTCTTAAGCCGATTATAGATTATCATATGGGGATACGATATATTATGATATGTCATAGAGACTTAGCTATACGGACTTCGTAATTCTATGTAGTTCAAGAGTGCAGCTCCAAGCTTTTAGTGGAGTAGCGTTGGAGTTGATAATTATGAAATGTATATCTAGGATATTGGGTTTCATAATTATCGGGAGCTTGAACTATATAGGTCCGTTTGGTCCCCTTTGCTAGCTCACAACATCCTGTAATGATATGACGTGCTTTTTCAATAATTGGTAACTTATATCAGATTTATCAGATTGATTAAAATTTAGAAGAATCAGATAATTCATGTCTGTTTATTGGTTGAATTAATTTTGTGATAAAATTGATTTAAGATAAACTTGTTGAATTATTGGGATCGGATAATTCTTATCTATTTATCGGTTGATTTAATTTTGGATAAATTAGATCAAGATAAACTTGTAGAATTATTAAGAATTCATTTATTTATTTAGAGATTATCTAGATAAAGTTGTTTTGATAAGATAACTTCTTTATTGGGTTATTTGAATTAAAACAGAGACTTTATCCTATAGAATCTCAGGTGAAAAATAAAAGATTCGCTGAGATATTTATTCGACAGTTCAGCCTGCCGATCCATATGTTTGGCCTGCCGATGGGTCTGTTCGGCTTGCCGATCATCTTGATCGGCCTGCAGATGAGCGAAGGATAAGATCACACTTTTTGACGCGGATCTTATTAGATATTGATCCGAATTTGATTCTGTTTCGAATTTTGAGACCTAATCTGATAAGGACTAAACCTGGACCCAACCTCTATAAATAGTAAATAAGTCACATAAGTTATTTAGATCAATTAAGAGATTAAGAGTGATACTCTACTGGTGAGAATTTGAAAACTCCCTGAGAGCTTTTGTTCATAAATCACGAACACTAGCTTTGGGTTCTCTCAATTGGTTGGAAGGAGAGTCACCTAGTGGAAGAGTTGTACGTGTGAGCCCACACTCACTCTGATCGTGGATAGAGAATAGCAAAGAAGACCAGTTAGTTGAGGCTCTTCTAGAACGTTACTTCTCTTCACAGATTACGGGAGTTCTTCAGCATTCCAAGGTTAGTAAGATTTGGTTAATTTATGCATATAGCATATCAAACTTGTGTTTTGAAAAACACTCTGATGTAAAATTTTTAAAATTCCGCTGCGTACTATTTTTCCAACACCAGTAACGTTTGACCATTTTCTTTTAAGAAGAAAAAAACATTGATAAAAAATAACCTATCAGATTACTCTTTCGTGGCTTATTGATGATCAGCATTGGTGACTGGAGACTACCTCCAAAGAACATTTTATAGATTATCGATGGTAATCTTATAGATTACCTTTTTTTAACTAATAGAGCAATTTTCACAAACAAACGTTATTGATCATTGAACATTCCATTTATTAGGACAAATTCTAGATTCATATTCTGTTATACAAATCTAAAGGTGACCTTTTTAGGAGGACATTCCTCCAAATGATTACTCCAGACATATGCCTCGATGAGTACTTCCAAAAGCTAATAATAAAAAAAGAGAATAGTAGACTTTAACAGAGTATACGTAATTTGTGATAATTTTTGTAGTTTGTGAGGGAGTGCGTTTCCATTATTATTAAATGATTTTTAGTTTCCCTTATAAATTGAAGAGAAATTTTGAGAAATGCCTAAAAAAATTCAGATTTACAGCACGAATTTTTGAAGGTTTGGATTTATACAAAAATAAACAGTTAAAAGTCAACAAAACGAGGCATGAATCCAAACCATAAAGATACATAAATCCGAATATACAATTTATGGCATGTCACGTAAATTTTTCTCAATTAAATGGTACTTTTGTGTTTGGTAATTCAGTCTTTACACTAAAAAAAATATGGTCAGGGTTGGGCTACTTGACATGTTGAGGTTTTGAAGGAAAATTAAGGGTGTAAAATCGAATGCAAAATAAATATTCACGACTAGATTATTTAAATTAAATTTCATTAATTTTTGTAATTATTTAAAAAAAAAGTTGAAAAGAAGAAAATAACGTTATTTCCTCGATGCAAGTGTCGAGTTGTTTCGAGTCTCAG
Organism: Artocarpus heterophyllus; assembly: GCA_025403435.1. Classification (NCBI taxonomy): domain Eukaryota; kingdom Viridiplantae; phylum Streptophyta; class Magnoliopsida; order Rosales; family Moraceae; genus Artocarpus; species Artocarpus heterophyllus. The sequence goes on from CM046353.1 coordinate 6,547,271, forward strand.
CCTCGCTCAGCTCCAGCTGAAAAGGTGTGATGTGTAGGTAGATTTTTCAATAAGTTGAATCAGTCAACTGTCATGTAAAGAACAAAAGGACAGACTTTCCAGCCCATATGTGTGTGGCATCTGACTTTTCCAGCACTATCACTGAACTAGTACGGCACGTCCTATTAAACCAAAGACTAGAACTATCAAGATCTGGACGGGCATATTCCCCCTTTTGCTGCTCAGCATGCAGGGTATTAGCAGCGTTTGCCGCGGTTGTTTCCCTCTCAAGGGCAGGTTCTTACGCGTTACTACCCCACTTATACCTTAAAATATCATATGTGCGCCGCTGCTGATCCGTTGTTCCTTTCTAAATCCAGCTTCAACTGAGCATATGTCTGCCACGGGAACAAGAACAGAAATATACTTTTATGTTGAAGCCTTTCCCGTTGGAATGCTGGGGGCGCCGCGCACTTCTTATAAGAATCATACTTTGTATCTGAAGTTATTGGCCCATTGTCCTCAGTGAGGAAAGGATCTAGAACATAGAAGAGGGGACCTCTAGCAGAAGCCCAAGCAGAAGTGGAGACGGGGGCAAGTACTTGATCGAATTGATCGGGTCACGTAGGAACAAGGTTTACGTCTATCGGCCTTGAATATAGTTGTCTCTGCTTTGTTTCCATAGACAACATTATTTTTGACCGTTCAATTGTCACCTAACCCTCAATATTTTTTGATTAATGGATGAGGAAAAAGAGCCTTTCTCGTAGGAGTTTTCTTTCCGGGGGTTTTGACAAAGGGCTTTAAGAGAAATCCTTTTTGGACAAATGGTTTTTTTTTTGTTTTTTGTTTTTGTATAAAAAACAAGCTTTTTGGCTAAGAAAACTGTTTCATTTTTTTTTTCATCCTGTTGAGGTTCATTTCTTCACTATAATTCATTTCTTTTTTTTTTAAAAAAAAAACTGGAGTAGTTTTTTTGCTTAAAAAAACCTATTTTTTAGTGCAAAAAAAGAGAAACCATTTGTCCAATTGAAAATTTTTTTTTGACCCTTTTTGCAAATTCCCCACCTTTCCGCATCTAATAACTGTTAACTAAATTTAATTTAGTCAAACTACGATGAAGCACCAAATTCTGAATTGATTTTTAGGTGTCCACTGTGAAGTTTAGCAAATAGTATTGAACGTTTTCATTCCAATAGCTAAACCCATAATTCTATCCAATTAGGCATGTCAAATAGTGCCTGAATGTAATATTTTATTTTTTGAATCAAATAAAAATCAATAATATTTATTTTAATTAAAAAAAAATCTAAGAATTTAACAGATTTATACTCTTTGTTTTTTAAGCATCTGAAAACGATACCTTGGCGCTGGAGGTTTCGAGTGGCGGCACAACTGATGGCCGGTGCGTGGCAGCGGGAAGTGGCCGGAGGTGGTAGGACGGAAAGGGGCAGCGGGAGTTGGACTTTTGAGGGCGAAGAAGAAAGAAAGGAAAAGAAAAAAGAAAAAGAGAAAAAAATCTGATTTGTGTGGTGGTAAATTTAAGTTGTTCGATTCATTCTTTTAGCATTGTAACCTTCTAGATTTAATTTCTTTCCCACAATTAATTAAAATCTCAAAATGGCCTAAAATTTGAGATTTTTTTTCATATAAAACCAGGGGTTTTACATTCACCATGGTGGAGAGATAGTATGCAGTTGCAGTCCAAGTTCTGAAAGTCACAATTGATAGAGTTTTTCAGACTTTGTACGTGGTTTTATTAAGAGTTCTAAAAGGTAAAATTTGGTTTTGCTATAAAAAAAGTTGTATTTGAAGTGGTGCAAGTGAATAAGAATCTGTTAAAAGTGATACGTAGCCTAATTAAGTCTATTCATCTGTGTGTATCTAATCTAAATTTATATAGAAGTAAGAAAAAATTTTGCACTTCAATCAACTTCTGAAAACTTTTAAGTACGGTCGATAGAGTTTTGTAAGAGTTCTTGTGTGGTTTTGTTTAGGCATTTGTGTGTGGTTTACTTTCTAAAGTTGTAATCAAACTTACCTAACTAACTTATATAGAAGTGAGAAAAAATTTTATACTTCCCAATCAACTTTTGAAGACTTTTAAGTATAGTCATTAGAGTTTTGCAAGACTTTTTGTATGGTTTTATTCATACTTTTGTTGTATGTGATAAAATTTCTTTTTGCTATAAAAAATTGGTATGTTTTAAATGATATAAGATAAGTGGCGTAAGTGAACAAGTATGAGTTAAAAGTGATACATAGCTAAATTAAGTCTATTTTTAGAGCTTATTTAATCTAATCTAACTTATATAAAAGTGAGAACAAATTTTGTACTTCAACCAACTTTTGAAGACTTCAGAATTTTGTATAGTCGCTAGAGTTTTGCAGACTTCTTGTGTGGTTTTTTTTTTTTTTTTTTTTCAGACTTTTGTGAATGGTTTACATTTTAAGATTGTAATAAAAAATTAAACTAAAGGGTAAAATTTCTTTTTGATTATTTCAAAGGACATAAGAGACGTGGTTAAGTGAATAAGTATGTGTTGAAAGTGATACATAGCCTAATTAAGTCTACTTATCAATGCATATCTAATTTAACTTATATAAAAATGAGAAAACTTTTGTCCTTCAACTAAATAATTTTGAATTAATCTAATATTCCAAAATAAGCTTTTTTAATTTTTTTACTTAGTTTAGCTTAAATTAACACACATAGATTTTACTTTCTTTTTTTTACACAAGATACCTTGATATCTTTTCTTTTCCCTTTTTATGCAGTAATTTTCCTTTCTTCTTTTTTTTTCTTCTCTTGTGTTAATGAATGTATTGGGCTAAACTTGTTAGCAACGTTATGGAAGGGTAGAAAAGTACCAAGAATTTAAAATTGTAGATAAATAAATAACGAATTTGTAAATTTATCCTTTTCTATTGATATGTCATCAAGTCACTTATACTTATTTTTTATTTATAGGCATGAAGCTTTTCCAACTGTATAATTTGTTTCTCTATAGAGTATATATTCTAATATTTTTTTGTCACATCGTTTATTATTTTCAACAGAGAAAACTTAGGATTTTTTTTTCTTCCATAAAGAATTAAATATAATTAATTTATTTTGCTGAAAAGTTAAAAAAATTATTAGGGACTTTTTTTTAATAAATATGATCTAAAGTAGAAAAAAAAATCCCAACTATTTTGTTACCTGATTTCTGTCTTATCCCGTCTTAAAACCCTACTACCATATTACTAAAATAAAAAAATGACAAATAAGTTAAGTATTAAATATCCTTTGAAAGAGAAATAACACAAAGCTAATAACCAAAAAGTCAAAGAAACCAAAAAAAGCTCCTAAAAATATAGGCCTTGTTTGGTTTTGTTCTCAAAATTTTTGAAAACATTTTTGTATGCTTTTCGAGGAAAAAATATTAAAAACACTCTCAGCATAATTTTTAAAAAATTTTCATTTTTCAAAATAAAAACATTTTTACTTATTTTGAAAACAATACCAAACGACCCCATAGATTCAAAGACATCTGGATGATTTATTATCAGGATAATTTTACTGTATTTTTGAAAAATAAATATATATATATATTTCGATAAAATATGATTTTATTAATCAATAACCATTGGCATTACCATCATTTAATCAAAAAATGTTAAAAATATGGTTATATATATAATTGCACGTACATCCATCCGATGTGTACTAAAACTAGCTAGCAACAAAAGAAACGCAAAATGATCCAATTGCACTCATCTCTTTTATAGAGTGTTTGTGAGAGTAGTTTAAACCATTAATTTCGATTTGAGACGTGATGCCCCGCTTTTTAGGATAGTCATTTAGCTTTTTTAAATATCATTTCTTAACTTATTTCTTACTTACTAGTAAAAAAAAAATAGAGTAATTCTTTTTAAACATCCTTTAAAAACTGTTACAACTTCTGTTGTAATCGAAGTTGAGATATAGCTCAACATTTGACTTTAAAACAATTCAAAACATTTCTTAAAACTTATTAAAAAACATTTACTTCTATAAAACTTTTGTTAAAACATATGTTCAAACTTAGAAAAGCTTTTCGTTAAAACAGTGAAACTTTATCTTTAAGCAGTGAAAAACTACTGTAGTGGTATCCATACTCACCCTTTGCATCTGTCCATCACATTACCGAGCTCTTCAACTAGTCTTATTAATCTCTCATAGGATTACCTACAACAAGAAAGAACTTGTAATGAGCTTTTGCTTAGTAAGTTCAAACATAATCTCACAAAACATTTAAAACACTTATTATAAAACTTTTCTCTTAAAAACCTTTCTCATAAAATATTTTCTACAAATGTTTCACATAAAATAGTTATCAACGTTTTTTCACAAAATGTTCTACGTAAAAACATTGCTTGAGAGGAATGCCAGTGATAATATATGCATGATTCTATTTATGCTCAATTATGAACTTTCAATTATGAGCTTTTTATTATCATTCTTATCTTACTTAATTTATTATCATCATTCATATCTTTTCTTATCTTGTGAACTTAAATGGTCGTTCCAATATCATCAATCATAAGAACATAAATATAATGCTTCCTTTGTGGAAGACTTAAGATCATCGAACAACGAAGTTATAACTTTAACATAACTTATATACCTTACATTAAGGAAGCTAGTACGATACTTACTTATCATACTTGCTTTACCTTCTTGTTAACTTTTGTGAGCATATCAAATGCAAAACATATCATATGCAAACATATTGCAAATCATAACTTGAACATGAAAACATAATGCATAACACATATAAGCACACATTAAACATAAAAATTTGCATATACTTTACAAGTCTTAACTTGTTCTTTATAACTTTATACATAACAAATACAAGCATAAAACATATTCAAAGCATTTGAAATTCATTTTTTTTATACTATAGGTGAGGTTTGAAACTTACTTAGATTACGATCTAGTGTTTCCATTTTATTCTTTTTCTTTCTATTAGTCGGCTTTGTATCATATTCAAACGACACTCGACAACTAGTTACCTTTCTTCTTACTGACCTAATTGATCAATAATATAACTTAAACATTAAACGTTCATTCCTTTTACTTAACTTTGTATCCTATCGGTTTATTTTTCCTTTACTTAACTTGAATGTCCCTTATAAATTTCTCATCTTATTTGACAATTTTTTTCTTTAACGTATTACATATCATTTTCCATCTAAGAGCATCTTGCTAATTCGAAGTGCTTAGCTCTATTTTAGTGACTTTCTTAAAAATAACGATTTTACCCTTAACAAATTTTTTCGTAAGTCGCGTAGTTCAAATGTTACATGACTAAACTTTTCATTTTACTTTACCATTCCATTACTTATAGATTACAAAAAAATTCCTACTAAAGAGGCGTTTTCCTAAATAGAGTGTTTTGGGTCCGTTTTGGCCTTTTTACATAAGTTGACCATTTTGCCCTTGACGGGTCTTAGAAAACTTTTGAAACTTGTTCTAAACAAAACTTACATTTCCTTGTTACTTATAGTATTACGAAAAACCAAACACAGGTTTCCTTTTGTAAAAATCTTTTTATCAAAATTTTATGGTTTTAACCCGTAATATGAAATCCTAACGTTTACGCCCTTAACGTTCTTTTCATATTATTTCCTTGGTAAAAACCTTAAATCTTTTCAATACTTAACATATTGGTTACTCATTGCTCATAACAGTGCAGAAAATCAACCTTCCTTAGTGATTTTATACGGTTTCATGGTTTTGACCAGAAATATAAAATCTTGACATTTTTTACCCTAGGACCAAAAAACGACCTCTTTATACTAAAAGTTCCAAGGTCGAATTCAAAACATTTCATAACTTTTTTTTTTACAAAATTTTGTGCCTAAAATATTGTAAAAACTTGAAATTAGTATAGAATTTTGCAAACTGCCTAGAATTTTTAACTGTGTTGATAGATCTACAACTTTAATGTTTAACTTTCCTTAAATTCCAATGTTACAGGGGACTTTTTGGGTGATTTTCAAATATACCGAGATTGAAATAATCCTTTCAATTTAGTCTTTTTGGAATTTCACAAAATTTAGCTCATAAAAGTTGTTATCCTTACTTTTTGGTAGACCTGGTGTTTTTCCCAAGACTTAGGTTGCCTCAAAATCCAACAAAATCACCATTTTTACCATACATCAAAACTTTGTTTTAGAGCAAAGTTTTTCAAACTAGGTTTTTAAACACATAAAACCTTAGTTTCTAGATATGCTTCATCTCCATTAGACATACATATCACATCGTAATCATACCATAAAGTTCTCTTTTAGATGCCATAGCCCATACATACATCAAATACATGCTATGCATAAAAAAGTACAAACTTCAACACAGCTTATGGGACTAGGATTTTACCTAGAGAATCCAAAGTGTTTTTCCCCTCCTTTTGCCTCTTGAAAGCTTATAAAAAACCTTGAAAAAAATCCATAACATTCCATAAAGATCTCTTACAAAACTTGAGAGGAAACCCTTGGAACACACTGGGTAAAGTTAGAGCTTTACCTTGAAAGCGCGTTAATCCTCCTCAAGAACACTTGTTCTTGCTTGTAATGACCCAAGAAACGTCATCAATAAAACCTAATATTTAATTAGGTTTAATTAATGAATTTATTCTTAAAAATGTGAAATTTTGTAAAAAATTGTAATTTATGTGAAAATTACAATAAAATATGAATGAGCGGCATTGATTGTAAATTTTATGGCATATGTAATGCAATGGTGGATATTATAAAATACAAATTTTATGAGTTTGATGACTCAAAGATTTGTGCATAATATCCATAAAATGAATTTCATGTCACAATTAATTGTGAAATTGTGATATAAACGAATGAATGATTAGAATGTAAATAGGACATAGAGGTTGTCCTAACCCTAACCGGGGGTAGAAAGGAGGCTAGAGCAGTATAATAATACTGCTAAATGAAAACACAAATACGAGAAATGTTATGATTGGCCTCCAAAAGTAAACAAAAAATAAGTTAAATATTTTTATACAGTCTAAGGATAGAAGGTACACTGATTTGACCACGACAATATAGGAAAAATACTGTGTGATGAAAAATTACACAGTATAAATTTTTAACTCCACAAAGTGGACATTTGCTTGAATTCTATTGGGCCAACAAGCCATGCAATGTGGCCCAATAAGATGAGGACACATAGTGGTATACTCATGGGTTACCATGAGTCACCAAATGTGATAAGGATGCATTTAAGGCAAAGTTATCACAAAAATTCACTTCCTTTCTTTCCTTCCAAGATTCGGCAGCCATGTCCAGGTCTCAAAAAAAATTTCTCAGCCCCCAAACTTTGCAAAAATAACCCCAAACAAGTTTTACAAGCAAGAACAAGGATTTTCCACAAGTTTTAAGGTAAAATCCTAAACTTTTTCATGAGTTTTCAAGGGATTTTTCATGGGTAAAGGGCAAAGATTAATCCATGCTATTTTTGCATGAAAAGGAAGTCCAAGAAGAAGTTCAAGAAGCCTTTGAAGGCTAGAAATCCAAAAAGTATTATTTGGGTAAGTTTTAAAGTTTAAAGTTTTGAATTTTGTTTTGATTTTATTCTTTCAAACCCATGAGGGGTTTTGAGCATGTATTTACTGGAATTTTATGTATATGTAATGATTGGCAAGTTTGAGTTGTGAAACTTTGGTTTATAGTGCAAAATGGCAATTTTTGCAAAAAGTACTATTTTTGTAATTTTGATGTTTGACTTTGTAAAAGTAATGTTTGAGCATGATAATGTGTGGATTAAGGCATGGAATGGTTTCTGCAGGGGTAGAATTGCAAGTTTGAAACGGATTTTTGTAAAAATGCCAAAGGGACTAAATTGAAAGAAAAAGTTCCTTCTCGGCAGATTTGTAAAATAGTCAAAAACGCCCCTGTACAGTGAGATTTTGGGAAAAGTTAAACCATAAAAGTTGTAGATCTCGATGAAACTGTTAGGTCACGCGAACGGTTTGTCTAAAAACTCAATCGTTTGTGAGTTTTTGATTTTTCAAGAATATATTAAAAGTGAAAAAAGTGTCAAATGGCAAAAATGTTATTTTTGCAAATGAATTAAGGTATGGTACCTTAAGTAAAAATGATCCTTGAGAAAAATAGGAAATTTTGATGCAAAGAAGTAAATTTTAGTCCCGGGGGTAAAATCGTCAAAATTTCAGTTCAGGGACTAAACCGTAAAGTTTTATGAAATGGGGCATAATTGAGAAATAAAGAGATTTGACCCACTAGGGTGTTATTTTGAAATTAGTATATGGTTATTTTCGTAAGAATAACGAAATCGAGCTCGGGTAGGTTAGTAAACCCACGAAGGGCAAAATCGTCATTTTTATCCAAATAACCCGAACCGTTTTGAAATGTTTCCAATGGAATAAGAAAACGACTAGAAAGGTTCCCGCCCTTCGTTAGAAACGATAGGATAAAGTTAGATAGAAATAAGAAAAACCAGTGGTTTTTAGAGTTGTACATAGTAATACAACTCAATTTATTAACTAACGGATGTTTCGTATCAAAACATAGTGAAATTTGGCTAATGGCTTTGTAATTGGCCAACAGGATCCTAGGAGTCTAGGAGAAGGGAAATCGAGGTTAAGTTGCCCGACATTCGCATCAAGTAAGTACCCTACCCACCTACAGTATGAAATGTAGGTTTAGAAAGAAATGTATGTATATGTATAATTGTGCGTATAATTAAATGTAAACTTGTATGTTTGCCATGATATGAATACCTAGGGGTATAGTCATGTATGAATAATTGTGAACATATTAATGTATACAGTGTGTACAAGCTGTTATGTACTTGTGTGTACAATAATGAAAATGAGCATGTATACCATGATTTTGTACCTGTGTGTACAATAATAAAAATGAGCATGTGTATCATGATTTCGTACCTGTGTGTACAATGATAAATACTTGAGTATGTATAAAGTAGGTACCTGTGCGTACATTTTATGTTAAGTACATGTGAGTACATTATGCTATATATACCTATGCGTATATTAATGTGTACCAGTGTGTATAAAAAGTAAGTACCTGTGTTAACTATGCTATGCAAGAGAATTTATGTTTCATGGATAATATGTGATTATCACTTCATGCATGGTATGTCAACCATAATAAATGGACTGGTAAATGTATCACCAGAAATTAAGAAAAGTGTCGTACCAGCTCCTAACTCAAGGGGAGTTTAAAGGATATGTTACGGTCACGGTGTTACGTAGACCTAAATGAAATTGCGCAATGGTACGAACACTTGGGCCCTAGTAAAGATAAGAAATGATGAGGATAAAGAAAGTTTATAAGAAAGCATAATTGATTCATGCATTCATGTGAATATCCATGTGGGATTTATGGGACTTATTGAGCGTTAGCTCATTAAGTTTTTCATGTTGTAGGTATTCCGACAAGAAGGTCAGAATAAGTTCAAATGGTGAGCTGGCGGAGAGGTGGATGATATGCAGATTGGGTATGGAGTCCACTGCTGTAATGTTTTCCGCTACGTATATTTAAAGTTATGTTGAAATGAAATGTTTAAAAGAAAGATGTTGTAAAAGTATTAAATATGTAAATACAAGTATGTGAAAGTATTTTGAGAATTACCAAAGTTAATGTAAGCAAATTATTTATTCCCATTTTAAAAAAAAAATTTCCTAAAATTTTTGCCCTAAAGTAAGTAAGAAAGAGTTTTATCACAGCCCAAAAAGGCGGGTTGTGACAGTTGGTATCAGAGCAGAAATCTTGTCATCCTACTGCACATCGTCGTCTGCTCCATTGCCATCGCTCAAGTAATATAGTTTGATTTTAAGTATAAGAATTTTCAGTACTATTTTATATGATACTGTTATGTTAATTACGACAATAAATATAGTATATGACGGAGCCGCATTATGATCGTGATATGGAAGCTGATCGAAGAGCTAGCATTGCTTTTCAAGAGGAGATGCCACTGCGGCATTATGGGAGTCGGCAGCCTATGGTGTAGACCGAATGACTTAGTTGAAGTGATTTTTAACGCTTGTCATATGCCACCGCATCTTCTAGTTTTATTGGCCTCAGGATTGTTGATGAGGGAAGCCTTAGTATATGGTTAAGAATTGAACCTGATAAGCAACCACGGGATTGGTAAGGTTTTAGAGGACAAATTCTAGCTAAGTTGCACCCATACCACCAGCAAACGTTATTCCAGTCTAGGTGATTCCGATGTTATGGGCGGACGGGAGACATCGATTGTACCTGCAAGTAGAATCGATATGGGGAAGATACGTAGGCGAACCGATAGATCATTACATTCTTAAATTTCGCCATACTAAGATACCACTGATTTTGCCACAATTACCCTTATGGTGCATTTACGATCTGGTTTGGAGAGATCTTCCCAATGTGGTCCAGCAGCGAATGCAGTATCCGGGAAATTACCTTAGTATCCATGATTCTCTTATGGCGGCATTACATGCAGACTAGAATGTAGCCGCACCATTAGAAGATCCTCCAGTAGGTATGGATGATGATGATGATGATGATAATAATGATAACATTGATGAAGAGCCTGTGCCTCTAGAACCTATAATCGCAAGTGATGATAAGTCGACTGATTCGGATATGGAGGAAGAAGAGGAATCCTAAGGAGGGTTCCGAATATAGTGACATGTTTAAAGTCGAGTTCGACAAAAAAAATATTCATAAGAAAATCTTTGTGTATTATGACGTACATAGATGAGATATTAGTACATTTTTGGGCTTTGATGCCTTTGTATATGCATGTATGTTCGGCTAGTGGTGTCCTTCTCGGCAAGAAGGTATATGTAGCCGGAAGTAATAATTGCTCCCGGAGATGAAATGAATAGTTATGTATGAAAGGAAAGTATGTATGTATGTATGTATGTTAGTTATGCATGTAATGTTATGGAGAATGTAAAAAGGAAATGAAAGAGGTTTTATGAAATGAAATACATGAAAGTGAATGACATGAAATGAAATGAAACGAAATGTACGAAAGGAAATGAAATGTAAGAATGCTTATGAAATGAAAAGTAAGAATGCTTATGAAATGAAATGTATGAATGCTTATGAAATGAAATGTATGAATGTTTATGAAATGAAATGTATGAATGCTTATGAAATGAAATGTATGAAGGTAAAGGAAATGAAATGTATGACGCAAGATATTGAGTTCATGTAATTGTGTATGTTTGCATGTATTTATGTTGTTTGAATACATGCAGTTATTGATTGGATACTATTAAGTTAATAGTATGTACTAACATAGTAACGAAAATACACGATAGATATATAATAATTGATATCAATGGTTGATATACCAGCTGCTACAGCTGTTCCGGTAGCATCCACTACTGAATTTTATGAAAGATTCTGGAGAATAAAGACCCTGAAATTTGATGGATCTACAGACCCCTTAGAGGCCGACGATTGGCTTACAGGCATAGAAAGGGTTCTGAAATTTATGGGACTTAGTGACCATGAAAAAGTCCTATGCGTTTTGTTTTCTCTCACTAAAGATGCTAGGAGACGGTGGGAGTCGGTAGAGAGTAAAAGGAATGTAGACAACATGACAGGGCCAGATTTTGTTGAAGAATTTGGCAGGGCTTATTTTAATGTAGAAACCATGGCAGCCCAACAAAAAGAATTTAATAATTTTAAGCAAGGCAATATGTCTGTAGCTGACACTGTAAAGAGGTTTAATCAGCTAGCATGGCTTTGTCCCGAGTTAGTACCCACTGATCGGGAACGAATAAGACGGTTAATGAGAGTGTTCAAAACCGACATTGCCCTTGTGGTCGATATTGGAGGGCAAGCTCCAAAGGATGTAGAGGATTGCATCAAACAGGCGACCAAAACTGAGTTTAGAATTGCCCATGATAAGGAAGAAAGAGCAAGGATTTTCAAGGCATAGAAGGAGGAGAAAGCTTTAGCCAAGCAAAGTCAAGTTGTACAAGTAAAAGGACAAGGAAGTGTTCCAAGTCAAGGGCTGTCCTAGAACGTTCAAGCAGGACACAACTACATTGCTAACGGCAAAAGGAAATGGAACGTGAATAATGCAAAGAAATCAAAAGTTCAACCCCATAAGAGGATTAAAGATGTAGGAAACAACAAACCCCTTTTGCAGTCAATGTGGGAAAGACATGTGGGGGAATGCAAGGCTAGCACGAACAAGTGCTATATCTGGGGAAAGAAGGGCATTATGCTAAGAATTGTTTTTCTAATTCCCAAAGTCAGAACAGTCATGCTCAGTAGAGGTCTCAAGGAAACCAATTGCATACGGTTCAAGTTCAGGCACAAATTGAAGTCCCTAGTGTTAGTCAAGGGCGACTAGAAGCTCCGGAACCAAGTGGGCGAATTTATGCCTACATGAAGAAGAAAGAAGATGCAGGAACCTCATCGATGGTGACATGTTAGTTTTCTGTTGCCAACACTGATGTATATATTTTATTTGATTCTGGGGCAACATATTCGTTTGTATCGCTTAAGTCTGCGAAACGAATAGGAAGTAAAAGAGATAGGATAGAGCAAACCTTTAGAATTGCACTACCCCCTGGGGAGGTATTAAGTGTTGATTATTGGTTACTTCATGTATCGATAGTCATATGTGGAAGGGAATTGTATATTGATTTGAGAATAATCGATATGCAAGATTATAACGTCATCCTAGGAACGAATTTCCTAAGAAAATACACGGCTAAGATTAGTCATCGACACCGTAAGGTTACGTTTCGACCTTCCGGAAGTGAGAAGTTTATGTATTTAGGGAAAGTTCCCAAAGCTCCCAAGGCGTTGACTTCAGCATTAAAGGCAAAGAAGATATTGGAAAATGGATGTACCGGTTATTTGATGAATATAATAAGGAAAGATAAAGAAGCTCAGTTAGGACCAGAGAAGGTCCCCATAGTAAAGGAATTTATTGATGTGTTTCCGGACGAGTTGCAGACTTACCACTGGAACGAAAAATTTCGTTTGAAATCGAATTGACGCCCGAAACAGCCACGATTTTTTTTAAGGCGCCATATCAAATGATTCCAGGGAAACTCGAGGAACTTCAGGTGCAACTAAAGGAAATATTGGACAAGAAGTTCATCCGACCAAGTTATTCCCCATAGGGAGCACCTGTTCTATTTGTTAAGAAGAAGGATGGAATGTTACGAATGTGTATTGATTATCGGGAACTAAACAAGATCTCGATTAAGAACAAGTATCCACTCCCAAGGATCGATGATTTGTTTGACCAACTTAAAGGAGCGTCAGTATTCTCAAAGATTGATCTACGCTCAAGATATCATTAACTTCGAGTTAAAGAATAAGATATACCAAAGATGGCGTTCCGAACACGCTATAGGCATTATAAGTTCTACGTCATGCCTTTTTGACTGACCAATGCTCTAGCAGCTTTTATGGATCTCATGAATCAAAGAATACCTCGATAATTTTGTTATTGTCTTCATCGACGATATTTTCATATACTTAAGAACGCCAGAGGAACATGAAAAGCACTTGAGGATTGCACTATAATTATTGAGAAGGCATCAATTGTACGCCAAGTTCTCAACATGGAAGTTTTAGCTTGAGAAGGTTCAATTCCACGGACACGTGGTGACACGAGAAGGAGTATCTGTTGATCCTTCCGAAGTTGAGCAGTGAATAAGTGGCCTACATCGAAAAGTGTGTCAGAAATTAGAAGTTTCCTCGGTTTAGCAGGCTACTATCGACGTTTTGTAGAAGGATTTTCCTGACTTGCAGCACCATTCACTGCACTTACATGAAAAGCAACAAAGTATGAATAGACTAAGAAATGCGAAGAAAGTTTCCAAGGATTAAAAGGGCGACTTACCAGTACACTAGTATTGACAATACCAGATCCGAACCATGGAACGTTCGTGATCTATAGTAAAGCATCAAAATAGGATTGGGAGTAGTATTTATGCAAAATGAAAAAGTGATTGTTTATGCACCCCAACAGTTAAAGGATTATGAAAGGAATTATCCGATGTATGATTTAGAGTTAGCGATGGTTGTATTTGTATTGAAGATATAGTGTCATTACCTATGTGGAGCTAAGTACGAAATTTATACAGACCATTAGAGTCTAAAGTGCATCTTCATACAGAAAGAGCTCAACATGAAGTAGCAAAGGTGGCTAGAGTTAGTCAAAGACTACGACTGTAAGATTTTGTATCACCTGGGAAAGGCTAATCAAGTAGCCAATGCCCTTAGTCGTAGAACAACGTCCTTGCTAGTAACGGTATAGATGATACCAAAACCTCTCCAAAAGGACTTGATGGAAGCAGAAATAGAGCTAGTCACAGGAAGATTAGCTAATTGATCCTTTCAACCAACTATGTTGGAGAATTTAAAAGAGCGACAAGAAGCAGATCTGTCGGTACTTAAAGTTAGGAATGAAGTTCTTAAAAACAAAGAAACAGAATTTAGCATTTTGAAAGATAGTATCATCCGTTACAATAGTAGGATATGCATTCCCAATGATGAAGGATTAAAGAAGCAAGTATTAGAAGAAACTCATGAAACACCATATGTGGCTCATCCAAGAGCTACTAAAATGTACCAAGATTTGAAAGAACACTATTGGTGGAATGTAATGAAGAATGACGTCGCAAGATTCGTCAGCAAATGCCTTACATGCCAGAAGGTAAAAGATGAGCATCAACGACCAACAAGCGAATTACAAAAGATTGAAATCCTAGTGTGGAAATAGGATCAGATAACTATGGACCTGATAACTGGGCTACCCAGAACTACGGGTGGACATGATGGTATATGGGTAATTATTGATAAATTGACTAAATCCTACCCATTAAACTCAGTAGTTCTGTAGAACGACTAGCTGAACTATACGTAACCCAAATAGTTAGATACTATTGGGTTTCAAAGTTTATCATTTTTTATCGTAATGGTAGATTCACTTCCAAGTTTTGGAGAAGTGTTCATCAAGCAATGAGAACAAAGCTGACATTTAGCACAGCCTTCCACCCATAAACGGACGGTCAATCAGAAAGGACCATCCAGACTTTAGAGGATATGTTAAGAGCATGTGTGCTAGATTTTAAGAGAGGATGGGATAAAAAGCTTCCTCTGATCGAATTTGTATACAACAATAGTTATCGAAGCTCTATTGGTATGGTTCCATATGAAGCTCTATATGGAAGGAGATGTAGATCACCTTTACATTGGTACGAAACCCAAGAAAAGGCGTTGTCGACCATAGATTTTGATAATAGAACAACGGAAGAGGTAAAGTTAATTGGTCAACGAATGAAAATGGCTTTTAGTCGGCAAAAGAGTTATGATTAATCGACGACGGAGACCTTTAAAGTTTCAAGTAGGAGACTTGGTCTTTTTGAAGATAATGCCCATGAAAGGAAATTGTAAGATTTGGGAAGAAAGGAAAGCTCAGTCCAAGGTATATTGGACCATTTGAGATCTTGAAACAGATAGATAATGTAGTTTATAAGTTAGCCTTACCCTCTAATCTAGCATTGGTACACAATGAATTCCATATGTCCATGCTAAAGAAGTATGTGCCAGACCCTTCACATGTTCTTCAGCTGGAAGAAATTGACATACAGGAGAATCTGTCTTATGGAGAAAAAACCAGTTCAGATTCTGGCACAAGAAGAGAAGGAATTAAGGAACAAGAAGATACCTCTCGTCAAAGTTTTATGGCGTAACCAACAAGTAGAAGAAGCAACGTAGGAACGAGAGGATGAAATGAGGAAAGACTACCCCAAATTATTTTGATTTTCGAGGACAAAAATTCTTAAGGGGAGTAGATTGTAATGACCCAGGAAACGTCATCAATAAAACCTAATATTTAATTAGGTTTAATTAATGAATTTATTCTTAAAAATGTACAATTTTGTAAAAAATTGTAATTTATGTGAAAATTACAATAAAATGTGAATGAACGGCATTGATTGCAAATTTTATGGCATATGTAATGCAATGGTGGATATTATAAAATACAAATTTTATGAGTTTGATGACTCAAAGATTTGTGCATAATATCCATAAAATGAATTTCATGTCACAATTAATTGTGAAATTGTGATATAAACGAATGAATGATTAGAATGTAAATAGGACATAGAGGTTGTCCTAACCCTAACCGGGGGTAGAAAGGAGGCCAGAGCAGTATAAGAATACTGCTAAATGAAAACACATATACAAAAAATGTTATGATTGGCCTCCAAAAGTAAACAAAAAGTAAGTTAAATATTTTTATACAGTCTAAGGATAGAAGGTACACTGATTTGACCACGACAGTATAGGAAAAATACTGTGTGATGAAAAATTACACAGTATAAATTTTTAACTCCACAAAGTGGACATTTGCTTGAATTCTATTGGGCCAACAAGCCATGCAATGTGACCCAATAAGATGAGGACACCTAGTGGTATACTCATGGGTTACCATGAGTCACCAAATGTGATAAGAATGCATTTAAGGCAAAGTTATCACAAAAATTCACTTCCTTTCTTTCCTTCCAAGATTCGGCAGCCATGTCCAGGTCTCAAAAAAAAATTTTCAGCCCCCAAAATTTGCAAAAATAAACCCAAACAAGTTTTACAAGCAAGAACAAGGATTTCCCACAAGTTTTAAGGTAAAATCCTAAACTTTTTCATGAGTTTTCAAGGGATTTTTCATGGGTAAAGGGCAAAGATTAATCCATGCTATTTTTGCATGAAAAGGAAGTCCAAGAAGAAGTTCAAGAAGCCTTTGAAGGCTAGAAATCCAAAAAGTGTTATTTGGGTAAGTTTTAAAGTTTAAAGTTTTGAATTTTGTTTTGATTTTATTCTTTCAAACCCATGAGGGGTTTTGAGCATGTATTTGCTGGAATTTTATGTATATGTGATGATTGGCAAGTTTGAGTTGTGAAACTTTGGTTTATAGTGCAAAATGGCAATTTTTGTAAAAAGTATTATTTTTGTAATTTTGATGTTTGACTTTGTAAAAGTGATGTTTGAGCATGAGAATGTGTGGATTAAGGCATGGAATGTTTTCTGCAGGGATAGAATTGTAAGTTTGAAACGGATTTTTGTAAAAATGCCAAAGGGACTAAATTGAAAGAAAAAGTTCCTTCTCGGCAGATTTGTAAAATAGTCAAAAACGCCCCTGTACAGTGAGATTTTGGGAAAAGTTAAAACATAAAAGTTGTAGATCTCGATGAAACTGTTAGGTCATGCGAACGGTTTGTCTAAAAACTCAATCGTTTGTGAGTTTTTGATTTTTCAAGAATATATTAAAAGTGAAAAAAGTGTCAAATGGCAAAAATGTTATTTTTGCAAATGAATTAAGGTATGGTACCTTAAGTAAAAATGATCCTTGAGAAAAATAGGAAATTTTGATGCAAAGAAGTAAATTTTAGTCCCGTGGGTAAAATCGTCAAAATTTCAGTTCAGGGACTAAACCGCAAAGTTTTATGAAAATGGGGCATAATTGAGAAATAAAGAGATTTGACCCACTAGGGTGTTATTTTGAAATTAGTATATGGTTATTTTCGTAAGAATAACGAAATCGAGCTCGGATAGGTTAGTAAACCCACGAAGGGCAAAATCGTCCTTTTTGTCCAAATAACTCAAACCGTTTTGAAATGTTTCCAATAGAATAAGAAAACGACTAGAAAGGTTCCCGCCCTTCGTTAGAAACGATAGGGTAAAGTTAGATAGAAATAAGAAAAACCAGTGGTTTTTAGAGTTGTACATAGTAATACAACTCAATTTATTAACTAACGGATGTTTCGTATCGAAACATAGTGAAATTTGGCTAATGGCTTTGTAATTGGCCAACAGAATCCTAGGAGTCTAGAAGAAGGGAAATCGAGGTTAAGTTGCCCGACATTCGCATCAAGTAAGTACCCTACCCACCTACAGTATGAAATGTAGGTTTAGAAAGAAATGTATGTATATGTATACTTGTGCGTATAATTAAATGTAAACTTGTATGTTTGCCATGATATGAATACCTAGGGGTATAGTCATGTATGAATAAGTGTGAGCATATTAATGCGTACCAGTGTGTACAAGCTGTTATATACTTGTGTGTACAATAATGAAAATGAGCATGTGTATCATGATTTTGTACCTGTGTGTATAATATGTTGTGTACCTGTGTGTACAATAATAAAAATGAGCATGTGTATCATGATTTCGTACCTGTGTGTACAACGATAAATACTTGAGTATGTATAAAGTAGGTATCTGTGTGTACATTTTTTGTTAAGTACATGTGAGTACATTATGCTATATACCTGTGCGTATATTAATGTGTACCAGTGTGTATAAAAAGTAAGTACCTGTGTTAACTATGCTATGCAAGAGAATTTATGTTTCATGGATAATATGTGATTATCACTTCATGCATGGTATGTCAACCATAATAAATGGACTGGTAAATGTATCACCAGAAATTAAGAAAAGTGTCGTACTAGCTCCTAACTCAAGGGGAGTTTAAAGGATATGTTACGGTCATGGTGTTACGTAGACCTAAATGAAATTGCGCAATGGTACGAACACTTGAGCCCTAGTAAAGATAAGAAATGATGAGGATCAAGAAAGTTTATAAGAAAGCATAATTGATTCATGCATTCATGTGAATATCCATGTGGGGTTTATGGGACTTACTGGGCGTTAGCTCATTAAGTTTTTCATGTTGTAGGTATTCCGACAAGAAGGTCAGAATAAGTTCAAATGGTGAGCTGGCGGAGAGGTGGATGATGTGCAAATTGGGTATGGAGTCCGCTGCTGTAATGTTTTCCGCTACGTATATTTAAAGTTATGTTGAAATGAAATGTTTAAAAGAAAGATATTGTAAAAGTAAAAGTATTAAATATGTAAATACAAGTATGTGAAAGTATTTTGGGAATTACCAAAGTTAATGTAAGCAAATTATTTATTCCCATTTAAAAAAAAAATTCCTAAATTTTTGCCCTAAAGTAAGTAAGAAATAGTTTTATCACAGCCCGAAAAGGCGGGTTGTGACATTGCTTCTTGAATGGCTTTGTAGTTGTCCTCTTGAAAAAAATTGAGAGGGAGAGAGGTGATCATGGCTTGTTTTCATGGTTGGAATATGGTTTCCATGAGTTTTTCCTAGAGCAAAAATTGATGGAGAAAAAGATATTTTTTTAATTAAACCCTTATCCACACAAAACATCACTTTAAGGACTAAATTAGAATAAAAAATTTGCTCTAAATCTATGGCCAAAACTGGATTCTGCAAGAGGAAAATGTGGCACATTTTCCATCATTTGGGTGTCATCTTATGAGCCCCACTTCCTTTTAACAGTCTAAATTTACACTTAGTATTTTTCTTATACTGTCGATGTATTTTTTTATACTGTTATAAACTTATACAATATTCTTTATTTATCCATATCCTTCACACAGTATAATTCTTGTACTGCTTAACTTTACATAGTCTAATTTCTACACTATATTACTTTTGTAATATAATTTAAATACTGCATAATTTATCAGTGTAATTTCTTACACTACATTACTCTTACAGTATAATTTCTATACTACATGTTTATCAGTGTAATTCCTTACACTGTATTACTTTTTCAGTATAATCCTTATGCTATATTATTCTAATACTATACAATTTGTTTCATATTTTTATATAGTATTTTTCTTAAACTATAATTTTGTCTTAATATTTGTTGTAACACATTTTGTAACAGTTAAGGTTTTTAACTTATTGACATATCTTTCATTTCTTGTATAAGACCATGACATGAGTTTTACTCTTAAAAATCCTATTTTCACTTTTATAGAATTTATCATAAAAATTGGATTAAAACACTAATCATTGTGACACTCTTTATGTTCTTAAAATATTTAACAAATTTTCAAGCATAAACTTAAGCTCGCAAAATTTGTACTTAAATTACTTAACATAATTCCTTAATTATTGCATTTACAATATACTAGAAATGCTTGGGTGTCACATGAGAACTATAACATATGAAAGCTTTACACTATAGCTTTTACTGTAGCATGTGAGAGCTTTTTATTATTGACAATTTAAACTAATGGTTGGAACCATTGTTTCAAACACTCTGTTATATTATTTATCATATTTCAAGAAGATACGATAACATAAACATGTTTTTTGTTGGTTGCATTGCCACTTAACAAGAAAAAACATGGCCCATTTGCTTCATTCATTTTTCTTCTTCATCTCTATAAGCTAGCTCTCCAGTTTTTGTAGTTACTACCATACGCAATTAGGAGGGTTTTTCTTTCTAGAGATGGAATTATATGCCTTGCAAAGAAATAAAAATAAAAAACATTTTACTTGCATGCATGGAACACTTTGGAACCATTAAATCTCAATTAGGTTATGCAAGGTTATCCTATTTTATATACCCTAATTATATAATTTTGACGTACTCCAACAATGTCTTCTGTCGAGAAGGTACTTTTTCATAACCTATGCATAAGTCTTATTTTTATCACTTCTAATTTATCAAAAATATGAGTTTTTACATAGTGTTTTTGAAGAAGACAAGTGTCTCTCTTTTTTTATAAATCATGTAAAAATTTTCTCCTTTGAGAGAGATTTGTTGACTCACTGTACATTTTTTTTTTCAAAATTTTACATCACTCTTATTTGTTTTTTTTGAAAAACTAAAGGCTAAAAATAATTTTTTTTCTAAAAAATGAAAAAAAAAATATACAACAACAACAACAACAACAACAACTACCCCCACCACCATGGGTTGATGTTCAATGACACCATGTGGGTGGGTTAACACCCTTAGACCTCGTCAATGTATGAGTCGTGATGGTGATCCTCGCTACTACGAGACGACCCACCCCCATAATTGGTAGGTCTTGCATGAGACCCTTTGGGCTTGGCTACCATGATAGTCATTGTGGCGACCCTCTCATGTCTAGGGGTGAGATGGGTCTCTTACGAGACTCCTTGGGCCTCGCCACCTGTGATCTAGTTGGGCAAGGTGGGTCTAACCAAATTCCTTAAGACTTGCTTTTTTTTCTTTTTTTTTTTTTGTTTTTGTTTTGGATTTCTTATTGTTAGAGAGAAATAGTTTTTATTTGCAAGACCTTAAGTGTGAATATTGGTGTCTTTTCATGCTTTAAATTTTTCTTTTGATTTCTAATGACAAGAAAGGATTTTTATGCTATTTGTAAAACAAAAGAATACTTGTTTGTATTTTGTGAAACACAAAATGAAAAGAGATATTTTGATAAAACACAGTGATATCTTGGTAATTATCCAAAATTTGAATCAGAATCTTCCCTTAACCTTAACTAGGTCACCAACGACAAGTTAATCAGTTGTTATTTATTAATCACTAGGTTAGTTCATTAAATATATGCTATAGCTTGAAGAGAAGCTATCCTAGGTTCAATGTTTCAAAATATTCATGAGTTTACATATGTATACATTATTGCAAATTGAGTAAACTTTCACTATTTATTTTCAACCAAGGGAATGAAAATATTCAGATACGTCCTCCTACAATTATCACGTTGGCAAAAAAAAAAATACGTTTATAAAAAAAAAAAACTTTTATCATTTTGGGGCAATTGTTGTAATGACGTCGTGTTGGTTATATCTGCCTCAGTAGTAAATGATTGTCTCAGTTGTGGTTAGTTTTTCTTTTATTTTTCCTCAATGCTGATGATTCAGTGCCATGTCATAGCCGTAAATAGGTAAGGTAGACGCATCGATAAGTTATCAGAATTTATGACATTTACATATATATCCTCTAAAAACTTCCATTATTTAAGATTAAGCTTAACATAGTGATTATTTAAGGGAGTTATCCAACGCGTTTATCTTATTTGATGATTTTATGTCGTCAACAATTTAACATTAAAAAAAAAAGTTATCAAACTTTATTTTTGGATAAATTTCATCAACAATCATTGAACTATATATATAAAATTAGAGAGAAAAAAAAAACAAAGTAATAATTTTTTAGCAGGATGCCTTCATAATTATGTTGAATATTGATCATATGTGCACATTATGGTTCGCGGATAAAGTACATGGAAATTTAATTATGGATCTATACTATTGAAATAGTTTAATAGTTTAACATCTCAAAATTAAGTTCACCATGCCATTGTCCTGCAATTTTGACATTTTTTTTTTCAAAATATACTATTTAATTACCTTAAATTTTATTTGGGCTCTATGATCCTCGATCAACCTAACTATTGGAAAAGCTTGCAACAAAATTTATTTTATGTCTGTCCTTTAATTAGGCAAACTTTTGGTTATTATTCTACGAAATTAATGGGTGTTTTTTTTTTAAATCAAATTCACAAGCACTGCTCATCGACCAAACTCTCATTGAGTTTTTAACCAAAAAAAGCAAATGGATTACCTTATAGTAGCGTATATAACTATATCTTCCCAATTGGGTCGAGCTAGGTTCAATGAACGTGGTTTAATTTGTCATATAAACCCAAAATCACAAAGACCGATCCTGGAGAAAAGGTCAGATACATGGAGAGGCCGATAATTAAGAATTTGTGTAACTTCTCTTTGAACAAAGAGCCACCAGCCCTAACTAAGATAATGGAGTGTATGAAACCAGGTTCGGATAGCCATGCAAACCGAAGAATTAGAGATTCCTTACCCATCCCACCCTAACTCCTCTCTCTCTCCCCCTATAAATACCAACATGCCTTCTGTTGGCTACTTAACACCAATCCAGGTAGCTAGTAGATTCTAATTCCCAACCATTAATCCACATGGCTAAGCCAGTATTGCTTGTCCTTTCTCTTTGCTTGCTCCTCCTCTTCCGAGGTTCCCTAGCCCTGTCTCGCTCTCGGCCGGAGGAGTACCACTACTCCCGCTGCCAGAAGGAGTGCCAATTTGACTGGCTCCAAGTCATCGTACCAGACAACAGCATTCAGACTGAAGCTGGAGTGATAGAGACCTGGAATCCTAATTATGACCAATTCCAATGTGCCGGTGTCGCTATTGGCCGTACCACCATTGAACCCAACGGCCTTCAGTTGCCTTCTTTCTCCAACGCTCCTCAACTCGTCTATATTGTGACAGGTACATAAATACAAACATACATATATATATATATATATATATATATATACATGAAACGAAATTAGTATGCCGTTTAGAAACCTAGATCAAACAACAAAAATTCTGATTCAAACCAACTTTGTCAAGATGTTTTTTTCCTCATAAAATTTGAATTTCAAACGAATTTTGATTCAAATTCCTGGTTTGAACTAAGTTTGCCACATAAATCTCATCTATATGAAATGAAATTAGGTATTTATATCCTCAAAATTCAATCGGCTTGATGTCTGTCATGGATAGGAAGAGGTATCTTGGGAATGGTATTCCCCGGTTGCCCTCAGATTTTTGAAGAGTCCCAACAAGGACAGGGCCATAGCTCACGACTGGAAAACTGTCACCAGAAACTCCAACACATCGGAGAAGGTGACATTTTTGGAATCCCCGCTGGAGTTGTCTACTGGATCTACAACAACTCGTCTTCGTTGCTCTTCTTGACACCTGCAACATCGAGAACCAACTTGATCAAAACCCTAGAGTAAGAGAGAGCATACATAAATATGATATAAATACTTTTCAACCTAGATATAATATATAGAGATTCTGTCTTGCTGGCAATCCAGAAGATGAATTCAAGCAGCAACAACAACAAGAAGAAAGCCGCCGCCAACATCGCTCAGAGAACAAGCACAACATCTTTAGAATATTTAACACCAGTCTCATCGAAGAAGTCTTCAATGTGGACTTCAAGACAGCAAGGAAGATTCAGGGCCAAAACGACAACAGGAACAGCATCATCAAGGTCAAGGGAAGGCTCGACTTGGTGAGCCCCTTGACAAGGTCAAGCCAGGAGCGCCAGCGCAAGGAACGATGGGGAGAAGAGAGGGAGAGAGAGCAAGAGCAAGAGAGGGAGCGTGAAAGGAGAAAATGAAGCCGCGATTATGACAACAGCTTGGAAGAGAGCACTTTCTGCTCAATGAGGCTCAAGGAGAACATCAGGGAGCCTTCACACGCCAACATCTGCAACACTCAGGCAGGCCGCATCAACACCGTCAACAGCTTCAACCTCCCCATCCTTCGCCACCTTTGCCTCAATGCCGAGAGGGGTGTCCTTTACGCCGTAAGCATATATACACAGACACACTTCAAATCAAAACAACATAATGTACTTCGCATTTTTTTTTTGGTTGGAAATAGAGATGTCAAAATGAGCTAGGCTTAGTGGGTCGGCACAAATACGACACGTTAAAAAGTAAGCATAACATGGTTATTAAATGGGCTTAGCTCATCCTGGTTATTAAATGAGTTGGGCTTGACTCAACTTTTAGACACGACATGATAAGGGCCTAGTCTGAGCACATTAAAAGCACAACAGGGGCCTAATTTGAAGCACTATTAAAACATGTAATTTAAAACTAATTTCACTAACATATTTCATGTTTTTATGAATACTTTTTATAAAGAAGTTTCAAATTTCTTCACTCATGCCGATGTTTCTAAATTAATCAATGAATTTAGAAACACATGCATGAGTGAAGAATAAGGTGAAAACACTATAAATTGAGTTTACTCTTTTATTTAATTATGTATTTTATAATTGTACTCTTTTTTCTTTATCAAGATTTCATCCCAATGGGTTTTCCTTAGTAAAGTTTTTAAGGAGACAATTTTTATCAATAATTTATTTTTTTGGGTTAAGATTTAGTGTTTTCATTTTTGTTTTTTTATTTGTTAGTTTGATTTTTTTGGGTAAATTTGCCACTTGGCATGATAAAGACACATTACGAGCTAAAAGCACAACAAAAAAACATAAACACTGTTACAGACATGAATGTGGCCTAAGCACGTTATGGGTATGACCCATGAGTAAATGGGCCATAGGTTGGGCGCGATGTTATGAAAATAAACTGGTCCGGTCTAATATAGTAAGATAAATAAATATGCCGGTATAGATACGACATGAGGCACGTTTGGGCCTAAATTAAATAGGTTGTACATGGCAGCCGATTTAACAACTCTAGTTGAAAACATATGTATTATCTCATTGCACTTTGAAAAGAAAAATCATGTCTCAACTCTAGTTGGAAACATATGTAATATCTCATTGCACTTTGAAAAGAAAAATCATGTCGTTTTTGAGTAGTTTCTATGAACAAAAAGCACGTCATTCCATATATATGCCGTATGCGTATATTGAATATCGTTTATGACGTGAGTTATGTTTGCAGAATGGGATCTACACTCCACCCTGGAACTTGAACGACCACAGCGTTATCTGCGTACTAAGAGGCCGAGCAAGGATTAAGGTGGTGGACCATTTCGGACAGAGCTTATTTGACGGTGAGGTCAGACAAGGCCAGATCCTGACTGTGCCACAGCATCATGCAGTGGTCAAGCAGGCTGGCAGCAAGGGATTTGAGTGGGTGTCGTTCAAGACAAACGACAACGCCTGAATTAGCCCTCTCGCCAGGTGAACCTCCGTCATCCGTGCCCTATATATATATATATATATATATATCCACTGTCACTCATTAGAAGAGGATGTAATGTGGCGTTATGGGAAGGTTTTAGGGTACTTAGGAATGAGTAGAAAATAATAATAAAAAATGGGTTTTTTATTGGATGTGTGTTTCTGTGATAGATACAACGGGTGAACAAAGAGCTAACACTACTTTTCAGTTTTTTTTTTTTTTTTAGAACTGTTTTTTTTGTCTTTTGAACCAGTTTATATAGATTTGAACAAAAAATTAAAAAAATTAAATTTTTATGGGAGAAAAGAGTTTAGCAAAAAGGTCTAATTTATAGTTTAAACTGTGAAACAAACGGATTGTTTTTGTATATCTAGTAACTTTGCAAAATAAAATATTTAGGGAGGGGAAAAACTAAAAAAAAAAAAAGACTATTTGCTTAAAAAAAGAAAAAGAAAAAAAAGCATATTGGCAAACCACAATCACTACAAAGGACGACAATTTCTCATAAGAAACGACGTCTCTTGGAAATGAACACTCCATAACGTCTCTCAGAAACGAACATGTATAAAACGACAACACTTGCTTTGTTAACGACTGTGTCACTTTCATATGACATCAACATAAAAGCGACAATTTTGAAACGACGAACTATATGTTCTAAGGACAATGTTATAAAAACAAGTACAAAAAAAGACCACATATAAAAAACAAACGAAATAATAATAAAAATGAAAATTACCTATTATAAACTAAATAACCAAATAATCTCTTAAAAACTTCAACGACATAAGAACGACATGGTCCCTTTTAGACGCCAATGATATGTTAAAAACGACGATATAATTGGTAAACGAAAAAAATTAAAAAATTGCAACCATGAAAGGCTAAAACGGCAAAAAAAGAGTTGAGAATATTTCTTAGAAATGAAAAAAGTTTTAACAACGACAACAACCTGTAAACGACTTAATTCTTATAAAACCACAAGCAGTTAGAAAGCACAGCAACCCCAAAAAACGACAAAGTCCCACGCAGCGGTCGATAATAAACGACAAGGCTTGGTTCAGTTGACGATCGAAAAGCGTGGAATTCATGCATTGATTTTCGGAATATTTGTTGGGTCTTCTATAACATGAAGACTTGAAGGGTCAATTTGACAAACATCATTTTTGTGAATTGTTTTTAATTTTAATACTTTTATAAGAAAGTTTAAAACATATCATATTTTGGACAACATGAAAGCAGAAAACAAAAAAGAAGGATCCAACGACATAATTTCTAATATGTGTCTGTGTTTTATTTATTTACTTATTCATTTATTTATTTATTATTACTATTATTATTATTTGAGAAATTGGGGTATATCTATATAAAGTCTCACTTTCATAGAATCGCACAGAATGAATTATACATTGACATAGACTCATCATTATAAAAACCTCTCAAAGAAACTATAAATAGAACAGAAACCCAAAAAACCAAATCTAGCCAACTTTCTCACATCAGATAATCGAAGGTCCTCCGCTCCAACAAATACAACACAGATCTTAGTATTTCAAAGAGAAAGGCATAGACTACTAATCCAAACATAATCTTATTCTCAAACCATAACATATGCATAGAGCCAAAAAGGCTTTCTAATTAACCCTCCTACAGTTCTTCCTAATCTCGCCTTTGGATCCAGTGAGGGGATTGATGTCTCCCATCTTGATCATCGCTGCCGCAAAGTCGGATTTGAAGGTGCTTGGGCTGTAGCTGTAGGTGCGCACTATGGAATCAGCCGACCCCCCGTTGAAGAGCTGCTGATCGGAGTGGAGGAGTCCCTTATTCTGGATAAGGTTTTTGAAATAGTTATTGTCAAAAGCATTTGGGCTCTGGAGATCAAGTGGGGCCAAGTTGTTGTCACCTGAGCCGGAAGTCCTTGGGCAGTTGGCCCGCCTAGTTTGGGCGAATGGGCTGTCAATGATGCTCTCGTTGTAGATATGGGCCCTAAATGAAGTGCATCTCGCTTGCCCAATTGTGTGAGATCCTAGTTTTTTAAAAGGCCCAGTAGAAATTCTTTTAGCACAAGACTTTTAAAAACGTCATTTATTCACCGCAAGAAAAACTATATTTAACGATATATTATTTACGACATGTAGTTTTTAAATGTCATTAAAAAATACATACAACGACATCTCCAACAAACATGTCGTTAATGACATTTGAAACAATAATTAACGACACTATATAGATGTCGTATTAAAGGTCTCCTTTTAACGACAATAGTTTAATGTCGTTAAATTATTTAACGACAAGTAGGAGATGTCGTCAAAGCCTTGGAGATTCTACGACACCCCTTATAGACGACATTAGTCAAGATGTCATCTATAAGGGGTGTCGTGGAATCTTCAAGGTTTTGACGACATCTCCTACTTGTCCTCAAATAATTTAACGACACTAAGCTATTGTCGTTAAAAGGAGACCTTTAATACGACATCTATATAGTGTCGTTAATTATTGTTTCAAATGTCATTAACGACATGTTTGTTGGAGATGTCGTTGTATGTATTTTTTAATGACATTTAAAAACTACATGTCGTAAATAATATATCGTTAAATGTAGTTTTTCTTATAGTGATTCATGCTATAATACCACCTATGTATGACACTTAAACATATGACATTCATAAAAGGAAAATAGGTTTTAAAAAATAGCATTTACTAAAATTTCCGTTAGAGCAATTGGATACTTACAGTGGGCTAAAAATCATATTATTATTATGTCAAAACTCAAAAATATATAAAAAAATTTAAATAGAAATTAATGTGAATATGACAATTCACAACTGTACACTCGCTACTTAATTACTGTTTCCTAAATGTATAGGTTGTTTTTAATGTATTAAGTCCTGAGTTCAAGTCTAAGTAATAGTTAAAAAAGATTGTCTGACAGTGATCGTAGAGAGAGGGAGAGCGAGAGAGACACACATACCCGCTAAAGCAACCATGTCCTTGGTGGAAAGGCCAAGAGCATTGAATCTAGAGATGAGCCGGTTTAGGTTAGAGGTTGGAGGAGGAATGTCGTTGTTTGCAGCAGCTCGGCTTGCAGTTCTGGCGTCCCTTCTTCCCAATTTAACGTCCCAACTTGGCCCTCCAAGCTGTAAAACATTATGCCATAAACAATAATTAGTTCATAATATGGTTAATATACACATGTCCACCAACAATTTTATTTATTCAGCATTTTTATGGAAAAATTTCACTCTCATTTGGTTTGTGATTAACTAGAACTAAGCGCGAGAGTAAACCGTACACACACACACACACACACATATATATATATATAAAGGTGTAAAGTCAACAAGAGCTCACAATTTCAACAGAGTCTCTAGCAGCAATGGCCAAAATATCAGCACACGAAACAACACCGGGACACACAATCTCCACTGCAGACTTGATGTTGTCAACCACATCAAATCCCCGGGCTGAGTTCTGATTAGGCGTCGCAGTTTTCTCGCCGACGAAGTTAGACGTGTCGTCAAGGAGAATTGATCCGTCACATCCCTGCCGCGGAATGCAAAAGAATCCTCATCACTAAACTAGTTGGACAAGGACGTTATAATTGATAACAAATATAATAATTATGATTCACATATACAATTGTTTTTCAAAGACTACCATATTATATATATACGTCCATGAACTTCTTACAAATGTTCTTCAGCCATTGGCCAATGCCGAGTCTAATTATTTTTTTTTTAACTTATAGTAAACTTATTAATTAAGTACAAAAAAATAATAATAATAAAGAGCCAATATAGTACTACTAGAAGAAGGAATTACGTTGACAAAGCAATCATGAAAGAACAAGCGGAGAAGAGAGGCCCCCATGCGGGCCTCCTTTAGAATGGCGAAGTGCACTGTATGCTTCACAATGGGGAAGAGAATTGGGCAAGTTTGTAAGTAAAAATTGGCTGAAAGCTGAGCATTGGCAGTATTGGTACTGCTCATGATCAAGAGCACAAGAAGAGCCAAGTAGGCAAAGATCATGATCAACTTTGAGGAAGAGAAATAAGCCATGGTATACTACTAAAGTTTTTCTATGATCACTTGCAAATATGCAATTTTGAGAGTTTGATTTAGTCAAGTACAAAATAAGTGAGGTTTATATAGAGGTCTTTCTCAAGGTGATTAGGGTCGGCAGGTCACCTAACACGTAGAATCTTAATGCATGGTTTTTTTTTTTAGTACACGTTAAAAAAGCATTGAATATAACAAACACTAAGAAATAAAAAAGATAAGTTATTAAAGGTTTCACCGCGTATTTGTTAGACAGAGTATGTTTTTAAACAATATTTGTGTATGTGGTTCACAACATTTGTCAAAGGGGGATTTAGCAGTTGTTAAACTATTTGTCAAAGGGATGGTCCCACTGGACAACTTTGTTATCTATATGTTCTTCAGCATATGGGGCCAAAGCACCAATATTTGCAAAGAGTCAAAAGACCATTAGAAAGGGAAATGTTCTTTTTTTCTTTGTTCTTCTTCTTTAGGAACTTCTATGGTAAGAATTGTCATTCTTCTCTACTGATAAAAACTACCATTTCAATAGTTAGATTAATTTACTAATGACATAATTTGTGAGTGTCTATATTAAAAATTTACGACGTGTGATGTGAAATTGTTTTCAATTATGAATCAAATTATTAAAAAAATTAATCTAATGATTAAAACAATAATTTTTACTAGTAGGAAAAAAAAAGAGAACAATCCCTAGTGTAAAATTAAATTTCCTATTTTTCAGCACTTTTGGTAAGCAATGAAACGCTTTGACCTTTTACTACAGGTTTCAAAAAGAAAAATAAAAAAAAATGCTTAGAGGAAAAAATAAATGAATAAATAAACGGGAGCGCGTTCAATGCCTCCTTTATTTTTTTCCCCGCCCTTTCCAACAAAACCACTCATGAGACCGAAATAGAGGTTAATAAACGCGGAAGAAAAAGAAGCGGTCAATGAGTTGTTTTAATAGGTTAGAGAAGCTTCATGGCATTTTTTTTAAAGGTTGAAGAAGCTTCTTTTTTTGGGAAGATGAAAAAGAGTGTTCGGCGAAATCAACTCTAATCAAAATTTTTGAATATTATTATAGTGTAATGCTCTCATAAACTATAGTGATAAAAAAAATAAACTACAATATAAAACTCTCACATGCTACATTCTTTAGTTCAAAAGTTTTAGTCTAACCACACTTTTCAAACACGTCAATGATATTATATTTACTATGGGAAATCATTTTATATGTAAACCGCACACATAAATACACACATGACCGCATGCAAATATATAACACGCGATCATGTTTGGTTTTCTGCGTATTGAGTCTTGTATTCTAGTCCCATGAGATGCAATAAAAAAAACCTAGACACATATACTTTCAAAGTTACTTCCTCAATCAAGTTAAGATATTAATTTACAAATCCTTATTACCATCTATGTAACATTTTCTTAAACTTGAGTCTTTACAATATGCTAGGATATTACAGCTATTTGCCTTTCATGACTTGATAACTTAGAGCTAAAGATAATATACTTTTTAAGCTTTGTGTGGTCAGACCAATTAGGTATATATGCTTATGACTTATGATACAACTTGTTAACTTTTGCTGCAAGGAATATTATGAAACTTAAAAAAATGATGTCGTTGAATATGTGATGAGTTTTCTTTTTGACTTTTTTGAAGGCGACCACCCATATTAATCACTTTTTCTTAAGAAGTCCTAATCACTTTTTAATGGTCGGAAGACTTTTGCTTTGGAGAATTATATTATATGATATGAAAATACTCGCAAATAGGATAAATTTTTAATCACCAGATTAAAATTAAGTATAATTGTTTAATTACTATATTAAATCATAATTATATCAAAATAAATAAAATATAACAATTTATTAGAACTTGATAAATATCCGGCAATTAACAAATTCTGTCCTATCATATATATATATATATATATATATATATGTATGTATGTATGTTTTCACAGCCTTCCAAAAATTCTTCTATTTTATTCAAAGGAAAGGAAAAGAAAAATAAACAAAAAAAAGGGATACTTCTGCGTTATAGTACCTGTTCGAACGTATGGAAATTTTCGATTTTGTTACATATATATATGGCCATTCTAGTTATGGGTTTTTTTTTTTTTTTTAATTTCATTTGCTCTCTAATTGATTTAGGATGAATTTTTGGTCCAAAAAAAATTAAGATGAATTCTTAATAAAGGGCAATGGTTTTTTTAATCAACTTTGATAATGTTACTGATAATCTTACGCAATTTAGATAGTGTTTTTGTACGAAGTTTTTGCTGAAGCCCAAGCTTGATGTTTTGTCCTGTGATTAGGGCCGACAATTTCAGACATGACACGATGACACGATATGAAAACGACACGAGATAAACGGGTTTGGACTGCACGTTAATTAATTGTGCCATAAATGGGTTGGCACGAATAACACGAAAATAAATAGGCTGGATTCATGCTAATACGCTAAACATGCCTTAACACGTTTAATTAAATAGGCCGTAAATGTGTTAACACGACACGACACGACTCGCTCATTTATAACACATTTAAACTTAAAAATAAAAATATTTGAAATATTTATAGTATGTTAGTATTAATTAGATATTGTGCTTTTGTTAATTTTCTTTATTGGCTTTTAAAAAAAAATTAATTTTTTTAATTTTTTTTAATTTTTAGTTAATTGGGTCATATGCGTGTTGTTATCCTGTTAATCCGTCACGACACGTTTAATAATCGTGTCGTGTCGTGTTACGCGTGCCATAAGCGTGTCATGGTCGTGTTTGCATTTCTAATACGTTTATTAATCGTGTCGTGTTCGTTTTCCGACCAAACGTGCTGACACGAACACGATTATTGCCACCTCTACCTGTGATGCGGGTGGACTTCGTTCTGGACTAGAAGCGTACGCTTGGAGAACTCTGGTGGGCCCTAGTTTGATAGTCATTAGTAATTAGATGAGCTTGTTCACCTTTTGTCCAAGTTAATCTTGATTCCACATAGAAGTTTCCAATGGATTAGGTCAAAACCCAACTCTGGAAGCTTCTCATCAGCTAAAAGACGAAATTCCTCAATGTTACAAACAAGAAAAAATAGCATTTTTTTTCGAACT
The DNA here is from genome assembly GCA_025403435.1 of Artocarpus heterophyllus. NCBI lineage: Eukaryota > Viridiplantae > Streptophyta > Magnoliopsida > Rosales > Moraceae > Artocarpus > Artocarpus heterophyllus. Next base: position 6,579,990 of record CM046353.1, read on the forward strand.
TAAAAAAAATTAAATAGCCTATTTATAGTATAATTTTTTTTATATATATTTACATGTGTAAAATATGTAGTATTTAGCTAAACCTCATGGTTTGCTTTTGTCATCTAAGCCCTCTCTATTCTTTCAAAAGAAAAGAAAAAAAAAAAAAAAACCTCAAAACATGTATTTTCTATTTCACGCGTCTTGAGTATACAATAAGCCCTTTAAAAAAAAAGTATAAAATTAGCTAAGTAATCCTAACAAAAAATGCCAATCGCTATTACATTAAATAAACAAGGATAAGGGTAAAAATGAGAAGCTCAAAATCAATCTTCCAAATCAAGCAAACTTATATATATATATATATATATATATTATATTATATTATATGTTAGTCTTGCATATCAAAAGATCAGGAAAATACCTACAGATAAAAAAAAAAAAAAGCAACTAAACACATAACGTTTAGTCTTACGCGTCTTATAATATTAAAAAAAAAGTATAAATTAAGCTCTATCTGAAACTATCTATGTAATTTTTTTAATTTTTTTTATCACACTTGTAAACTCAAAGGTGCTTTTGGTTTGAGCTCAATTTGAAGCTCACAACCCTCCTTATCTTCGGTGGACTCCTTCTTGTAAATGTACTTGCTTGAAGCCCACAAAAACGCCCCAAGGTTGAGCGTTGATAAAACCAAAAGGAACCCATAATAGTAATCCAAGTGACAGTTATTCAAGTTATTTGCAATCCAACTTGTCTTTCCATTGCTCCCAGTAATCTTATCCACCACTGTCACCAAAAAACTGTTCAAGAAATTCCCAACTCCAATCCCACTTGTGAAAAAAGTTGTCCCTAAACTTTGCATGTCCTCAGGAGATTGGTCATAGAAAAACTCCAAAAGCCCAATTGCGTTGAAAACGTCGGCTATTCCCAGCAGGACGTATTGGGGGAGCAACCAGAATATGCTCATGGGGACAACTTCCTTAGGCCCCACAGTATGGTGCTCTCTTATGACGTGCATCCGGCGGACTTCCACCGCGTAGGCAATGGCTATGGCCACTATTTGGATCACGAATCCGATCCCGAGCCTTTGGAGAAGCGTGATTCCCCGGGGGTTCCCCGTCTTCTGGCGCATGAAGGAGACGAAGTACCGGTCGTACATGGGCACGGCGATGAGCATCGAGAGGGTGACAAAGCTGCCCAGAGAGGCTGCAGGGATGCTGAATCTTGAGTTTAGGCTTCTGTCTAAGGTGGTGCCTTGTTTGACAAAGAAAGTGTTGATCTGAGCCCAAATTGTGCTTGGGATAAGTGTCACGAGCCATATTAGGAACATCCCTAAAGCGAGCTTGGCTCCTTCCACCTGAGTAACGGTGCATGGTGGCCTTGAGGTGTCCGTACTACTTCCATCTTTTATTGCAGCCTTGTCCAAGAACCTGGATAAATTAATTAATCACAAACGGTTAATTGCCTAATTTTACTTTGTCCATAGCCAATATTCATTGCAGCCTTATGTGCTGTCTTACATCGATCAAATATCACGGGACACATTTTGTTATTGGTATGTCGCGTGGAATACCACTGATGTCTCTTTACTATTGTTCTATATACATAGCACAAATATTCAACCTGATGCGATTGTAGTTTGGCTCCTCAGAAAGGATGGCCCCACATGAGTCCCACTTGATAGGACCCACCTTTGTAAGGTGGCCAAGTTTGAAAAGACTTTTTCATCTACATATGAATCACATTATGACCAATCTAATAGTAATGATAAATAGTTTGTTTTTCTTCTTCTCATTTTTTGATACAAATAGTTTTCAGGATTCTTAATTAATATGTATCTTAATTAATATGTATATGAATGATAAGATAATTAAGTGTGTTTATCCACTATAGCATTTTAATTTTAGTTGGAAATTTGATGTTTAATGTATTTCCTATATTGTAACTACTTCACAGAGTACTATTGATAGAGGATAGTGGAGATCGTGCATGCCCCCACAAACCACATATATTGTGTTTGATTTGCAATTTTGTTTGGATATGAAACAATGGTAGGACAAAATGTCAGGCCGTCTATGGTGATAACTCCTCTTCCTCCATTTCAGCAAGAAGTTGGTTAAAAAGATTCCCAACATTCATTAAAGAGACGTGCACAGAGAAGAGAACAGTGCACATGGAAAGTATTTATTAGAAAACAATGACTACTGAAACCTAATATTGGGGTCCTGCCCCAAGCCCCCACAATTTGCTTTTTTGCATAGTAGATTTCCTAGTTAAATGCACATAGTGGGGGGCTAATACTTTCACAATATATCTTTTCTTTACTTTTGCCATTCAATTCCTTTTAAAGGATTGCATATGGGAATCTTTCTTAATTGATCATTTTCCTTTGATTCCATCCTAGATGGAAAAGGCTGTCATAGCTTGGCTCCAAAACGTTAAGCCATCCCTAAAATACTATACAAATCCCCAAGTACTTAAACGGCCTATAACAACAAAATTTTGTCATAACATGATGAAGGGTGTCAAGTTATTATATTTTTTATATTATATTGAGCTTCGTTTTGAACTGTCATATATCTATTAGATTTTGTCAGCTTTGCATACTTAAATAACCATAAAGCTCTTCTAAATTTTATGACTTAGATGAGGTTTTTTTTGATAATTTAGAGCTTAATAAATGCTATTGAACACCATATATAGTGCTAAAACACACTTTTGATTGTAACAAGAATAATTTTAATTTGAAAGAATCATGAAATAATTTAGTAGAGTTTACCTGAACATTGGAGTGTGATGCATCCTCCTCTTTCTGCTATTTATATAGTGCTGAATCTCAAACTCATGAAGCTCCAGAGGGCTGCTAGGGAGCTCAAGTTTCCTATTTTTGAAGGCATTAATTGGGACTTGAATCAAGTCTTTTGCAGGGCTTCTGGTCTTCCTAACTTTGTGCCTATAAATTGGTGTCCCTAAATAGAATATGAACAAGGATAGTATGAGCCCAACTGTGGGAATCCCATATCCCAAACCCCATCCCAAGTTTTCTTGAATGTAAACAAGTCCCATGGTGGCAAATAGAGCACCCAAGAAGGAGCTAAACATCCACCAGTTGAAAAACGACACCTTAAGCTCCTTCTCATGGGGGTCAAAATCATCAAATTGGTCCGCGCCGAAGGTCGATATGTTGGGCTTGGTACCACCTGCACCTATTGCTATGGTGTAGAGAGCCAGATAGAAGAATGCAATCTGCGAATCGGTAGCCTTGTTGCATACTCCATTTCTACAAGTTGGTTTAAGGCTTTTGAGTGAAGCTGCTAAGGTCAGAAGCATCATTCCCTGTTCATTATATATACTCAATTAATGTTGTTACAAATTCATAAACCATATATATCCACACATTAACAAATATAATGTGACTATAAACAAATATTGCACGTGGAACACATGGTGTAGGCAAAAAGCCTTGCGAGTTTAAAGATGTGGTTGGAGGTCTTGGAAGTTCAATGATTTCCTAATTTTTCATTTAAATGACGTGATTGATCAGCATTACTATTCATAGTGAGATTAATAGGTGTTTTTGTCGATGACTACAAAATTTGGCGTCATTTCAATTCAGTTGTAAGTTCTTGTTTTTCCATAATTGCAACAGAATCGTTTAACAAAATGTATTAAGTGTAAATGGACAGGACAACTACTATACATATATACAAAAAATTGCAATGACAAGAGTTGTTGAGTAGGCAAGTCGAAATGTATATATAATTTTTCTTTCTTTTTTTTTTTCCTTTAGAATTTATTTCATGAAATTATCAGTCACTTATTGGCCCCACGGGCAAAAATAATAAAAACTATTGGGGGTTGAGATTAAATAAATCCAAACTATCTATCGTGAGTATATTGTCTACATAGGTGGGTGAACAGGACCTGGAAAAAGACTTTCTAGTGGTTGTAATCTTACTCCACTAAAAATTATATTCTCCATTAAGATTAAAATAATTATAAAAATAGATAATAGGGAGTTAGTGGAATATTAATTATTGATAAGATAATGATTATTAATTAACCGTACCATGACATAAATGAGTGATGAGATAGTGAAAGTCCAGAAACGACCGATGTAGGAATCTGCTATGTAAGCTCCAAGAATGGGTGTAATCCACACAGCTCCCGACCAGTTATTCACATTCGTAACCGACGCAACTGTGTCCTCATGTAACTGAGTCGTCAAGTAGTTTACCAAGTTTGAAGCTATCCCATAAAACGCCATTCTCTCAAATGCTTCATAGCCTACAAAATAAAATCCATTAATTCCTAGGACTTGAAGTAAGTATCTGACATGGGTAATTCTTGTTATTACAATAAAAAGTGTTTTTGTTCAATTTTTTTTTTTTCTATCAAAGTGATTATCCTCCATGGGAAGTGTTTCTGGCCTTGCAATATGTTTTAAGCTAAAGAATATTTTACATGACTTTCACTATACATATGTGCAGATGATACTATATTCTCTTACTAAGCTTGACCAGTACTAAATGATCATAATATATATAGAAGTAGTACAAAAGTATAAATATAAGAGAATTAAGGGGTACAAGTAGAGAGACGCTTACCCACAAGGAAAGCACAAGCTTTCCATTTCCCAGTTTTGGAAGTAAGCACAGGGCGTCCACGAAGATCAACAGTGCCATCTTGGGTGAACCCTTTGACTTCCATATTGATCACAGAGAGAGAGAGAGAGACAGAGAGAGATTCTTCTAATAATAAGAAAGATTATAAATGGAACTTGTATACGAAAGAAGTAGTAGTGAACTTATATATATACACATACACAAATATATATATATATATATATGGCCAAAAGATAGCCAGCAAATAAAGCTTCTTACAAAGAGTCAAAATGGAAGTGGAAAACTGCAATCTCAATTCATTGGTCAAATCCTAAATCTACTCATGAGAGCTTATACCATATATTTGTATGTAGAAAATCATCAAATATTTATGATTAAATAACAAACGGAGGGCTCATACATACATATATATATATATAGGCCCCAGGAAAAAAAAAAAAAGGAATAGTGAAACCCTGCTAGAGCTTAGAGATGAGTAGTAATATTGAACAGACTGATCATGACCCCTGCACGCCACATCACAGCAAAGCGATTTGTCTCACCGGACCCTGAGGTGACTTGACGATCCTCTTACCACAAACCATATATAATCTCCAAATATTTATATTTTGCACACATAAAAAAGGAGGGCAAAAAAAAAAAAGGACAATAAGTTGATATCAATGATAAAACATGGCATATGCTTTTGACCCCACGGTAGAAAATTAAAACCACGATAATTTAGGAGGAGACCCAAAAGGTCCATTTCTATTATATATATTTATTCAAGTATTTAAAAGAATAATTTAAACTATCAATTTAAGTTTAAAAATTATCATTTATCAAAACGTTTTACTGTAACTTTTATTATAGTATATAAAAATTTTATAGTGTAAATTATTTTTTAAAATAACTTATAAATGATTTATATATATATATATATATGTACACACACGCCACATCACAGCAAAGTGATTTGTCTCTCTGAACCCTAAGGTGATTTAACGATCCTCTTACCACAATCCATATATAATCTCTAAGGGCCCGATTAGTTCAAGTATTTGAATAGAGTATTTGAATGAAGATTTAAATTTTTGTGAGAGAAAATACTGTATCAAAATAATTCAAACCGTGATTCGAATATCGAAACAAACATGTCCTAAATATTTATATTTTACACACATAAAAAAGAAGGGCAAAAAAAAAGGACAATGAGTTGATATCAATGATAAAAAGTGGCATATGCATGTGAACCCCAAGAAACAAAATTAAAATCACGATAATTTGGGAGGAGATCCAGAAGGTACATTTCTATTATGTACATCTGTATGATTAATTGCAATCGTTTTGGTGAATATACATTGGTGTGTGTGCACACATTTCCAACCATGTACATGCATGCCACTTAAAGTGGATCACATTATTTATACATGTAAAAAGTCTTGTGGCTAGAATATACTCCCCTTATGACTACCACTGTCACGTTTTATTAGGAATGATATTAACGACAGTGCCAAATTGTTAGCATTTTCTTTCGACATTATGCTATGAGGATTACTGGCTTTCTTGAGTGAGTTTTCCCAAGAAAGTGATAATAGATGGACAGAAGTCACTTGATCCATGTGAAACATAAGAAACACGTACCCTTTGCTTATAGGTATTTGAAAAACGTGGTTAGAATTAAACCTTTTAAATTGAAAACTCTAACATTTAAGAGATTTATATTGTAGTAACTAATTTTTTTTTTGTTAAAACTGATTTTGTCAAACATCTTTTAATTTAAAGATTTTTAGGCCCTTATATATGAGACACCTACTAAATCTCTTCATAGTAGAATGCATCATGTCTCGTCAAGTTCAAAAACTAATCAAGTTCGAAAACGGAAGTAGCATATTTGATATTATAACACTTATAGAAACATAGTTCAAATAAGTAGTTTGAACCTACTAAGGTGTGTGGGAAGTGAAACTAAAACTAATGGTTGGAATCAATTTTAGTTAAAAACATTATAGCATGTAAGAGCTTTATACTGTAACAACTTGTTCCTTTTTATTATAGTATGTGAAAATTTTTTACTGTTTGTTAATTAGAACTAATTAGTTTTAACCAACAGCCAATAACTTAAATTTTGTAAAAAAAATATTGTATCAAAACCAATTCGAATTAAGTTCTTAAACAAATTATTAATTTACAAATGGAGCAACATTAATTGTCTAATCAGAATTAACTTTGGAAAACTATAAAAGGGCTAATAAAACTACCAGCTAACAGTCAAAAAAAGAGTAACAAAAAAGGAAAAAAGAAAAAAAGAAAAAAAGGAAGAGAAAAATCCTTTTATTGCCAAAGTTTCGTATCTTTTTGCATTCCAAGAGTGTCCAAGGAGCAACAATATCACAACAAACAGTTCGGCCCACAATTTTACTTCAAGGAATTTGGGGGGAAGCACTACATGCACCCATCGCTTCAACGTTATACTGTAGTTGTGCTGCCACTTGTCATTTTTCCTTTCTACTCTCTTTTTTTTTTTTTTTGGCCTTTTCTTTCTTTCATTTTCTTCCCCTAATAATATGGTCCCACATTTCCTTGTTTTCCATTAATCCAACATGATGTGGCAGACCGGCTAGACCGGCCTAGCCGAATGCACAAACGGGAACCAACCTCACCCACCGCACTACGGCTGCTTTTTAATCAAGTGACCGATAAACCCTTGTTTTATAGCCATCGCTACAAGTGACGGAGACAAAAGTTTTTGTTGGGATATTATATAAAAAAAAAAAAATTCCCACGTGCAAACATAGTTATGTATATTAATTATTAAATAATGATACAAATCATAATGTTTTTAACAAAATAAAAATACAATAATATATTTAATTTTTTAACGGAGATATAACTATAATTTTTCATATAAAATAATAACACAACCAAATTTTTTAAAAAATTTATAAGCAAAAAGTTATTATTTCAAAAGTTGTTTGCAAACACATACCTCCACTTTACTGTAAACGGCTCCCTGGTTATCAAATATGCCACGTATGTATACAGCCAGCAATAGGGACACTGAAAGAGATTGCTCCTCTTTTCCAGGAAACTAAAATTGAGATTTCCAAAGAACAAGCTACAAAGAGTAAGAGGAGAAAATACAAAAATAACAGAATCCTTGACTGCCGTTAGAATATTCAGAAATCACTTCTATTTAAAGTGTGTGTGTATATAAGTATGTATGTATGTTTTTAGGATTATTTTTTATGTTAGTCCTTTGAACTTTGTCATTTATGTCATTTTATTTTTTGATTTTTAAAACGTACTGCTTAATCCTCTCAAACTTTGTTCCATTAGTAAGTATTCCCCTCTATCCAACTCCGTTAGTTTTTAGACGGTTTTTTGTAAGATATTTTTATATTTCCCCTAAACTACGTCACTTATGTTATTTTACCCCCCAACTTTTAAAATGTATTATTATGTCCCTTTGTTTGTTAGCAAACAACCTCCTTCTGTCTAATTCTGTTTGGCTAATAAATTGATTTATTTTTCTTTCAACTTTATAAGACCTCTATATCAAAGTAATCTATATATCTACAACTTGCATATAAATATTTTTTACAATGCACCATTCAAATACAAATACGAAGAAAATTCAAGAGAGGGTTCTTACAATAAATTAAAATAATGTGTTCTTTTTAAAAAAAAATTGAAGATCTCTATTCTTTCAAAGAATTTTGTCCTTCTTTTTCTTCTTAAGCTCTTTTATATGGTTGGAATGACCTATTACCAAAAAATAATAATATTTTTCCTTGAACTCTTTTTTTCTTTAATCTATTTTTTCCCTTAAACTCTTTTTTATGTTTGGGTTTTCCCCCAAAATTAGAAGGAAAAACATTGACTTGTAAAACCAAACAAAATTGGATGGAAGCAAGTTATTTGCTAACAAAAAAATTAGGGGATATAGTGACACATTCTGAAAGTCGAGGGAGGAGGAGGGCAAAATAACATAAGTGACATAGTTTGAAAAAAAAATATAAAAATATTTAACAAAAAAGGTCCAAAACCTGACAGAGTTGGATGAAAGGAGGAAACTTATTAGCGGAATAAAGTTTGAGGAAATTACATGGTACGTTTTAAAGTCAGGGGGCAAAATGATATAAGTAACATAGTTTAAGGACAAATATAAAAATAATCTTATTTTTTAACGCTTATAATAATTAGTCTAATATCTTGACAAGAGAACAGAAAAATTATAACGTGTGAAATTCTAAATGTGTTTCATCTCAATTTACAAAAGTCAATCTGGCTTTATATCCTTTTTGGAGTAAATCATGGATGGCAATATAACGTAAATCTGTGTTTGTTAAACCTCTTTCTCAGTTGAAAATGTTCAGCCTTGTAAACGAAATTTGAAAATATTTTTTTTTTTCTTGAGAGTGTGAGAAGAAAGAATTCGGTCCCTCGATTTTATTTTATTTTATTTTCTCAAAAATATTAGTTGGTTAGTGGTCAGTATTTTTCAAAGAAGTAATGTGAATAAAAGATATGTATTGCACGGATTCGACTTTTTTTTTTTTACCTTTTTTCACGTTTATCCATAATATTATATTGCATCAATTGAAATATTTTAATGCATATTTAATCAAACATGTCATAATATTTTAATTGATTTGTGGTTTTTTTAATAATGTAACATAATATTATTAAAAAACATAAAAAGACATAACAACAAGAAATAAAGAGTTGAATCTATATAATAGCACCATTTCTTCATGTTACATATATATATAGATAAATAGATAAACAGTTATATATATAAGAAAGATTATAATATGTTTCTTATGTGTTATAAGATCAAAGACATACAAAAGAATATGAAAAATACATATTTTCTTAGTGTATTTAGCATCAGTGTGTAGCATCGCGACATTTAAAATTAAGGCCATGATGCTAAGGAATGAAAACAGCAAAAACAAAATGTGAACGCTGTAAATTAAAATGACGTGTCTTTTGAGTTGTTTTGAATAGGTGAATTTATTAGTTGTATGTTTTCGTACAAACTTGAATGACTATTTCCAACAGATATATCTATTGTAATAGTTATGACATTATATGAAGAGATGCTTTTACAAATAAAGAGGTATCTCTATATGAAAGATTGTATAGTTTAAACCGATTGTATCCATTCATGAAATGACATACCTGTTTTTATTTAATCTCCAAAAAATTTACATATTTCACTATTATTTTGAAACACAATATTATTACTAGCTATATATATTGAGTTCAAGAGTTTATTGTCTCTTGGGAGTGATTTACTGTTAAAACTTGTTAGCAAACTTTGTAGTAGAGGCAAATAAAACTTTTAAAAAAAGTATTCAAATAGGCCTCAAACTCTTCCTTATTTTATGAAATTCATAGCCTCCATTTCTTTGTTCTACCCATATGTACATTAAGTCCCCGTTCACTTTTTTTTCTCCTTCAAATGTTACATGTAGATTATGTATATATCAACTTGCTTTATTATAAATAGCCCCCACTAAACCATTGCTCCCAAATTTTAAAACTCTACCCCTAATTGATATTAAAAGAAAAAACACTCTAATAAAATGGGCCTAATACAGGATAAAAGCCTTTACTTAAAAGGAAAAAAACAAATGAGAGAAAAAACTTACATTTTTCTTTCTATATACACTCTTTTACTCCTTCTCACACACTAGAGGAGAGGAAAAAAAAACTCACCTTTTGTATGACATCAACCAAGAGTGTAGACAAAAAGGGTCAGTTTGGTAATTTTATAAAATGAGTGAAAATGATTTCTTTTGAAAAATGAGAGTTTTTAGTGAATGATACTGACAGTGTTATTTATTCTGAAACTTGTGGCATCGAGTGAAAAAAGTGTTACTTAAATATCCAACATTCATTTTTTTTCATATTCAGATTAAGACAAAAACCCTTCGTCCTAAATTTTAACATTTTCAAGCCATAAAAACCTGTCTGAGACAATTATACTATATCAATAAATATTGATTTTGATTAAATTTTTATTTTACTTATTAAGCTCCACCGACAAAAACTCCTGACTCCATCTCTCCATATGCACCAACAATATATTGTTATTCTATTAATTCCAATGCCGAGAGAAAGTGGTGCTCATGCTCATGGGTCAGCGCTCGGCACTATCGCATTGAAACATAAGAACACTAGATTATCTTAAAAATTTGGATTTGTCCTTTCTGTGACGAGACAAAAGATAAGATGGATAGATAACTTAGACACAACATGGACTACCCACTAATATTCGTGGGCCCACGTTGACCTCATCCCTATTGGGATGCAATCGATGGGCGCCTAATTAACGAGATCCTCCTGCAAACTTGGTTTTTTCTTTCTTTTTTTTTTTTTTTGTTCTAATTAACGAATACGTATATATGCTTAAGCATTACGTAGGTGGATCGGTTGGTTGGCTGGATGTAGAAATTATATTGGTTTCTGAAAACTCATTCAATTATAGCCGTGCCGCTTGCATGTATACATACTGATATCCATTTAGTGTTTAGTTTTCTTCTTTGGAAAGATTTAGATGATTACCTATTTGATAGTATTTTTAAAATAGGTGAAAATAATTTTATTTTAAAATATAAGAATTTCTAAAAAATTGTGTTGAAAATATTTTTAAAATTTTTGTTTTAAAAAAATATTTATAAAACACCAAAAACAATACCAAATAGTTAAAAATGCAACAAATAAAATAGTTTGGGTGTTTTACTTTTAATACTAGTGAAGCGTCCCATAGAATCCGTTTGTTATCATTAAGTTTTTATTTCTTTTCACCAATGCAATCTGATTTTTTTTAAGGATCTATCAACCTTTGTCTGAATTTTTAAGGTTAATATATATGTGACTGAAATATAACTCTGATACCACTTAAAGATTAATTAACTTATTAAAAGGAGTAACTTAGGTCTTTCATAAACTCAGTTTTCATTTCATATCTAACCATTACAAAACCCCATTAATTTACTCACCCAAAAAGAATAAACGTGATTCCATATTTTGCAATACTAATAAGAAAGAAAATAGGGGAAAATAACGGAGGAGGAAAAAAAAAAAACAAAAGTACGCGTTGGATTCAACATCAAAAGAGAAATATTGTGTGGTTATATCATAGCCAACAATACACATCATTGGTGCCCCAAAAGAATAAACGTGATTCCATATTTTGCAATACAAATAAGAAAGAAAATAGGGGAAATAACCGAGGAGGAAAAAAACAAAAGTACGCATTGGATTCAGCATCAAAAGAGAAATATTGTGTTGTTATATCATAGTCAACAATACATATCATTGGTGCCCCAAATGGTAGGGCATAATTAATGAATACTTATAACATTTGCTTAAATAAAGAAAACCCTTACTTTGACAATAAAATTATATATCACCAAAACTCGTGAGCTATATGCGACCATAAACATATGATGGTTCAAATTATTAGTTAGAACTGTAAATACTATAACATTTGAGAATTTTACATTATAATAACTTTTTTTGTTTTTACACTAACATGTAAGAATTTTATACTTTGGACAAAACCAACCAATGTCAAACAAGCTAATAATATGTGCATGTATATAAGTAAGTACATGAACAATCTTTTCGTTATCACACTATAACATTAGGGTTTGGAAAGAAGGTTCTGATCGATATCGAATTCTACACGCTTTCTCTGGTGATTGTTGAGCCAAATTATTCAACTGGAGAACAATATTGATCTATAATACCATTATTTGAACAGCTTTGGAAAGGAAGTTTCTGGACCACACAAGTAATTCCCCTTGATCGCTTCTCGTAATTCGCAAGAATCTATACGGCTTCACCTTGACAAGGATCGATCGCGCATGATACTCGTTCTCCATAGATGTTGGATGCTGATCTTTTTGGAATCTTGAAGGCCTAGGTGTGAACTGGGCAGGCTTTAATGTCGGAAATCAATTATATATATGTATATATATGCAGGTTTTGGTGATCCATAATATATATTCATTCAAGATTCTATTGTAAATGCCTGTACTGATCAAAAGGTACAAGTAGGTAAGGAAATTAAGGAAGACGGTAGCTGTGTGTAATGGAGAACCCAGCCTTTCACTTGAGTAGGGGCAGTGGCGTATACTGTTTTTTTTAGAATTAATGACATAAAAATTACATCACAAAATTTTTCAAGAACTATTAGATACATATTTAAAGTTTTATACTATAACAAATACTCTATTGATAGGTTTTTTTTCATGAAATTTTTAATTTTTATTAGGGTGTTTGGCATTCTTAGATTTAACCAAAATTTTCGATTGCTACAATGTAAAACTCTTACATATTATAGTTTAAGAAAAAATGAGTTACAATGTAAAGCTCTCATACACTACAATGGATTTTAATCCAAATTGGCTCAAACCATCCAATGCTCCTATGATTTTAGCCATACATAGTATTTAAAAACATGCACTAACGATAAGGATTCTCACTAGATTTTATTTTATTTTTTTATTTTTATACGTTGTATTCAAAGGATATAAAAGCTACCAAGTTAGCATATGACAAATTTGACATAAGAAATGACATTGTATTAGAGATTATTTTTTTACACTCAAATATCAATACTTGACATTGGCACAATATTATAGCATTTATATTAGAGACGCTTTAAAAGTTGGTAAGGCATCTATGAAAATATTAATCTCAATCGGTGCATTTATGTAAATATTAAATCTCAGTAGGATATAATATAAAAATAAATTTTAAAAGATCAAACTTTAATTTTCAAAAAGTGAATTGGGGATAGCTGCCGCCCCCATCAACCCCTATCTAACCCCGCCACTGGCTGTCTGGGTAGGCAGTACTTGTAGAAGTGTTGTTCACGTTTTATGGTTGAAATTTGATCCAAAAATATACCCATTCAGCCCTTTTTTGGCGTGTTCTTTTGATACTATAAAATTCTGTTTCAATCAATAAATCTCTCTTTTTATGAAACGTACAAATGCATTCACAATAATTGAATATATATCATGGCCATCAATGTTCTAATTGATCAAACTAATTTGTACATCCATGTAGTAACTACAGGAAAAGTATTATTTTAGTGTATATACATGCAGTGCTGAGAGAGGGATTTTTCTTAAAGAGTGTTTAATAATATAGCTGGAACCAAAATATTGTAGTATGTAAGAGCTTTATACTATAACAAATTTTTGTTTTACATTATAATATATGAGAGTTTTATATTGTAATATGTAAAAGCCACTATTGCAGTTAGGACTTATTAGTTCTAACTAAGTTATCAAAGGAAGCGTTAATTTATGTAATGTTTTATTTTATTTTGAAAAAGGTTGAGTGGGAGATTTGGTGTCTGATAGTTTCTTTGAAAGTTGTCAATCTAATTGCTATGAGTCTCAAGAGTTTGATGATTAATTATTACCTTTCTTCAATAATGTAAAAAGATAATAATAATTTGGAGTGCTTAAAGCAATATTCACTTTATAATATAGACTACCACTTGTTGTAAGACGATGCCATTATCGTAATAAATGTTTACTAATTAGATAGAAATTACTTATCGATATGAACCACTACTTCTAGCACATGCATGCCATTATGATAGGACGAATTTCTTTTTATTGTTCTGATGCACACGAGGAAACATTTTTACACAAAAATAACATTTTCCAATGTGAATTGACATGTTGTTCAGTTGTTGCATGGCTTTGAGGGCAAAAGTCATCGCCACCAACAGCAACATCTCGGTGTACTAGCAAGCTCGATCTTGTCCACACACTAGAATATCAAGGGCCAAAGCCTAGGTGTGTTCTGTGCCCTCTAATTTGTGATGGGCACAAAGAAAATGACCTAAAGGCTAATAGGGTTGCGTTGTCCCCATGTTTGGTCAAAGAGCAATAGGTTGTTTGTCGTTAGTGATCATCATTACACACTTTTAATTACTTACGACTTCACATGTCAAATCCAAGATCCACTGATCATGATCATGTCACGGGATGTCACACAGTCTTGTTTATTAATCAGCTTTAATATGGTTTTATTGTTTCCTGCATTAAGTAAAATTGAAATGATCTATAATTGAAATGATCTATATCATTACTGGTAATCAACATCGCATATTTTTCAACTAATCACAACTTCACGTATCAAATTCAAGACTCACTGATTAAGTCACAGGTCTCACATAATCTTGCATGGAATACATAAAATGGCAATATACAGTAGATCGTCATTCTCTCGCAAATGCCAAACTCAGAAAATAGCTAGACAACAAAGTGTAGTAAGGAGAGAGGCAAACAATTTTATTGCTTGCATTGCATGCCTTGAAATATGTGCCAAGTCAGGGGTAGATATTAAAAAAAAAAGTTTAAAAAGTCGTGTTCTGGTTGGCGTCTGGTTGCTGTTGATTTAGCTATTCATGAAGTGCCAGCTATTAACATATATTGGGGCGGCCAACTGGATTAATTATTGCGCACCTTGGCAACTTGTAAGAATAGGGACACGAAAATAAGGACAACCAATTGAAACTCTTGGAATTGACAACAGCGATTCCCATGCCAACTTAATGAAGTTGACTGTCGTCCGAGTGGAAGTGAGGTGAGAGAGAGAGAGAGATTAAAGAGATTCTTTCGTTAAACTTGAATTCTGAAGCATCGAATTTCGATATTTAAACATGAAACACTTATTTCTATTGCATTTCCATAGGAAAAGTTACATTGTATTTATCGCGAGTGATTTTTTTTTTTTTTTTGCTTTTTCGACGTAACTTTTTAAAACAAGATTCCTAGTACATTGAGTGTTAATCTAGTTAGAATCTGCAATTTTTTTTAATAAAATCAGTTTCTTTCTATTTTTGTTTTTGCTTTAAAAAAAGATCATCATTACATTTATGTATTCCTTTCATATGCTAGCGATAGGAAAGGTATATATCACTGAAAATTGCCTATAGATAAGAAATAAATACTTGAAGGCCTATATGATAGGGTTTCAAAAAATACTTATAGATAAAAATAGTATTTAACTGCCATATCTTCATTAAATACTATCATATTTTTCTTAACATGATATAATTTTATTTTGATTTGATGACTACATATTTTTCAATGATGACAAAAATCTCTTCACTACTAGAGACTAATCATTAGACGACGTTTAAAAACTACCATCTAAAGATAAGACAACGATTAAATAAACCGTCGTCTAGTCCAAAGTTGCAATATGTAGTTCACTTTTATGACGGATTTTAACCCTTGTCTAAAATCTCTCTGAGGGCTATTTATAATATTAGATGGCAATTTCAAAAGAAAATTGTCGTCTAAAACGCACATTAGACGACGGTTTCTATAAAAACCATAGTCTATTGTGCCTTTAAAATTAAAAAAAAATCATGAAAACTATTTCTTAAAATATTATTTACAAACTCATTTCCTACTTTGTAATAAACTTAATTCATATTTAATTAATTTAAACAAAACAACTTTCAAAAACATGTCTTATAAATTCTTCTTGTCATATAAAACATATTTATTTCTAAACCATAAACAAAGTTTCTCTACAAAATCTATGATCAAAAAATACTTAATCAAAAACAAAGAAAATTATAAATCCAAATAAAAACAACTTAAATTCAAAGAATGCAAAGTACCCAAATTTTGGTACTCAACAAGGTGGCGATGGCAACTACAACAACGATAGGGACAATGACGGGTATGAGGATCTTGGCGGCGGTGGTTGACAAAGTGAAGAGTTTAGAAGGGATGAGGGAGTGAATTTGGAGAAAATTATTAAGTGTTGAGAGGATAGAATAAAAGAGAGAGTTAGGAGGCAAAAAAGAGAGAGATACAAAAAACTTAAATAGAGAATATGAGATTTAAGAGAAAAACTTTAAAGTTTATAAACTACATAGAGAGTTCGAATAGAAAAATTCAAAATTTTTAGAAAAAGAATGAGCGGGAAAATCCCGCCTACTATTCAAAAATATTAGATAGAAACCATCGTCTAATGTAATACTTTAGATGACGATTTTCTTGAAACCATCATCTAAAGCACGCGACATTTAATGAATTAAAATGTCGAGTGATTTATGATGACTGCTTTCTAAAAAACCGTCGTCTAATGAGCATCGCGTAAGCGACAATTTCTAGTAGTGCTTATATGTTATTACAGGAGATATAATTAGAAGAACATTAACGATAAAGCACTAGTAGATTCCTTAAAAAAAATAGTGCTAGTAGAAAAATCTACTTGATTAGTACAACGAATAATCACATACAATATGCACATCGTTTTAAAATCACACACAGGTATGTTAAACTATTACCTTCCCTCTGATCCACCAATCTTATTACTTAATCAGAAAAACAAGAACGAAATTGATCAGGATGTGTTGATTCACCGTGCAATTGATCAATCACAAAATAATGAGAAAGAAAAACACCAAAATTTGTCGAGGTTTGGCAATCGCCTACGTCCTCGTGAACTCCCTTTGGGAATTCGCTCTGCTTTTATTGTTTCTGTTGTTCAGAGATTATACCCTCTAACAAGCTCTCTCACTCATCAATCCCTTAGGAACCCAGAGATTAACACCAAGAAAATACAACAAGAAAACTCAGAGAAAAACTCTCATTCAATTTTTTCTTTCTCTCTCTACTTCTTGCTCTTCAGTATTTTCTCTCTCTCTCTCTTCTCCTAAGACCCGTTTTTGCTGCTCTGCCTCAGTAATACAAGATCAGTACTTATATAACCTTACAAACAAAAACGTTACCAATAGCAACAATACACCTCAGCACCAATTACAAACTTTTATGCTAAGTAACTCAATTGCCACATAAGACTTGCTGATGACTTGAAGACTTGTGATTGGTTGTAATTCTTCTGGTACAACGTGCATCAGAATTTGGAGCATATTTGAACTGACTTTTCAACAATCTCCACCTCAGTTCACTTATGACTCCTTAAGCAGAACTTCATCCCAAAGATCCTAGCTCATACACTTCAACATTCATCCAGAGCTTACTCCCAGCAAGTTTAGGCAGTGATTAAACTTGCTAAGAGTCACAATTTTAGTTCCAATATCTGTTGGATTGTCTTCAGTAGCAATCTTCTCAATTTTAACAATTCCTTGAGCAATTTTCTCTCTAATGAAGTGGTATTTCACTTCAATATGTTTGGTTCTATCATGAAACACCGGATTTTTGCACAAATGAAGAGCACTCTGACTATCTGTGAAAATTGTTGCAGTACCTGTATAAAATTTCAATTCACACAGAAGACCTTGGATCCATATGCCTTCTTTTACTGCTTCTGTAGTAGCTATATATTCTGCTTCCGTAGTTGAGAGGGCTACAATAGGTTGTAGCTGAGACTTCCAACTGATACAGTTCCCACTGACTAGAAAAACATATGTTGTTGTAGACTTCCTGCTGTCTATATCCCCTGCATAATTTGAATCCATAAATCCTTTTACCTCAACATTCTTCCCTTGACTAAGATAGTGAAGACCTACATCAATTGAACCTGTTATGTACCTCAGTAACCATTTCATTGCTTTCCAATGGTCTTTTTCAGGATTTGCTATAAATCTACTCAAGATACTTATGGCATGTGCAAGATCTGAACGTGTGCACACCATAGAGTACATCACAGAACCCATTGTGCTTGAATATGGAACCTTGGACATGTACAACTGTTCCTCTGTGGTTGTTAGACTCTTGCATTTTGACATTTTGAATTGGCTGGTCAACGGCTGCTTGACAGGTTTTGTACCTGTCATGGAGAATTTTTCAACTAATTTCTCCAAATATTTTTTCTGACTCAAGAAAACTGTCTTCTTATTTTTATTCCTTATACTGCTTATGCCCAATATTCTATTTGCTTCTCCAAGGTCCTTCATGTCGAACTCTGACTTCAGTATTCTTTTCATTTTGTCTATCTTATCCTTTTCCTTGCTAATCAACAACATATCATCTACATATAGAAGGAGATACTTAGCTTCTTCTATTTTATTTCCTCTGAAATAGAGGCAAGGATCATATGAACTTCTTATGAATCCTTGCTGAATCATAAAGGTATCAAACCTTAGATTCCACTGCCTTGGTGACTGCTTAAGACCATACAAGGACTTATTTAACTTGCAAACCAGGTCTTTATTCTTCTGCACCCAAAAACCTTCAGGTTGTTCCATGAAAATATCTTCTTCAAGTTCTCCATGTAAAAATGTTGTTTTAACATCCATTTGATCTAGCTCTAATTCAAACTGTGCAACTAAGGACAACATAATCCTTGTTGTTTTGTATTTGACTACAGGGGAAAATTTTCATTGAAGTCCACACCCTCCTTTTGTGTAAACCCTTTTGCCACTAACCTCGCCTTATACTTTATAGGCTCAGATGAAGATGCTCCTTCCTTGAGCTTAAAAATCCATTTACAATCAACAATGGATTTGTTTTGAGGTCTACATACTGCTTCCCATGTATTATTCTTGTACAGTGAGTTCATTTCTTCCTTCATTGCAGCCACCCATTGCCTTGAATCTTTGCTGTTTATAGCTTCTTGATAGGTCACAGGCTCGGTTTTCTCGACTTCCATTGCAGCCATAAAAGCATATGCTAGTAAATCTATGAGTGCAAAAAACCCGTATCTTTGGGTAGGCTTAATCACCCTTCTCTACCTGTCTCTTGTTAAGTTGTAATCTCTCAGAGAATTAGCCTGCTTTTCTTGATTTGGCTCTTGTTGATCTTCTACAGAGATAGGAAATTGAGACTGATGGTGGTCAGTTCCTGTCCTTGATTCTTGAGGACCTGCTGCATTATTATTTTGAGAGTCATTTTCTGGTGACTCCTGTGCCTGCTCCACCTGAAAAGGATTGTCCCCTTTTGTTGTGATTTATAGGGCAATAGGCTTAGTTGATCTTGTACAGTACCTGCAAGGTTAGTTTCTTGATCTTCTTGACCTACAGAAGGGTTAGTACTATGCAAACAAGGAAAATCATGTTCATTAAAAATGACATCTCTACTATTTATGGTTTTAAACCCTTGTGCCTCTCTAATCCACAGCCTATATCCCTTAACACCCTGAGGATAGCCTAAGAAAATGCACTTAACAGATCTTGGTTCTAGCTTACCCTCTGATTGATGTG
The DNA here is from genome assembly GCA_025403435.1 of Artocarpus heterophyllus. NCBI lineage: Eukaryota > Viridiplantae > Streptophyta > Magnoliopsida > Rosales > Moraceae > Artocarpus > Artocarpus heterophyllus. Next base: position 6,599,745 of record CM046353.1, read on the forward strand.
CATAAGCAACACATCCAAAAGGTCTAAGGTGTGATAAATCAGGTGGTTTGCCATTCCACCTTTCTTCTGGGGTTTTAAAATCAACGGCACTAGAAGGACTTCTATTAACTAAATATGCAGCAGTCATTACAGATTCACCCCAAAAACTCTTAGGTAATCCTGAGTTAAATAACATACATCTAGATTTATTCATAATGGTTCTATTCATTCTTTCAGCAACCCCATTTTGCTGAGGGGTTTTCCTTACCATCCTATGTCTTTGAATTCCTTATTCTTTACAGAATTCATCAAAAATTTCATTACAGAACTCTAAACCATTATCTATTCTTAAAGTCTTAATTTTCTTATCAGTTTGATTTTTAATTAAGGTTTTCCATTATTTAAATTTGTTAAATGCATCACTTTTATTTTTCAATAAATATACCCAAACCTTTCTTGAAAAATCATCAATAATAAATAAGAAATAAGAGTTACCTCCATGAGTAGCTGTTTTCTCTAGACCCCATAAATCTGAATGTATGTATTCCAAAACAGCCTTGGATTCATGTTTTCCTGCCTTAAACTTGAGCTTATGTTGCTTACCCAAGACACAATATTCACAGAAATCCACTTTGCTAATTTTGCCTTTCCCAAGAAGTTTTTGCTGCTGCATCTCTTGCAAACCTCTATCACTTATGTGGCCCATTCTTCTATGCCAAAGCAAGGCTCGGGTATCTTCTGGGGCTGTAGCAATAGTATTTTTCCCTGTGAAGACATCTCCTATCAAGTGGTAGAGTCCATCCCTTTTGACTCCTTTCATTACTACCAATGATCCCTTACAAACCTTCATTTTTCCATTTTCTGTTTTAATTGCATGTCCTGCATCATCCAGCATGCCTAAGGAAATTAAATTCCTTGTTAGGCTGGGCACATATACCTTACATTTTCCAAGTGCCTCAAGGTACCATCAAACATTTTAAAACTTGTTGTGCCAATTCCCTCTACCTGACAAGTATGGCTGTCACCCATCATAACTTTTCCACCATTTAATTTCTTGAAATCAGTAAGCCAATCACTGTTGAAAGTCATATGATAGGTACACCCAGAATCTAAAACCCAATCTTGATGTACACGATCAGTGGAAGCCATAAGAACCTCACCACTATCATATCCATCCCCTAAATTTGCTGAATCTTGATCTTCATTTGCAGCTGCATTTTTCTCTTTGTTCCTTCTTATCCAGGAATAACAATCCTTCTTGATATGTCCTAATTTCCCACAATGATAACATTTCTTGGAGCTATTAGGACCTCTTGAGTTGGACCTTCCTCTGCCTTTACTGCTTGACTTTCTCTTCTGATTTTCATTTCTCTGCAAATTCCTTCCTCGTGCAAAATAGTTCTCACCATTATTTAATGACTGCTTCTCAGTTTTGAGTTCAAGATTTCGTGACCTCAAGGCTGATAGAACTTCTTCTAGTGTGATTGCTATTCTGCCATACTTTGTTGCATTTTTGACTTCCTTATATGAGTCAGGTAAAGAATTTAACAATATGATTGCTTGATTTTCATCACTAAGGGCCTCATTTTCACCTGAGTTTGCTAGCTCAATATTCATTCTTAAAAATTCATCAAGATTCTGATCAAGATTCTTGGAAGTGTTCATTTTAAAGCCAAACAATCTTTCTTTCAAGAAAATCTTATTTGTTAAAGATTTCTTTTGAAAAAGCTCATCTAATTTATTCCATATTTTTGCAGGTGTGTCTTCCTTATCTACCATCCTAATGATCGAATCGGTTAGGTGAAAGATGATCGTACCTGTAGCAATCTCGAGTAGTTCCTGTTTTTGATCTTCTGAGAAGCCTTCAGGGAATGGAACAGGGTCCACGAAAGCTCTAAGAGCCTTTTGCTAGGCAAGAAGCCCTTTGATTTTCCTTCTCCAAATTCTGAAATCGCCTGAACCATCGAATTTTTCGATCTCAACCTTCATATTGCTCATTGCAGATTGATTTAGGGTGTCGACAGGGAGGATGTGAGAACTTGAATCTTGCACTTCCTTTAATGGTTGGAAATCAAGATCTTGAATTTCTTCAGGACCAAGCCCTAGCCCAAAATCGTTGTTGTCCTCCAGGATTTCTCTATATCCGAGATTTCACAAAAGTTGATTCTTGACTGCCAGCTCTGATACCACTGTTGATTCACCGTGCAATTGATCAATCGCAAAATAATAAGAAAGAAAAACACCAAAATTTATCGAGGTTCGGCAATCGCCTACGTCCTCGTGAACTCCCTTTGGGAATTCACTCTACTTTTATTGTTTCTGTTGTTCAGAGATTACACCCTCTAACAAGCTCTCTCACTCATCAATCCCTTAGGAACCCAGAGATTAACACCAAGAAAATACAACAAGAAAACCCAGAGAAAAACTCTCATTCACTTTTTTCTTTCTCTCTTTACTTCTTGCTCTTCAGTATTTTCTCTCTCTCTCTCTCTTCTCCTAAGACCCGTTTTTGCTGCTCTGCCTCAGTAATACAAGATCAGTACTTATATAAACTTACAAACAAAAACGTTACTAATAGCAACAATACACCTCAACACCAATTACAAACTTTTATGCTAAGTAACTCAATTGTCACATAAGACTTGCTGATGACGTGAAGACTTGTGATTGGCTGTAATTCTTCTGGTACAACGTGCATCAGAATTTGGAGCATATTTGAACTGACTTTTCAACATGATGCAATGTATTATAAGCAACTAATTAATAGAAACAGGAAAAGCGAAGTAGAGAAAATCAAGCAAGGTTGGTTAGTGCTGCATTATCATAAAAAGTGAGCATTACAACTAGCCGGCCCTAAAAAATAAAAAATAAAAATAAATAAAAATAAAAATCACGACATTCTTTTCCTTCTGTCATAAGGAATCAGCTTTTGTGGCCAGTGGTTGCCGGTTGAGTCGCCAATGCTCATAATTATTGCCACTTGATGAATTATATTGGAGATCATCAACTTGCTATATCATGGAGACGATATCGTTTGTTACATTATCTTTTCGTACTTTTTGTTTTCTCTCTTTGATCCATAATCTTACCGGTGGGAAATTATAGAATCTGGTCGGAAGCCCAGATACCAAGTTGGACTATGGACGAGTTTTTTATTAGTATTTGAAGCACTAATCTTTGACCTAGCCACTTATCTACCAATCGGTGGAATATTAATAAATATTTTCTGGCTCTAATTATGGATTAGAGCAGCCAAAAACAACCAAACTCACATTTGTAGCAAGATAAAACGAACGCAGGTCCAAAAGAAAAAGGACTAGACTCCACTCAGCAAAAAAAAAAAAAAAAATATATATATATATATATATATATATATATAGAGAGAGAGAGAGAGAGAGAGAGAGAGAGAGAGAGAGATTGTATTTTTGATGATTGCTTTAATATTTATTTGTCAAGGAGTATTTGCTTTAGCCATGTGAAATATAACAAACAGTTTTAACGATTTGAGTAATTAAACTATATAAAATGTGACATCATTATTTGTAATTAGATCATGGATTTTTTTTTATTATGTCATTGGTAATAAAAAAAAAACATAACTATTAATTACTCGTCCATATATATAGACATCCATGAATATTATGGTTTGATATTTCATTTGGGTATATAAATAATGGTCAACGGATTAAAATAGGCCAAGAAGAATCTATTATCTATATCTCTAATTGATAGGTTAACAAGAGAGATTTTGGCTGTTGGGGAAGATAATATTCCATGGAAAGGGAATAACTTTTTTATTCCATTTGGGCTAGATGCACGACATTTCAAGAGCGCATCTTTAGCGAGACAAACACCATTGATACTTCCTTTGCGAGGTCGTTGCAGAGAAAATGCAGAAGTGGGAACAATGACAACCTCGCGCTTCTTGACCTCCAGGCACCAAACTATTTCGACAACCTTTGCTTTAAGAACTTGCTGAAGAATGAGGGTCTCCTTCACTCAGACCAGGCGCTCTTCAATGCAAGTTCCGCTGATTCTCTGGTTCTAAGATATGCAAAAAATTTTAAAAACACTCTCAACACAATTCTCAAAAAATTCTTATTTTTCAAAACAAAAATATTTTTATCTTTTTTAAGAACAATACCAAACGCCTGAAATTTTCATTTTCTAAGAACTTTGCCAATGCCGTGGTCAAAATGGGAAACATCAGACCTCTCACGGGACGAAAAGGCGAGCTCAGAACCGATTGCAGAAAAGCAAACTAGATGACTAGATTTTCATCGTTCAAATAAAGATCATGGGCGTAAGACTCTCTGTATGTATGATAAGAGCAGTCAGTTACATGTTTCTTGACAATATATCCGCGATCCCTGATATATATTATAATTAAGGATTATCATCCACAGGAGTAGTAAACAACTAATAGAATAGCAAAAAGGCCAATTAATATTGAAGTCTTATCACCTTCAAGAATAGAAAAATAAAATGAATATTTAAGGATCTAAACAATCAGTTGAATCGTGAAGCTTAAGGCCTCGTACGTAAAAGTTGAAGGGCTTAGAAAATTTGGATTAGTCGGTATTCCTAATTAGTTGAAAATTTGTGAGATCAGACACTCACAACTGCAAAGAAAAATTATTCGAGCATGACATATAATGGAACAAAAAACCAACCACAAATATCGCTTTACAAGAAGTCGAACTATGACTTTCGGTGCATATTATTACGCTTGCAAGAAAAAGATTCTCAAGTACTTCAGCTAATGTATTGGGGCAAGGGTGGCAATTTCCTAAGAACTAGTTAAGTGCATACTAGTAACTATACAGAAGGGTTAGGTTGCCTATTGCTCATCAAAAAGGGTATGCTATGTATCTGTTCCAGTTAGTCCAAGTCTGAAACCGACTCCACCTCCTCTTCTGGTAGTTCAAATGCATCAATTTCTGCAAAGTAAGCTCTCTGCTGATTGATATAATCTTGCGGCAAGACGTTCTTGGCCAAATCTTTTCTAGATGGTATACGACCCTGCTTCTGCAGAAAAACCACAGGTAGAGTAATTTTAGCAGAAGAATTACAACGTAGTGTTTTTATTATGTAACACAAGTCAATAATTTGGATTCCAAAAGCAACCAAACAGTTCACTGCAAAGTGATGTTTTGTCTTTGACAGTTTAATTGACACAAGATATAGTACAAAGGATCGAAGTAGATTTCCTCCCGGTAACAAGGCAAGACAAGAAAATTCTTTGAACAAACCTTTTTACGCGGAACTGTGCCTGTCTTGGATAGACTCTTACTCCCATCTTCCTTTATTTTCTCCCTATCATTCAAAAGGCAATTAGAACGAAACCCAGGAGCAGTGAAAATGTTATATAAAATGCAACAACGTAAATGGATTAAAAAAAAAAAAAGGGGGGGGGGAGACACAGAACATCCCATGTCTGTCAGTTATGGTACATTCACCAATAAATAACTTGCAACACAAAAATGGAAGGAAGAGAAAAAGTTGGACATTTACACAATCTTCTGAATCTTAGTTGCAGGAGGGCAACTTAAGGGTTCATCAACAGCCTTCCCTTTGCTCTTCCTTTTCTCAGCAGTCAGCATGTTGCCCAAAGGCTCTTCAGTTGGCTTCACCTTACTCTTCAATTTCTCTGCAGCCGACCTACGACTGTAAACCGAACACGGCTCGGATACCTCACAATCACCTCTACCTGGATTCAGAAAAACGCATTTAGCCGCTAAATCCTCAAACTCACAGACTATTATCAACAATGGCAGTGTTTCCATCAAGTACAAAGCAGTTTCCAGGAGTCCAAAATTCGACCAAGACATTGCTCATAATTGGCCTAAGAGAAAAATCTCTACTAATCCCCAATATTTCCTATCTAGTATTGACCAAAACCTTTTCTTCTTAGTTCTTCTGCACAATTAAGCATACAAATAATTAATTCTAGAAGACAAGCATGTAAAATTTAGACTCGAATTATCCATTCCCGAATTCTCAACAACGATATCAACATTTACCCCTAAATCAAAATCAAACAATAACAACACAAACCCTAGATTTCGAATCTCAATCCAATTACACGTACTGAAGAAAAAATTACACAGCACCTGTAACAGAAGACGACCTCGGAGGGCGCGAAGGAGTGGAAGAAACCGGCGGAGGGAGAACGGAGACATTGGGGGTTGAGACGGCGTCGTTTTTGGCGGATTTGGAGTCGAGGTCAGAGAGAAGCTTGGCGAAAGCAGAGGAGAGAATGGGGTTTCGGGGCTTGCGGAGGAGAAAGGAACAAGAAGACGACGATTGAGAGGAGGAGGAGGCGATTCTGTTGGTGCAGTCGGAGAGAGGCTTTCGAACTCCGGTGGTCCTTCGACGACCGGATTCCATTTTTCTCACTTCTGTTACTTGCTTTTCATTTCGCTGTGAAGGAGTTTTCTTCTTCTCTTTCTCTCTCTATGTGTATATGTGTATGTATAATTGTATATGTACAGAGCGGTGAGGTTGAGGGAAATGTGTGAGAAGGAAGCTACTAAAGCTAGTTTTGGAATGGCGGGAAATTCTGGTTGATTTAACGCAGAGATACTTTTAAAGAGAGAAAGAGGATCTAGAATGGCCTTTTGGTTTTGGTCGGTTTTCCAACTGTGTTCGGTGTTGTCCGAACAAGCCCCAAGCTCACCCTAAAGCGGGTGGACTTTGCTAGCTCTGTATTGGACCGGGCCTTCAAGTAAGCCCAGTAAAATAAATGGGCTTCTTGGAGGACCCATTACTAGGTGGAGAATTATTTCGGGGAGAATTTTCTTAACGAGACATGTAGCTTTTTTTTTTTATTTATAGAATTAAAATATATCTCTAGTTTATAAATATTCTTTATATATCTCAATGCATATGTATAAAGACATTAATGACCTAAATAATGATATTATTAATTTTAATTTATTTTTTAAAATAATTAAAATATACGTATCTAAGATTTCAAACGAATTATGACATCATTATATTTAAAAAAATCCTTAAAATTAGGTTGTTTATTGTTTAAATTTAAATTATTATCCAAACTAACGATTTTAAATTCTCCCAACTAAATAATAGAATTTTTTTAATAGAATCATGATTTTTCTAATAAATTGAAATTGGAATATTGTAATTAAATTAATGATATAGTATTTATTAAGGCTTTTTCTGTGTCTTATAGGTTATATAAATAATATATCATTAACTTAATAGTATGTAATAACATTTATTTTTTTAAGACTACAAGTGGTAATAACATTCCCTTTTTTTAGTGATAAGTAAATTAATGAAATACTGTTTATTAAGTCTTTTGTGTGTCATAGGTTATATAATTTATATATCATTAAGTTAATGATGCTTAATGATAATGATATTTAATGACATTTGTAAAATTTAGTAACACCGTGAACTTCTTATGTTAAACAGAGCGCTTAAAATTTCAAAATTTAAAAATTGGGTGGTAAAACAACTCATAACTTAGTAAAAAAAGGAAATACGTGTATTTTTTTTCCCTAATTTAACTATTCAAAAAATAAAGAAATTTTTTATAAAAATTTAAATACATGATAATATGTAGTTAGAGGGTATTTTAGGGTTTTAAATATATAAAATTTTAAAAAAGGGACATATAAATGATATTTACATAATGAAGACATATATTAATTCACTCATTAAAAAGGAGACATGTTACAGGTTATGTAATTTTTACTTTTCATAAATTCCGTGATTTGAAACTAACACCGTTTGATACTTTAGCTGTAATTGAAACTCTAAGTTTAAGAATTATAACACATGAGAGTTTTACATTATAGCAACTTTTTATTTTTTATTATAGCTGTTAAGAGCTTTACACTGTTCACAATTAGAAGTAATAAGTTCGAAACTGAAGTGCCAAACAAAAACTTTCCACGTATGTTTAAAAGTAATATGAATATTAGTGTGACACTACACTTGATGTGCCATAAATAAACAAATTTTTGAAGAGTATATCATAACATATAATTTTACCGATTGTGGCATTGGGATAATTTTTATACATATATCTTTTTTTGAAACTTACTTTTTATAAATGTAACATATATTTAAGTATGAAACAACTTAAATATATAATATTAGTGATATAAAAAACACGTTTTTTCAGTGTGAAATGAATAACACCCTTTTTTTAAGCGTGCCATAACATGTAATTTTTTCCGCTGATATATTTACATAATTGTTAGTAAATAGGAATTTTAATTTAAGAATATTACATAGATAAAATGAATTAATTAGCTAATAAATTAATAAGTATTAAAAAATTTATATAATATGAGGCTTCATAAATTTTAATGTATCTAAAATTTATCAAAGTTGATTATGAGATAAACAAATATTTTTGAATTTATTAAATTTAGTCATGAAATAACTTTATGTAAGTGTCATATTTTACAAATTTTTCATGAAAATAAATGTAGTAAATGTCGGATTTCCTTTTATTTACTAACTTTCTAAATAGTTTTGCTTCTTTATTTTAATTTAAAAAGAAGATATATACATCGTTTTTCCTTAAAGTAAATGTTTCCGCGAAATCAATATAGCTTTTTTTTAGAAAATTGCATCAAATAGCATAATTTTAATTTTTAAGTAAGCAAATAGTATACATTTAAAAGTATTAAGTACATAATATTTTTGAAATTACTTGTTCTTTTTAAACACTTGAATTTTCAATTTTATCTAATTTTTTTCTTCTTTTTCTTCTTCTCTTTCTTTTTATTTTTGTTTTTTGTTATCTGTCTACTCCTTCGTATTTCTCTCTATGTCATTTTATACAAAAATAAATTTTGTTTTAATCTAAGTGGGCTATTTATTAAACATTATTATATTTTAATCTATTTATTTTTATTCCTAATTCATAATATCTAATTCTCCCATTCTTCCTTTTTTTTTTTTTTTGAAGGAGAAATGAGCGTAGACTTTTCCCATTAAAAGTTATTGCAATAAGTATACTGTTTATTGAATAATTAATTAGTAGAATCCCTTTTTCTCCTAATTATCTTTGTTTAATCTTTTTTTCTTATTACTTTTTTAAAGGAAAAAAAAAACTAAAGTACGCCCTTCAATTTGTGTTTAATAAGTGGTTTTAGTAGCTAGCGGTTGTCTATTAAACTAAAGTTAGATACATTGTAAAATTTTACTAGTTATATTAAAACATAGCAAAAAAATATAAAATATTTTTCAAAATTTAAAATTTATTGTGCTTTCTAATGTATTGGAAAAAAAAAAACTTACCGGTAAGTATTTGTTTTTCAATCTTTAAATTATAAAAAAAATAATTTTAGGTATCCTACCTGAGAAAGAAAAAAAAAAACAAAAACTAAAAACTAAAAACCTAAAGCTAATTGGTTTCTTTCTGCTTAATAATTTACCGATTAGATTCCTAGATATTTGCGAGAAACACGGACATAAACAGGTCTGTTAACAGCCTCATCCACTCACTAGTCTGCAAGATTCACGTTTCAAGTGGTTTTGACACTTAGGTCGCTGGTTTTTTCTTTTTCTTTTGTCTTCCCCACTGTCGATTGGTTGTTTCTTTTATTGATCACGCACGTGTTAACATGCGGAGTCCACTATTTTGTCTGCCAACGTGAGCACTGATTGTTTACTTTTTCTATAATATGAGGACCCTTTTGCATAATAATAATAATAATAATAATAATAAAAATAATTGTATCAAACTTGGATCATGTAATAGTGCCCTAAAAAAATTGGATCATGTAATTGAAATTTTATGATGATATGTTGTAATAATTATGCCTACAGTGTTTAATTCTCTTCCTGCATGGGCTGATCCATGAAGGAACAAGAAAAGCAACTGTGAGAAATCTAAAGAAAAAAAAGTGTAATAAGATGCCATTAAATGTAGCATCAATGTTCAATTGATATAACCTCAAAAAATTTAGCCATTCAAAGATTATATTAGGCTGTTTCAACGTCAATATTACATTCAATGATTATCATGTTACGTTTTTTACTTTTTTGTGTAACAATTTAAAACACGATCCTTTAAAAAAAAAGAAAAAACTTATACATACATAGACAAGTTGAAGTGTAATAAGAACTTTGCTTTTCTATTTTTACATATTTTAAAATTATTATTACATAAGATAAATAATGTTATCCCTCAATTTCGGCATGTTAAGTTTATACTAGTGAATATAATGTGTTTCTATACTTCTATTACCTATATAATAATCACTTTTTGATATTTTAAATTTAATTGCCGTGTAATAAATTGTCACTTTTCGAGGTATGCTATAAAACTTGGGGCCGTTTGATATTATTTTTAAAATAAGTGAAAATATTTTTATTTTAAAAAATAAAATTTTTTTAGAGTTATATTAAGAATGTTTTTAAAATTTTTATTTTAGAAAATATATAAAATTATTTTTAAAATTCTAAGAACGAAATGAAATGAGGCTAATGTTGAAGTCTGCCTCCAATCCATTGCCTCTCACTTTAAATCTTCATTACAGAACGCGGTTTTAAGTCGCAATATTAGACCGAAACCCATTGTGAAGCCGCAATTATTACTTCGGTCACAACAAAAACATTCAAAGCCCACCAACAAATGAGACGCTTACAAGCTTATACAAAACTGAGTAGCTTTTTTATTGCCCCAACAAAAGTCCAAAAGCTAATTTCAAATTAATGAAGTATAACATCATTGTCAAAGTATTCTCTTTCTAATTTCTTTTCCATTCTCCTCCTTTCAGCATCAAAAAAAGTAAAAAAAAAAAAAGGCCAATTGTTAACTTTTTCTTATGCCAAAGAAAAATCCAATCCTAATTCAATACCAAATCCTTATTTGGTACATGAATCTATATATATTTTATTTCAGTGATGCCCAAGTCCGATACCCAAGAGCCAGTTTTTAGATTTTCAACGTGGTTTACCAAATATTTCTCGATCTACATGCTAGCATAAAATATCTCTAACTTTTTTAAAGAGATTCATGTAAGAAGATTTGAAAAAAATAATAATAATAATAATAAAATTATTAGTAAATATTTATTTTTCAATCGTTTTTAAAATTCTAGATTTTGATCATGGACCACCCAGCTGGTGCAAATCCAATGGCTTACCGTACATAAGCATTTTTTATTTTTTTAAAAAAAAGGGCAACAGGCACAATACAACAAACCAGGGTGGTAAAATGAAAAAGATGGCCTCTAGTTTATATCATTCAGTGTTCCAATAACACCTTTCTCTATCTAAAAAACCAGTGGGCCACACTAGAACTTCACTGACCACACTCAAAAACCACAGATTATTCTCACCAACAATACCAAACCGCTCTTAAATCTCCATAAATATCAAACCCTCCCCTGCCTTCAAATTCTCAGGCTGACTGATCGTATTCTTTTCATCACTAGCTAGCCTTTGCGTGTGTTTGTTATTTATTTTTTCTTCTTTTTTTTAGTGATTTTATTAAAGAGGAGTAAGAAACAACAATGGAAGCAATTCAGTCATGGGTTTCAGAGCACAAGCTCACTAGCATTGGTATAGCTAGCATTTTTTTTGTTTTTTCATTTTTTTTTTGGTTTAATGAGTTTTCGTGATGACATGAAATGTGCATAAAATGGTTTTATTGCAGGAGCGTTATGGGCATCAGGAATAGGAGCATCTCTAGCTTACAATCGTGGATCAAGATCTCCTCTGAAGCCAAGTCTTCGGCTCATTCATGCTAGGTATTTTACATGTTCGTTTGTCCTGCCATTCAAACCTTTTTATTACAGTATTTAAAAAAAAAAAAAATTGAATTTGACCTATGAACAAAAAGCTTCTCTTTTTAAGATTTAAAATATGGATTTTGGACTTGAATATCATTCCTACTTATATAAGGATTCTTAAATATGTGTGTTATTGTAATGTTAGGATGCACGCACAAGCTTTAACTTTAGCTGTGCTATCAGGCGCCGCAATCTATCACTACTACGAGAAGTGTGTTAGTGAGAAAGTGGAGACTGTTGCTTCTCCAAGTCCGCCAACTTCTACAGCTCTGCAAGCTGAATGAGAGCTCAACATGGATAGCAATAAGTTGAATCTGTGGCTGTAGGGCCCATTATTTTATAGCAAATAAATAATCTATTTTGTATCTCTCAATCTGAGTTTTTATTGGTAATCTATGAGTTTATGTACTAGTATCTGGTGCGTCATGAAAGTAATGTATAAATATAGCTTATTGATCACTTACTAAATTTTTCATATATCAATCAGGTGTTTGCTGGGTTTTACATATGTTATTATTAGTTATCCTCATTCACTTGGCAAAAAATATTTTAAAAAAGAGAGAGAGAGAGAGAGAGAGAGAGAGAGAGCGGACTAGAGCTCCCTCTTACTCTGTCCCTTAAGTAAACTACAGTTTTCGGGGGGCATTTCAAATCATGCCGATCAAAAAAAAATTTTTTTTTAGGGTATTATGGGAGTAAAATTAGTTAACTAACTAGACGATGTCGTTTTAAATATAGAATGATTCAGCAATGATGTTTTGATAAACGAACTGAATTAAAAGTCAAAGCGAGGAAAATGATAAAATTATTCCAAATTTTTTTCATAAGATTATAATTTCTTCATTACTTCAAATATTTTTTGACGCACAATTTCATTTTTCTTTTCTTCGATATTTTCTCTAGTTAAAAATTTAGGCATGGAGCAAATTTGCAAGTACGTTTAGTATTCCATTTTAAGAAATAAGTATACTAACTTAAATTTTTTAAAAAAAAACTAATAAATGCAACTTTATTATAACAAAAACCAAATATAAACGAAACATAGGACAACTACATGAAAAAAGTGTTTAAAAAATCAATCAATCAAAGTTTACGTGTGCTAATTTAACTTAAGAAATATGCACAAAACTAAAATCGTCCTATAATAAATGTATCCCTCTTCCCAAACACTAACACATAAACTTGTTTTTATTGTCTAACAATAATGCACTAGCTAGAATTCACAAACTTGTTATTATTGAAATGAGATATTATCGTGTTAATATATTTGAGCACAATAAAATTAATAATTACTATAGTTATGGGGATATTAGGAGTTTTTTTAGGGTGAAAATTATCTTCAAGAAAATTGGGGGGTTACCCACAAATTTATGTATGGGTAAAACTAAAAAATGTGTAGGGATTACACTTAATCTACACATTCATTTGGAATGTGTCAACATCTGCAGATAAAGCTGCATGGAGAAATGTCTTTACCTATACATTTATTTATGTGTAGGTAAAAATCATCCTTTATGATGGCTTAGTCCTTTTGGAATAAAGGGAGCTCCAAAAGAGAGGAAGAAAACTGTGATTCAACCTCAAGAGAGAGATCAACTAGGCTGACTCTACAAACTTTGTGTATTTTACTGAAATTAATAGCTAATGCCTCCCCAGTAGCTGTCGGCTGCTTAATAAGGAAGCAAAGCCTAGATTACAACGGATAACCCTACGACACTAAGCTATTACAAACGGCATAGAAACATAAACGACTTAGAACAACAAATAAGAAAACGACAGTCACAATCACACCGCTCAGTAAAGTAACAAACGACAATAAATAGTAAAAACATTAATAGGCAGCTAAATAGTAAATGCTCCTGCATCACTTTGCTTACACAAAAATGTAATGATCGAAAAAATATGGAGGAAATCGGGTGTGAAGTCAAACGTGGCGAATGACATTGTTGATACATGAAAGCTGACTAATCAATATGAAATTGTTGACATGGCAATCATTTGCTGATTAGAATGCTTATATGTCCATCCACGTGGCTATTGGTGATTGCCCATGCGGTGACATGGATGATTATGTGGATGGACACATGTCAATGACATGTTATCCGAAGTAGGATAATATCATGTCACATAATCCTATTTTGCTGACATGACAATGACATGTTGCTTACTTGGCAGCTTGACGAATATGTAGGTAAAAGTTTTGTAATTTTTTGCTCTTTAAAATATCCATACATGTGTTGTTATGCTTTTAAATGTACTGGTAAATAACAAAATTATGTCGGTAAAGGTTATACGTACCTAAAATTGAAAAAAAAAACGTATGCATTATAGTATTACAACATTATGTCTCAAACTAAAAATACTCCACACAAAATAAGGAGTCTTACAATCAGGAATATCATAGATAATACAAGATCCCAAATACAAAGTTGTAAAACTCCATTATGTCAAAGGCAAAAAATCTGAATCTAGTTGAAGATCTACATCACAAATACTTAGATGTTGACCTTTTTCACTTGATGTAGCAAAACACTATCTATTGAGCTTAAATATGAGTTCAATATTTCTTAGAATTGACCTCTTCCACTTGATGCAACAAAACAAGCACAATAAATTAACGGTAAGAAATTTAATTTAAGTAAACAGATGAAAACAAAACATTATAGCCAAATCACCTAGTCTATATTCAACTACACAAAATTATCATCACTATGTTTTTGTACTTGTCCACAACTACAAAAGACACATCAGAGAATAAGAAGAAGAAGAAGAAACTGACCAAAAATTAAATAAGCAACCGAAAGGGGAAAAAAATGAAGAACAGCTCTTTTTTATAATTTTAATAGTAAGACAACATACAATTAGCCCAAATAACAAAAAATACATTTCAAAACCAAGAATACAACCACTCAAGACCCGAGAATATCCTAATTGTAACAGTCAACAACATAGGCATATCCCGCATAATCCCAAAGCATTAAAAAGTCATTGACTAATTCACACCAAACTAGTGGCTTGGTAAAATGATTAAAGAGGACCAATAAAATAAAAGCCAATACTAGAGAACAAGATCAATGTATACAATAAGGTCACATAGTAATCTAATAAAAATACTGGCAAGAATCAATGAACATTTAACATGCATCTTTTGCTATCTAGTTAATTAACCAGCCAAGTTTTGTTTAGCATACAGTATTATATTTATTGTATTGTATTTTCTGTATATAATATAATATAATGCAACGCAATGCAATACGGTGTATCAAACATGTCCAAGTTTAGGGTTACAAATCAAATTGACCAAGAAAAAACAGATTGACTATTACCATGGATGATACAAGGGTGCAAATCACGAGTAATAATGTAGAAAAGAATTAAAAAAAGCTGTAACGCCTCGAAATTTATTTAATGTTATTGTAATGTAAAATGATGAATTAGTGTGTCATAATTAATGTTTCAACATTAATTTGATTATTTGGTTAAATTTTAAATTTTAGGTTGTTTTGTTAATTTGATAAATTCAAATGATTTCTTATTGTCTTAAAATCATGTTTTGAGTTTTAAAGCACAACAGTTTGTAAAATGTTAAAAATATTCCGTTTTACAAAACCGTGGGTCGCATTTAGTTTTCGCCGCACAGTAAAACCGCCTACCGTTTCTCTCTATTTATTTTCTCTCCCATTCCTCTCTCTTCACTCTCAGCTCTCACTCTCTCTCTCTCCTCCTCTCCCACCCGTGATCACTCTCTCTCGTTCTCTCTCGGTTTCTCTCTTCTCTCTCAATTTCTCTCTCAAATTTTTGAATCAAAATTCGAATCCAAGCTTCGGGTTAGCAAGACGGAAGCTCGGGGACGTGATTTGGCTACCAAGAACACGGATTGAAGCTTCGATTCGAGGTTAGTTTTGAAAATTTTAAACTTTTTCTAAATTTTCAAATTTTATGCATTTTTGAAATCTAGGTTTGTTTGAGCTTATAAAACTCTTAGTTTGAGTTAAATGAACTTAGAACAACTAGAATCTAAGCTTAGATTACAGAAAAACAGATTAGATTCAAGATTTTTCATTTTTTCTCATTTTCTCCCATTTTTAGATTTTTGAGATTTTTGCGTTTAAATCTTGTTTAAATGAGCTCAAAAGTGTTCTAGTATGTTTTTCTATCATCTATGATTGTTTTTCATGCCTGAGATTTGAGAAAAACAGGTTAAAATTAAGATTTGGATTTTGGGAGATCGAAAACCCGTGGCTAGAATTTTTGGGTTTTTCCAGTTCGACAGGCTGAACTACGTGTTCGGCAGGCTGGATTCAAAGGATCGGCAGGCCAGATTGCACCGTTCAACAGGCCAAACCTAGGAAATGTTCGACCGACCGGACTTGATTTTTGGCAGGCCGAACTACACAGTTTGGCTGGCTGAAGCAGGGAGTCCGGCAGAGCATGAGAAATTTTGTGATTTTTCACTCGTTTTCACTATTTTGAACCCCGATTGAAATTCTAACCTTATAAAATGATTTTATAGATACAAATGGCACACTAGGACATCATGAAATGGTTTAGTAACATAGAATGTCTCAAACTAGGACATCATGAAATGATTTTTCACTCGTTTTCACTATTTTGAACCCCGATTGAAATTCTAACCTTATAAAACGATTTTATAGATACAAATGGCACACTAGGACATCATGAAATGGTTTAGTAATATAGAATGTCTCAAACTAGATATTGATCGACTTAGTGTGTATCTAGGATCGTTCGTGGTTTCACGGAGCTAACGTATAGCGGACCGGGATTACGGTATGGGGCACCGGCACGAGTGTCGAGGTAAGACTTCTACCCTATCTTTGGTAACCCAGTTTCAAAATGATTTGGCTTTGAAAAGGGTTTCTATAAAAATGTTTTCAACGATTGATTGAAAAATGAGATTTTATCGGTTATTTTTATAAACCGTGAATTGAAGTGAACTTCATAATAAACTTCATAATGAATGTTAATGAGATTATCTGGTAAATAGACTTTGTATGATAATAGAAATGAATATAAGGGCATGATGCCATATCAGAGATCGGGTCGTGTAGCGATCGACCTTAGGGGCAGGTCCCGAAACCCAGCTGGGCCACTACGGTGGTGATATTCATGTGGTTTGCCTAGGAAAAGAAAATGATGTTTCTGGTCGATCAAACAAACTGTTTTGGGTAAGAACGGTTTTATCAAATTTATTTATTCAAGGTTTCCTTTAAATAATTCCCTAAATAATGAGATTTTTCTTTAAATTAAATAATTTATTAAAATATAGTCCTATTGAGCATTTCGCTCATATTTTCTTTGTTTTTAAATTCCCCCTCTAGGTGGATTTCTATTTAGGTTCAAAGAGGACTCAACAGACCGAACTCAGGAGCAGTAGTAGGAATAGTAGATTATTTATACTATTTGAACAAAGCATGTAATGTTTTTAACTTTCTTTGTGCTTGGACTGTAGTGTATTATTATATTGTCAGTACTATATGTGTGCACAAGTTGTGGGTCAGTGGGACCCATACTCGTGGTTCTTTATTATTTTTAATATTCGCTTAATGATTTCACCTGTTTAATGTTTATGAACTCTTTTATACAATGTTGTTTTGAAACTTTCATATTTTTATTACTTAACTTAACCCATAAAACTCTTGATTTTAATCAAATTCGCCTTTAAATTAATTTAAATAATCCGCCACGTCACTTCCCGTATCCCGGAGCGTAACAGAAGCTGAGAATTTAAAGTTTTTTTTTATTTGCTGAGAATTACTTTCAAATAGCCCAAACAACTACGTACAGCTGTTTGCACAATCACTTCATGTAACGTCCATGAATTTTAAATAGATTAATTATGTTAAGTTTAATTATTAAGTGTGTCAAGTTAATTAAATGTCATTAGTATGTATTTTAAAAATTTTATTGCATAATTCTGATTTTTCAAATCATTTAAAATTATGGTTATATATATAAAATATTAATTTTGGAGTAGTTTTACTCATTGACCTTCATGTCAATAGCTCTTTTCTTAATTACCATAATGCGACATTTGCCTTTCTTTTGTACATCACATAAAAGCCCATTCATTCAAAAAAAAAGGGGGGGCTAAGTCATATCAGAGAAAGCATGTAACATCACTTTCTCTCTTTCTAACTCCCGACGCTCTCTTTTTCTTCTTCTTTCTTTTTTATCTCTTTCACTTTTTCTTTCAAAAAAAAATTATAGAACCAATCTTAAAGTTTCAGCATAAATGAATTTCCAACACCATCTAAGGGGAATCTAAGGTAAAAAAATTTGTAAACCCAAATCTTTTTTTTTTTTCCTTCTCAAAATCTAAATTCCTCTTACTCCTCTCTTTTCATTTTCAGATCAAAGTGAGAGATAGTGAAAATGGTAAACTTAGTTTGTGTTCTTGGTATTTTTGACTTAGATTTCGACAAGCGTGTTTCAATCTGTGGTTAAACAAGTGTTTTTCTTTGGAATCTTGATGACACAAACTAAGCAAATCCATATCTTGTGTTTTGTTTATAGAATGCGGATTTTCGTTTAATGCTATAACTTTGAATATGAAAGCAATTGGGGAAGATGATGTAAAACTATTATAAATTGACTCTCTATCGTTTTTGTGAATTTTCTATGATCTATGAACGGATATAGTAAGTTAGATTGAGCTTTTAGCTCGAGATTGTCGAGGCTTGAAATCTAAAAATTTTACAGATTTCAACAGATTGGCAGGCCAAACTCATCCTTCAACAGGCCAAATTCATCCTTCGGTAGGTCGAATTCAAACAGTTCGGCAGGCCAGACTTAGCAGGTCAATAGGCCAAACTTCAGCAGCTCGGCAGGCTGGAGCTAAATGGTCAATAGGCTGACAGTGCTGCATAAAAATAGTAGTTTTTGCACTAGTTTTCGCCGTTTAAGGATAAAAAGGATTTTGATTTTGTGACATAATTATTTGGAGTTTAAAGGCACAGTAATAATGAATATAAATTAAATAACTTGATAACATGTGACTCAAGTAATGATATAAGTACCATGGTATTCGGTACCGAATGAGTCAAGTGCTTCGTTCAGGCTTTGTTCGGTATGAGACATTAGTGTATGATATCACATATAGAGATCGGGTCATGTAGAGAGCGACTTTGGGGGCAGGCTCTGAAATCCAACTGAGCCACTACGGTAGTAAACTAAATGGCTATGCACAAGGTAAAATGGTAAACTTGTTTTGAGGAGATCATTGGACCAGAATAGTAGGTATTGTTGATGAGATTTATTTCAGCTAAGCAATTTTTTATTTATTTATTTCGCTTAATCAGCTGTTTCGTTTAATTGATTCTCATTTAATTTAATTTACCTCCAACACGGCGCCTTTGGTTGTGACATTTCAATTATTGAATAACATACTTGTAGAAAAGTAAGTGGCATTATGTCAAAACTAATCGGATACACAAAAGCAATGAAGAAGAAAACAAAAATAAAAAACAATAGTGCTAAACTAATTAGAAACCACTAAAGTAAAGGTGTCTAAAGGACCCATGATGGGCTTTGCCGTGCTAGGCCTGGCCCTCTATGGTAGAAGGTCATGTTTGGGCCGTGCTTGAGGGGAAAACCTCAGACCCAGCCTTGACCCTTGAAGTGTTGGGCCCAAGCCCAGGCTTTATAATTTTAAAATTTTTAATTCTTAAATTTTTTTGTTCATTTTTAAAATATTTTTTAATAAAAATTGGTGTATAAAATCATGAGGCTACTAAGTGTAAAGAAATATTTCTAAATATTATATAGTGTATTGAAGAATAAAAATTCTTATTTTTTTCAATGTGTGATTCAAGCAAGTTTATATTTAAATTTGTGATATGTTTTATAGACATGATAATATAGTTGGATATTAAAAATCATACAAATAACTGTTTAGTTGAGTAGTTGACAGACTCTTATTTCTTCTAAAGGTTTGAGGTTAAAAACTCAAGGCACTCAAAATATAAGTATTTTCTTGAACACTTAAAGAGTCAAGCTTGAAGGGCCTTTGGCATCTAGCATGCCTGGGCCGGGCTGGGCTTGTCGCTGGCCTAGGCCCTTCGCATGCCAGGCCATGTTGGCCCTATGGACCTGGGGGTCAAGCCCATTCTTGGCTCATTAGGCGTGCCGTATTAGCCTAGCCGCTACTGTGTAAGGCTAGATTGGCCGTGCCTTACAATATTGCGAGCTGGGCCGGGATGTACATGGATGGCCCAGTCCATTTGACACCTCTACACTAAAGTACATATCTAACAACTAGTAGCACTAAACCTCATCTTAGGAGCACCTAGCATATCTATTACTTTGGCAGATGAGTGAGGGTATGTAACAAAATCCAACCAAAAAAAAAAAAGTATTCATTTGAGCTTCTCACTGACACATGGTCACTGAAATATGACGAAATATATCACAGGGAGAAAGAGAAACATGATACAAAGTACATCCATATTCCAATTAGTTGTTCAACTAGCAAATCAGAAAATATTCCAAATTATTGTTTCTTCTTTTTAAACATTTATTACAAACAATAGAAATAAAAGAACAACAAAGATTAATCCAGAAACAACAAACTTGATAAACATACTGATGAATTAACCTGGAAACAAAAGAAAAAAATATATATCAACTCTTTAGCATAATACAAAGCATAGAAACAACAAAAACAAACTCATATTCTTGAATATTACATAACACTTAACCGGATAACAAACTTCCACATCAAAAATTTAACTTCTTTTCTCAAAATTAAGTCTATAACATTAGTTGTCAACATTTTAGTTTAAAGGGGTGTTGTTAAAGTCAAGTAGCGTGTGTTAAAATATATATATATATATATACACACACATACATACATATATGTATATATAGTGGGTTGGAGATAGCAACTTGTTAAAAGTACTACATGTGGAATTACGGCATAAGTTTTCAAAATAAAAAATTAAGTTCCCAACGGATCAATTTTTTTTATTTTTCTTTTCAAAAGAAATATAATTTCTTGTAATTCTCTCTAAAAAAATCCTTGTAATCGAATTAAATAGATAAGATACATTCTCTTGAAATATATTGGAAGAGCACGTCTTATGGACAGAAAGTTTCAATTTTCAACTTCTCTCCCAAAAATCCTGGAATATGATCTATAACTATAACCGAATATTATGGACTTTGAGAATCAAATACCTTATCTATATAACCAGCACAATGACCCAACAAAACTCACTCTCTAATCAACTGAGCTTTTCTATGATAGAGTAAAAATCACCATTTCAACACCAACCAAAAGGACTCCATTACCAGGTAAAGTAAAGCCAATTTGTTTCCTTCCTTAATCACAATCTACAAAACGCAGAGAAAACTAAGCTTTTGCAAAACTAAGTAATTGGTTTGACCATAAATATATATATGTGTAAGACCATCTAAGTGCAAAATGATTAGCCTAACCATAATCATGTTATTTAAATTTGCAATTGTGTGTAAACAAATGGACCAAAATTATGTATGTTTGTTGAAAATTCTTAATTTTAGGATAGTGGTTAACCGAGATACGGTTGGCGAGGTTGGAAAATCCCTTTCTTATTCCAAATTATTTATTTTGTTTATACTTTTCAAGGACTTGCTGTAAACTGCACCTAAAGGACTTGCTTTATTCAAAACTTCCCACAATTTCCATTGATTACTTAATAGTTGTAATAGGATTGCCCATGCCACTTCTCTAGGCTTTTGAATGGCTTAGCATGTTTTTGCCTATAAAATATTAATATAATTACATTTTTGAAATTTTAGTGATACTTCATTTATCGAAATAGTTTACTTCAACACCCCTCACTTGATATGTCTAATGAGTAAAATGCCCAAACTAATCTCATTTTTGTTTTAATCTTAAAGTTGTTTTTATAACAAACTTTGGATCTCCAATCTTAGCCTTTGATCTAAATGTTAAACTCTTGCGGCAATTATAGACTTGGGGAAGAGCTCCACCTCACGCCTCAACGATGTGGTCACAATCGTCACTCCACGCCCTGTTCCCACCTACGGTAGCTTTGTTTAGAGTTTGAAATTAGAAAATTATTTGTAGCTTTGTTTGGTTGTTTTTTTTTTAAGGACGACCTATTAGTAATTTAATTTTGCTAAAATTCACTTTTTTTATTGGTTTTTATATTAGTAAGGAATTTTGAAGAAAACCCAAGTAAAACACAAATTCTTTTTTTTTTTTTCATTCTATTAAATTGAAAATCATAGTTATAAGTGTTTAAAAATCAATTATGCTCATTTTCGGGTAAAATAAAAATAAAAGGTAGTTAGAAACCTTTTCTAACAATAAGAGGGGCACTTTTGACATTTCGAAGATATTTAACGAACATAAAGGCTGTCTCTCTAATTTCAACAAAAAAGAGGGAGTATCAAATGCAATTTCTCGGTAAATCATTTTGTTTGTAAACTTTAGGCCAAAGGGCATTTCTCCGTAAATCATTTTGTTTGTAAACTTTAGGCCAAAGGGCATGCACGGATTTTTCTCTAGACATGTCAACAACTCAAAACTCCATTAGAGGGTTCATTTTGTTAATCATACGCTATACATTAGGCAATCATAGTTGATTAGTTGTTCCCCCATGAAAATAATAATTAACAAAAGTGATATAATATATGGTCCAACTAACCCTTTGGCATAACCAACCAGGGGAAAAAAAAAAAAAACAGTATGTCTCTTTTTAGAACATCAAGTCCCTTAATTCCTTGTTCTTGTTCTTCTTCTTTCTTCTCTCTCGCAGAAAGCTACGGAAGAGAACATATATGGATTGCGTTATTTGTGGTCCAACTCCTCATTTCATTAGGCGTCGGAGGAATATAATATGTGGGACATGCTTTGAGGGAGCAAAGAACCTTCTCGACACCGTGATCACGCTTGAAAAGAGTCTGAAAGAAAGTGACAATATAAACTATTGTTTTCTGGGTGGTCCAGATTTCAAGCCAAATACTAACAAGGCAAGCTCTGCTTTCTTATGGACTTCTTTTGTTTCATTATTGGTTGCATTACTGCAGTTGCTCGGTTTTGTTCTTTTATGTTCATTGCCAGAATTACTACCGAAAGCACAGGAAAAAGGGATGGTTTTCTCTCTGTGTGTGTGGTTTTTTTTTTTTTTTTTTTTTTTTTTGGACCTATAGAGTTAAAAGGCCTTTTCAATGATTTTTCAGCTTCATTTTTATAAATATTATTATCAGAACAGATTTTTTTTTTTAAGAATAAACTATGAGAGCAGAAAACTAGAGGAGAGAGAGGGAGGATGGATGGAGGAGAGAGAGGGGAGGGGGAGAGAGATAAACGGCAAGGAGGGAGACGAAGGAAAGAGAGAGAGAAAAAAAAAAAACACCGGATATATATTTTTAGGAGTATTTTGGGTTTTTTAAGCTATTACAATATTGACAAGTTGTTACGTTTAAACTACTTTTGATGTAATACGCAAAATCTACGCTTATATTTTTCCCTCATACTGAATTTGAGAAACGTCACTTTTGTGGCATTGTTTTTAAATTTTATCACTTGAATAAGAAAGTTTAAAATATACCGTTTTTAAAAAATATAAAGATATAATTGATCATGATTATTTTGAATTAGATTAAATAAATATGTGTTATTTAATGGTATTTTGTCTTTTTTCTTATGAGAAATTATATGAATCAAAGGAAGAAAAATAAATAGTAAAACTCAATAGTAGCAGTAAAAAAGTGTTATACCACTTAATTTACTCTAGACTTGTTATAAAATATATCATTTTTGAAATGTTAAAAATATAATTGATCATAAGTATTTTTTGATAAAATTAGGCTAGCATATGTTATTTAAAGGTATTTTGATTATTTTAGATATAAAAAATAGTCTAAAAAAAAGGAGGGAAAAAAGTGATAGAAGGAATATGGTAACCTGGAGCCCAATCGGTTTAGAAGGCCCTTTTTTCATGAGAGAAATTTATATATATAACCCAATTTAACTAGTGAAATAAGCGAAACACTTAAAATATTTTACAAATAGGAAAAACTAACATCATTAAAATATTTATTAGGCAGTTTTGTAATATAAAGCGTGAACGTGATTAAAATAATTACTATGTCGATTTTTTATACCTAAAATATTTTTTAAAAAATATAATTTGGTCATGTTTGGTTTTGTTTTGAAAATTTTTGTAAATATTTTGGCATATTTTTTTAGGTAAAAATTTTAAAAACACTCTTAATATAATCCTTAAAAAATTCTTATTTTTCAAAACAAAAACCTTTACATTTATTTTGAAAACACTAGGATACAAAATGTACCTCAACACAACTCTCATATATCCCTGTAGTGTAATTTCCTTTTCCAATTTTCCTTTCCTAGTGATGTTCTAGCTTGTAGTCAACAAACCTGTTTAAGTTCACGGGTTATTTGGTGAAGTGATACTTGCTTGCCTTGATAAAGTTTTGGATTAGAGAGAGCCACACACCAAAACGGACACATTATATAAACAATCTTTTTATAAAAAAATTATATTTCACTTTTGAAAGAATAGTTTAAAAATTATATTATGTAAAAGTTTTATATCATAATAATTTTTATTTTTTATTATAACATATAAAAGTTTTACATAATTGATAATTTTAACTACTATTTCAAACAGTCTATAAAACTAATTTGTCCTAAGTAACATTCTAATCACATGTCAAATTAAAATTATCTGTATGTTTGATTTTGTAATGGTTATATTCTGGAAACTTTTTCTAATTAAAACACTCTCTCCACCAGACACTCATGAACATTTGGAGATTCGTGTCACGTTTCATAGATGCTACAGAAGAGCTGATTGACCACACAACTTTCGTTATTTTCGGGCCTTATCTTGCACTTAAAGATCAAATTCACTCTGACATATTTGTCAGGCCAGGCAATAATGGGCCTTCCATACCCGCACACAAAGCCATATTGGTAACTCTCTCTTCATATTCACGTGTAAAAAAAAAAGATAACGGTTAATTATATAGTTATATTTTTTAATTTTAACTATTTATTAAGTTATTTTTTTAATTTTTAAAAACTATAAAATTATATTTTAAATTAAAAATTTATTTTAATTTTATTCCTATAAGAAAAAAATTAAACGAAACAATACAATTACCTTTAAACATTTATGAAAAATATCTTATGTAATTAAAAAATACAAACTTCTAAAATAAAACATCGAATTTCAAAACAAAAGAAATATTTTAAGTTTTATGACGTTTTGAATGTTAAAATATTTTTTTAGGAAGAAAAATATATTTATAAACAAATTTGATTTAATTAAGGGTATGTTTATTTTATCTTTTATAATTTTTTGATCCAAAAAGTCTACAAAGGATACAGTTAAAATAAATTTTTTAAATTTAAATGATACCGTTTCTTAAAACAAATAGATAAATCGAATAATAATTAAAACTAGGAGGTGTATATGTAATTAACCCAAATAAATAATAAATATGGTCTTCTTTTGAACTAATTAGAAATTGTCCTATAAGGTTGTGCAGTTTACGGTATTATTAGTCAAATCTTACTGTTTATTCATTATTATGTAATTATAATTATTTAAAATTTTGAGTGAATTACAAAAATCTCACTTTTATGGAGTTGGTATTCAGATAGACTACTATACAAAATTTGAGAAAAATTTGCATATATAAGAAGTTGCATGTGTAAGTAACTAATATTCAAAGTGGTACCAGAATTAATACTCAATTATTAATTATATCTGGCTTCAATTTTTTTTTTAAATATTTAGGCAACAAGATCAGAAGTCTTCAAGGGCATGCTAGATTCAGATATCTGTAAGGCACCAGTAAACGACACGGTTACGCTGTCGGAATTGAGCTACGAAGAGCTTGAATCCTTGTTGGAGTTTCTCTATACTGGGATGTTGGCTGAAGAGACAATGGAAAAACATGTGTACGCTCTGTCACTCGCAGCTGATAAGTACAACATCCCGTACTTGCAGAAGACTTGCGAGCGTCATATGCTCAATTCCTTGTCCTTGTCAAATGCTCTCAAAATCTTGGAGGTCTCAAACGTTTGTTCCTACCAAAATTTGAAAAAAAGGGTCTTGAAATTCATAGTGAAAAACATGCAAGAGATTGTGTTTTCTCCTACTTACTATGCATTCGCCTTTAAGAACCCGCATTTGGGTGTGGAGATCACAAGGGCCGCATCAAATAAGGATACCGTTGAATGACGTGGCCTAACGGTAATGACTCCTTATATTGGTTGGACGGTGGTGAAGGTTCAAATTGTGGATAGTTCTCTTTGAGGATTTTAAGTATAAAGGTTTGCATCCGCCAACCTGGTACTTGATTTAGAATAACTAAGATCACACCTCCACGTAGTTTATTACTAGCACATTCAATGGGACTGGGATAGTGTGCTTCTCGTTGAAGGGTGAGTCCCAACTATAGGACCTTCAAAGGATATTCCTATCAACGTCAAAAAACACTTCTTTGATTTATAAAGGATACAAAGGGTATGCTAATGCCGGTCGTTTCCTTCTTGGACTTTTTTTTTTACTTAAAAAAAAATATTAAGGGCGCAATGAATATGAGAGAACAGTCTCTCAGAGAAGCCGAAAGTTCAAACTTAGATATAATATATTACTTAGAGACACCAATACCTTAATTGGGTAATTGTGTGATCACAAGTTTTTTCAGGCGAACATTACGGCCTCAAGTATTACTCATTAAATTAGAATATGTTGTTGGTGATTTAGTAAGGATGGAAGATTTATAAGTTAACTTATACGTTAAAAATATTTGGCATGTTCTTTCTTTTGTTTATGTGTAGAATCTGAACATTCATACGTTTATGTTAATTATTTGTTCTTTATAATATTTAATAATATGTTACATATAGCAAGAACCATACATCAGGGATCCTTATAATAGTTTCCAGATATGCCTCCGACACATAAATCTTTAGTGTTTCCTGATCAAAAAAAACATGATTATATAGTTTAATACGCATCTTGGCACCTATTAATATTAACAAAGTTTATGTATATGTGTGCATTACTGGGACTATTAATTTAATTAATGCTTTGATTAATTTATCCGTGATTTGCTTTAAATTTGCAGGATCATTCCATGTTTCGTGGAGTTGTTCCCTCGTTAACGGTCATTTATCAATTGTACACATACACACCATACTCTTCATCTCCTCGTCGTTCTTATTCCAAACAAGTGTTAAATGGTTTTTCTTAGTAACTGTATTAGATTCTCTTGGATTGGACCAGCTTTTAAGCATGTCAGATGAGAACAACAAATCTATAATTAATTACTTTGAAAGGATGATGATTTAACATACATACATAAATATATATATATATATATATACACACTAAAAAAGGTGATGTATGTATGAAATATTGGCATTATTGCACATGCAACCAAAGCCTATTCTAAAAAGTAGAGAACAGTCTCTATCAGAATATCATATAATATCATGCAATTATTAATGCCTTTATTATAAAATTACATCACAAACTTGGCATACAAAGGTGCTTATATCTTATTATTGCAAAATTTTTAACTTAGCAGGATTCAGAGGAAATTCTATTTAGTACTAAAATATATTGTATCGATTGGTACTTGTAAATATTCTTGTACCATCTATATGTATATATCATCAAACTAGGGTACATGTGAACCCTACTACAAGTAAATTTTAATAGTTAAAAAGTGTGCTAGCTTCATATTAGTACAATTCTTTTTTGATGGAACATACGGCCAATACAATTCAACTTATGGGAGATTCTTCTTTGTTTGAGAAACAAAGGGTATGTTTGGTAGGAAGGGGAGAAGAAGGGTGGGAGAGAGATGGAGGGGGAGTTTTAATCTTTTGTTTGGTTAGAGGGATAGAAGAAAAGAGGCGAGAGGTGGAAGGAGAGCTTCTCTTTCTAGGTCAACCATTTTGCATCCTTCACTTATGCAGGGATCCATGCAATCCACCAATTAAGGATTTGAAAAGACCATTTTTTCCTTAAAAAAAAGTTTAATATAAAATTGTAAAAAAGATAATATAGTAATTAAATATATATCTATTTCTCTATCCTTTTGACTCTCCATCACTCTCACTAAACAATATAAAAGATTACCATAATTTTCTTCATTCCTTACATTTTCCATCCCTCCAATATATTCTCTCCATCATTCCTTCTCCCTATTCCTTTTATCAAATGAAGCCCAAGGCAAAAATGCAGCTGTCATGTTATACTACCGAAATTTTTTAGCGCAATTTTTTTTTTCTCCTTTTTGTAAGTATAACAGCAGTCCAAATTGGAGAGTTTCGTGGAAGCGCACAATTTAATCATTATCATAAATCTAATTAAACAATTTAGTATAGGAAAAATTTGATTCCAAAATGGACATTATATATACATGTGAACAATTTGCATCTCGCAGGTACATCTATGCATATATTTACACACATACAAGTACATATATACACACAAAGTATTTGCTTTTTTTCTTTTTCCTTTTTAAACAAAAGGAAGATTGGTCATGATTAAACTTTTGTCATATGTCCCTAATGCATGCAGTTGCAAGCTCCTTTTTCGTAGATATGTGTGTGTATATATAGGGAAGTTTTATGGTGGCGAAAAGTATTATTTTGCACAAAATGTACATATATACACACAGAGTATTTGTTTTTTTTTTCTTTTTCCTTTTTCCTTTTTAAACAAAAGGAAGATTGGTCATGACTAAACTTTTGTCATATGTCCCTAATGCATGTAGTTGCAAGCTCGTTTTTCGTAGATATATATATGGAAATTTTACTGTGGAGAAAAGTATTATTGTGCACTATTAGTGAAGCATGAATGTTGTTGGATTAATTTTTTTACAATTTGATATACAATTAGAAACAATTCCGTAACATGTTTTGTAAATTTTTAACATGCATAATCACATATTATATTATCAAAGTATTAACTCAATGGTTAAAATACCGAAAAAAGTTACGTCCTTCACTGCAAGGATATCATATACATATATAGTTAGTAAAATAAATAAAGATAGACAAATAAATAAATAAATACATTTATGCGCTCAGACAGCTTTAGTTCGTCCGGCACTGAGCGAAAGAAGTGTCGCGATTCCAAACTAATGAAAAAAGACTCAGTCGAATCATCCAAAAAAAAAAAGAAGACAAAAACAAAAGCTGAGTCCAATCAAGAGGTAACATTATGTGTATAATATTTACGAGTACCAAACCAATTATATGACTGCAGATAGGATCAAATACATATATATATATATATATATATATGTGGCCAGCTTGAAATTATTTTTTAATCACGCGTATGAATAATACATTAGATTGAGATTCTCTAGGAAGTAGTACTTGTGTATTTCATGAAGTGTCAATATATATTAGCCAATCGGGTCCTTACGTACACACACGGCTAAAAATTTTCCCAGACAATTTGCCATCTGGATAAGAACTAACAAAAGAGTACAATAATATTTATAGTCATAATTATATTCAATAAAAAATGAAAATAAAAATAAAGGTACTACACAGTCATCGCTTAATAATTATGTAAACTTATAATTAATTTGATTGTTGGTGGCTTTTGTGTGTATTACTTTCGAATAATATTGGATTACGATCTTAATCCATTTATGAGACGATTAATTAATAAGAAGCTTAATTCCTTTTCATTTATAGCCAGTTGCGGACTCACTTGATCTAGCCAAAAAAATTATGCCAGCTTACTTTTCTAGGCAAAAAGGGGGAAAAAAAGGATTACATTGCCGAGCTACAAACAGGAAAGAAACACTAAAAGAAACTGATAATTTAGGCAGAGAGATCAGATCATATATAACAGTTGTACTTGATCCATATGATGAGCGAGTACCAATTAATCATGTTCGGTGGTTTCATTCCAACTCTTAATAGACATCACAACCGCTTGTTTCACAGCATGAGCGTCCATAATTTCATCTTCTTCTTCATTCTACAAAATCAATATAACCAAAAAGTAAACAAATATATATATATATATATATATGATTGATGTAATATATAGGAAGACCATGCATGAAACAAATACAATAATCAATCTATATATATATATATGTATGTTTGGCATATATATATATATATATAATGAGAAAAATTATAAGTATACTGCATGTGGGCTTACTTCTCCTCCAATTGCCTGTAATTGGAAACTGTTAGAACAGGAAACCCTAGCTTCTGATACGTTAAGACCCAGCTCTTCAAAAGCTTCCAATACTGAGACAAGCAAACCTGGGCAACTCTTCTTGGAGAAAACATTTATTAGAAACCCCTTTTCTAGGGTTTCCACTCTAACCTGCTGAAGAAAACATATGAGTTATGAAAAGTTCTCAATATCAGTTAATATTCGCTAGTACTAGATCACCATAAGTTAATTATAATAGAAATGAAATATGGCGTCATATATATATATATATGTCAAAGTAAAATTTGGGGGTGGAACAGAAAATTGATAAGTCGAAAAGCACACACATACACACAAACAAAGTTGAACGATATATACATATATATATATATATCTATATATATAGACACACATATATGCATATATGTATGTATGTATGTATGTATGTATGTATAATTAATTGATTAGTACCGCAGGCAATGCACTTTCGTCACTGGAAGTTTGGCCAGTACTTGATATGTCTCGATTCAGTCTTTCTACCTTTTGCTTTAGTTTTTCAATATACTTTGATGCGTCTACTATGATTGAGGTTTTGTTTAGCTGCCACACGACATGAATAAACAAAAAATATTATTGCATATATATTTATATATATATCTATATATATATAGATCTGATCAGACAATTATAAACAGGTGCTACATATTGCTTTGAGTAACATTGATATTCATTCCAAATCGTGAAAAATAAATGTTCCTGAGTTATGTAAAAGATAGATATATTTATATACGCGTATTGAACGCAAATACTACTCTCTTACTCATAATATTTAGACATTTGACTTAAGATTGTGTGCAGTAATGAACATATTAAGAGCTCTCTTTTTTCATTTTAATTCACTACAAATTTTCTTTTATATCAAGAATATTAGTTCAATTAGAATTAAAGAGTATAAAATTGACTGAGAGAGTGGACAACTAGAAAGCAAGAAAGAAGAAGAAGGGTACACGGATATAATTAAATTAGTTGGGGAAAAAAAGTGATATAATCCAAAAGAAAATATTGCTAATAATAAATATGATCTCCAGATCAGAAAACAAAATTGAGAGAAAAGATTAATTTTAGCTATATGCACAACATGTCTGGATAATTTACGTACATACATATATATATATATATATATATTTATATGTATTGGGGTTAACAAGTGAATCAATTTGAAATCAAAAGATAAGAAAATTAAGCCAATGGAAAGAAAGGCCTCAGAAATATTGAAGGGGAATTACAGCATGAGAGTTAGTAATAGAACGAAGCAGCTGCAGCTTCTCATGCAGAGCTGCTTTCTTGTGCTCCCTAGAAGCCATTCATATTCTTATTATCACTCTCTCTCTCTCTCTCTCTCTCTCTCTCTATCTTTCAGGATTTTTCTCTTTTCAATCTACTATTGCGCTTTCTTTCTCTTCCTTGCCCCCCTGCAAAGACGATCTGCTGATGAAGCTGTTTATAAGAGGGGATGAGCTCTCAAATCTATGCGATCTCCTGTTTGCTTCCCACATGACTGCCTCAGTTTCTTCACAACAAAATTATAATAATATAGAAACTATATGTTCTACCCAAACTGCCCTTGTGGTAGTGTAAAAAAAAAAAGAAAAAAAAATATTGTGTTCAATAATATTTTCATTTTTCCAAAAAAATTAAAAAAAACTCTAAACATAATTAATTTTATATATTATCACCTTTTATAATTATTTTACATATCATTAATACTGTTATATAGGGTTAATTTGTCCAAAACTAATTAAGAGTCTCATTTTAGTCTTAATTAAACATTAATGCAAAGCGGAGTACTAACTATTAAAGCCTCACTTTTAGCATCTGGTTGAATTAAATTGGAACTTCTAGCCCTATTTCGCTTGCTGTCTACAAATAACTAAAGTAAAGGCTTTCTTTTTATCATCATAAACTTAGTTCGCCCAAGATCTAGGTATGGATTAATTAGCAACTTCTTAAACCGTTTTCTTGGCGTTCTTTGTACGCCTACTTAGGATTGAGATTTTCATTATCTGCCAAATGCCCATGAATTTGGAAATAACAATATCAATTTTCCATTAGCAACGGCAGAGGCATTAACTTTAGACTCATTCATTGCAGAAAGAAACAACTCATGGACACTTTTTGCTCAATATAAACATTTGTAGCCTTTGCAAAAGTGCAGGTTTATGTCCGAGTTACTAATCTTATCTTTACTAGTGATTAATTTGTTAAGTTTCTTTATTGGAGACCAAAGTATAAGCTCGGGATTGGAATTCTAAGGATTATCCTCAATGTTACCTTGATTAATCACAACGACATTCTGAGGTTGTTAACTCCCTAATTTAAAAATTTATCCGAATTTCATGAAATAGTCTTAGCACAATATTTCTACTGAACAACTGCCTTGATAACCTTTTTTTCTTGTATCCTTCTTATCAATACATTAGGGTTTATTTGGACTCTCCTACACTAATTAGCAATAGAAAACCTTTTTTTCTTGTATCCTTCTTATCAATACATTAGGGTTTATTTGGACTCTCCTACACTAATTAGCAATATAAAGGTTCAATCGCATGGCAATTAAAACAAAACTCTAGAAGATTCTCATGGTCAACTATCACAAGACAACAATCTCTATCATGCTCCACTATCTGAAGACTAGTTATCCTCTCTCATTATTTATAAAAAAAAAGTGATCAATAAATAATCAAACTGTTGAAAGATTGATTGAGTCGGTTGAACATCAAACTAATAAAAGATAAATCAAATTTATGGATGTTATCATTCTTTAATTAGGGAAAGCACATTGATATTTAATCAAATAATATTCTTTGGCATAGTTTTTATGTTATCATTGTCATTTTTTGATTTCCTCATTCTTTTACATTATCTTTTTATTATTTAAAAAGTTTAGTCATAAATTCTGGTTTAGTGGCACTTTATTTTATTTCAGTTTGATACACAGATACATAGGTATGCAGATACACACATAGTATATATCTGAGAGTGAGATCTGTTGCATACTTGGGTTTTTTTGGATTAGCATGCAAGTCGATATATATGCAATATGTCAAAAAATAAAAGAATTATTTCGTTAGAAAAATTTGAGAACAGCATTAATCCACCAAAATATGGTTACAAATATCGGGATATAGAAAGACATGTGATGTATCTCTATACCTGTTTTTGTATATATATGTAAGGGCAAAAGCGGGAATATATATGTACTAGTGAAATGTCAATTCGGGGGAGAGAAAGGGGAATCATGAGCTCGTGATGGAGAGTGAAGGGAGTGAAATAAGCCATCGAAAGAAGCGAAGAGAAGAAACAAAAGGATGTTTATTTGTGATTTTGGAATGCCTCCAAACACTCCTCACGGGGGCTTTTTAGGCTTCTCTCTCTCTCTCTACGTTCTCTCTCTCCCCTTTCACGCCCTTATTACTTCCAAGCTGCTTCTCTCTCAACTGCCGTCACTCTCGTGTCCTCTCTTCTCTCTCCTCTCTCTATCTCTCTCTCCACACGTGCCTTTCTAACCTTGCTAGCTAGCTTCTCGATTCTCAGTCGCTTCTCCCATATCTAGTCACAAATTTCATTTACTGATACTATTTTCTCTTTTTCTTTTTCTCTTTGAAATTGATGTACATAAAGTCACACACACATATATATATATATATGTATATGTGTGCGTGTATATATATATATTATATCTACCCATGCAAGAACAAAGTTAATTTGCATGCACGATATGCTCATGACAGCAAGCATTTACAAGTAATTTATAATCTTAAAGTAACATTTGTAAAAGGAATATTCAACTGCACTTCATTAATATGTTAATTGGACTTCTGGTTGAGCTTTTGTCTTAAATTAGTACTAATTTCTTGAATCTCATAATACTTATCATTCTGCATTACGTATCAATTATTGTTATTATATATAATTAAGCAACTATCCTGCGTATTGACTATTCTCTTTTTACCGCACGTATGGAGCATGCCAACGTCGTATATATTTGTATGCTACATATCGGAAGAATTCTGTGCTACAATTTAATTTTAAATTCCATGTCTGGTAATTGTATCACGAGACGTCATATTCTACACAGACACACACACACACACACATATATACATTGTAAAGAGAGTATATAAATATATATGTGTGTGTGTGTGTGTATATATATCAGACAGATATGTATATGTATCAGAGAGAGACACAGTACTGTTGAGATAAATACACATAAGCAAGTTTGGAGCAGCTCGTTATTGCTTACAACATTGTCTTGATTCCATATGGACAAATCACGTACCCACCCCCTATTCACATGTGTGCCCTTAATCATCACAACCAAACAATGCTCTCCATACAAATACCCTGCTCCAACCTTGTCTCTTGCCTTCCATAAAGTTAATCCTTGCACTTCCTAGACATTTTTTTTTTATAGATACTAGCCTTATTATTAGATATACACGCTATTTTTTTTCCTCTCTCTGTTTCCTATCTTTTCCCTTCAAATACTGTATATCAAAATATTTATCATCTACAATTGTGTGTATGTTTACTTGTATATATAATTTCCTAGTTATATAGAATGAGGTCTTTCTTAATTCATGAGGCATAAACTATGTCACAATATGATGAGATAATTATTTTTTAAGAACTTTGCAATAATTATTGTTTTTAAAAATATATAATTGTTGGTGCAAAATTTCGCCCAACTATCTTGAACTTGTAATTTTTATTAAACAAACACATTAATCAATCGTATGTGGTAAAAAAAAATGGTGATTACTAAGAACCCTATAAAAATAAATAAAAACTTGTTAGCACCAGTAGGGTACCGGCTGATAGGAGTTCGATGCTTAAATTTTACACCAGAAATAATAATAAAAATGAAGAACAAATTAAAAATTAAAAAAGGAAAACGGTAACAACAAAAACAAATACTGGGGAGCCCTTTTAATTTCGTAGTTCCAAAAGATGGCTGATGTCCATATAAAGTAAAAGTAGTAACTTATAAAAGCATATGGAACGAGAAAACTGGTTTTGGAAGCACTGTCATTACATCCTGGGAAAAAAGTCCTCCAAACAGATCGGAGCGCTCTTGGATGCCTTTTTTTATTTTTTTTATTTGTTCATTCAATAAAGTAATTATGAATTAAGTAATAATTGGATTGTTTTCTCTTGATCAGAGAGAATATGGCACTACAAGAAAAACTATATCTAACGACATATTATTTACGACATGTAGTTTTTAAATATCGTTGAAAAGTACATACAACATCTCCAACAAACATGTCATTAATAATATTTGAAATAATAATTAACGACATCTATATAGATGCCGTATTAAATGTCTCCTTTTAACAACAATAGTTTAGCGTTGTTAAATTATTTAACGACAAGTAGGAGATGTCGTCAAAGCCTTAGAGATTCCACGACGCCCCTTATAGACAACATCTTGACCAATATCGTCTATAAGGGGTGTCGTAGAATCTCCAAGGCTTTGAGACATCTCCTACTTGTCATTAAATAATTTAATGACGCTAAACTATTGTTGTTAAAAGGAGACTTTTAAGACGACATCTATATAGATGTCATTAATTATTGTTTCACATATCGTTAATGACATTTTTGTTGGAGATGTCGTTGTACGTACTTTTTAACAACATTCAAAAACTACATGTCATAAATAATATGTCGTTACATGTAGTTTTTCTTATAGTGTAGACACCATATATGTCTGTTTGAGAAGCGTTTGAACCTAAACATTATAACAATTTAAGTTTTATAAAGAAAATTTTGTAACAAAATTGGTTAATTGAAACAAAAGTTTTTTGTTCGAACATATATTCTTAAATGGGCTCGTAAATTATTATTACAAGCTAATGGTATGATTCAAAATTTGACAATAACTGCAGCAATTTTGTCAAATGAGCGCGACTGGATGCTTATCCTTAATATGATAATAGTGTGAAAAAAAAGATGGGAAAAATACAAATTTAACAGATAAGCAATTTGTCTTGACACTCCTATTACAATTTGTTGGATCAACGTGAAAGAGAAGGAGAGATTGATTTGTATTTGGCTCATTTCAGTCCGAATCTTCTCAACTTTTGTCCCAAACGATCAATAATTCATCACATGAGATCAATTTCTGAGTGAACAAAATTTTCTCCATAGATTATATTAGCTTTCATTAGGGCTTTTTTTCCCTTTTTGTCTGTGAAGATTTCATCAGACTTTGAAATTAAGTTGTTATATACATACATACATACATACATACATACATCTATATATATAATACTCACCAAGAAGTTAAGGAAAAGACAGAAATAGTTCATAGATTAAGGAACCCACATTTTAATTATCATATGATCTCAGATTATCGTACGGGTCAATTTATTATAGATAAAACGCAAGCTAGTAAGCTCTTTTTTAGCGTTGATATATGTATATATATATATATGTACGTATATATACTTGTTTCTAAAAAGTTGGAGATTGATTAGGCAGATTCTTGTATGGACTTTGTTGTTGTTATTCACATGTGTTCAAGGTGAAGAATGATTATAGGAGAAAAGAATGATTACTGCATAAACTGGACTCTGACATATATGCTTTTCATGTCTCTCTCTCTCAATGTGATGTATATTAACAGCATGTTGTAGTTCTGGACAACTATAGGACACTCCAAGAGGAGTCCAAACTAGTTTAAACTGTACTAAAATTAAAAATTATAATGTAAAATTTTTATATATTATAATTCTTAAACTTAAATAGATGGTTTAAACTATTTTTTTATTAGTATATATACTATTTTCCCTTTTCTTAATTTCAATAATCCCCCTTAACAAGTATTTTGTTTATGCATGGTGCATGCTGACCAGCTGGCGTCTATCAATAAATATAAATTACTGTATATTTTCAATCATGTGTCAATATAAAACGAAAATAGAAAAAGGCAAAAAAAAAATACCAACAAAAAAGGAATATATTATAAGGCCAATAATGCATTGAAAGCAAAAAATAACTTCAAAAATGTTTCTCGTGACATTCCACATTGCATATTAGCAAATGTGTCCTTATAATATATTTTATTATTTAAAATGAATAGCTGATAATAGACGTCTTTGCTTGAAGCCCCTTAATTCTTGAGAAACACTCATTGTAGAAAAACAAAACTAAATAACTATTACTGTAGTCAATATTCATCATCAACTTCATTTTCATCAATAATGTTTGTTTACAAGAATAATATATGGGAAAATTTAAAAAAAAAAAGTCGATTTTTAGTCACCTTTAAATAAATGAGTGAACTTTTCAAAAATTAAGAAACTGATTAGCTGAACTTTTCAAAAATTAAAAAGTTGACCTTTTAGAACATCAATACATCATTAATAATGGACATTATTGATTAATAGTTGTACATCACTTTTTTTGAAATGGAACATCATTTAATGACTATAGCCTATTACTAATAAATTGGTTTATTATTAGTAGACTAATAAATTATTATTGACAAACCAATAAATAATATATTAAATAAATCACTAGCTAGTTATATCAATGATAAACCCAAAATCAATACATTGATGTACTAAAAAAAGATTATTTCCTTAATTTGCAAAAACTTCGGCCATTTTTAGTTTAAAAAAAAAAAACTTTAGCCTTTTACTTAAAACAACTTAAAAAGGTTATTTACACCAAATCCGTAATATATGTCCATGTCAGTGTATTTTTTTTTCTAATTATTTTTGTACTGTACATAATGTATCCTGCATATAGCAGGATTATAGGATTCTTGTGACTTGCTTGCAAAACTCACGTGAGCTGTGCACTTCGGGAAAGTACATTCACATGCAATGTGACAACAGAAACAAAATTCAAAAAAAGCAAGTTGAGTGATAGGTGTGGTGCCTCTGTTGTTGATGGAGAGAGTGTGTTCTACTTGGCAATTCAAGAATCTCAAAGGATAATATAAGCAATAATAAACTGCCCAGAATTTTGGTTGGATATATATACATATTACACATATCAAAAACACTTCAAATGAATATATATATATATATATATATATATGTATATATATACAATAACATACCATAACATATGCGCACTAAACCATAATCAATAATGACAGAGCACAAATGAATTCATCTTTCTGAATTTATTCATAAAAGTACTTTGTCAATGAAGATCAGAAGTCATTTTCATAACGCAAGGAAAACTCTCTCTCTATAGAAAGAACAAAAGAGGTCGCTTTCCTGTAGGGCGTCATTGTTGGAATTCTGGCTAAAGTCTAATGGCTACAAACTGCAATGAGCTTGTGTGCAATACATACAGAGGGGTCATCTGTACAATCAAATAAACAGCTTTATATACTTCAGACAGCTATTTTGCTTTGTCCTTTATTTGGACAAAAATTAAATATTCCACCCAATTATTAGGAATGATAATATTAAGGCTTCCCATAACATCTCTATAAAGAAAATATGTTAAATGTAATAGTCATATTTCAAAAACACTTGCTTCTAACAAAAAAACGCATATATTATAAATAGGAGTAATTACGTCAAGTTGTGGAGTCTAATTTAATGCCTGATAAATAATTGCGCTACACAAAAAATTAAAGGGATCGATCTTTTATATGTTCGTTTTATGCTTATTTTTTCTTATGCGGATTTATTTGCTCTTAATATCAAATTAGGGTTCTAATTCATAACAGTAATAATATTTGGTTTGAAATGTGGCAAAAT
The DNA here is from genome assembly GCA_025403435.1 of Artocarpus heterophyllus. Classification (NCBI taxonomy): domain Eukaryota; kingdom Viridiplantae; phylum Streptophyta; class Magnoliopsida; order Rosales; family Moraceae; genus Artocarpus; species Artocarpus heterophyllus. The sequence goes on from CM046353.1 coordinate 6,638,511, forward strand.
CTGGGGATGTGTAAATATTCCTTATACGCTGCCAGTTGCACCAGAAGCTATTAGATCTCACATCTTGCCCCTTGAACGGTGGAGGGGATGATGATGACATGCTGGCTCCGTTCTCGTCCGCGAGCACTCCGTCGATTCAAGGTGGCCCTTAGCTAATCTCCTTGAGCACACACGTCCAATTAGGAAAATGAACTAGATTTGTTGGCATGCATATATATCTTTGAAAGCAAATTTGTCCACAATCAGCAGATTGTGTTTGTGCTAGCTTAGTTAACATTTTGTTGTACTTATTGGGTTTGAGCAAATTACCCCAATAATCGTGACAAAAAAAATGCAATGCAAGCTGATTGAGGGGGTCACGGGAACGGTTGTAGCTATCCAACATGATATGATTCCTATTACACTGATCAGAAAATATATATACACATATATATATATATATATTTGTCTAAATTTATATGGATCATATATATTACAGATATTGTGGTTGGTTTCTTGTGTTTTTTTTTACATGTTACAGAAGCAGCAACTACTCCAGAGGGAAAAATCAAAGCCACACAAAATGGCACTGCAGGGATATCTGCTAAGTCCATATCTATATATCATGAGACGTTTCGAAGAGGCTGTTTTTCAACAGTTTTTTGCGTATTCTAGTTGAATTTTGGATAGTACATGAAAGGCAGAGAGATAGGCTTCATTTTGGGCTACTTAGATTTATGTTTTCCTCTATCGAGTCATTTGAGAGAATTTTGAGTTTGTGAGTGGATATTTTTATTTTTATTTTTCATTTTTGGCATTTGAAACATGAATGTTTATTGTCTTACACACTTTTGTTTAACATGCATGCTAAGCATTCATTTTTAGCGTGAAACCTAATGATGCCTCAGAATTTCTAAGCAATCATGGCATATTTTGTTGACTCTTTATAAGATGTTTGACTGAAAACAAAACTTTTGGTTGATTATTATAATATGTAAAGGCTTTATATCGTAGTTGTTTGTTGTTTTACAATGTAGCATATAAGAGCTTTATTCTGTATTTAGTAATTGGTTTAAACCAATGTATCAAACACCTTATTAGTACTACAAATGAGAATATATAAGTTATCAAGTGGCCAAATGTGTCATCCAAGAAAACACGATTTCCTTGTCTTCAGGAACAAAAGTTTTGATCAAATATTGAAACTAACATTTATATTTGGAATTGAAATATTTATGAGCAAAAGGTAACGTCATGTTTCTTGAACAATGAGTACAACAATTATAATTGTTATAGCTGATTTAGCAACCCACCAAAAGAAATAATAAAAAAAAGTTTTAGCGGTGACTATTTTCATATCTAGAAGTCCTAGTATTGTTACTAAAGATCTTTTAGACAACAATATTAAAGTCCATAGCTGAAGGTCCATAGCGAAATTGTTATCGCTCAGAAATACAATCAACGTCGATAACTTTTGTCGCCGAATGAGATGACGATATTGTTAGGACCAGATGGACAAAATAAAAAGTGTTTTGTATGTACAGAACACGTTAATGGTACCTGTGCCCAATCTAAAACTATGTAAACGAGAATTGTGAAAATTAAAAATAATGAACACAATGATATGGTCTATTGGCGTGACCAAAAACCCTTGCAGGAAAAAGTCATAGGTGCTACAAACACCAGTGATAAGAAGGATCCATTATACCAAATTACAGTTACAAGTATTAGAATTACAAGAAAGCCTAGAATTTATACCAATATTGAAACCCACGATACTCCTTCTACGACTCACCTTCCTTTAGACTCCTCGTCTCACTCCAAGTCAACTTTGCTCTCCTTCTGTCCAACTAACATACTCTGAGCCTTCAATCCATGAAGGCCTCCTCCTCTAATCTTCTAGATTGAAATGAAAGCACTATGTCTACATAGAGATGAGAGCAATATGATAAAGTCTAAAAACATTTAGTTTCATCACTCAAGTTTTTCTCTCACTTTTGAAGCTTTGTTCAAAAGTCACAATTCGACTCTCTTAAATAAACAAATCATGTGTATGTGAAGTGTCTAGATACATCCTCTTAAACCTAGCGTCTAATCCTAACTGATTCAACAAAAAAAATCAAACTCTGTTGCTAAAGATAAGCATGATTCTTGCTAAATTGAAGTTTTGGCACGTCAGCGATTTTCACATGCCATTTACACGCATTGCCAAACAATTGCAATTCAAAATGAAACCTATTAGCTTTCAAATTTAAAACTCAAAAGAACTTTGAGTTTATCTTAATAAGGTGACGACCTGCCTTTTCGGGCAGTCACTTTACTTTCTTCAACATCGTTTCATAAATAGTAATCTTACTTACTTAGTAAAAAAATACTAAAATAATTTTTTTCTTTAAACAAACGTACTTAAAAACTGATGCGATCTCTGTCGCATTTTAAGTTGAGACCTCGCTCAACACTTGTCCTTAAAACCATTTCAAATCGTTTCTTAAAATTTAATAAGAAACATTTATTAAATCATAGCTTAAAACTTAACTTTATAATTACATAAAACAGTTCGTAAACTGTATCTCAAAATTTTGAATACAATTCTTAAAACTCTGATTTTCTTAAAACTTCGCAAACACTACATTAAATAATGGAAAACCTTTTCTTTGCGTAGCGGAAGCAAACAGTGATGGTATACATACCTAAATCTTCACATCTGTCTTTCGCAGCACTCAGCTCTTCTAACGGGTCCTACTGGTCACCATAAATTACCTATGCATGAAGAAACTTTTAATGAGCTTTCGCTCAGTAAGTTCAAACATAAAATCACAAATCATTTAATCATGCTTTAAAACTTTTCTCATAAAAACCTTTCTCTTGAAACATTTTTCAAAAACATTTTCCATAAGCATTACTGAAAACGTTTTTTTTTTCATAAACGTTTTTCATAAAACATTTATGAAACGTTTTTTTTTTTTTTTGTAAAACATTTCTTGAACGTTTTTCTTAAAACGTCATTTATAAATCTCTTCTTGAAAACATGAAAATGTTTCCATAAACATTTAATGTAAAACATTTCTCAAAATGTCTTTCATAACATAACATATAAATATTTCAGAAAAAGGAATTCAAGCAAAATCAGAATGCATGATTCCATTTATGCTCAATTTGGAACTTTCATTTATGAGTGTCTTATAAACGTTCTTTTCTTACTTTAACTTTCTATCTTTGTTCCTTAACTTTTCTTATCTTACTTTAACTTTCTCTCCTTATTCCTTTTCTTTCCTTATCTTACCTTCATTTTTCTTACTTTACTTTAGTGTTCGTACCAACTCATTAATCATAAGATCATAAACATGATGCTTCCCTTGTGGAAGACTTGAGACCATCAAACATTGAGGTCTTGTACCTCACATCTAGGAGGTCAAACTTTAATTTTACTTTCAGTACCTCATAACAAAGAGGCTGGTACGACACTTTTTTTTTATCTTTACGTTACCTTCTTATTAACTTTAGTGAGCATTTCAAATGCAATCACATCATATGCAATGCACTTGCAGTTCATAGCTTGTACTATAAAACCTATTGCATAACAAATGCAACATATTGCTTAACAAATGCATCATAAAACGCAAACACATTTTGTAAATCATAACTTGTATTCTAACACTTATTGCATAACAAATGCAACATATAATGAAATCACATTCTGCAAATTATAACTTTTATTCTAAAACTGATTGCACAACAAATGCAACTTATTGCATAACAAATGCATCATGAAACTTGTCACTTAAACTATAAAAACATTATGCATTGTCATAATGCAAAACATACTTTGAATACTTTAAAAATCATAACTTGAACTTTTAAAAAACATCATGCATATCAATATGCAAATAGACTTTAAACATAACAATTGCAAATTCATCATGAAACTTATTGCATAACAAATGCATCATGAAACTTGTCACTTAAACTATAAAAACATTATGCATTGTCATAATGCAAAACATACTTTGAATACTTTAAAAATCATAACTTGAACTTTTAAAAAACGTCATGCATATCAATATGCAAATAGACTTTAAACATAACAATTGCAAATTCATTGCAAATCTTTTTCTTGAACTTTAAAACTTTTTGCATAATAAATGCAAACATACTTTAAAAACAACTTGCCTAACAATTGCAAACACATTTGCAAACATATAAATGAGCATTTAAAAATCATTTACTTCATGTTGTAGGTGAGATTTGAACTTACCCGAACTATGCTCTAACGTTCTCTATTCCGTTCCTTTTCCTTTCATTAGTCAGCCTCTGTGTCCTGATCAAATGACAGCCGACTTATTAGTTAACTTTCTTTATTATCAATCCACTCGATTGATAATAAAACGTAAACATTAACCATTTTTTCCTTTTAACTTGACTTGTATACTTTCGTTTATTGTTGTCTTTACTTAACCTTATAAACCATCAGTTTACTTTTCCTTCACTTAGCTTTGTAACCCACCGGGGTTACTTTTCCTTTTAACCTCGTAACCCATCTGTTTACCTCTCGTTTACTTAAACATCCCTTACTAAATCTCCGGTCTCACATGACAGTTACATTACTTAACATATTACGGAACATTTTTCATCTAAGAATGTTATGCTAAATTGGAGTGTTTGACTCTGTTCTAGCTGTTTCCTTGATAATGACGATTTTATCCTTAATGGGTTTTTCATCACCCTCGTAACCTTATAAAACCCATTCTCATATAAAACAGTGTAACAATCACTAATCATGCATTTTCATACATTTTTATGAAGGCATCTAAAACAATTTATTTTAAAATGGTTCATACTGCAGGCGAGATTCCTACTTACTTGGACTCCAAGCTAAGCATGTCTAGTTATACCTCGCTGTATCTACAGTATGCAAAGCATCTTCTACAGTGCTCCTTGAGTGACCATGAATGGCTAAGAATGCTTCCTAGAGATTATACGTTACTAGAAATGTCATTCTGGACTCCGTTACTACTGTTTAAATCGTCTCGATTCATGTGCAATTGGTACCAGATGATTTTCATCGGAGTAGAATTAGCTCAAACGGAGGTCACCATTACGTTCAAAGCATCGAAACAAGTCAGGAGGAGGTCTCGGATCGTCGATCGGAGGTCCGGATCATAAAATCCCAAAGTGACCGTTGACTGTCATTGACCGATGTTGACCGACCGTTGACCGGTGCCAATTGGCTCCATTGGGGGTTGAGCTCGGGCCTACCCCCCCTAATTTGACCCTCCTGAGTTGATTTGTGGGGTCAATTTTACCCAATTCGGCCCCCATCTACTTAAATAGAGGATGGGTTTCTTGGCCAAAATCGACGGCTTCGATCTCCTATCTCTGGCGAAGATACCGTGCAATTAAGCTGGGGGTTTTGCTCCCCGACATCCTTTAAGTGTTTCCCCTCTATTGTTTCTCTTCAAGGTGGCATGGAACGGTGGTCCCGTGGTGCTCATGGTGGCGGTAGACGGCCGAGGTTATTCTCCGTCGATCCGATGACGTCTCGTGAAATTGAGAGCATGTACATATTGCTCGTGCTCTTCTTACCGTGATCGAAGCACCAATTCGGCTTACCGTCAACGGGAATAGAAGAATCGATGACAAGCCGATGACAAAAAGCGAGCAACTCCGTTGGGCTTTTCTGGCAATCGTTGCTTGAAATTGAGGGTTGGGGAAGCTTCTTTGTGCCTCACTCAGTGTTTTACCTCAGCCAATTTTAGGGAACAAGGTCGGGAAGTGCAGACACCATGGCTCCCACGGCGGCACACGGCGGTGTTCTTGAAACTCTGACGTCAAGCTACTACCTCTAGAAATTGATTGGGGCATCTTGCTCGCCGTCTCCCTTTGGTCCTTTTGGCACCGACGGTTTGCCACATCGTCGCCGGAGACAGCGCGTCCTGCGGTGGATCCACGACAACGACGGGGATACTCCGTCGAGGCTTTTCCAGCCAAAATCGAGCTGGGAAAGTGGTACCATCTTGCTTTTCTCCTCACGCTGAGTCCATAGACACCAAGATCATGTCGGTGGTCGGACGGCGGAGAAATCATGTCAGGAAGAAATGGGTTTCACCGCCACTTTGGGCGACGCGTGTGGCTTAGTCCGGCAGCGTTTTGGACGGCACGACACCTCGTTAGACTCAACTCAATGAGAGCTTTCCATTGGTACGGGAGGTGTCGAAAGCAAACGCCAAAATCTTAAATGAGATTTGAGGAGAGAGAGAGAGAAAAAATGTAGAGAGAGAAAGTAGAGAGAGAGAATTGATTTCTTTTTAGGATTTTTTTTTTTTTTGCACTTTTATAAAAGAAATTTATGGTCTACACAGTCCAATTCTATACTGCATGATCTTAAACAGTCCAATTCTTATAATGCTTTACTCTTGCAGTATAATTTTCATGTTGCATAACTTTATCAGTGTACTTCCTTACACTGCATTATTTTAATACCGTATAATTTCCTGTATTATTATTATACAATATTTTTCTTTAAAATGTACTTTTCATCTTAATATAATCCTTAACTTAATGCATTAGAAATTCTTGAGTGTTACAAAAAAAACCCTACAAAACTCATAGATATTGTTAAGTTAATTTATCAAATTAATCTAGATACAAGTAATTCCAATTGAACTTAACTTTAAATTAGAAATAAAAATGAGAAAAACTTGCAAAATTTTGAATTCAAATGCCACACCATCTATAGCCAACACATTTGGATTATTCAAAAAATATTTCTTTTTTCCAATCACAATGTAATCCAAATAATCACAAGAAATAAGATAACTTTCAACACAAGCAACCAACCCGATCAATTTTAATTTAAACTTTCTCAAATCTGGATGATCTCATCTTAGCACATAATGGCAACATAATGAGCTCACAATGAGCAAGAAATAAGATTGAAATTTAAATCCTTTTAATCCCATGATGTCAATCCAATATACACATGTAAGGTGCACATGTATAGGGTTCCAAAAACCCTAACATACATTATGACAAGTAATACATCTACAATGGTTTCATCCAAAATCAGGAGAAGACTAAGACACCATGTAACGTCTCGAAATTTATTAAATGATATTAGAATGTAAAATGGTGGATTAGTGTGCCATAATGAATATTTTCAACTTAATTTGATCATTTGGTGAAACTTTTGAATTTAAAGTTGTTTTGATTATTTTAATTATTTCTAGTTGTTTCTAATTATTTTAATGGTCATTTTGAATGTTTGGAACATAACAATTTATCAAATATCAAATATGTTTTGTTTTACAAAACCATGGGCGGCACATGGTTTCTGCACAATAAACCGCATACTTTTTCTCTCTATTTATACCTCTCACTCTCCCTCTCTCCTTCACTCTTGCTCACTCTCCCTCTCACGCTCGTCTCTCTCTCTTCCCCTTGCCTCTCTCTTTCTCTCCCATTTTCCCTCAAAATCTTTGAGTTAAATCGAGCCCCAAGCTTCGGTCTAGTAGATTGGAGGCTCGGGAACGTGATTAAGCAACTGAAAACGCGATTTAAAGCTTCAATTCGAGGTTAGTTTTCAAATTTCAAAACTTTTTCAATTTTTCAATTTTTCTTGCATTTTGAAATTTAAGCTTATTTGAACTTAGAAAACCTTTGATCTAAGTTAGAGAAACTTAGAACAACTAGGATCTAAGCTTTGTTTGAAGAAAAACGGATTCGAATCAAGATTTTTCATTTTTCTCCATTTTCTCTACTTTCGGATTTTCTTGGATCTTGTGTGCAAATCTTGTTTAAATGAGTTTAAAAGTGTCCTATTATGTTTTTCTATCATCTATGATTGTTTTTCATGCTTGAGAACTGAGAAAAACAGGTCAAAATGAAGATTTGGACACGGAATGGCCGAGAACCCGTGGTTGGGAAATTTTGGAATTTTCTAGTTCGGCAGGCCGAATTTAAGGGATCGGCAGGCCGGATTCATCCGTCTGGTAGGCCGAACCTAGAGAAGTTCGAACGACCGGACCTGGTCCTCTGTGTGACAACCCGCCTTTTCGGGCAGTCACTTTAATTTCTTAATCATCGTTTCATAAAATAGTAATCTTACTTACTTAGTAAGAAAAATACTGAAATAATTTTTTTTCTTTAAACGTTCTTTAAAACTGATGCGACCTCTGTTGCATTTTAAGTTGAGACATCGCTCAACACTTGCCCTTAAAATCATTTCAAATCGTTTCTTAAAACTTAATAAGAAACATTTATTAAATCATAGCTTAAAACTTTACTTTATAATTACATAAAACAGTTCGTAAACTGTATCTTAAAACTTTGAATACAATTCTTAGAACTCTGATTTTCTTAAAACTTCGCAAACACAACATTAAACAATGGGAAACCTTTTCTTTACGTAGCGGAAGCAAACAGTGATGGTATCCATACCCAAATCTTCGCATCTATCCTCCGCAGCACCCCGTTTTTCTAGCGGGTCCTATTGGTCACCCATAAATTACCTACAGCATGAAAAACTTTTAATGAGCTTTCGCTCAGTAAGTTTAAACATAAACTCACAAATCATTTAATCATGCTTTAAAACTTTCCTCATAAAAACCTTCCTCTTGAAACATTTTACACAAACGTTTTCCATAAACATTTCTGAAAACATTTTTCATAAAACATTTCTTGAACGTTTTTCTTAATACGTCGTTCATAAACCTTTTCTTGAAAACATGAAAATGTTTTTCATAAATATTTATCATAAAACATTTCTCTGAATGTTTTCTATAACATAACATATAAATATTTCATAAAAAGGCATTCAAGCAACATCAGAATGCATGACTCTATTTATGCTCAATTATTAACTTCAATTATGAGCATTTTATGAACATTCTTTTCTTATTTTAACTTTCTATCTTTGTTCCTTAACTTTTCTTATCTTACTTTAACTTTTTCTCCTTATTCCTTATCTTACCTTCATTTTCCTTACTTTACTTTAGTGTTCGTACCAACTCATTAATCATGAGATCATAAACATGATGCTACCCTTGTGGAAGACTTGAAACCATTAAACATTGAGGTCTTGTACCTCACATCTAAGAGGTCAAACTTTAATTTTACTTTCATTACCTCATAACAAAGAGGCTGGTACGACACTTTCTTTTTATCCATACGTTACATTCTTATTAACTTTAGTGAGCATTTCAAATGCAATCACATCATATGCAAACACACTTACAATTCATAGCTTGTATTATAAAACCTATTGCATAACAAACGCAACATATTGCTTAACAAATGCATCATAAAACGCAAAAACATTTTGCAAATCATAACTTGTATTCTAACACTTATTGCATAACAAATGCAATATATATCGAAATCACATTTTGCAAATTATAACTTTTATTCTAAAACTTATTGCACAACAAATGTAACTTATTGCATAACAAATGCATCATGAAACTTGTCACTTAAACTATAAAACATTATGCATTGTCATAATGCAAAACATACTTTAAATACTTTGAAAATCATAACTTAAACTTTTAAAAAACTTTATGCATATCAATATGCAAATAAACCTTTAACATAATGGTTGCAACTTCATTGCAATTCTTTTTCTTGAAATTTAAAACTTTTTGCACAATAAATGCAAACATACTTTAAAAGAAACTTGCATAATAATTGCAAACTCATTTGCAAATTATATAAATAAGCATTTAAAAATCATTTATTTCATACTGTATGTGAGATTTGAAACTTACCCGAACTATGCTTTAGTATTCTCTATTCCGTTCCTTTTTCTTGCATTAGTCAGCCTCTGTGTCCTGATCAAATGACAGTCGACTTATTAGTTAACATTCTTTATTATCAATCCACTCGATTGATAATAAAACGTAAACATTAACCATTCCTTCCTTTTAACTTGACTAGTATACTTTCGTTTACCGTTGTCTTTACTTAACCTTATAAACCATCGATTTACCTTTCTTTCACTTAGCTTTGTAACCCACCGGGGTTACTTTTCCTTTTAAACTCGTAACCCATCGGTTTACCTCTCGTTTACTTAAACATCCCTTATTAAATCTCTTGTCTTACTGGCGATTTCATTACTTAAGGTATTACGGAACATTTTTTGTCTAATAACGTTATGCTAAATCAGAGTATTTGACCCCGTTCTAGCCGTTTCCTTAATAATGACGATTTTACCCTTAACGGGTTTTTCGTCAACCTTGTAACGTTATAAAACCCATTCTCATATAAAACAGTGTAATAATCATTGATCATGTATTTCATAAATTTTTATGAAAGCATCTAAAATAATTTATTTTAAAATGGTTCATACTGTAGACGAGATTCTTACTTACTTGGACTCCAAGCTAAGCATGTCCAGTTGTATCTCGCTGCATCTACAGTATGCGAAGCATCCTCTGCAGTGCTCCTCGAGCGACCATGAATGGCTAAGAATGCTTCCTGGAGATCATACATTATTGGAACTGTCATTCTGGACTCCGTTACTACAGTTTGAATCGCCTCAATCTGCGTGCAGTTGGTATCAGACAATTTTTATCAGAGTTGAATTAGCTCAAACGGAGGTCACCATCGCGTTTAGAGCATCGAAACAAGTCGGGAGGAGGTCTCAGATCTTCAATCGGAGGTCCGGATCACAAAAATCCAAAGTCGTCGTTGACCGGCCGTTGACCAACTTTGACCGGCGTCAATCGGGGTCCGTTGGCAGCTGGGCTCGGGCCTACCCCCCCTAAATCGACCCTTATGAGTCCAATGGCGGTGTTAATTTTGCCTAATTTTGACATAGCAGGTTGGAGCTCAAAGTCGGCGGCCAAAAATGGAGATTCCAATCTTGATTCTCCGGCTGTGGAAACCCAAAATTGGCTGAGGTCTTTTGCTACCCATCCTCCTCTAAGTGTTTCCCCTCCATTGCAGCCCCTCAACGCCATCAAAATTGACGGAATTGAAGAACTCGCGGTGGCCCACGGCGGTGTTGGCCGTTCTCTGACCAAACGGCCTCCTTTGGTGCAATTGATCGAGGGGTTTTACTCCCATTGATCCTCTGAATCCAATGGGAGGGGTGGTGTCGGCCACCTCCTCCGGCAAGGCGAAGTTCCACTATAGGGGCGGCGGCGCACGGCGGTGGTAGGCAGGCGGAGCAATCCGGCCGTTGTTGAGCTGCCACCAATGGTGGTTTTTGTTCCTCTCATCACGGTGGTTGTGTACGAACATCACGTCGATCGGACGTCGAATGGCGTAGATATCTCGTCGAAAAGAAATGGGTTTCTCCGCCACCTTGGGCGACGCGTGAGGCTTCCTTCGGCGGCTTTTTGGGCGGCACGGCACCTCGTTGGACTCAGCTCGTCGAGATCTTTCCATTGGCGCGGGAGGTGTCGAAAACGGACGCCGAAATCTCGAACGAGATTTGAGGAGAAAGAGAGAGAATCTAGAGAGAGAAAGTAGAGAGAGCCGAATTTTTTTTTATTTTTTTTTACACTTATATAATAAAAATTGTGGTCCACACAGTCCAATTCTTATACTGCATTGCTCTAATACTGTATAATTTTTCATGTTATTATACAATATTTTTCATTAAATTATACTTTGTCTTAATATAATCCTTAACTTAATACATTTTGAATGCATTAAAACTCTCGGGTGTTACACTATGGCAAGCCGAGCTACACAGTTCGGCCGGCCAAACCAGGGTGACCGACAGGCCGACCGAACAAGGAAAAATTTTGTGATTTTTCACCCGTTTTCACTGTTTTGAACCCCAATTGAAATTTTAACTTTATAAAATGATTCTATAGATACAAATGACACACTAGGACACTATGAAATAGTTTGGCAATGTAGAATATCTTAAACTATATACTGATAGACCTAATTTCTATTTAAAGTCATTTGTGGTTTCGCGGAGCTAACATATAGCGGATCAGGATTTTGGTGTGGGACACCGGCATGAGTATTGAGGTAGGACTTCTACCATTTCCTTGATAGCCAAGTTTTCAAATGATTTTGGTCTCAAAAAAGGTTTTATCAAAATGTTTTCGATGGTTGATTGAAAAAGGAATTTTTATCGATTATTTTTATAAACCGTGAATTGAAGTAAACTTTATAATGAACCCTATAATAAATGTAAATAAAAATACCTGGTAATTGGGTTTAAATGATAATAAAAATAACATAAGGACATGATGCCATATCAGAGATTGGGTCGTGTAGCGTGCGACCTTAGGGGTAAGTTCTGAAACCCAGCTGGACCACTACGATGGTGTTATCCATATGGTTTGCCCAAGAAAAGGAAATGATTGTTCTTTCTGGTCCACTAATAAGCTGTTTTGGATAAGAATGATTTTGTTTAAACTTATTTATTAAAGTCTTCTCTTAAGTAATTTCTTGAATACTGATATTTTCCTTTAAATTTGATGTTTCTTAAATATAATCCTACTGAGCCTTTCGCTCACATTTTATTTGTTTTCAAACTTTCTCTCCCTTTAGGTAAATTTCAACGTAGGTTTGGAGAAGAGTCCGCAGGCTGGACTCATAAGCAGTAGAAGGGTCTAGTAGGTTATTTTAATTATTATATCAAGGCATGTAACATTTTAACTTTCGTTTTACTTAGACTGTGGTTGTGTTATTATATTGTCAGTATTATGTGTATGCACAAATTGTGGGTCAGTGGGACCCAAACTCGCATCTTTTTATTGTTTCATTTCTTACTTAATGTTTGCCTCGATGTTCTTATCTGTTTAATGATTATGAATGCTTTTCTCAAAAAGGATTTAAAAATTTCCACCATTTCATAATTAATTTAAAACTTAAACTCATGTTTTAATTAAATTTTCATTTAATTAACTTCAATAACCCGCCATGTCACCTTCTGTATTGCGGGGCGTGACACACTATCACAATTGTATTGTTATCATCCTTTACATCAAATTAAAAAATAAGAAACAACAACAACAACAACAACAATAATAATAATAAAACAGAAAAGTAGATTAAAAAATAAGTACATATTTGCCAAAACCTTATCATGGGATCCACAACAGCTTAGAGCTTTGAGGAGGACAATATAGAAACTCCGGCCTTTGACTAAATTTCAGGCTTGAAAACCGAGTTGCTAAGAGTGTTGAGCTACCTAAACAAGAAAAAAGAAACATTTAATGGCAGCAAGGACTATTTATTAAAAAAAAAAAAAAACGACCTGCTTGGATGTTACTAGACACGTGAAATTCCATGCGAATTCCCAGTTACAGACATTTTAGTATGTTAATCAAAAACTTCAAGAACAATGGAAGTTATGGAACCAATGGAAGCCATAATTAACTAATAATGGGCTTGTTTGAAACACCGTATTGTATTATATTGTATTACATCGGTGTGCCAAACATGCTCTTAGAAACATGTCTTCTACACTAAGTACATCCCGAAAGGCTTCAGCCGAAATTTATTTCCTTATTTTAGTTCAATGAGTAATCTAATCCAAGAAAATTAGCATAATGAAGTTGCAAATTTTTGATCCATGAGATACGTCAAGTGATGCCTTCACCCGATTCATAACGCAAGCTGAACAAGGAAGCAGAAAAGGTGAAAAATTGCCTTGCTATGGTACGCCCTAAGACAAGAAAATGAAGAAGGAGACAATAATATGTTTCTGTTGATTAATTCTAAGAACAAACAGACATCTATATTAAAAGGTGCAGGAAAAGACAGTAACAAATAAACATTATAAACCCCAAACAAATCCAACTAAAACCTGCTCTGAAATAACAAAAATCAGAAAGGTAAAGAACAAATTCATATTTGTGATTCATCTGAAATGCAAAGCCATTTGAGTGACTTGGCAGTAAATTAATTACTTACTCGGTTCTCAGCTGTTTACAAAATCCATGAAGACAACTTTTGAAGATCAACAAGGAATACCCTTGAAACAGGCTTTAGAAGTAACAACAATGAGTTTCTTAAATAAGTCGATAAAAAAAGAAAACGAATATATAAGACTACACTAAAATGTGATTCATACCTCTAATTAAAAAGATCTTGAAAAAATTGCATCACAAAGCCTCCCTTACCTACTTTCGATACACTAATAATTGTGTATATGTTGGGTGAAATTCCTCCATCCTTCATTTCAAGAAAAAAGGTCAAATACCTCCAAGTGAAGACCATTCGATTTATACCTTGAGATCATTGCATTCCACGATACTTGATTATGTTCTCTCATGAGGTTGAACACTTTATACGAATCATCGATCAAGCCCAGCTTTGCATACATGTTAAGAAGAGATGCATTGACGAATGCCTCAGATGTAAATCCACTTGCAACAATCTGGGCATGCACCATTTTGCCCAACTCAACACAATTCAAACCAATACAAGTCTGGAGAATAGCAGAAAGCAAATTTGTCTGGTGAAATACCCCGACTCACCATCTCGCAAAAGAACTCAAACCCCTCGAGAAATGAACCATTCTCTGTAGACGCAATAATCATGACAGTATAAGAGAATATATTTCTCTGCGATATTTTATCAAACACTTTACGGGCAAGGCTAAAATCCATGCACTTTGCGTAGGCGTGTGCTACATGATTCAACAAGACTAACAAGTCCGAATATTCGGATTTCAAAACAAGCCCATGAACAGCTTTCGCCGTTTCTAAGGACTTTTTGTCCATACAATCACGTAAGATGTCAACTAATGATTGTCTGTGAGACTTCAGGTGTGTTTTCTCTATTGCAATTGAGCTCGAAAATTTCGCTTCAAATGATCCATCTGATTTTTGGGCATTAAAAATCAGCTAAGTTAGAGCTGATTTTATCAGATGGGAGTCTATATCTGCCTTTTTTTAATTTTGGTTGAAAAGTTATGAACTTACAAAGACTCTAAAACCATAAAAACATGATAGAAAATCAAGAAAGAATACATAATAAAGAATAAAGCAACTTACTTTGATGTTAAAAGTTGGAGTGCGAAATGCAGACGAATGAAGAGATGGAACGATGCCCAGATTAAGAGATAAAGTCATTGTCGTCTGGTCGATGGCCACAAGCCAAATGTTGGACTGTTCTTCTCGCCTGTTAACACTAGTGTGAAAGACAGAGCCAGTCCGCCAAATGCCTTTCATCAACGACACGACGTATATCGTAAAAACAGAGAAACGACATTAAAAAAATCTTAAATAGAGTTTTCAACGAGGAACACTAATGGCGTTTTTATTTTTTATTGTTATTAAATTTGCCGTTTGTAAAGTACGATGTCAAAGCAAAGTTGAGATTGGAACACTGTGTTTGTGTTAGGAGGCGTAGTTGGAACCGTATATAGTTCGTTTGAGAAATACGTTAGAAATAATAACTTGCAACTGCTACAGCATAAAGTTTTCACATGCTATAATGAATGGTGAAAGTTTGTTATAATGTAAAGCTCTCACATGTTATAATGTTTAAGTTCTAACTTGTTTCTCAAACGGACCAGTAGTTGGAACCAAAACACTGTAGTGTGTTTGGGGATATAGTTAGAACTATATAGTTGAAACAAAAACATTATAGGATGTAATAGTTTTGTCCAATTATAACATATTTTTTATATTACACTGTAACTTTAAGTTCTAACTTGTTTTCCAAACGGACTCATAGTTGAAACCAAAACACTGTAGTGAGTGTGTTTGGGAATATAATTGGAACTATATAGTCGGAACAAAAACATTATAGTATGTAATAGTTTTACCCAACTATAACATATGAGAGCTTTATATTGTAACATATTTTTTACATTACACTATAACATGTGAGAGTTTTATACTATAACAGTTGAAAGTAATAAGTTGTAATTAATTGCCAAACAAAACCCAAATGTCCTTTTCCATTAGGACACAATAGCAAAACTTTAACTCTCATCAACTTATTGTCCTTTTTTTATTTGTGGAATGTGGAGATCATGTCAATTTTTTTTTCTGATGCTTCACTTTGATGTAGCATCTTTATGTTTTATATAAATAGTGTCACATAAAGAGTGCTTTGTTTTCCAGGACATACCCCTTTTCTCTTATTTATTTAGTTTTGGTCTTGATGATGACGTCGTTAGTCCATTTTATTGTCGTTTTCCTGACTGTTGTTTTTTGAGGTATTGTCATGTTTTCACATGAAATAATGTCCTTCACAGAGTGTTTATTTGATCGCCTTTTCAGGACGCAGTCGTGTTTGCTTTATTGTCGTCTGTTTCGCTTGGTGCCTTTTGAGAGTTTGATAGTCGTTTTTAAGTAATGTCGTATTCTTTCTAACTTATTGTCGTTTTACTTGTTGATGCTTCTTGTATATGGTCGTTTTATTCACTCATGTCCTTTTTTCAGCCATGCTGTTTTCAATTTGTCGTTTTCTTATATAGGATGCTTTTGTTGTCGTTTTTGTGTGCTCCGAAGGGTGCCCTTTTATCTTACCGCTGTCATTTCTCGTTTTCTTGTATAAAGATGTCCTAGATTCTTTCTTTTTTTTTTTTTTGGTATTTTAAGCGCCTTATATGCCCATCTCTACTCTATTAATAAATCCTATTTTTACACTTCCTAAAGATTAAACTGAGACCTAATATTTTAACCCCCTCCCACCGTTGGCTAATCCCAGCAGCTTCATGTCCTGCATTCAATAACTTATCATCTGACGTCTCTTGAAAAACAAACCAAAAAAAAAAAAAACCATCGTCGTTTTCTAATTTCTAACGTCGTGTTGTTTTCTCATGTTATTTCTAAAATCGTTTTGAACATATAATGTCGTTTATACTACATTGACCTTTTTTTTGTTGGGATACAAAGCAAAAGTTAGGGTTTATTTGACCTCAGCGTAACGACCTACCCACCGTCCTTAAACCGCACAGTACCGAAGGAGAGCATCAACGCTGAGACTCAGAGAGAGAGAGAGAGAGAGATGGGGAAGAGACCAAAGAGCTCGAGAAAGGGAAAGAAGGCTTGGAGGGCCAACATCAGCACTGAAGACATCCATGATTTCTTCGAGAAGTCCACCAAAGACGCTCTCTCCGGTGGCAACCTTTCCTCCGCTCCCGCCGAATCCCTCTTCTTCGTCGACAAGTCCAAAGGTTTTTCTTTCTCTTCTCTCTCTCTCTCTCTGATTATTATGTGTTAAATTCTGAGTTTTTATTTCAAAGCTTTCCATTGTCAGGTTGAGTGGATGTAAAATGAGATGTCCCAATTTGGTTTGAGTTCGTAATTGAGCTTTTTGTTTGGTAAATGGGTCTACAAAGAAACCCTTTAAAAATGATAATAAAAAAATCCGTGTATAATAAGCCGATGCTCTGGATGTCGAGTAAAATGGGTTGTCATGTCTGCTCCCAATGATGCATTTTTTTGGCTTTGATTTGGGGGCCTCGTTAAGACCCACATTTCTATATCACTTGACCTATTAATATATATATATTCTCAATTTTGAGCCTTTTTGTTGTCCAAGTTAAGATTGTTAAGTAAGAAATTTTTTTTGGTGCATTTTCAGATCTTTCAGTGAAGCGCAAGATTGAAAAACATCGAGCAAAAGTGCTCCGGTCTGAGAGTGTGCTAAGCAAGAACCCATTTGTGCAAGCTGTTTCAGCTTCGGTACCCAAAAAATTCAATAAAAAACATAAAAAAATTGCTAAAGCAGAAGATGGAGTTGGAGATATTGAGAAGGTTAGTAGGGTAACTGCTAAGATATAGAAATGGATTTTAGAATGTTTTCTTCTAGGTAGGCCCTATAAAAAATGCAGTTATTTTTAATCTGTTTTTGCACATTGCGCAGGATTCTGCCACAGCTTCTGACATGGTTGACATCTGGGATGACAAAGGTTTTCTCCCTGTTTAATTGCTTCTGATTATTCCAACTTTTGGCTTGTTGTGAGAAGACATGTACATTAGTAATTTATATTATCTTTCATAGGAATCACATTTTGTTGTTCTTTGACACTCTTGCAGGAGATGACAATGTCAAGATCAGAAAGGTAATTGAGATAATTTAAGATTAAAAAGGTGATAGAACTCTTGATTGCTCTCTTTTATGCTTTGGAAACATAGGATTTTTGATACTGCATTTTGAGCTGCAAATCTTGAATGAGATGTGTGGTTTTGATTTGTTTACTAGACTGTAACTGTTATATCTTAACTCACCTGTCTTGCAGATAGCGAAACCTTCAATTATTCCTGCGGTAGAAGTTGATCCTTCCGGGTGCTCATTTAATCCCTCATTTGATAGTCATCAGGTATTCTCTTGATACGTCTTGCTTCTATATTTTTCCCGTGGGATTTTAGGTTATTATGAAGTTTAAAATGATATCTTTTTAACTTTTATTTCCTTTATCCAATTTAGGATGTGTTGGCTTGTGCTGTTGCAGAAGAAATGCAGAAAGTCTACAAAAATGAGTTGGGACCTGAACCGGTTCCTTTAATGGTTACAGGAGAAGCCATCAATGAAGAGGATGTGAGTCTCCTTTTGTCCCGTCTTTTGTGTCCTTTCTCTGCCATCGAAGTTTCTAACCTTTTATGCAATTTTCGGCTTAAATAACCATTTTTTGTGGTTATAAATGATACTCGTGAGGCTTCATGGCCATGTTTTTTCATTTTACTTTTGAAATCTGTGCCTAAGCATATTTCTCTTTAACTTTTTGTTCTGTTAGAGGTATTTTATTGAGGTGGATGATGGGAGTGATGAGGACATGGATCCAGAGAATGGGGATGAGTCTGACGCTGCTGCGGCTGAGAAAAGGTTAGCTTCATTTCGTTGAGTTGTCTATATTTTGATTGCATGTCTTCGTTTATTCTTCCTTTTCTTTAATTTTAGTCTTGCAAATTAATTTCTGAGGAGGCGCACAAATTGGTGCGACAACACGAATTTCTTTCTTACATGTTGCTAATTTAGTTATTTTACACGTGACATCCTTTTTTTTCTCTGAACACACGACATCTTTCTAGAACAGCGTGAATTTTAATTTTGTGTTCTTTGTCATTCATTCTTTTTGATTAAAATTATGGATTTTCTACCATATTATCTGGCATCCATGGCTTTGTGGATTCATATGTTTGATGACACTGCTACAGGATTCACAAAACAAAGAGGGTGACACGCATTGAGTTAAATAAGAGAGCCAGACGTAAAGAAGAGCTTCGAAAGGAAACAGAACTGAAAAAGATAGATAGACTATCTAAAGAAATTGACAGGTGAGTCGAGAAATAACTTGTTACTACTTCGTAGTCAGCTACGTTTGTGAATAGGAAAGTTTAACGTTATTTGGTTATCTGTTCACAGCCTACCAGATATTCTTCAAGAAATAGAAAAAGAAGATGAAGAGAAGAAGAAGAGACATATTCGGCAAGTTGTAGCCAAACAAGAAAGATTAAAGTCATTTCCACCACGCTTGGGGAAGCACAAGTATGCAGCTTATTGTCTGGAAATTTTTTTTTAAAATTGCTTTTTACACAAAATTGGAAATATGTTATTATTAGAGGTTGCAATTTGGAAGTTTTATACTGGACGGTGGCCTCAAATTCTTTCTTTTTTGCGCCCCTCTTTTCATTACTTATGCTCCTCTAGCTATACTGTTTTTGAACTGTGAAAGTAAAAGAGTGAATAATGTAATTTTATTGTGATTGCTTCCTAAAACATCCCTGATTATATTGGAAAATTTGTTTCACTTTTTACCTGAAAAATGAGAAATTTTAGTAGTTACCACAGAGTTTCATGCTTAAATGCTGTAATTTAAGCTTTTGATGAAATAGAGATAATTTGTTATCTTTGCTGCCTGCAGATTTCAGCCTGCTCCAATGCAAGTCTTATTATCTGAAGAAATTACTGGATCGCTCCGCAAGATTAAGGTACATTAGAATTTATGCTTTTAACGAGTGGCTATAGATGACTGAATTGCGATATTAAGCTAAGAAATCCAAATTTCATTTTGCACAAGGCTTGTTCGACCCTAGCCAAAGATCGGTTCAAAAGTCTAGAAAAAAGAGGACTGATTGCTCCAACAGGCCGGACCAGAAGGTTAGTTGAATCTCCTCTTCATGGATTATGTTTTCACGTTATGTTACCTTTTTGTTACTCCTTTAAAAGATGGGCTTTTTGTTTATGATTGTCTTGGTTTTTAGCCATGTTGAACCGTTCAAAAGTGATTCCATGACTAAAAGCTTAAAAAAGCATTAGTTTTGATTAATGGCGTTTGGATGTTTTATTGAACAGGAAATAGAGCGATCTCTCTCCTTCAAATTACAGCTTAGGCTTAGTCACGATCTCCAAATGATTTTTAGCTTTGATTATATATATAAGATCTTGTAACATGTCATCCCAATGGGATAATTGAAATTTTGGTCGTTTTTGAGTAAAATATTGAAATCCTCTGTTTTGTTTCCTTCTTGATTTTTTTTAAAATCTCAAATTAGATGCTTTCTTCAAGAAGATTCTTTCATGGAGGACACTTAAAAAGGGTTATGCCGAAATTAAGCCTGTAATTTTAATTTTGAGGATGACACATGGTATAACAATTAACAAGTTCTTTCTTTAAACAATAATAATAATAATAATAAACGTCTGTGCTTAAATTTAAAGGTAACTAGGTTAGAAATGACGATTATTGGAAAGGCGCGGGATGGAGAATTCTCATCCACTGGGGAAGAGACCAGAGGAACACCCAAAACAAAAAAAAACCAAACCTCTATCTGGATATCTTATTTTCAAAAATAAATAGATAAATAAATAAGGGTTATCAGTTTACCCCCTAAATTCTTTTAATTTGGCACCTTCCAACCTTGTAATTTGGTTTTTGAACCCATTCAGATCAGTTTTGGCAGGTTGAAAAAAAAAAAAATAGTATGTGTGGTTCACCGCTTCGAATCAAAAACAGTGTCAACTTGAATCAGCTTTGTTAAAATGTTTTTTCTTACAAAACTTGAATTACTACAGTGTTTTAATTTGAATCGATAATCTAAACTTCCTCTTATCTACTCAATCAAGCTTACTAGTTTGAATAATAATATATTTAGTTCACCTATTTAAACAAGAAAATTTTAGGTCGAACCATTTGTTATAATTTTTTCCTCACAAATTTTCAATTATTATAGTGTTTTTACTTCAAACCTATGATCTAAACTTTCTCCAACCCACTCAATCAATCCAAAATTAAAAGGAAAAAAAAATCAACCTACCAAAATAAAATTTGGGTTAGATACGTGGGTTGGGTGATTAGTATATTTACTCACCGGCATCAATGAGACTACTACTGCCACTATTCATACTTCAAGGTTTAAATGACCAAGGAGTTATTTTCAGGGTGAAATTGCCAAATTGAAAGAGTTTGAGGGTAAAAGGTGCCAATAAACTCCAGCAAAAAACAAAAAAAAAAGAGAGAGAGAGACAGATTTTGGGCTAGGAACGTCACTAGATCAAGGCCCAACGGCCCGGCCCACTGTTCACTATAGTCTCCACGGCGGAGTCGTCACTCTCACACGGCTCAGTCACCACCACCGGGAGCTTCGGACTCTGAGAGTCAGACGCACACTACGCACCATGCGCGATTTAGCAACTCAGTTGGCTAACGTGAGCTTCTTCTTCCTTCTAACCCCTGATTTTTCCTGAAATTCAGAATTTTTTTGTCTAATTTTTTTTCTTTAGAATAAGAACTTTTAATGATCCATTTGCAGTATTATTTGAGAAGAAACCCTGTACCTCTGCGCAGTGTTCAGCCACGACGAAATTTTTCATCCCTCAATGGAAAAGGTTTGTCGTTCTGAGATAATTGAAAAAATTGGAACTTTATGATTGCAATTAAAAGAAAATGAAATACTCTGTTTTTTTTTTTTTCTTCTGAGATAATTGAAGAAAATGTGAAATAAAATCATTTGCAGATGAAGTTGCTCTCGAACAAGATGCTGAAAGAAAAATAGGATGGCTGTTGAGATTGTTTTTTGCTGGGACTGCCACCTTTATTGGTTACCAGTTCTTTCCATATATGGGTCTGTACAGTTATTTATATAATCTTTTTTCTTTCAAGTATGTTAATTTTTTTTTTTTTTAAGCTTAGAAGATTGTTGTTGTATATAATGTAGGGGATAATTTAATACAGCAATCTGTATCACTTTAACATGTGAAGGATCCGCTGTTCAAGAGAATGGGAGCTTCAAGACTAGCCCGCTTTGCTATAGATGGTGACTTCTTCTTGTTTTTCTATTTCTCTGTGTGTGAAAAATGTTTATGAAAAGGAATATTTGATACTCACATATGATGAAATTGTAACTTGATATGTTGGAGTATATAAACGTGGACCAAACGGCAACTTTAATTTCATGGAACTTGAAATTTTTCGTGGCATGTATTATTGCACGTGAAGGAAAGGGAACACATATGGATCTAGTGTGTTTGGTTTTTATGATTGTTTTTAACAAAGCAGAAGAACACTAGGTAATGCCTCGGGTTTTCCTTGTTTGGTTTTTCAGTTGGTTCTGTTTGGTTTTAGATAAAAACTATTGGTCGTTGTTGGAGGAGCGGTGACATCAAGGTTCGTGAATATATCCGGGTTAGGTTGTTGCTATCTTGCCTTCCTAGTAGGGAGGAGAAATGGTGGTCTAATGAAATTGGATTGTGTGTAAAACAAGTAGTCATTTGTATTTGTCCAAAAAAAAAAAGAAGGAAGAGCTATGAAGGCTGATTGTAGTTTTTTCTTAACGAATTTTCAAGCTTAAGCCATGTTTAAGGATTCATATTTCTTTGTAATGTATATAAATTGCGTTATTTGTTTAATGTCTAGGTGAAAGAAGGATGAAAGTAGTGGAAATGAGCGGTGCTAAAGAGCTTTTAAATATGTTGGAGGGTGCTAAAGATGACCGCACTCGGAAGGAAGCTCTGAAGGCTCTTTCCGCCCTCTCACACTCAGGTCAGACTTTTAGTGTGTAGCTAGGGCCATATCTTTTTATACTAGCCTCGCTCCTGATTTCCTAAACTTGTTTTCTTTTATCGTACATCCACTTTAAACACTTAGAAATCGTATTAGATTTTCTAGAAGTATTTGTAAAAAGAATGACTAGCTTGTGCTACCATGCTTGTAGCACTCTCAGTTGGATTGGCTTGTGCATCGTACTGGTAATATGGTCTTTTACGTCCATTTTGGTCAGAGACAAACATACAAACTCCTGTACTCGTCAAGATGATTCTGTGTAAATTGATTCTAATTGTGAAATGAACTTAGTTTCAATCAAGCTTATCTTATTATCCATTATGCTTGTATTAGAATCAATTAACTTGAAAATTTTAATCAAGCTATTAAAACTTACCATATTATTCAATTATGTTTAGCTTAGAATATACGGCTTTAAAAGCCGTTATTTCAATTTTCTTTTCCATTTCCGTTTCTTGTATTACAGGTCAAGCTGCTGAAGCTTTACATAATGCTGGGGCGATCACTATCATCAGGTCTACTCCAGATTCCTTAGAGGATGTTGACGTGGGGAAATACAAGTCTAGCTTGTTGCAAAGATTCCAAGATCTGAAATATGATGTTTTACCGTGAGATAAACGGAAGAACTGATTTTTATGGTAGGTTACAAACACTACAAAGATTGCTAACCATCCTGACTCGGGTGCGTGAGGATGGGAGAGGAGTGCACAAACGCTAGAGTAAGCTTGGCATACAAACTCGTTTTCGCAAGGACATGCAATACGTCCATAGTGGTTGGCTGTTTCATTGTAATTTCTTCAATCTATGCCATCGAAAGAAAGCATTTTTACTTCAAGTAGATCACACTCGTCATCTTAAACAGGTACCTAAGTGGTTTAATATGATGTTTAGTTCACCGGTTTGAATTGATTTTGCTGCAGTATTTCTCTCACAGAATTTAAATTGCTATAACGTTTTCAATTTGAACTGACAGTTCAAGTCGGTGATTCAAACGCCTTATCATGGTTGATTCAAATGTCTTGACTAAAAATTAAATCCCCTCAAACGTAAAGCAAAAAATTCTGTTTCTTTGTCTGTGCTCAGTCACAAGTATGCATGTCAAATGCTTGTAAACATACTTATATTAACTTATAGCCATTTATATCACCTCCCGACTGACGCATGCATTTTTACATTCTGTCAGTATTCTAAATTATGTAACACGTTAGGAAGAGAATATGCCAGTATTCTATCCGGCTATATGGGGACAGTTTGAACCTCTGAGGTTAAGGTATATATTGTTTAATAGGCCATTTGAAAAAACGGTTGAAATTAACAGTTTTAGTTTAAAAACTGTAGCATACGAGAGCTTGATACTGTAATTTTTTTTTTTTATTGCAACATGTGAGTTTTACACTGTTAACTAATAGTTGAAACCGTTCTTCTAAACGTTCTATAAATCTGAAAATTAACAACATTAATTTATATATATATATATTTATGTTGATTTTTTAAGAAGAAAATTGAAGTTCTTAAAAGTTTCTATTCATAATACACTCTTGCATGTATCTGTAGGTAACTATATTGTATGTTTAATTGGGTAATTATACTTTGTTCTAAAATTTCTTCTGTTGTTTATTCGTGTTTTCCGTAAATGCTTCCAAGTACATTTAGAGCTTCATTAGTTTGTGTGTGTTTCGTACTTTTCTTCTTATACTGCTGTTTTTAAGCCACTCTTAGTGCTCCTTTTTTTCGGTGTCTTATTCTAATTTTGATCAAATCAAATTTTCCTATTCTGTCCTCCCTACTCTTTTGTTTCCCTTGTTACATTTCAAAACTGTACGTCGTTTTTTTTTTTTTTTTTTTCATATCTTATATATTGTGTTTTGTTTATCACTTTCTTTTGTCGTTTCCCAGGAATAAAGGATACAGTTGTTTGTCCACGGTTTATCGGTATCAATCGTTTCTCAAAATTTCGCTCTTTCGAGCTCCATTTTTTTTTTCACCGTATCAGAAATATTGTCGTTTCTCACCGAATGCTGTTTTCTTTTAACGTTTCGTTTCTATATCTTCCATTGCTCACAAGATATCTTCGTTTTCAGTTTTTGGTCTTTTATGAAATTGTCGTTTTCTATATTTTCTGTAGTGTATACGATACATTTGTTCATAAGTTTTTGTCGTTTTACAAAGTTGCAGTTTATTAACTATATACTGTTTTGCCTTCCGTTCTCATCGTAATTAAATTTTCTATGGTTTTAATTGTTGAGGTTTTTAGGGTCTTGTTGTTTATCAGCATTGCCGTCCATTCATCCTACGGTGTTTTCATTTGTTGTTGTCGTTTCTTTAATGTTATCGTTTATTCATCGTCTTTTTCTTCGTCCTCGTCGTTCAACTTTTGGTCGCTTGTTCTTGGGGTATTTTTTTTTTTTGTTTTTTGCCCCTCTCTTTTGTTTCAAGTTTCAACATAACTTCCTTATTTCAGGTCCTTCCCCTTTTCTCAAGATGTCGTTCTCAGAACTCTGTTGTTCTTACGTTGTCGTCGTTTATATCTGGTCATTGTCGTCATTCAAAAGTTGAGGGCACTGGGGTTTGTCTTGTTGGTGTCGTCGTTTATATCTTGTCGTTTCTTGTCATTATTATTTTTTTCTGTCGGTTTTAATCTGCCTTGCTCCTTTAGTAAGAAAACAATCTCACAAAAATTCTTTTTTTTAGGGTTAATGAGACATGTGGTATTTTTTTATTTGTAGAATTAAAATATGTCTGCATTTCATGAATATTCTTTATATGTCCCAATGCATATGTATGAAGACATTAATGACCATAATGATGATATTATTAGTTTTAATTTTTTTTAGAATAACTATAATATACGTATTTAAGATTTCAAATAGATTATGATATTATTTTATTTTAAAAAATCTCTAAAATTAGGATGTTTGTTGCTTAAATTCAAATTGGTATCTAAAATAACAATTTTAAAATTCCCTAAAAAGATGAAATTTTTTTATTGACAAGTTAGATTTACCGACAAATTAAAATTATGGTGTTATAATTAAATTAATGATATAATATTATTAAGTTTTTTTTACGTGTTTTATTGGTTATATAATTAATATATCATTAAGTTAATAATATGTAATGATAATGATAATGATACGTAATGACATTTATTTCTTAAAACTTCAAGTGAATGATATTTTCTGTTTTTTTGTGATATGTAATTAAATTAATGATATAGTATTTATCAAGTCTTTTGTGTATCTTATAGGTTATATAATTGTTACAATATTAAAAAAATGATATGTAATGATAATGATACTCAATGACATTCATTTTATTTTTTTAAGATTTCAAGTGATAATGATAATGCATTAATGTAATATGTTAAAACAAAAAATATACGTATATATTTTTCCCTAATTTAACTATTCAAAAAATAAGAAAATTTGTTATAAAAATTTAAATACATGATAATATTTAGTTAGAGGGTATTTTAGGGTTTTGAATATATGAAATTTTAAAAAAGGGACATATAAATGATATTTGCATAACGAAAATAGATATTAATTTACTCTTTAAAAAACAGACAGATTATGTAATTTTTACTTCTTTTTGGGAGAAAGAGGGATATAGCCCATTTTAATATAGAGAATTAAAATTAATAGCACATATTTTAGGAAAAGAAAATTAATAGCATGATTTTTATCAAAAAATTCAAAAATCCCTAATCTACCCATGTCTTCCTCGCCCTTCCCCCTTCTTGTGCAAGACTACAAACTAGGACTCCAATAGGCCACTCCATAATTGTCGTGGCCAGAAACGCCACAAACACACACGTTGGTCCTGTTGCTATCCTTGGAACGAGCCATCGAGGTTCCTTGACAAACTTTGCAGCGCAAGCTGGATGAACTCCGCCAGAGTCGAGCGAGGGACAAGCGTCATCATCGGGGATGCACAAGGAGCAGACGCTAGAGTCATGGGAGGAGCAAGCTTCGTCGCCAGAGCAACGCTCAGTGTAGGTGTCGTTGCCAGAGACGCATGGGGAGCAAACGTAGCAGTCAAGTGAGGAACAGGCTTCGTCGTCGAAACTACACCACTGGAGTCGCCCTTGTGGCTGGCAGAGTCGTCGAAGCTGGTAGAGAGAAGAGGAGGAGAGAGGATTGAGAAAGTGTGTTAGAGTTTTTTGTGAGAGTTTGAAGAAGATGATAGTAATTTTGAAATTTTACAATAGTTTGGACTATATGCTTTAATATTTTTTAAAAGTGTGCTATTTTCTTACATTAAAAATTATTATTGTATTGTTTGGTGCAATTTTTCTTTTTTTTTTAATGCCTGAGTTGTTTCCACGATTGAAAGATAGCCTTGAGTCCTAACCATGAGAGTGGAGAATTTTGTCTCTCTCTCACATGATTGAGATTCACTCTACAAGTTTTGTTCGACTAACACTCGTGCAATCACATGACCTTAATTCAATTATTTACATGGATGAAAATGGCTAACTGAGAAGTTTTGAGTATTTAGAGAATAGAGAAGTGATTTTTAAAGTTCAGTAAATAAAGTAAGAAAGTCCTCAAAATTTAAGGGCTATTGGTATTAATAATTTTTTCATTTCACATACGAATTCATGTCCTAAAGCTATTTTATCACATACAAAACCAAACCACCAAAAGAGAAATTGTTACTTGCTTGCCAACAGATTATATACATTTATCGAAATTGCAATTATACTTGTGACTACTGCCAAGACTATCATTGTTGTCGCCAGGATCCTATCCTTTCTTGTAGATATGCCATTAACATCCCTGTAAACAATTTCATAAAATAATAAATAAATAAATAAATAAATAAAATTTATGAATGTAACATAGTTTTCAAAGCAAAAGGAGATAGAGAATAAAATTACAAAATGGGTACCTGAGAGCAATACAGCCAGGAAATATAAAGGCAAGGCAAACAGCAGAAGTTGATCCCATAAACTGAAAAATATACCAAATATTTGGGAAGGCCATTGCAGCCAAGTATAAGAAGACCAATAAAACAAGTGAGATGATCACAAATCTTTTGGTGTCATTGGCCAAAAGGGGCTTCATTGGGAACAAAAACTCATCAATATTTGCCCTTAAAGAGAAGTTGAGCAGAGGAAAAACCAGCACAAGATGAAGGGCATAACTCAACCGAACTGCATCATTTAGCACGGAGCCCATTGCCGTACCAGAACTCTTGTCAAAATTCACGAGTATGTCTGGCATGATTGAGTCTCCAAACAAGAGGTACCCAAATAGGCCAATGGCCAAGTAGATTGCCCCGCAAAGCACGAGCGAAATCCGCACTGCTTTATTCATGTCCGATGGCTTCACGAGCTCAAAACCAATTGGATGAACTGTGAGGCATTGTCGTGGTTCAATATTAGGCATTGGCTAAAAAAAAAATGACACAAAATTTGTGATGTTTTGTTTCTGAATTCTGAAATCTTACCATTGAAATGGAAAGTGAAGGCTGTGACAATGACTGGGACAGCAGTGAAGAGATCAAAGAAAGATGTTTGTTGGTCCAATTGAGGAATTAGTCTTGGGTTCTTGGTTTTGCCTTGAACTAAAGCTATTATTGCCGTCACAGAACATATTCCAACAAAGACAACAGCAAGGAGAACTGATATGGCCGAGCTGAACTTCAATGATTCTATAAAAAAAAAAAAAAATAGTAATGATAAATTAATTAATCAATAAAAAGGGCCAAAACCCATTTGACAGAACATGGAAAATATCAGAAAAAGACAGTTTTGTGCCTTCAAAGTTTTGCCGTACGCGGTGCAACCAAACTCAGAGTAGTAAAAAACGACATAGTTTTATGAGAAGTACTGACCTACACGTCGGAGTAAAACCAACGGAAGCATGATGAAAACGACAGTGAATAAGATGGAGAATTCACGCGAGTTCCACCAATGGATCCCAAACCATTCTTGCAAAACTCCCAAGTGTCCACTTCCTTCAGGCTTACTTCCAGAAAGAACATCCCCTTAAAAGATCCAAACAAAAAAAAAATCCACATGACCAAGTCAATTTGTTAAGAAAAAAGATTCAGTGTCTCATATTAATTGCCAAAAAAAAAAAAAAGAGGTGCAAAACTTTGGGGGACAATAGAGGGATGGTGGGACAAAAGTAGTAAATAGAAAAGCCAGCAAAATCAAACATCTGAAATAATTGGTTGTTGAACAAAGGGACGCAATTTACTATTTAAGATCAAAAGTTGTACTAAAATATCGACAAAAATCAAAGACAAGGAAATTTACAGAATTATTAGCTTACCGATTATAATAAGGTACATGATCAAGCCGCCAAGATTGGTGATCATGACACATAGTTGTATGGCCACGGATCCCACCTGTCCAAAGGACTCCTTCATGACGCCGGCGTAAGTGGTAGCGTCGCCGGAGTGCGTGAACCTCATCAAAAACTCTACTGAAATTTCCACTAACAAGCCAACGATCACAATCAGCACAAAAGCTGGTATTACGCCTAGGACTTTGAATGTTGCCGGAATTGACATGATTCCGGCACCAATTATGCTTGTAGCCACGTTGAACACCGCCCCCGATATCGACGCGGTCTGCCTCTTGCCGCGGCTCAGAAGGAGCGGCGCATGTGGTCCAATCCCCAGCGACATCCCGGCGTTGATGAAATGCTCTGGACTGGCTGGTTGAGAGGTT
This sequence comes from Artocarpus heterophyllus, assembly GCA_025403435.1. Classification (NCBI taxonomy): domain Eukaryota; kingdom Viridiplantae; phylum Streptophyta; class Magnoliopsida; order Rosales; family Moraceae; genus Artocarpus; species Artocarpus heterophyllus. Next base: position 6,668,102 of record CM046353.1, read on the forward strand.
GTGGTTGGAGTTGTCCTGTTGCACATAATTATACTTTATAAATCGGGAATTAAAACACACATTGGGTTGCTGTCAAGTGGTTTATTTACCAAAATGTCCATTTATAATTATAGGCAATCATTGTAGGACACCTTGGATCGAGGTGGTAAATTTGTAAACACGATGTCGTTATACAGATTTGGTTGTGTCAAAAAACAGAGAAGGAAAAATGTGTCGGGACCAAAAATTGGCTAATATGACCGTTGTTTTAAACTACTAGGAAAAATTATATTTGGTTGGAAAATAGTGAAATTTGGCTCCTTCTTAACCACCTAAAATTACCATGCAGTAGATCTTAAGGCTAAATCTAATCTTTAGATTCAAGTAAAAATCGATTCATCTTTTACCGATTTCTTTCTTTGGCATCCTTTACCATGGAGGTTCAAGAGTAACAAAATCGTAGAAGGAAAAAAAAAATAAAATTGAACAATCACAAATAATTTATAACGATTCGCCCAATATAACAGCTATATCCACTTTAAATCTTTCGGTAATTTTACTAATTACCGTGATAGAAAAGAAAAGAGAGACTGATTATAAGGGAAACTACACCACACATGCACCTCTCGGACTCTCTGTTTATTTCTCTAATCCTCATCTTTAAAGTCGACACTTCCGAATATAAATATACTTAAGAACACTAACTGATTCGTGTCTTGAGTATGAGCAAAATTAATAATTAGACTCCAAATCTTTATATACAATGGATCTAAATTACCAAAAAAAAAAAAGAAAAAGACGATGTAAGGCGGCTTAACCTAATGCAAAAACTTGGACGAAATATAGACCAAATAAATAACTAAAACCAAAGTCTACCTAACAAATGTATTAGACTCATGTTAAATGTGTTTTTTTGTCTTTTCTTCCCAAGACACAAATGACTCATAAACATGAAAAAAAAAAATGTTTCATTCCAAAAAAAAACAAAAAAACAAAATGATAGCTACAACGAGTCATATGTATAGAATAGACTCCACTTGTGTCCGAAAAGACTTGAATAATGAGAGGACAGAGACTGGGGCCGGCAATTCAGGAGTAGCAAACAAAAGGAAACTAGTGATGATGAAGAGTTGGTGGAATTTCCTTTAGCTTTGAATTTAGATGGGGACACAACAATTTATCACCTATTAGCGAAAGAAATGCTTTTCGATAAGGATAAGAGTCGTTATAAATCATGATCAGGAGCAGCATTATTGAAGGTCTAAGATCAAACCTGCATTGGTCCCCACATGGACATTTCATATATTTAATGCAAAGGAAAGCAATCTTTTTAAAAAAAAAAAAAAAAACTAAATAAATAAATTGTATAGAAATAGACCTACAAGATCTTGAGCCAGCCGCGGGTAATATCCGCATAAATGTGTACATTTAGAAGAGTCTTCGATTCGGTATCAGATGTAACTTTCTTTGAATGTAACTTTATTCATGCGTTTATGTAATTCTCAAATTGCTCGTTGTAACATGTGTAATATTATAAGTTATATTTTAACAAATTGAGTATTACAAGATTTCCTAAACAGAGTTATATTATTGATCTTAAAGAGTTACAGACACCAGACTGAATTTAAGCAAAAACGTATTTAGTTATGATCAAACAGTTCCATATCACTACCACTTGTCTCTTCTTTTTTTATAGTATTCTTGGTAATCAATTGAGTTGTTTTTAATGCTTTATATAGAGGACTAGTCCTAGGAATTTAAATGTTTGTAAGGTTATTGCTAAGAAGGATATGCAGATATAAATTAATACTAGTATTTGAGGTATGGTGATGGTCTTGTTTGTAGGGATCCGCACATATCCTTGGAGGATCAAAGGAGTGAGTTGGCCGAGTGATTGATTGTTGGAACTCTTACCTTTCTAACTCCCTCTCCGTCTTAATTGCACATTTGAGTGGACAAAATTGAACATAAACTATATAATAAATTGAGAGTGAATAATTTCTTAATTACTTATTCGTCATGTCATCTGAACTTACTTACTTGAATAGAAACTAAATGTTAAAACTATTCGAGCGGTTCAATGAGTCAAATTTAATTGGAGATACAGCCAATAGGACTATTAAAAATCAGATAACAACTCTTCATTCTTTTTTTTTAAAAAAAAGCTCTGAAAATTCCGAGGATCATCAAATTTGTTGAACATACTTTCGGTCACAAAATAATACAGATAACTTTTCATTGATTGAAGGGTAAACATAGGTATATATTAATCAGATTTTCTGGCTCAAAAACCGAGACCTAAAATTCATGAAAATTTGCGTAAACATAGCTATGGAATATTTACACTAAAAAGAATATTGGAGAATTTATTATCTATGGGCCAGTTTTGATTTTAACTAGTGCAAATTGGTTGATATTGCAATTGAGCTGCTCATAACTGCCAAAAGGATCACCAACGTAGCCACAATCTTGTCCCTTGTTGTTGATATTCCATACACATCCCTGCCCAAAAATTCAACAATATATGTTCAAGTTTTTGGCCTCAAAAATACAAAAAACCTTAGAGGCCAAAAAAAAAAATGTAGCAGATTGTACATACCTAAGAATAATAGCTCCAGGAAATATGAATGAGAGGCAAACTAAAGTCGTATTTCCCTTGAACTGAAAAAAGTTTCCGTATGCAACAAAGAGGAATGCCAAAATCAGGGACACAAATCTTGGTGTGTCCGAGGCCAAACTAGGCTTGTTTGGGAAAACGATTTCGTCGATGTTGGCCCTCAAGGTGAAGTTCATGGTGGGAAACACTAGCAAAAGGTGAATTGCATTGCTTAACCGAACAATGTTATTGAGCAATTGACCAATTGTGGAATCGGCACTCTGGTCGAAGTTCACTAGCATATTGGCCACGATCGAGTCACCGAACAAGAGGTAGCCAGTCGCGAAGTAAATGTCAACGCAGATGACTAGGGAAATCCCACCCGATGAGCTGATTCTGGGAGTAGCTTTTGCCAAGCTAAGCTCTAATTAGATGAACAGCATTTCATTCACACACAAATCTTTCTCATGTCTTAAATTTTCTAGCATTCATATGAGAATTACATTCTCAAATCTCACCAACTAGGTTTTGTTGAAATTGTAGTGGCACCCCAGAAACATTTTTATCAATAGCCCTTGGAAATTGGAATAAAGTTATAGTTATATAGAATGTCTAGAAATATGGTTAAAATTAAAACTTTTTAATTGAAAACTGTAACATATGAGAGTTTTATATTATAGTTTATTTTTTTTCTAAAACTATAACATATAAGTATTTTAGCTACAGCAATCAAAAGTTTTATTAAAACTGATTTTACTAAACATTTTGTAGAGTTGGACAGAAAACTGCTTTGTTGACTGCTAAAATTTTATTCAATGAGTGCAATACCCTTGAGATGTCACATCTAATAGAATCACTACTAATAGATATGTCACATCTTTTTTTTTTTTTTTGTACAAATCTTTTTAGTAGATTTCTCATGTGTAAGTCTCCTTCAAATTGGCTTTCATATTATATGTTAGAGTGTGATAATTCAAATTTTATTTTATCAGATTTAAAAAGTTTAAGATGTCATATTTATAGTGAAATTATAATTATGGGAATTTTTTGGTAGTCTGTAGTGGTAGTAGAGGAATCGAGCCTAGCAGCCCAATCCTGTTATGGACATATTGTGTTAGGATTGTACTACTATATATATATGTATTATTTTAACTCGTTTTTTTTGTACCAATTTTCAAAGTAGCGTGGATTTGTTTCTTCTTTATCCGTGATTTTTTTCCTATCTAAAGTTTTCTATGTAAATCTATGCGTTTTATGTTCTTTCTTTTTCTCTATTTTCTAACATTATACATGCCCTATGAAGAATATACAGAAATTTTAGGACTAAATTTCTGCACTGCAAAAGACAACCTTTTATCGTTAGATTGATATTAACTATAAAACTTTAAAGAGATATAACCGAATAATAATTTTATTTGCCTCTAATCGCGCAAAAAAGACTTCTAGCCATTACTGTGACATAACAAGTCACCAATGCAAGAGCAGTGCTATTTCAAATGATTTTTTGACTAATTAGTCTCTTTCTAATCGACTTTTTTTTTTTCTTAAAAAAGAAAGAAAGAAAAAAAAAACCAGATTTCCCATGTTGTGTCACCAATATGTAAAATGTTCGTTCAAGGAACAATGAATATCTTATATCTCCAAGACCCCAATATAAGTTATTTGGAATGAGAAGTTTCATGGCAGGATGAGACCACAAAAAATCAGATTATGGTCTAATATGTTGAGAATTAGTTCAAAGCTTCAATCGGAATGATGTAACACACCACCATCTTTTTTAATCTTTATAATGAAAAAAAATATGGATTTTCACTTAGCCACTTATGGATTGTATATCATTTTTGTCTTTCATGGTGGTTCAGATGTTGAGCAATGCGCCGGCGAATGATGCACTGCCAGAATTTTGTGCCTATAAGGAATTATCATGGTGGTCTAGCAGTGAAGCAGCCACTCCAGCCTCATTCTAGTTCTCAAGCTGAATCTTCCTTGTTAAAAATCAAAGCAATAAGCAACAAGAAATAGAGAGAAAATTACACACAAGATTTACGTGAAAAAACCCTAATAAAGGGTGAAAAAACCACGGGCAGAGGAGAAGCACTCCACTAATCACAAAACAGAAATTGCAACGGTGTTTAGAGTGCTCAAATATAGAAATTCACTCACTCAATCACTCACAAACTCACAAGACTGAGTTCTCTGTATCACTCTCAACACTATGATCTCTATGAAATTTTGTGACTTTTGTAACTTTCTAATGTGACTCACTAAACTATGGAGAATATGATGTATTTATATGTATGAGGACTCAAACCCTAGCCCAAAATAACCCAATAACACGTAAAAATGTAAAATACATGATCATGCCGCATTAGAGCGCCGCGGCGCTGTTTTCTAGCGCCGCAACGCTGGTTTTCCTAAATTAGAGCGTCGCGGTACTGCTTTCAAGCGCCGCAGCACTAGATTGTAGCACCGCGGACATGCTTTCAAGAGCCACGACGCTGCCTTACTGCCAAAGGATTTGTGACACCCGTTATTCTCCTAACGGGTATTGAGGTAATTAAATTAATTTTTAGTGTATAAAAAAAAAATTGCTTCATTTAAATTTATTTTATAATATTTATTTTTATCTATTTTTAAATTTTCTAAAATTCTCCTATATTTATTTAGTATGATTACTAAAAAGCCTTAGAACTTCTAATAAATCTCAAAAATGTCATATTGGCATTATGTGTGTTAAAGTCTTTAGATGAGACATAAGGATATCTTTTCCAACTACTCTTGACCCTCATTTTCTTTATTTCCTCCGTGACATGCTTCAACATGTCTCCTCTATAATTGTTTCTATCACTTCTCTTCAAAGACTTCATCTTTTCTTCCTTTCTCTTCCACGGTTCCCACACTCTTCTTCTCATTTCTTTGCTGAAGCAAAATACTTAGAGAACTTCTTCAAGGCAGCCATAAAAATCAGCTACCATCACCTCCATTTGAGCAAGAATTTCAGTCATACCGAAGTAAAGGAACCTGTTTTGAAGCCATTTCAAGCTTCCAACTAACCATAATCCGAGGTTAGAATCTTATGAACAAATTTAGTCTTTCATTTATAAATTTTCTTTTATACTAAAGGATTATTCAAATTTGCGTTCTTAAACCTAAGTATATGTTTGTTGCTATTTTGGAGCATATGTATGAAGTCTAAGTGTATATGCCCTAGACAGAAAATTTATATTGTTAAACTTTGTAATACCTCTATGGGCAGTGGTTATTTCTTGAAATTCTAAGATTAAATTAAAATGAATTTTATGAATGTAGTTGTATATTGTGCTTTAGTTTTAATTGTCCTTATGCACGCCTTAGGATCAAGGGAGTATGGAGCTAACGTTAACTGATTCCATGATTAAGAGACTGTTGATAAGCTTGAAAGGTAGGGATTCTATTACTCATCTTTTGTGAGGTTTTTATAGAATTAAAATTGATTGTTTTGCCGCAATATATATATATCTATGTTGAACTGATATTATATGAGTATCACATATGAAACTATGACATGGACTCATCTTGTATTGTACGGCGAGGAACATAATGAATTGACACATGTTATAAATTGAGAAGCATGGTTAGGAAAACTAACTCTATTGATAATGATTTAATATAGAGAAATTGTGAGACATGAAAAGGGCGACGGTTACGTCCTTGGGCATGAATACCCTAAAAGGTAAAATAGGGGGAAGGTGATGACGCTTCCTTGGGTTGAAAGTCCCAGAACACACTGTACAGGAATTGATTTGGTGAGGACTCGGGGCTTGATGTCCCCTCACCGGAACACCCTTGGAATGTTTATAGGGTGATCAAGTGCGCCCATTTGGGTTTCGATGAGTTGAGTGATACTCAATTTAACATGGATACCTAGGAACAATGATGATTGGTAATATTTGTATAAATGTGTAATTATGACACTTGGTAATGATTAACTACGGTATCCATAAGATGTGATCATAATAAACCTCATAATCTGGAATATGATGTAACTTACTAACCATGCAGATTTTAATGTGGTAATGATAGAGGTGAGTAATGGCTTTCTCTACTGAGCATAGTGTTGCTCATTCCCTTATGTTTATATCTTTTCAGGACTCACTAAGTGTAAGGTGGCTACGAGAAATATAGTTGAGGAAGTGATGTAGCTATATTACATTGGGACTGCTTCAATCGTTGAGAATGTTCTTCATGATAATGTAAGCATCAATTGTTACTTTCTGTGACTGTATTACAATGTGTTGAGGGTTAAAATGATGATGACAACAGTTTATATTATTAAATTTAAGGTGCTACATTTAAAACTGTGGTTTATTTATCGTTTATATTTTTATTTTTGAGTTGAGAGTTTTCATTTAAGTCCCGGGCAAATTTTATTTTTAAGGTTTTACTTTTATTATTTATTTTTATTTTATCTCATTAAAAACTGTTAACCCCCATATAGGGGCGTTACAGAATTTTTGGTATCAGAGCCTAGGTTCGGTTAACCTAGGGAGTGTAGCACCACTTTAAAAAAATATATTTTTGAGATGGTTTTGAAGCTGAATTTTTATTGTCATCATCAAAATGAACCTTCACATTGATTTATACAGTCTAGAAGGATGTAACATGGAAAGGCCATAGAATGAAAATATCAATAGTTATATGAGTACAATAATTATATGGAATGAGTTTATAAGTAGATTGCTTATGAGAGATTCGTATAATATTAGGATCTATAAGCATATCTAATTCGTATAAACGATGAGAAATTCGTGTAGATACGAGGATTTAATAGCCTTTTGTCTCGTGAAAAACAATAAGAAATATAAGGCTTGATTTATTGATTTTAAAGTTTGACATAGATATGCCAAATTTTTCGTAATTGATTCAAACCTAAGTAATGATTATGTGTGGATTCGATGGAGCACATAAGTGTCAATGTCTTTTCTTAAAAGTTCTATATATTTGAGGAATATGATATAAGTTGGGAATCATGGTATTGAATCTTGAGAGAGATAAATGTTAGACTTTTGGTCTGTTGAGACTGTGTAAAGTCTAGAATGAATGAATCTCAAAATTGGAATATTTCGTTACGTACATTGTATTTAAGTGTATCAGTGAATCTTTTGGTTACCTAAGGTTTTGTTATATGAGGAAATTATATATTGTATGAGTAGAATTGTGGGGATTGTAGATGTTCTTAAGTAGTAACATCTAGTGTCTTTGTTCATTGATATGGTCTACGTTGAAAGACGTAAATCGTATTGATTTCAAGGTTAGTCACATTCTAAACCCTTGGTAGCAATGATGATGAATCCATTGATAGATGTTGAGTATTATCAATAACATATGGGTGTATGCATTGTTCAATAAGGTTTTGATTAAAACAAAATTATTCGAGTTGCTGGAAGATTATGTTGTTATGAAATGATTTTAAATATCATTCAGGAAGATCCTTGTTGTCGTTAAATTAGATTTGTTGTTCATAATTAACTTTATCTATAGTGGGCTTTGAATTGGGTTTAAGATTCATACGAATTGGTTTTCAATTTTATGTTTGTTATTTAACTTGTTCTAAATGTGTTAAGGCCCGAAACAACCTGACCATTTTCAACTTAGAACATTTGGGCCTAGTTCAAATCCTAAATCAGTTTGATGCACACTGTCTCTCCCACGTGGTCTCTATACGTGTCATATACAGTGGTTTAATTATTGTTTACATATACGTTTACTGTACATAAGAGCTTATTTCTCCGAGTTCACTTTTTCTCTCTTAATTTGTTATTTTCTCTCTAAATCGCAAATCCTTTTCTTTCTCATTAAAAATTCTTCTTTTCCTCCAAAAGAAGAAGGAATTCTAAGATTCTGCAATTTACTATCTTAATTTTTCCTTTCTATTTACTCTTCTTTCATCTCATCATGGACCCAAAGTACCAACATCTGAGAAAGTATTTTCCATCACTCTCCCAAAAGATTCTCAGAAAGAAATACAAGGCTAGAATTACTCGGTTGTGGATTCTTATGCATTTTGGCATCCCTTGTGATGTGAGAATGTTAATAGAGGGGAAAATCCGTCCGAGTGACTTTAGTCAAGATGTCGGTTTACCAGGAACAGGTACCAGTCGTAGTGCAATGAAAAGAAGAGCTCGTGCCATCGTGGTCACTTGTAACAAATGTGGAAGACAAAATTGTAACGGTAAATGTACTTCACCTGGTTATATGTCTACGAATAGAGAGGATAAAATAAGGTTTTGTAGGGATGGACTTTCAAAGGAGAACTTGGATAGCATCCATCCTCCTCTCCACGGTCACCCTAGTGGATATGTTCAAGGAGCTATTTTTAAACTCTGGCCTAAATTTTATACAGAAAGACAACGCCTCAGGAATATGGTATTTTTAGATCCTGTTTGCCAAGCCATAAGAAAACTGGATGGGGAATAAGTCATCGTTCTATAAAGGTTATTTAGTCTTTACTTATTTGAAGCAGTTTTAGCTGATGTTCAACAGTTTGTGTTTTTCTTTTACTCAGAATATTTGCTTTTGTGTTTGAAATAATTGTGATTATTAGATTGATACAGTAAGTGTTAATATCTTATTTAATTTATGATTTTCTTAAATATATATATAATAAAATATATTATCTTATCAGACACGTTACATACGGTACAGTAATATGTTTGAATTTTGAAAAGCTTATCCAGATATTTCAAGATTTGTGTCTCAAATTTCAAAAGTTCTACAGTATTTGTCGTTTATATTAAATTTCTCGACTTGGTGTATATTTGTCAAAAAGTCTACAGTTGTGTCATGAGGGTCTTCTGTCGAATTGTTCTCAATTGTCAAAAGTTATACAATTAGAGTCTAATCTTTTTCAAAAAGTGAATCAGATTTTCTGTAAACTATCAATCACCTTATCTTACTTTCTTATCCGCACAAGATTTTGTTTAAATCTTTGGATTACCTTTTCATTTCCTACTCGTCTATCTCTTTAGCCCTTTTTGTATATTTCTCATCTTTAAAATCTCATGTAGAACCCGAAGTCTAAGTGGAGCAGACATTAAGCAACCACTTCTATAAACCAAATATGTCTACCTCCCAGTCCACGAAGAAAATAAAGAATGTCTGTGTCTTTTGTGGTTCCAGCCTTGGAAAAGATAAAGCTTATTTAGAAGCTGCAAATCACTTAGGGCAAGTCCTAGCACGCAAGAAGATTAACATAATCTATGGGGGTGGTAGTATAAAAATGATGGTAAATATGGCACTAGCAGCTAGGTCTAGCGACGCTACTGATGTAAGAATTTGGCCTCATATTCCAGTTGAAGGAAACCTTTGTAAGGAAGCCATAGGTAAGGGAGAAGGAGTCAGGAGTATCCCTAGAAATTTTAAAGACATAATCTATAATTCTGATGCTTTTATAGCATTACCTGGTGGTCTAGGTACTCTTGAGGAAATATTTATAGTTGCTTGTGGGCAATTGTTGGGCTTTTATTCCAAACCTTTGGGACTGCTGAATGTAAAGGGTTTTTATGACGGTCTTTTGAAATTTCTAGATTACGCTGTGGAAGAAAACATCACTACAGAATCGGAGAGACAAATCTTTGTCACTGCTTCAACAGCTGAGGAATTGATAGATAAAATGCAAATCATACATCCAGAATCCGACACTGCAACATCCAAGCTTGAATGGGAAAGGGAAAGCCGGGAGCGGCCAATTGATTTGAATCTCCATCTGTAATCTTTTTGTTTTATCTTTGGCATGTATGCATGTGTGTCCGTATTTCGTGTGTTACGAATAACCGTTTGCCTTGTATTCTGTGTTTCTTGTGGTACGTTGTTGTTCAATCTTTTAGATTCATTGAGCCTAATGCCGGGATGGCTGGATACGGAGTACTTGATGCTCTCGAAACGCATCCTTCTTAAGGTCCGATCTTTTGTTTATCGATGTTTTTGTATCCTCTAAGCATGCATGATATGGATAGCTGGTATACGGAGTGCCTTGTACTCTCGAAACGTATCCGTATTATGTTTGTAATGTGTAATATTCTGTTAATATTATGTGGAAGTACCAGAGTCAGTTATGGGGATATTCCATATGAAATATGAGTATATTATTTGGATTGAATGTTTGTGTCATGAGGATAGCTGTTTAATGAAAAATATGTCGGGTATGTTTGCAACTCTGAGATTCCGTTTAATATCTCTATGAATAAGTTTAATGTATGGTTTTGAATATAAGTGTTTGTGATATATGTTTTATGATTATGTTTTAGTTTATTAGTTGAGGTATGAAATCAAATATATTTGACTTTTCCTTACTCAAAAAGGAAAAGGAACCTAAAGATGAAGTATATAAAATTTCTCTGGCAATCTCCTTAAATGTGATTGTAAATCACAGTCCATGGACAATGAAGGACTGGAATCATGGTATGGTCAATATGTATGCCTGATCAGATTCTTAGACTATTATACGGTGTTACAAGTTGAAACTTGTCAGAAATACTCTCATTGAGGGATTTAGAATTTAGAGTAAGATTTATTATGCAAGTAAATAAGTGGAGTTACGATAACTTAAATTTGGAGGACAAAGAACATTAACGGTTTAGACTCAGAATTGGAATCATAGTGGAATCATAATTTTTACTAGTATTACTAGAATTGAAATTTCGAGGACGAAATTTCTTTAAGGGGGGTAGAGCTGTGACACCCGTTATTCTCCTAACGGGTATTGAGGTAATTAAATTAATTTTTAGTGTATAAAAAAAAATTGCTTCATTTAAATTTATTTTATAATATTTATTTTTATCTATTTTTAAATTTTCTAAAATTCTCCTATATTTATTTAGTATGATTACTAAAAAGCCTTAGAACTTCTAATAAATCTCAAAAATGTCATATTGGCATTATGTGTGTTAAAGTCTTTAGATGAGACATAAGGATATCTTTTCCAACTACTCTTGACCCTCATTTTCTTTATTTCCTCCGTGACATGCTTCAACATGTCTCCTCTATAATTGTTTCTATCACTTCTCTTCAAAGACTTCATCTTTTCTTCCTTTCTCTTCCACGGTTCCCACACTCTTCTTCTCATTTCTTTGCTGAAGCAAAATACTTAGAGAACTTCTTCAAGGCAGCCATAAAAATCAGCTACCATCACCTCCATTTGAGCAAGAATTTCAGTCATACCGAAGTAAAGGAACCTGTTTTGAAGCCATTTCAAGCTTCCAACTAACCATAATCCGAGGTTAGAATCTTATGAACAAATTTAGTCTTTCATTTATAAATTTTCTTTTATACTAAAGGATTATTCAAATTTGCGTTCTTAAACCTAAGTATATGTTTGTTGCTATTTTGGAGCATATGTATGAAGTCTAAGTGTATATGCCCTAGACAGAAAATTTATATTGTTAAACTTTGTAATACCTCTATGGGCAGTGGTTATTTCTTGAAATTCTAAGATTAAATTAAAATGAATTTTATGAATGTAGTTGTATATTGTGCTTTAGTTTTAATTGTCCTTATGCACGCCTTAGGATCAAGGGAGTATGGAGCTAACGTTAACTGATTCCATGATTAAGAGACTGTTGATAAGCTTGAAAGGTAGGGATTCTATTACTCATCTTTTGTGAGGTTTTTATAGAATTAAAATTGATTGTTTTGCCGCAATATATATATATCTATGTTGAACTGATATTATATGAGTATCACATATGAAACTATGACATGGACTCATCTTGTATTGTACGGCGAGGAACATAATGAATTGACACATGTTATAAATTGAGAAGCATGGTTAGGAAAACTAACTCTATTGATAATGATTTAATATAGAGAAATTGTGAGACATGAAAAGGGCGACGGTTACGTCCTTGGGTATGAATACCCTAAAAGGTAAAATAGGGGGAAGGTGATGACGCTTCCTTGGGTTGAAAGTCCCAGAACACACTGTACAGGAATTGATTTGGTGAGGACTCGGGGCTTGATGTCCCCTCACCGGAACACCCTTGGAATGTTTATAGGGTGATCAAGTGCGCCCATTTGGGTTTCGATGAGTTGAGTGATACTCAATTTAACATGGATACCTAGGAACAATGATGATTGGTAATATTTGTATAAATGTGTAATTATGACACTTGGTAATGATTAACTACGGTATCCATAAGATGTGATCATAATAAACCTCATAATCTGGAATATGATGTAACTTACTAACCATGCAGATTTTAATGTGGTAATGATAGAGGTGAGTAATGGCTTTCTCTACTGAGCATAGTGTTGCTCATTCCCTTATGTTTATATCTTTTCAGGACTCACTAAGTGTAAGGTGGCTACGAGAAATATAGTTGAGGAAGTGATGTAGCTATATTACATTGGGACTGCTTCAATCGTTGAGAATGTTCTTCATGATAATGTAAGCATCAATTGTTACTTTCTGTGACTGTATTACAATGTGTTGAGGGTTAAAATGATGATGACAACAGTTTATATTATTAAATTTAAGGTGCTACATTTAAAACTGTGGTTTATTTATCGTTTATATTTTTATTTTTGAGTTGAGAGTTTTCATTTAAGTCCCGGGCAAATTTTATTTTTAAGGTTTTACTTTTATTATTTATTTTTATTTTATCTCATTAAAAACTGTTAACCCCCATATAGGGGCGTTACAGGATTTGAGGGTTTTTGGGTCACAAAATAACAATCTCCACCTTGACACAAAATCCACCATAAAGAACTGCAACATGTGATTAACTGAATTCTCCACCTCTTCCACAAAGCCCTAACGGGCAACTAACCGACATGAGCATGAACTCCAACCAAGTTCAAGCAATGCTTAAACTTAGCTGTAGGTAACGACTTAGTCATCATATCTGCAGGATTATCATGTGTACTGATTTTGCTCACAACAATATCACCACGAGCAACAATATCACGAACAAAGTGATAACGAACATCAATGTGCTTCGTCCTCTCATGAAACATTTGATCTTTAGTGAGAAAAATAGCACTCTGACTGTCACACATCACCACAGAAATCTTCAAATCTTCACTGAGTTCTCCAAATAGGCCTTTCAACCAAATAGCTTCTTTGAAAGCCTCTGTAATAGCACAACCACCAACTGTAAACACATACCCAGTAAGTGTAAACACATACCCAGTAGTAGACAAAGCAACAGTAGCTTGCAAGGTAGCCTTCCAACTGATAGCACAACCACCAACTGTAAACACATACCCAGTAAATGACCTCCTCTTATCCAAGTTAAACTCTTTATTACTGTTTACATTGTAAATTTGCTATTTATTACAAATATTTTTAAAACTTACTATTTACTTTAAAAAAAGTTTTAAAAATGGTTATTTTCCTCATTCTATTTTCATTTTATGAGGTTAAAAACATGTTACTCACGAAATAATGGGCCTTAGACTTATAAATTAATTATTTAATCAGACTGAGAATTATTATTTGGCAAGTAACGTTGTTTTAATCTATAAAATTACACATGAAGTGTTCAGATCAAATATATAGCGAGAAAGCTGCCCTTCACATTCAAGACGGAAGGTATTGGAACAAGAGACATTCCCGTGAAAAATTTATTACCCTTATGATGTAATGATAATTAGCTTTGCATTTTGAAACACAAAAACACATTGAAGAATAAGTAAAATAAATATGATATTTATTTAAGGCCAATAAAGTATCTGCAAAAATTGGGTTGTAATGGCGGTGAGAAAATACATAATTAAATTCATTGAACCGTCAACATTCCACTGCCGCTTGGATTCTAAGTTCTGAATTAGGGATTATGACAAAAACTTCTTTTTAATCGTGATGCAAAACTATTTTATTGTAATTATATATCATGTGTTTTAAAACATATGAGCCATGATATTCCATGTGTTTTTAATTGTCACGTGGAATTGTGTCCTTGTATGCAAGTAAAACTTTACTCGCATAATTGTGTGAATCACGTTTCTCCCACCAAGATGAATCACATTTTATGGTGAGCATTTATTTATATGCACTGGTGGTATTTATACTTCATATTACAAAATTATTCATATTATTTGTTGGTTGTATAAAACTTATCTTTAATTAAAAAAAAAAAACACATTTGTTCTGGTCCTTTAATCTGCTCAACATTGGAGGTATAATACTAGTTCCCAGTTTGTTGGCTTCTAAAATCGTCATTGTAAAGGGGTGTTTGGAACTTGAATTTTAACTCATCAGTTACAACAATAAACATGATAACGTTCTCAACATCTACAGTAAAAAGTAAAAAAGTTGTTATGATGTAAAGCTCTCATATGTTACAATTCTTAAACTTAAAATGTTAGTTACAACTAAAGTTTTAAATAGAAGCTAATTATATGCATTGCTTATTCCTTGTTACAATATCAAAATCCAGGGATATTTTTATCCTTATATGTTGAGTGTTTAAGAAGAAGGTGGGGAACTTGTGCACTATTATGATATTGTCAGCCGCGAGAACCTTTTTCCCTTGGACTACAAGACACTTCAGAGGATAACACACCTCATTTTATCAAAATAAAAAAGCAGAGCTTAGTCACCTAGAGCTAGATAATCACTAGTAGAAAAGCAAAGAAGTTGAAAAAAAAAAAAAACTACTTTTAATCTGGAAGAAAAAAATAGAATTTATGATAGGACATATATATATATATATATATATAAAAGACAAGCTTTAACCGTCGAATCACATTAAAAATATATCAAATTAAAAAATAATGATTTAACAAAGTTAATGACTATTTAACAATTTAAAATTCCGTCCCACTAATGCCATAAAATTCTTTGAACGAGAAGCAAGGTTTTTTTTTTTTTTTTTTTTTCTCTTTCTCTCTTTTCTTTTTCTTTTCCTCGCCGAAGAAAACCATAATGCCCCTTCTCTAGTGGAAAACCAGTTTATATATAGAAAATTATTACGTAATTAGAGTAAATTAGATGGTATGTGTGTGTATATATATGTATTTTACTACCACTATTATACCACCTATTTTGTCTTTATTTAATTCATACTTTTTTTTGTTAAAAAAGAGCAAAATACTGTTAAATAACACTTATTTGTTTATCTTTAGTTTAAAATGTTTATGATTAATTATGTCATTATCTTTTTAGAGATAATATATTTTAAACATTCTGGTAAAAGTATTGTAAAAGTATTATGATTAGGAAATACAAGTGGCATCTCTAAATATTATCTGTTTTTTTAAATGGACTGGGTTTCCTTAACGGATGCAATGGGCTAGTCAGTCCATTCCAAACGACTTCTAACTCTTCCCTTCACGAAGTAGTGGTCCACAAAAGCCTGACCCAGAAAGGCAAAAGCAAAAATAAACAAAGGGGTAATTGGCTTGTTGATTGGAAGTCGTGTGGGTAAGAACTGTTCGTCATATTTTTTTTCAAGAAAATTACACTAAATAACATAATTTTAATTTTTAATATAAATAAAAAATATACTTTTAAAAATATTAAATTATACAATATTTTTAAAGTCATATACTTTTTTAAACATTTAAATTTTTTATTTTATTTCTTCTTTTTTCTTCATTTTCTTCTTCTCTTTTTTTGTTTCCGTTTTTCGTTATCTTAATGTTGTTTCGTGCTTTTTTTTTACGTCATTTTATACCAAAATAATTTTTTTTAATCTAAATGAGCTATTTACTTAATATTGTTATATTTTGGTTTATTTATTTTAAATCCTAATAAATGATAGTTTAATTCTCTCCTTCTTCCTTTTTTTTGTTATTATTTTTTGAAAATTCTGACAAAATCCCTTTGCTATTATAATGTTTGTAAATGAAGGATTTCCATTAACTTCCATCAAGTTTTCAACGAAATAGACCACCTGCATTGCACGTATATGATATAAAAAGATATTTCAGTAAAATCATATATTTATATTTTAACAAATATTAAAAATTAAAGCAGATAAATACTCGCTCAAAAAATTCTAAAGAGAAAACTCAAACGTAAAACTAGCAAAAGCAGGAGGAAGGTACTTAGTACAGACGGGCTTGGGCTTCCGCAACAGGTCTAGAGGGTAGGTTCAATTTGAGATATACTAATTGTATGGTATAGTTTTTCAATCTTTACCGTGAGAAGGTTTGAACCATATTATTTTTGAATAATATAAAGACATAATTGATCATAAGTTTTTTGAGTTAAGATTAGACAAACAAGTATTATTTAAGGGTATTATGATCTTTTTGACTAGAAAAAGTGGTATGAATCAAATATAAAAAATAATTGGTAAAACACAACAGTGATAGTAAAGAAATGGTATACCATCTAATTTGCTCGGAGAATAGGAGTAAAGATGTACAGCTTGAAGGGTGAGGGTTTGTGACATCTCCCCGTAGTGGGTACTCAATAGCATAGAGTTGGGCTGCACAAGTATAGAATAAGGAAAATTTCATAAATGCTATAATTTGAAACTTATTTTTTATAAATGTCACAAATATTTTAGCGTAATACAACTCAAACAAATAATATAAATAATAGTATAGTATAACTTTTTAAGTGTGACACAAACGAAAATTATTTTTAAAAATATGTCATGACATGTAATTTTCTCTTTAGATTTAGAGGTGGCACGGTGGGGTTTGGCTTGCACAGGCTTGGGATTGATAGAAGGAGGGGCATAAGGGCAAAAGCTTAATGAGATGGAGTTTGCGATGGGTGCTCAACGATTTTAGGTTATGTGATGAGATGAACCTGGGCTGGGCAGTGGTGGCATTCTCGTCTCCTAAGGTTTATACAAGTTCGCTCCCCTAGTGTTGCATAATATTTTCTCCTTTTTCATATTAGAATTTGAGTTTTACTTTTTTAGATTTTTTTTCCCATTCAGATCTAAATAATCGATATGATACTTGGATCTTTTCATTGAAAAAGAGGGAGACGTAAGTGTCACGTGCATAAAACTGAGCAAAAATTGACTCACTTTAATAAAAATTCTTCAATTGCAAATATTTTAACAATTTGAAGGTTAATTTGTCAAATAAAGAAAACTAGGGGCCAAATTATGACTTATTTAATAGTCAGGGGACTAACTGTGTCAATTAGTCGAAACAAAATCTGCTTTTCTTTTTTGCCAGCAAAGGAAAAGAAAAACAAAAAAAAATCTGATTTTCCTTGTCGCTTTTGAAACGGAACCTTGGCATTATCAATTTACTCTTGCGGCTGCATTTCCCGTCTTCCACTTCTGCTCAAAAAGCCTCCATTTTTGCAACTCCGAGCACGGAGGAGAAAAAGCGTACCAAAAAAAAAAAAAAAAGAGCAAACCAGAAAAAGAGAGAGAAATCAAAGGAATTGAAGAAATGGGGGATCAGATAGCTAGGGCCGAGGAATTCGAGAAGAAAGCGGAGAAGAAGCTCAGCGGCTGGGGTTTGTTTGGCTCCAAATACGAAGACGCCGCCGATCTCTTCGATAAAGCCGGAAATTGTTTCAAACTCGCCAAATCCTGTAAATTCCTTTCCCTCTCAATCGTTCCTTTCGTTTGTTATTTATATTGTTATAATCTTTTTTTTTTTGAATTGCATTTTAATTTGTTTGAGAATTTTCCGATTGAAGATTGTTCCTGATAGAGAATTTCAGGAAAAATTGAAATTCATGATTGGAAAAACTTTTCTCGTGCTGAGTATAAGGAAATTTAATACTTTTGGTATCGCATTGAATTGATTTCTCGTTTTGAATATGTTTGATGAAAAATGGGATTACAAGCTAAAGAGACTGTTTCATCAGTTTTTTTTTTTTTTTGGCTGAAGATCGGCGATTTAGTGTTTCTGCTGGTTTAGATGAGATTTTAGGGTTTTTTTTTTTTTTTTTTGGATCCTTTATGCTTGAAAAGTGCGTGAATTTCCATTCCAACTAGATGTTTGAGTGGTGGATTCACAGTGGATTTGGACGATCTTTGAATTGGATGATTGTTTATCTGATGAATAAGCTTGTGCATGTCGATGGGTGCGTAATGGATCTTGGAAGTGGTTTTTTTTGCTATATGGATTTGAAGTTTTTATTAGGTCGTTGACAGTTGTGATAGAATAATTCATGAAGATGCTTAGGAATTAATATTGGCCTTTCTATTACATTGAGATATATATCCCAAATAATTTTAATCCCATTCCTGTTATGTGAATCAGAGAAATAGCTTGCTACTTATAACTGTGTTTTTTGAATATTTCACGCCAATTGTATTGATTTCTAATTTCTACATGCGGGGTGTTTTAGGGGATAGAGCTGGATCAACATATATCAAGTTGGCGAACTGTCATTTGAAGGTTAGTGTTTGGGATATAGGATTGGAAGTTCTTCTTTCTAGTAATTTATGACCTATTGCTCTTTTGGGATGGGATGTATGGTGATAGCTTTCCTTTTCGTTGTTTTTCTTTTCAGTTGGAAAGCAAACATGAAGCGGCCCAAGCTTATGTTGATGCTGCTCACTGCTACAAAAAAACATCCATAAATGGTTCGTAATGTGGAGGCTGGTTTAAATATTTTCACCATTGCTTAGGGAGCCTCTTGGCTTTGTTCGGCTCGTCATGCTAGTCAAGTTGTTGTTATTGTTTTTGAAAGTGTCAAACAATAAAGTAGAAACTTCTCTATGGCAGGATAGAACATTTGTAATGGTTAAAAACTTAAAATGTTTGTTTTTGTGCAGAGTCCATATCTTGCTTAGAGAAGGCAGTGCATTTGTTTTGTGATATTGGAAGGCTCAACATGGCTGCTAGATACTTTAAGGTAATGCTTTTATATGTTACAACAGCAACTTTTTAAAATCAGACTATGATTGTTTACAATAAAAATCTGCTTAGATACAAATTGCTAATAGGATGTGACCTGGTGTTCGTTTATCACTTCTTATTATGCATTTTCCTTGCTCTTTTCCTTCCTTGCTATATTCCTTAAACCTTCTTCAAAAGCTGCTGGCAAACTCTTGGTCATCTTACTCAGATGGAACAAATTTGTAATAAATCTTGCTATGAAGTCCTTTAAGAAATTCCATGACAAGGAATTGCACTTTTGTTATGTAGGAAATTGCTGAACTATATGAGTCTGAACAGAACATTGAGAAGGCTATTGAGTTTTTTGAAAAAGCAGCTGACTTCTTCTTAAATGAAGAAGTAACTACCTCTGCCAATCAGTGCAAGCAAAAGGTTGCGCAGTTTGCTGCTCAACTGGAACAGTAAGTCTTTTTCGTTGTAAACGATACCTTTTCAATGTGATTTTTTACATCAGATGTTGCTTTTGAGTTCAGTCTTATTGTATATGCAGTCCTCTTTTCTCTGCATAGAATTTCAAATAGAAGGCTTCTTGCTCTATAAGCTGCAAGCGCTGATTTGTTATTTCTACAAAATCCCAAGAAATTACAAGCCCACATCTGTGAATTGCTTTTAGGCTTTAATTTCTTACTGACATGTGATTAATGCATATTCTTGAGACCTTTATTTTAACACGCGATGTGCATTTGTATGTTATACGACTCTTTGCATGTGTTTGACAGGCTCAAAGCTTTATTATAATATCCCTGAAAAACTTTTGATGTTTTTTTTTCTTTTTTTTTTTTTTGGATTATTTTCAATTTGCATTTGACCAGGGTAGTCTAGCATCTTGATACAGCCACAATTTAGAGTGTAATAACTGTAACATAAACAAATAGAGTAAGAACGCAAAGGAATTCTTAAAAAATTAAGCAAGATGCGCTTTGTGCTTATCCTGGGACATGATTGGCATTGCTTCTTGACATCTTGGTGCACCATGCACGTATATAATATTGCTGACTTGGTATGATATTTGATTGTGAAATAACTATAGATATCAGAAAGCAATTGAGATTTATGAAGACATAGCCCGTCAGTCACTTAACAATAATTTGCTGAAGTATGGAGTTAAAGGACATCTTCTAAATGCTGGAATTTGCCAACTGTGCAAAGGAGATGTGGTTGCCATTGCCAATGCATTGGAGCGATATCAGGTCTAACTTCTGGGTGTGCCTTCTTTCAGTATCACAATATATCATCTAGTTTGTTGTCTGAAGTGCAAAGTTTGCTTTGCTTTTGCAGGATTTAGATCCAACTTTTTCAGGAACAAGGGAGTACAGATTATTAGCGGTGGGTCATATTGATGTGGAAGACTTCTTGTTATTTTAGCTGTTCTTTTATGTTCCTTTTTCTCTAATTATGTGATATAAAGTAGTTCATATTGATATGGAAGACGTTATTTCTTATCTGTTCTTTTAGGTTTCTTTTTCTCATTATGTGTTATAAAGTAGTAGATAAAACGACAGATGGCAATTTTGAGAATGAGGCACCGCCTCCCTCTTGTTGACATTTATTTACGAACTTTTCTTTTCTGGAGGCAGGATATTGCTGCCGCAATTGATGAGGAAGATGTTGCGAGGTTTACCGATGTGGTCAAGGAATTTGATAGCATGACCCCACTGGTATATTTTTCTCAAGCTTTTGAAATGTGAATTAGTATTTGCTTGTTAAGCATCTTATAATTGCTTATGTCGTCATTCAAAAAGAAAAAAATCTTGATAAAAGTGGGCAAAGAAAAAGATTTTTCATATTTAAATCAATGACCAAGCATGACATATTAAACTGGAGATAGGATAGCCTTGTATTTTTCATGTACCTGCCAGTTACTTAATGCCTACTTGTTTCCTTGTGCAAAATCTGCCATTTTCTAATGCTCGTCGAATATTCCGCTGCACAGGATTCATGGAAGACAACCCTACTGTTGAGGGTGAAGGAAAAACTGAAAGCCAAGGAACTCGAGGAGGACGATCTTACATAAATAAGACACGAGAAATTGTGTGGTATTTTGTTTTGTTCCTGATGATTGCATTGTATTATGCATTTGTGTTGGTTATACTCAATTACAAGGTACTGATGTACTTGATTTGGGATCTAATTGGCGTGGTATGCATGGATTTACTGGGTATGAGTTTGTGATTCTCCTTTTTCTTCTGTTTTTTGGGCTTCGCCTGCACATGATGTGGTTCAAAGAAATTTCTCTCTTGCCCAATAAAAAGGCGGATTCAATATATGTAGTTGAAAAGATCTGTATTATATTGTGGGGGATTCTTGGTGTGGATTCCACCAAAGGCTTTTTTATTGCTATCAAATTCCATACTAATTTTACCTTTTAAAGCAGCAAAGTATTAAAGTTAATCGTATTATCAAGTGTTTTTTTACCCCAAAAAAAAAAAAAAATCCTATCAAATATGTGTCAGCTTAATCATGTAAATCTAGTAAAAACATGATCTAGTACTAAATACATTTGTTTCTTTTCTGAAATCTTTTGTGAAATTTTTTTCCTTAAAAATCTCTTAATCGTCTTCCCGATAATTGTTCAATTGGAAAACCAAAAACAAAAGCTGAAAAATTCACTTGATTATTGCTACAACTATTAAGCATATGCATGTAATTCTTGTATTATCTTATTATTCTTGATTGTTATTGTGAATACTTATTGTGTTGTAATTTGTTTTACATATATTTTTAGTGATAAAGTGTCTCACAAGACATGCATATAGAATGAAAATATGCCTAAATGGTGTTCATACGCCTACCCACATCAACATTAGGAGTAGATGCAGCTAAATAGTAAATGGTGTTGTATTAGCTGGTTAACTTCTTTCCAACCCTTCAATGCTAAAGAAGTTTGGTTTAATAACTTGAACCACTATTTCCACTTTAGGAAGAGGTAGTTGGCCCCTTGGAGGAAATCCCCTAATAATAGAAAGTTAGTTAAAATGGAAGCTTGCAAAAGGCAGAGGAGAATGTGGAATAGAACAATGAAAGGGAAATGAAACATAAAAAGGGAAAAATGCATTATAAAACTCAAAAAGTTTAATGATATATATATATATATATTTTTTTTTAATTTGGAATTCCAACACTATAGCTTAAGCATGAAATTACTTTTAGACTCAGTAAGTACTTTTTTATTCACACAGTAAGTAGTAAGAACTGAAAACTAATAGTGTGTTTTAGAGAAGAGTTAAAACTAAAATATTGATTTAAAAATTGTAACATGTGAGAGTTTTATGTTATAATTTTTTATTTTTTTATTTTTTATTATAAATATTGAAAGTTTTAAACTGTTTATTGGTTGGAATTAACGGTTTGAATCAGATGCTTACCAAAGGTTAAGAAATGAGTAATAAAAAAAATTTTATTTACGGTTTGTCACTTAGCCTCGCAGTAGCTGTTGCTTGACGCCAACAGGGATAAGACAAACGGAAGCAACCAAGTTCTATTATAACCTGTTTGGCTTTACCCCTCTAGCCACACAAAAAAAAAAAAAAAAAAAAAAAAAAAAAAAAGAAAAAGAAGAAGGTGGACCTTTAGCCACCCGCAACGACGACGTTTGGAAGCTCCCTCTTTCTAGAAGGAGTCAGCCATCCAGTTTGGAAAACGTGCGCGCACGCTAGCGCTACCATTGGGTCGCTTAAAAAATCTATACAAAATACAACACGATAATACAAAGCTTCTCCTTTTCCCACATACCAAAAAAACAGAAAAAAAAAAGAAAAAAAAAGAAGAATAAGAAAAAGAAAAAGAAAAAAATTCCTATTGCTAGCTGAAAATTCAGAAACCCCTAAGATTCAAGGTTTCTTCAGCTTCCTACGATTTTTTCCCTGCCATTTTTCCGGTACGTATTAATCTTTGACTCTTTCTTCTGCATACATTTGCTATTACTGATTCTTCTCATTCAATAGTCAATATTTTGCTTTTACAAGATTTTTCCTCCTTTTTCCTGTTTGTGTATTGTATTTACCAGTTTTTCGCGATATGTAATTTGATTTTCTGGATTTTGTTCTTTATAAACCAGTTTCTGCCAAGGACATATCATATATGTTAGATTACTTATGAAGTGGATAAGAAGTTTTTTTTTTTTTTTTTTCTGTGCTTGAGATATTTACTCTTAGTTAATCTAATTCGCTTTATATGCTTCTATGTATAAAAATCCAGTTTTGGGTTCGGGATTTTTTTTTTAAATTTTTATCTTGATTAGTTTCTAAGTCTTTAGTTTCGAATTTTCTATTTTTTTGTAGATTTCTTGATGCTTTCTCTTGTGAGATATTTCTATAGATAAGTTCGTGTAATGACAATGTACGACATGGTTTTTTATCCTCAGTGGAAGTATTGGAGAAAACCTTTTTGCATTGAGCTTTTCATGTCACAGTTTTGATATTGAATTGAGAAAAACTTTGAGCTCAGTACAGCAATGGTATTGGCTGATAATGGAGCTTGCAAGGAGGAAATTGAGGAATGTGCTGGTAACAAAGAGAAGGGTCAAGTTCCTCTTGACATTTCAACGTCTCGAAGGACATTGCTAAGAGACGAAAAACCGCAGAGGAATTTCAACAATGCATTCACTGCAATTCCTGACAGGATAAGGTTCCTTAAATTCGGCTCTGCTTCTGCTAAATTCAAGCGGATAGCTGAGCACAGAGACGAGGTTTCACGGACAGTTGATTCTTCCGGTGGTCATAGCCTTAAAGAACATATTAGTGGAGTATTCGCTCGTAAAATTGATTGGGTTTCGCTTATGAAGGTGTGCAAAGAATGGATTAGAGACCCAATGAACATGGCTTTGTTCTTGTGGATCTTGTGCGTTGCTGTTTCGGGTGCACTTCTGTTCCTTGTAATGACGGGTATGTTGAATAAGGCAATACCAAAGAAGTCTCAGAGAGACACATGGTTTGAAGTGAATAACCAAATTCTGAATGCGCTATTTACTCTTATGTGTTTGTACCAACATCCAAAGAGAATTTATCATCTTGTGCTTCTATGTAGATGGGAACCGAAAGATATTTCTAGACTTAGGAAGATTTACTGCAAGAATGGCACTTATAAGCCTCATGAATGGGCTCACATGATGGTTGTGGTTCTCCTACTTCATTTGAACTGTTTTGCTCAATATGCGCTTTGTGGTCTGAACTTGGGTTATAGGAGATCTGAACGGCCAGCTTTAGGAGTCGGAATATGTGTTTCTTTTGCTATTGCTGCACCTGCAATTTCAGGTCTATACTTGATCGTTAGCCCTCTCGGCAAGGACTATGATCCTGGAATGGATGAGGAAGCACAGATTAGTGCTACCGAAGGGCCAGAAAAGTTGAGGTTGAAGTCATTTGAGAGAAGATATTCATTTGCAACAATTAACGAACAGCGCATCATTGAGGAAAGACCGCAGTGGAGTGGAGGAATACTTGATTTTTGGGAGGATATTTCTTTAGCATATCTCTCCCTCTTTTGTACTTGTTGTGTGTTTGGGTGGAACATGGAGAGACTTGGATTTGGAAACATGTATGTTCACATTGCAACATTCCTTCTGTTTTGCATGGCTCCTTTCTGGATTTTTATCCTGGCTGCCGTCAACATTGACGATGAGACAGTTAGGGAGGCCCTCGGTGTTACTGGGCTAATTCTATGTATTTTTGGTTTGCTTTATGGTGGTTTTTGGAGGATCCAAATGAGGAAAAGATTCAATTTACCCCCTTATAATTTCTGTTTTGGTCGGCCAGCGTTAGGCGACTGCACATTGTGGCTTTGCTGTTGTTGGTGTTCTCTCGCTCAGGAAGCGCGGACTGGGAATGCTTACGATGTTGTAGAAGATAAGTTTTGCTTAAAACAGACGAACAATGGTAGGCAGGGACCACTTTTGCCTCTGCCCCGCGAAGATGGTGTGAATCAGTACAAATCTGGCGCGAGTTCACCACTGAGAAACCTATCTAGCCCGACCCAGATAAATTCAGCTTCCGCATCAAGTCCCAGCATGGTTTCAACAGCATATTATAGTCCAAAGAAATCACCACTCCCTACAGTGAAAGAAGAGTCCTGTGAAAAAGGCAACGATCAAACTATGATGCCACCTGCTCCACCATTAATACATAGGGAAGCCACATAGCCCACATTAGGGAAATAAATCTGCGTAGCATTATTGTTGTACACTATGTGAGAGTGTGAATCAGTCTTAAAACTTAGTTCTTTATTTTGAGTTATGTATGAGTTCATGTTTTTGTCCTTTTGAAATATTATCCGCCTTTGAACAGCAGATTTCATGTTTGTAATTAAAATTTGATTGGTGAATATATGTACCTGCAGAACAATGTTTTCTGATCCATAATTTGTTCACTGCAATCTGACAGAATATAATGTAGGAGCAATGTATCTTTTATTCTTTGCTTCAATAGTAAGGTATCTTTTCTTTTTTCTCCAAGGGTTAAGGCATATTTTCTTTCCACATCTTCTTCTTGCTTTTTTTTTTATTATTATTTTGTTGTCTACCGGAGAGATCTGACGTGGAATGGTTTTGGAATTGTTTAGGGTTTGTTTGGTCCGTGGGTTTGGAATAATGTGGACTAGAACTTTATGCTTTTAACCGTGAGTTTTAAATTATATGGTTTAAACGGTGACATCACATCAAGTTTAAAATGAAAACTGATACTTAAAAAATTATGGCTTATGAAAAAAAATATGAAGGAGAATAGTTTTTACTGTAAAAAAAATAGTTTAAACCCTAAAAACTTTAGGGGAGAGAAGAGAGAGTAAAGTTTGAATTTTAAGAGTTTTGATGTTTAAAACTATTATACTAGTCTTGGTTATTATTTTTATCAAATAGCAGCTTAAAAGGCCTTTGTACTTTAAATTGCTTTAAATGATTATTTACCCAAAGGCCCATTAGTTAAAACGCCACGGCAATTTAATTCGGCTGCTGTTATGGGTCTCTTTTGCTTTCGTCCGAGAATAAAGCTTAGGAGTATAAAGTGGTGTTTAGTTCTCTTTAGAACACCAATGGTTGCATGTTTCTTCTATCATGGTCCAACTTAGATTATTTATTTCAATGCAAAAAAAGTTCCAATTTAGAACTCTCAGAGTCGCAATCATGTGCTTATTACCTTAGGAAGTTTCTAGGCAGGACGAGTTTTGGAAATGGTACTTTGGTCGAGTAAAGCAAAGTATCTCAGGCGGTGAAAGAGTTAGAAACAAAAGGCTCTCTTGGAATGGCCATCATAGTTTAAATTAGTATTGATAAAATATTTAATTTGAACTAAACTGAAAATTCAAACTAAGCTGAGCTGTCCAACTTAGAATTCAAACCCCCTTCCATTTCAATATTTCAAACCAATATTAAACAGTGATTTCATTCGTATATATTTGTATTTATAATTTAATTCTATTATTTCATATTAGAGTTAATTAAATAAATTTTTTTTATATATTTCATATTTATTCTTTAATTAAATAATTTTTTCATGCTTCAAACTAGAGTTTTCAATACTCATTTAAACACAAATTCATATTGGATATCTTGTTCAAATTAATACTTTAACTACACATTCAAACACTAGTTTAGATTACCCTTTAAACTACACAATTTGAATTTTTATGTTCAAATAAGAAAAATTGAAACTAACACAATGCGAAAAATGGGGCAAAAGTGACTAGGCTGGATGGAACATATTTTGAGCTCGAAAGAAAATCAAAATGGATAAAAATGATTAATTACACAACTATACTTCATAGTTTTAAGGAAAATTGCACCAAATAGCACAATTCCAATTCTTAAGTAAGCTAAGCTAATAACACTTTTAAAAATATTTAAATACATAGCATTTATGGAATTACCTACTCTTTTTAAACACTTAAATTTTCAATTTTACCTCCCATTTTTTATTCTTTTTCTTCTTCTATTTCTTTTTATTTTTATTTTTTGTTATCAATCTGCTCCTTTGTATTTCTTTCTATGTTATTTTATATAAAAATAAATTCTGTTTTAATCTAAGTGGGTTATTTACTAAACATTGTTATATTTTAGTCTATTTATTATTATTCCCAATTAATAATTGCCTAATTCTCTCATTCTCCCTAGTTTTAATTATTTCTTAAATTTGTCTTTCTGTTTAGAAACTATATTGATATTCTTTGAATTTGAGAAACTTTTTTTAATTTTATTCCTTATAGACTTTTTGGATAAAAATATATAAAGATAAAACAAAGATACACTTAATTAGACCAAATTTGTTTTTAAATTATATTTTTCTTCCTAAGAAAAATTCTTTAAAAAATATTTTAACGTTACAAAAAGCCATAAAACTTAAGATTTTTTTTTTTGAAATTTGATGTTTTGTTTAAGGAGTTTTTATGTTTTTGAATCTATAAGATATTTTTCATAATTGTTTTAAAGTAATTATATTGTTTTGCTCAATTTTTCTATTTATAGGGATGAAATTGAAACAATTTTTTAAATGCAAACAATACATTTGTAGTTCTAAAAAACAGAGAGACAAATAGAGAAATAATTAAAATTACGAGATATACTTACGTAATTAAGCCTAAAAGAGTGTTCCTCATTATGCGTTGTAGTACTCCATGTCTGCACAACCCCAAGCCACTAGACCATATCAGATTTTTTACAAGTTCAAATTGACAAATACCACTTATGTGGCATTGTTGTTCAATTTTGCTACTTATATGATAAAGTTTGAAATATAGTATTTTTAGAGAATATAATGGCATAATTAATTTTAAGCACTTCGAGTTAGGGTTAAATAAACATGTGTTATTCTAAAAGTATTTTAACCTTTTTGACCGGGGTAAATGATGTGAATCAAAAAAAAGGAAAAAAAAAAAGTGGTAGGATATATAGTAGTAGTGAAAAATGATATACCACTTCATTTAATCTTTTGTACAGCTCTCAAGTTAACCAAGTAGAGTTGAAATCCGAGTAGTAACGTCAACACGATGGGTCTATGGTAAAAGATTTGAGTGTTCGAGTATTTCGCTTTTGGAGGTCTTAGAGTGTCTGGAGATCACATCCCATGTATCTTTACATTCTGAGGAACTAGATTGACACCTCTTTTCTCAGGGCTAGATTGACACTCTTTTTGCGGAGGGATAGGTCCAACGGTAGGATATTTTGCGAATATTTCTGTTAACGTCTAAAAAACTTTTTTTATAATGTTCAGGATGGACCGGTTGCCTTTCTTTTCAGACTTTTTTAATTTCAACCAAAAACTAGAATAAAAACATTGGTGGGATTTATATGTGGCCAATTTGTTGTGGATGTGAATATTTAGCGACTCATGTTGACAGTGCGCGTTCATGGCTTCATGCTCAGCAATCTGCCGTCGTTTTCTGGTTTTTACCGTTTACTCTTTCTTCTTTCGGCGCTTATGATGCGATCCATATTCTAATGTGATTTATTAGCACTAAACAAATATCTCAGATTTTAGCTTCTAGTGTGATCACTGTTACTCGCATTATCAGTATTAAATGCTTTAAATTCTTAAGGTGGATTTCTGACGAGGCAGTCAGAAATAAAGTGCTCGTGACTATTATGAAGATTAGGATCGCATGGTTGTTTAATAATTTAAACCTCGTATAGGACATGATGGAAACAGGAACTTGAAATGCACGTGCACTGCAGATTTGCATGCCTGCGTATCAAGAGAGAGTCTTTGGGGTAGGGTCATGTATCTTGGACAATATGACGATGACATTTACCCTAAAATAGTGAGTTGGTGACATTCTAAAAGTTATCCAATTGTTAATGCTGATAATACATGTATGACAAGATGATATGATATGACATGAGATAATTTTTTTATAAATTAAGTGAGAAAAAGTAAGTTATTGGTTATTTTCGTGTCAATCTAAAATTAATTTATCTAAAACGGATAGTATTTGTGTCAACATGCTTGACATTAAATTATCATATTGCTTATTACACTATTTTTTCTAAAATATTTTGCTCTAGTATTTATAGTTCAATTAATTGACGCTAAATTGAATGTATTTGTAGTATGAGATTGATTTAGCTTTAAGAAAATACGATTTTAGGGAATTTTGGAGCATAAATTATAGATTTAAAGTCATAAAATGTTGTGGGTTGATTTTCAGATTGTGAATTAATTTCAGGCTACGCGTTAATTTTAGGTTACGGATTGATTGAGTGTTGCGAGTTACAAGAACCATGGTTTAGGACAGGTTGTACTCGTGTCAACCAATGTTAGGGGTTATCTTAGTGTCAGGATTTTTCAACTCGTTCATATGATTGGTCGTGTTAGTGTTAAGATATTTTCTATATATGTTGAGTCTCAACTAGAAACAAACACGACCCAACAACACAAATTGCTAGCTTACTAATTGTGGAGCTTAATGTTTGTTTTTTGTTTATTGAGTGTTGAAGTTTTTAAGAGGTTCTTTTTTTTTTTCATGGCTAAATTGAGTTATATATAGAGTGTTTATATAGGGGTAGTGATTAGTTTTTACCTTAGGTTTTAGGAAAGATACCCAAAACATCCTATGTGTTTTGTTAAAATACTACTTTTGTCGCTCTTATTATTAAAATGCCTAAAACACTTTTTATGTTTTCAAAATTATACTCAAAATACTCTTATATTTTGCCTAAATACCACTTTTCCCCCTTTTATTATTGAAATTCTCAAAACATCTCTTGTGTTTTCAAAATTATACTTAAAATACCATCTGAAGCTATTAATGTTTAAAAAATTCTAATTATCCTTCCCAATATATATTAAATTGAAAGGTTATTTTGTGTACATGTGTTTTTATTTCCGACAAGTTTTTTCATTTTTCATTAAACTTTTTTTTAAAAATTAAAATTATCCTTCTTAATTTTTTCTAAATACAATTTAAAACATTATTAAACCAAAATATTAAATAAAATATTAAATAAAATCAATCTTAAAATGTTAGAAACACTCAAAATAATTGATGTATTTGCTTAATTAAAATATTTATTTGATTATTTGAAGTTACCTTTTTTTTAGTTTTCAAGTCAAGTTATATTTAAAATATTTAATATATATTGGGAAGAATAATCTTAAAATTTTTAAAAAATTAATTCGCTTCAGGAGTATTTTGTGTATGATTTTGAAAACACAATGGGTGTTTTAGGTATGTTAATAATAAGAAAGACAAAAGTAATATTTCAGCAAAACACAAAGAATGTTTTGAGTATTCTTCCTAGTTTTTATCATGCCCTAATCAGGTATAACTAATATTAGTCGTTTAATCTTATTACAGACACCAAACTTTTCTTTTTTGAGGTTCTTTTAGTTGAAGTTTGATACACTATACCACCAAGGTAAAATATTACCGTAACTAGATTTATGGTCAAAAATTCAAGTGTCAAATAATTCTCTCAACGTTTTATATGTAAAGGTTTATTTTTGCTTCAATATTTAATGCAGCGTGCTTAAGATCAATCACGTGTTACTATTTTATCAAATGAGTTAGCGACTTAAGATGACACGAACCTTGTCAAGAGGTTAGAGGTAAGACTTGTCGTTAAAGCCCTCACCGAACATTTTTGTCAGCGTCTTGAATAACTCCAGGTTTGAAGTTTGATACGCTCTCCTTGACTCGGAACTCAAGTGCATGACAAGTGTTTGATTCCACTAGCCGCTGCCCTTTTGACCCAAACCTATACATGTGCCAGCTGAATGCATATGATACGTGTCATTCAGATATGCGTGAGAGGTGTAACGCAGTGGTTTTGATTGGTTGCACAAGTTGACAGTATGGACTAGCAAAGGATTACACATATAAACATCACCCAATTAAAGGTGCATCTTACAACCTCATTTTAATCACATAGTTAATTTAACATGCTTGTTTTAATTATGTAGTTGACCAAATTAAAACATACGTTTTACACGTTTCAATTATATAATTGAAATTTTTACGATATAAAATTCTTGTATCTTATAATAGGTTTATTTCGATTTTTAGTTTTAATTATATTGTTAACCGCGTTAAAAAAAATTAGTATTTAAAATTAGGTCTGATGATGTCAGCATTCCAGGCCTGGCATCATGGCCGGCAGAGGGCGGAGACAACTGGTACATCTTAAATGTTCCACGCCCACCCTAAAAGCTGGAAAACTGTGTTAAGAGGTTGCCATGTGTGTGGCTGCTCAGTCCTTGTTCCTGGGACCAATAATATTATTCCCTGGATAGCTCATGGCAGGTTAGGAGGCAATCTGACCAGACCTATTTTGGCTTATAGGTTAGGAGGCAATCTAACCAGACCTATTTTGGCTTATTTGGAATGAGACTTGCCATGACTTTGAAGAAGAAAAACTTTTTGTTATTATTATTATTATTATTTTTTTACAATACTAGACACTTACATTTTCTGACCTCCCAAACTCGTCTTTTATTAACTAGGCTTTAGCATCAATTGACCCCCAAAAAAAAAAAAAAAGGCTAATGTGCATCAATAGAATCTGAACAGTATTTGGTCACAGAGCAAAGCTGAATAGTATTTTTCCTTTTTTTTTAAGAAAAATGTTTGTATTAACTTATAATTATTACTTTATGGAGAGACAAATTATGTGACGTTAATTTTCTTAAAAATGTATAAAAGTTAAGCCAGTATTTTATTTTGGGGTCCGTTTAGTAAATATATTTGAATTAATAATTTGATTTAAATTAGTGTGATTTGAATTATGATTTAAGTTAGTAATTTGAATTGTTATCCAAATTGGTCTTTAGATGTGTATTTAAGTTTTAATTTGAGTATAAATCAAATTAGAATTTGTATTTAGAGAGGTGGTGATAATTATTTTTGATCTATTAACAAATCTAATAAAATCTTAGTGTTAATGATCCTAAAAAATATGCAATATATATTTTAATTTATTCATCTTTTTACTAGGAACACAATGAAAAAAAATCATCTCAATTATATATCAAAGGAAAAAATTATTATTTTTTCCTCAAATATAGAAAGGAAAATTTTAGTTTTTATTGTAACAGAGATATCTAAGTATCAAAAGTTTAAAAAGAGTCAAAACTTTAAAAATTTAAATTTTTAATACTCAAAAGATTTAAATTTTAGATAAAACAAACACATATTTAAAAGATTCTTAATACTCAAATCTAAATTTATTTCTTCAAATTTAAACCCCTACAGTCTGTCTACCCCAGTAGTTGAGAAAAAAGTCCTTTTATATATAGATATATATATACATATATATATATATACACACATATATATATATTATGCTAGTATGCTAGTCTTTATCTTGATACGCTGGTAATACGTCCATCTTTAGACTAAAAATTCAACCTTCCAAGAGTAGGATTTATTAATTAGGGTCCTATTTTAGTTGTTCTATTAATTTTTTGTGGCTGTAAACTCTTTCACTATCTCAGCATTTTTTTCGCCGAAGAAAAAAATAGCAGCTAATAATTGCACTGCTTGGAAAAAGGTACCTCCTTTCGTTAGGTAGGCAGCAATATAAAGCATCACTGCATTACTAATCTAATCTAAAAACTCCATAAATAAAGAAGTCAAATCGGTGAGAAAGTGCACCAGATGGGGAGCTCGGAGGGTGTTTAGTGAATTGGTTTCAAGTAAGAATAGGTCTAAATATTATAACATATAAAAATTTTATATTATATTTTTTTGTTTTATTTTATAGTTATTGAAAGCTTTGTATTATATGTGTTTGATGAGTTCGAATTGATGTACCAAACAGAAGGTTAATATGACTCATTTTCGTATGATTTTGTTTGCTAAATAAGCTCATGAGTTCACATATTATAACATGTAAGAGCTATACACCATAGTTATTTATTGTAGTTGTAAAACACTTTATATTGTAGACGGTTCTATATCGGTGAGTTTAAATCAATGTGCCAAACGAAAGGTTAATATGCCTTATCTTAGTACTGTTTTTGTTTGTTGAATTAGCTCATGAGCAGCTTGTTTGGCGAAATCAGTTTCAATCAAAATCTTTAGTTGCTATAATATAAAGTTCTCATATTTTACGATGTCGAGCAAAAAGTATGTTACAATATAAAATTCTTATCTGCTATAGTGTATATAATTAATTGTTTCAAATCAATGCTCCCAAACACATAGGGATACTCTTTTCATCTCTATGGGTTAAAATCCCGCTAATTACAAAGTAATGAACCACAATTTAATAAATAATGTATTTATAAAACTGGATCTCACTATTTTGTAAAAAATGAGTTTTTAATCCTATTTAGGTGCTCTTAGCTTTTCTTGGTTTTTTTTTTTTTTGGCTAAACAAGCATCTCAATATAATATGTATATATATATATATATATATATATGTATTGATGGAAATCTTGATACTTGGTAGACCAGGGATACAACATGTATGGGCAAGCTAATATGGGCTAGGAAATTAAGAAATTAGGCAATTTCCTTTGGAAACAAAGAACACAAAAGTGATTGTTTCGTCATGGTTGTATTCACACCACACAATAACTGTTCCACAACTCGTGTTTCTCAACTATGATCGAATGTCCAATTAGTCTTTCAATCCAATATCAAAATATGAAATCCGAGTTTGTGCTATTCTAAGGAAAAAGTTTGCTTGTGACGAGAGTAATATCCTATTTATACACTTTTTTATTAGCATTTAGTGGTGGATGTCTTTATACGCTGCTACCATACCATAAACATCATGGTCAATCAATAGGACCATATGGCAAGGTTTTTGGCTTCACTTGTTTGAGCCCGTTTCTCCGAAAGTGATCACAACCGGTAAGACCCCACCACATTTAGTTGTCTCTGAGCTATTGTGACTGTTGGATCTTAATCGGACGGCCAGAAAGGGGCCCTTTTAGTACAGTCTTGGAATTGTTGACAGATCAAGATGTCTGTGTCCAGGCAAGCTTTTGTGCTGCCATCCTTCCAAGTTTTGCTCACTATCTAAGAGGACAAATTTTTGTCTTTTTTTCTAATTTTTGTTTTGGGGTGTTGTCAGTTAAAAACAACCATTTCATTGTTATTTTGGGGTGACATTTTCCAACTCCATGGTCTGTTTTATTTGTTTCCCATTTTATCTTTTTAAGGATTTACTTTTTGTGTTGTTTTCAATCAATATTAATCAAGTATTTCAAGTAGTGCAAAATAAAAGCTATGCTGTTTCCAGTTTTCATAATAATTGTAACTACTATATGATTTGCTTTTAAAAAAATAAATAAATCCTTTTTCTTAAAAAAATAATATTAATGCAACCACATTCCATCTTTAAAAGGTGGGCATGTGATGTTTTGCGCAATTATGTTAATAGTTATATTACCTGGCAATTATCAGCTTCTGTAACTAATTAAAAAAGGGAAACAACTTCTCTTGTTTTTTTTTTTTTTTTAATTGTGACAAGTACATAATTTCTGTATACTGTTATTTTAATTGAATGAAACTTTTTGTGGCATTTAAGAATGCAATTAAAACTATATTTTATAGTTCTAATCAACTTTTATTAGAATTACGTTTTCTAGTTCTAATCAATTAAAAATTATGAGAAAAATATTAAACAATTGCAACTACAAAATGGTATTGTTAGTGCGTTGTAGCTTGTGGGAATTCTCCCACCTTTTTATAATTTATCACATCCGCCTTTTACTGTTTTAATTATAAAAAGTCGGCAAACAAAAAAAAAAGTATTCCTTAGCTAAATTTACAAAAGAAAAAAAAAACTACTGCAAGCGTTGCACCAACATTTCCACTGTAACTATTCATCTATAACTTGTTAAAATTTGCAACTTTTGTTGTGTTCAAACTACTATAATATATGAAACTTTTATATTGTTATTTATTTTTTCTTGACACTGTAACATGTAAAAAAATTTACATTGTAACAATTTAAAATTTGGTCAAAAAATACCAAACACCTTATTAGGGTTATTTTTTCTCATAAATTTTTCTAATAGAAACCAAAGTAATAACCTAAAAGTATAATTCATACCAAACACCTTATTAAGGTTATTTTTTTCTCATAAATTTTTCTAATAGAAGCAAAAGTAATAACCTACAAGTACAATTTTATTTTTTAATAGTAAAATTTGTATTAAAAAATAATTTTAATCAAATTTAATAGTCAAAATCGTGTCTTACCAGTATGTGCTCCCGTCGAAAAGAGACTTTTTCTACATGATGGGTGAAAAAAAAATGTTATTACATATAGAGTCAGAAATAACAACAGATATAACCAATAATATTATACTTCCTTTGTGGCCCTTTTCCCCAAGAGTAGCTCATGGATTCACTACCTTGTCCAATTTGATTACGCTATTTGCTGGAAGTATGTGGTTCCACCTCTAATTGTTTTGCTTTGATGAAAAGATGACCATGAATCCGACTTCAATTTTAAACTTTTCTACTTTATTGTCAACTCTACCTGTTTCTGTAAGACAAAAAGTTAACAAGTCCATTTTACTTGAAAATTTCCCAAGACCAAGAAGTCGGTCTCATGCTTATCTGACTATGATACGGTAATGTGGGGGCCTCTGCCGGCGAGTTAATATATTTTCACCATCCACGTAATAATAATAACAGCAATCTTGTTTAATTACTTGACGTTAGAAATTCGCTACTAATAAAATTGTAATTCTTAGTTTTAAAAAATATTACATATTAAATTAGAGTGTATATTTTTATAAATATTTGTTTTGATATGGATGAATTTTTTTATTAATAATAATAATGGTTATTAACACTAATAGCTCATAAATTTTAGGCTTTCTCTCACTTTATCCCATGAACTTAAAAAAAATGACCACTTTATCTGCTGAACTTTCAAAACACCTCATTTTGCTCTATGAACTTTAAAAATAATCACTTTATCCCCTAAACTTTCAAAGCTTCTCACTTTGCCCCTTAAACAGAAACATCAAAGGTTCATGGGATAAAGTGAGGAGTTTGAAAGTTCATTGGATAAAGTAGTGGTTTTCATAATTCAAGAGGCAAAGTGAAATAGTTTTGAAAGTTTAGGGGACAAAGTAGTAATTTTTAAAATTCAGAGGTAAAGTGGGAGAAACTTTAAAGTTTAGATAGCATTGGTGTTAATAATCCTAATAATAATAATATAGTAGTAAACTGATAGTTTATAGGATGTTTGAGAGCATTGGATGGTTTGAACCAATTTTAATTAAAAACATTATAAAATGTGATAGCTTTATATTATAGCTCATTTCTTCTTAATAGTGTAGTATGTGAAAACTTTATATTGTAGTTTATTTATTTTTTTACAGTGTAACATTTAAGAGATTTATATTAAAGCAACTAAGAATTTTGGTTGAAACTGAAAATACAAAATAACCTATTAATATGCAATAAGGGTCTAAGGAAAAAGAAAATATAAGTACTATTGCCACACCCTATTAAGCACTATTCATTAAGAAAAAATAAGACATAAGTAGCTTTATTTAGCACCGAAAAGCTAGCAATTTTTATAGTAAACTTTGTTTTGATCTCACACTCATCATCTCTGGACATATATTTCCACATTTCAATAGGGCTTTCTACCAAAAACCTTCGAATAATGCTTTAACTATTTGTATTGTTGAATAAGGTCATTCAACAATGAAGAGGTCAGAAAATAGTTTATGTCATGACCCACCTAAGAACTCCGAAAGTGGTGTACACTCAAGAGCAAACGTCAACAATCAGCGGCTCTGCCAGCCATTGTTTAATCGTAAATCTTAATTATTAAATCCTAAAGCTAATAGCGTAAGCTCAACAACCAAAAAAAAAAAACCCCAAAAAAGTGGTTATAAATAAAGCTTAACAGAAGCGATAAAACCGAGTGACGGCGGACCAGGATAATAATAATTATAGAAATGGAAAGAAGAGACGAGTAGAGGGTTTAAAAAAAAGAAAAAAGTTGAGAAAAAAAGGGTAAATTATTTGTATTTTATAACTCTGACGTGAAAGGTGAATACTACCTTTTTTTTCTGGGGGATACTACCTTTATTTATTTATTTATTATTTTTCAAGAGAATACTACTTGTATTTATAGACACGTAAATTATAAATAATTTAAAGTATAGATAAGAATAATTTATAATTTAAAAACATAAAGTTGAAATTAACTCCGGTTCTAATAAATTAAATAAAATAACTTAAAAATAACTCCAATTCTCAAATGATTTTAACTTTTTTTTAGATGAAAAATGATTTTAACTATGATAGATTAAAGGGAGGAGGGGAAAAAAAGAAAGCGTACATTAATTTAGGACTGCGGCAGGTCAACTAAAGCTGGCTTGACCTCTATGGGCTTCGGCTACTGGAATGTCCCCAGTCTTCCCGGCTTTTACCAATCACAGTACGCCACGTCTGTAACAGTCCACATTTAATCCCTCAAGTACGAATCTACCGTCAAATGATCCTCCAAATGGACTATAAAGCCCTCACACCGCCACGTGTCAATAAAACAAAAGACTCTTCCTATTTTATAACAATATATCGAGGAGATAAGAAAAGATTTAAACCACGACTACAAATAAATAAATCAAAATATAATTAAAAATTTAAATGTAAAAAAAAAAAACGTAATTTTAAAGGTAATATGTGGTTAAAGGTTTTAAAATTACGTTATTTGTTTATATTAAGAATTAAACTGTGTTATTAAGGGTAATTTCTTAGTGGATGGAAAAAGCCACACGGCCGCCACTTCCCCACCCTTTATCTATATAAAGACCTGAGTTCCCATCTTTTCTCCCACAAATTCCCTCCCTCACCAGTGTCTTCTTGTTTTTTCCCTCCAACCAAACACACTTTCTCTCTTTTCCGCACCCTTTCTTTCTTACTTTCTCGCTCGTCAAGAACTGGCTAACCCTCAGGAAACTCTGGAGGAGACTGATTTGGCCAACCAGAGGGTTGTCGGCGCCCTGTATGAAGCCCTAAACTCCCACGACGTCGAGAAGGTTCACCGCCTGCTCTCGCCCGACCTCGACTGGTGGTTCCATGGCCCGCCGTCTCAGCAGTTCTTGATGCGATTGCTCACCGGCGCCGCCAACAACGACAGCGGCAGCTCCACCTTCCGATTCGACCCCCAGTCCTTCGCCTCCTTCGGCCCCACCGTCATCGTCGAGGGCTGTGACTACGACCGCTCCATCGCCTGGGTTCACGCCTGGACCGTCACGGATGGGATAATCACCCAGGTCAGGGAGTACTTCAACACTTCCCTCACCGTCACGCGCCTCGGAAGCTCCGCCAAATACTCGCCGTCCTCCGGTTACGCCTCCTCCTCCTCTTCATCGTCATCGACGGCTGAGATCGCTTCGTACCACTGCCCCTCCGTTTGGGAGAGCAGCCTCTCCGACCGGATCGGGAAGTCCGTGCCGGGTCTTGTCCTGGCGATTTGATCCAAATCTCTGTGATCCGGTGCACCCAAGAGTAGTATAATATACTGGGGTTGAATAAAGAGGGTGCTGACGTGCCCGCTGCTTATTGGGTGTGGACGTGTAAGTCACAGAAATGTAGAATCTGAGTCGTCCAGGTCGTGTTTGGCTTGGCTTTGTTGTCGTTTTTCCTTTTCCTTTCCTGCTTTCTCGTTTTGGGTTTTCAATTCTTTGTGTGCTAGTGTCGGGTGGAACCATGGGGATCATCATGATGAAACCCTATTGGTCATATCCCGAAGCGTCTTTCATATTACGTTGCTCTGGCTTTACATCAATAATAAAATTACGTTCTTGTGATAATATTTTTGTGTGTGTGTGTGTGTTTTTTTTTTGTCATTTTTTTTTTAGTTTTGCATTCCTGATGATCATGATGAGAAAATGGACGGTCGCTGATGAAATTGACGCAAAACCCAATAATGATCAATCTTATTCAAAGACCTTTTAGTGCAACAGGGACGGAAATTTTACCAGAAATCTAACCGATAATAAACCAAACATAAGTTTAAATTTTTAACTTAAAACGTACATCTAACTGTTATGCAAAACGACTATTTGATCTGTCTATCAATGATTATATGTTCGTAATAGCAATTTGTCCTGATTATCTTTTTGTGGGACCTCCAAGCGGGTCGTTGCCGCAACAACGCCGATCCAGGTCGCA
Source organism: Artocarpus heterophyllus (assembly GCA_025403435.1). NCBI lineage: Eukaryota > Viridiplantae > Streptophyta > Magnoliopsida > Rosales > Moraceae > Artocarpus > Artocarpus heterophyllus. The sequence goes on from CM046353.1 coordinate 6,707,571, forward strand.
TCTGGACGGGTCCTCTTGACACACAAGAAAAAAATAAAAGAATAAAGGTTAGTCCACGTGTACCATTGACATGGTCAACTGCTAATCATGCATGAACGTAGACTGTACAGAAAGCTGGTAAGGTCCACATACGAGCATGATGAAGGGAAAAAGGACAATGAACTCTTAAAACATGATCGTCTGCCCGTCCGATCTCAATCTCCCAGGTCCATAGGTCACCATTTTGTCTTCAAATTATGTATCAATCCTTAAATAAATGAGATTCTTCACGTGTTTAGTGTGAGTGACGGCTGCTTTAATTTATTCAGTTACACTGATTTCCTGGCCCACAAGAGCAGCCATTGAGCTCAGCTCACCGTCGGATCGAAGATATAATATTGTGCCTTGTTTTTTTTTTTAAAGAATTAGGCGTCTCTTAATTTTAAGGACCGTAAGATCAAATAATTATAAAAAAAATTAAAAAAAAAGAAAAAAAGAGAGATATTAAATTTTTATACATGTTCGTCTAAATTCGAGATTACGTCATGTTTCTGTCCGCTACAGATTCTACTATGATGAAGGAGATTACAAATTATAAGAGAAATTTCTCACACACTCTCAAATAGTGTTTCATAAATCTCTCTTCTACCTAGCACCATGTGGTAATTTTCTCTCAAGGATGGAGCTCTCACAAAATATGCCTCACACAAAATAATGCCACTCTCTCAAAGTCACACACTCACAAGGTCACACACCCACAACCCTAGCCACCTTATGTCTATTTATACACCAAAGAAGAGAAAAGTAACAACTAATGAAAAACCTTAGTAATTTCCAGTTTTTGGCAACAAAAACCCGTAAAAAATCGCACATCTCCGAGCCTCGGTGCTCAAAATGGGCGCCGCGATGCTCTTCAACTAGTGCCTTGGTGTCGCGGCGCTCTCCTGCAAAGTCGCGATGCTCACCTTACAACGTCGCGACACTGCCTTGTTGCCCTGCGGCGCCCAATTCTGGCGCCGCGGCCCCTCGAATATGCATTTCTCTCATTTTTCTTCCTTTTGTTAGGTTGTTGACTTGATTTGGCTCCACACCTACAACATTTTCTTTATGTTATTGTCTCATGGAAATAAGTTAGGCAAAACCCTGCTTTAATTTATGTTATTGTCGTATGGAATTAAGTTTACGCAAATCTTATGGTAGGATAAATATATTTGGCCTGTCAGGTATCGTAATTTTAATTATTGAATTAACTTTTGAATTATATGATCTACGATTCAAAATTATTTTGTGCTGCATATTGTAAAATTTTAATTTGTATAGTGGCAGATCAAAACAATTAATCAAAAGTAATCAAACAATTAAAATAATAGAATTGATTGGTACGACAAAAATGTATGTCTTACCATAAGTTCTTAAAGATTTCTATGGTTATGATTTTGACCATATTTAATAGTAAAAAATATGCTCTAGTAGTTAAGGCTCGTAAGTTTGACACAATTTTAATCCGATTAAAGATTAGTGAAAACTGTTTAATGCTCAATTGAGAGTGTTTTGTGTGGCAGGTGGTCTTTAAATTCCATGAAATAAAAACTAATTAATGACCTCCGTTTAAGAATACAAAAAGAATGAGGAAAAGTTATAAAGATCTAGAATAGAAGAGTAAAACACAAAAGAATAAGGTAAATAACAATATCAAATGGCATATGTATTAAGTACATTGTCATCTAACAATTCGTCACTATGAGAGACAAGGCCAAGAATGAAATGGATTTTTTAATTGTTTAGACGAAACCGTGTTCAACCACGCAATTGAAAACAAATACAATAAATAAATGTTGAATGATAAATTAATGTGGAATTAATGTTCTTAAGACTGGAATATTTTTCCAAGCACCGGTGAGAAACAAAAGCCGTGTCCCAAGTGATAAGCTCCGAAAGGATTCAAAATAGGAATACAAGTCTAAAAGATTTTTCAAAAAAACATAAATAAAAAAATGACTAAAGTTTAAAAGGGGTGATCCTCATCCAAGAAATTTGTCACTATATGCATCAACCTCTTAAATTAAGAACAACTGGGCCTCTTTTTTTTTTTTTAATAATTGACTAGGACCAGAATTGAACGCTCTTTAAATTACTTATAGTTCATGAGATTTCAATGAGGAATCTAAGAATACAAGATGATGCAAATAAAGCGAAAAGATTGGCTCTGCATTTGACAAACCGGTTCAAATCAATGCCAATATAAAGTCTTGAATGCTACATGTTATATTGTAAAGCAAAAAGCTATTATATTATAAAGCTCTAATATATTAAAATTTTTTAACTAATTTTTTCAGTTTAAATAGGTTGTCAACACCTGATGTGACAATTATCTATTATTTTAGTACCTTAAATTAAGCAACTTAATCTCTTTTATTTTTATTTTTCGAAGAAAAAAGTCACTTTTAAATTTTATCACCTTATTCTTTAGCTCTAATCTTTAGATGGGCACCAATAAGTTTACATAAAGCTGTTTATTAAACTCCTTTATTATTAGTTACCATTTCTTTTTACAGCATAATAATTTTCTACGAATAGTTTGCTGTTGTGAACTCTAGAGGGGGAAGTTTCGAATTCAGCTAAATTAAACTTTCGACACATTAACTTCCTTTTTCTAAAAAAATAAAAAATAATTACCGGGTGTACCGTATACATGAATGTTTAGAGATTAATTATTTATTTACGTGGCAGGACCATGCATATTGCTACTTCTTTTTGTTTCTATCAATACATCCAACAAAAGCAATTAGCATGATCAAGGTTCAACAGAATAAAAATTTATACCCAAAAAATTAGGTATATTCTTAAAGCATTATAATTCCGATCTAATTGAAGACGTCGCCATCATACATTTTGCAAGCACCCAATTACACCTAATGAATTTCAATGGGATATTGTATGTAGTCCCATTCTCTATAAAGAATATTCCTCCGTAAATAGTCATCATTTCGGATTTCAACCTCTCAAACGTCCCACATACTTATCATCATCATCAAAATGATCTGATAATCAGCTTAATTAATATTCGGCATATGAGCCTATATAAGAGAATAAAATAAAATAAAAAGAAAATCAAATAAGCATATATATCTTCATTCGATCGACTCTCCTACCATATATAAAATTAATCAAGAAAAAGAAAAGAAAAGAAAGAGATTTAATGTGATTCGAAAACGGACTATTCATTAGCAAGGAGTAGAGGAATTTTCATAAATATCACCTTTTAATTTTTTTTTTTATAAATGCTACAAATAACAAAGTATGGTACAACTTAAACATGTAATAAAGTGATAGTATCAAACCTTTTATAAATGTAGCAAGAATAAATGCAACTTTTAAAAAGTGGCATAATACATAATTTTCTCCAAGGAAAACTATGAATCAACTTCATATAAACGCACATATTATGGATCACATAAACGAATAAATTACCCAAAATTAAAATTAAGACATTTATTATTATGAAAATAAATACAACTAAAGTAATTAAAATTAAGACATTTATTAATATAAAAATAAATACAACTAAAGTAATATATATATATATATATATATATATATATTAATAAAGAGAGATAAATAATAGAAGAAGGGAAAAAATACTAGCCTAAAAAAAAGTTTGTCCTTAATGAATTTCGACACACCAATAATTTGTATAAAACTTAATTTCTATTGTACCTATACATACATACATACATTTCATGAAAATATGTCTAGTCTGACAACCGAACCAATCTAGCACAATAATATTGTTTATTTGCCATTCTAACATTGTTCGTATATTCATTGTAACACTTAATTAGTTCAAGTATAACACTCAATAAAAATATAGTCTACCTTAATGTTACATTAAACTTGCTTCATTATTACCTCATCACACTAAAAAGTTACAAGTTTATACAAAAGAATATGACAAGTGTCAGATTGTTCGCTGCGGGACTTAAGACCTTGCCTGTATAAATATATAGATATATAGGTTAACGTATATTCCGGTGTTTGGTAACATTAGTTAGAACCAAATTAGAACTAATTTTTGTTAAAAACACTATAGTAAATCAGAGCTTTATACTATAGCACATTTTTCTTGACACTGTAGCATATGAAAGTTTATATTGTAACAACTAAATATTTTGATTCTAACTTCCTTTGAGAAACACCACATATAACTGATACATGCACGCGCTTTATTAGTTACTCCGAATATGCCTTAGCCTATTTTACAACATACAGGAGACCAACATGCATAGGAATCTATAAGAGCACAGGATTCATCATCCACTAACATCAAGGAATTGAGTACCATTATAAATGTTGGATGTTGGGTGCATATTGCTCTATTTGGAAGGAGAAAATAGACTGAAATTTAAGAGGGTTGAGAAAGTGGTGCTTTTTTGGCTGTAAAGTAGAATACGGCTAACATTTTTGAATCCCACACAAAAAAAAAAAGTTTTTTTTTTTTCATAAAATAAGAAAATGTTTTCTTATTACTAGACAACAAAGTTGTAAGAGAGGAGTCGTGTTTACATATAACAGCACATGTTAGTACATAAAAACCATCATAATTAATTAACAGCTACTATATTTATATATATATATATATATCCAGATATTTTTCTTGTCAAATGGATGATCTAAAATCTACCATTGGAATTGATTGATGATGACGATAATATGATATTTAGATAAGATCTAGATTGCGTACACAATTGACTCATGCATCGTAGCGGCGAAAAACTTCATCATTATACATATGTACAATATATGTTTGATGAGTTTTCAATGATTAGAGAATAGTTACGTTTCTAATGGTACTACTTTTAATATAGTAATATTGTACGAAGACACACACAAAAGGGGTGAATACATTTATTTTCTTCTCATCTAATTAACCAGTTGATATTTCAAAGGAAATAAAAAATGAATAGTTATGTTATATCATTTTCTATATTTCTATCTTCCACCATTTCTTTGAAAAATATAATATTCACGCACGTCAGTATTGTTTGGTTTTTAAAAGAAATGGTCAATTCTCCAGTTGCATGAATTCAAAAATTTTATAAATTAATGCGTAGTCATATCTATACAATTACACGTAACTTGATTGGCGTATGTATAAGAAGCTGCTGTTGTCTGTATATATATTGGGGAGTTTTTTTTATGTGTATATAGTGATGTTTGTGTCCTTTCCTTATAAGTTCCAATACATAGTTGATTCAAGGAAGAATAGGTGGCTGTCTTTTTTATTTTTTTCTTATAATTTTATATATCAAATTTTATGAAAATTGTATTCTACTTCCTAAAATCAATTTTGCCCCTCACTTTAGTTACACATATGTTCCCTTCCCTAATTTTTCTGGTTTTCCCTCATAGTTGAACATATTGAGGGGAAAGAAAATGTATAATTATACACGTATACATTGTAAGGGATAAGAGAATAGAACAAGTACAGCGTTTTTGCTTATCAAATGGCATTTATAAGGTGGACGTATCCACCAATTATATTCTGTGACAAGAAAGTTTACGTTAATTTTTATAACCTAAAACGACAATTAATGAACAAATGACTAAAATAACTTGTGTAAGACAACTTACATATAAAGTAAAGGACTTCAAGGGAATAATTAGGAATTGTTCGAAACTAATTGTAAACGGCTTCGACTTTTTCTACCAAATGACAAATGCTTGATTTTTCGTTTAAAAAAAATCAGAACTAGATAAGATCATACGCAACTCACTTGATCCAGCACTTATCACTGTAGGATAAGAATGTTGAAAACATCAGAAATGGAGAATGTTCTGAAAACGTCAGAAATGGAGAATGTTCTTTCTTTTTTTGTCTATACTATAATTTGAGAATTTATTCTTCAAGTATAAAAACAAGAACCGTCTTTATCTCCTCTACATTAACTTGATTTCTTTCCGAATTAACCCCCGTGTCAATATCTGTAAAAACGCATTTATCGTGCATTTATTAGATAAAAAATTTGGGAAATACCAGCTTCATGATTTTCATTTCATTATCTATTTAAGTGATGAATATTTTCATCGAAAACAAAGGGTTGTAATTTGGGAACTGAAATTAGTTGAGAATTTTTTAAGACCTTATGTATTGTGCATTTGTAATACTAACAAAAAAAAAAAAGACAAAAAAACCAACAAATTAACGTCACATGATTAAATAATAATCAAAGGATACGCAAACTTAATCAAATCTCAAATCATTACATAAACTTGATGAAACTATGATCTAAAAGGTAGAATACCAATAAAAAGTTATCCTTTTTAACCTTAAGAGAAGTTTATCCTTCTGTTCAATTTGTATGATCAGTCTTTATCCATGCAGGTTTTGGGTGGCTGCCATTTTTTTAATATTTGTGGGGGGCACAATTGGAAGGATACCTGTTAAAATGATATGCATTAGCATTTGTCACAAACTTCAAGAGGCTATAATTGTCACTCTCTATATACCTTTCAAAGTTGTTGATAGGTTTCCGTCATTGTTGTTGCTCAAATGGTGGACTTATTTAATTATTGACATAGGGGTTTCCAATGAGATCATAAACACCCTCACTTTTCATTGGGATCTAAGTTCTTGCTGCTTTTGTTGTCCAAAATATCATATCCTAGGCTAAATACTCAAAGCAATATGTATGTGAAAAATAATGGAGATGATAACTTGTTCACTTTTAGTATATTTTTTTATATGTTGCACTTTGTCTATTTAATATACATAAATATGTATTATATATATATATATATATATATGAAGTTTACGACTAACATGCACTCACTTTAAGATATTCCTAACGAGGCATGTAGCATGCACATCATATTCTCACTCATTTTTGGGACCCGTTAAGCAATAAATTTTTCAAGCAAAAACATGAACAAATTTGCTTATAAAAGGAAAGCATTTCTTGCCTTTTCTTCCAAGTCAGTAATACACCAACTTTCATGAGTTATAAGGTCTATATACCCTTCACCTCAAAAAAAAAAAAAAAGTCTATATACCCTTAATCTACTGGTTTACTTGTAAAGTAAACCACTAGTGTACTCCTTTTTTTTTTTTTTTCCTTCATTTAGTTTATAATAAACGCTAAACACATGAAATAAACCACCAACAATTTAAAAAATAAGGGGAAAAAAAAGAGAAACTACATGTCATGCCCTAGAGTATGAGAGGTGACGTGGCAGGTTAATTAAGTTACTTAAATAAAAATTTAATTAAACACAAGTTAAAGAATTTAATTAATTAAGAAAAGTGATAATTTAAAACCCTTTTTAAGAAAATATTTATAATAATTAAACAAGTAAGATAAGGCAAAATGAAATAAAATAAAATGATAAAATAAAATAATAAAGAGAGAAAAATACGCATTGGGTCCCACCGACCCACAACTTGTGCACACACATAGTATCGACAATATTTAAATTACAACCACAGTGCAAAATAGAAAGATTAGAATAAAACATGCCTTGATTAATCTATACAACAACCTACCCAGGTCTTCTACTGGTCGCAAGTCCGATCTGCAGACCCTTCAGCAATCCTAAGCTGTATTCCACCTAGGGAAAAAGGGTTGAAAACAAGTAAAAAGTGAGCAGAAGGCTCAGTAGGACTAGGTTATTAAAACATTTAACTTTAAATGGAAAATTCATTATTCAAGAAAATATTTTAGAAAATAGACTTAAATATATATATATGAATAAATAGATTCAATAAAATCAATCTTACCAAAAATCATTTGTTATTCGACCAGAAATGATATATTTATCTTTTCTTAGGCAAGCCATATATGTATCACCACCGTAGTGGCCCAACTGGGTTTCGGGACCTACACCTAAGGTCGCACGCTACACGACCCGATCTCTGAATATGGCATTATACCCTTATGTTCATTTCTATCATTATTTAAAACGCATTTACCAAGTGTATTCATTAACGTTCATTATATGGTTCATTATGAAATTCACCTTAATTCACTGTTTGTGAAAATAACCAATAAAAAATCCTTTTTCAATCAATCATTGAAAACGTTTTGATAAAAATCCTTTTGAGGCCAAAATCATTTAAAAACTTGGCTACTAAGGAAAAGGTAGAAGTCCTACCTCAATATTTGTGCCGATGTCTAACACTGCAGTCGCGATTTGCTATACGTTAGCTCCACAGAACCATGAACAACCTTAATTAGGAACTAGATTTATCAGTATCTAGCTTAAAATATCCTATATTGTTAAACTATCCAATTGTGTCCTAGTGTACCATTTATGTTTATAAAATCATACTGCAAGATTAAAATCTCAATCGGAGTCTAAAACAGTGAAAACGGGTGAAAAAGGACAAATTTTCATGAAGTCTGGTCGGCCTGCTAGTCTCCCTGGTCTGGCCTGCCGAACTATGCAGTTCGGCCTACCGACCATCTGGGTTTGGTCGGTTGAACTTTTCCAGATTCAGCCTGTCGAAGGTATGAGTCCGGCCTACCGGATTCCTGAATCTGGCCTACCAAACTGAAAAAATTTTAGAATTTTTCAGGCACGGGTCTCAGCCTCCCCGGGCCCAAATTCCCATTTTCAACCTGTTTTCTCAAATCTCATGCATATGTAATGATCATCATTGATAGAAAAACATAGTAGAGTACTTTTTAACACATTTAAACAAGATTTACACAAAAATCTTTGAAAAATCCTAAAAATGGAGAAAAATGTAAAATCTTGATTTAAATCTGTTTTTAATCAAACCAAGCTTAGATTCTAGTTGTTTTAAGTTTCCCTAACTTAGATTAAAGGTTTTCTAAGCCTAAGGAAGCTTGGATTTCAAAATATAATGAAAATTGAAAATTTTAGAAAAAGTTTAGAATTTGAAAATTAACCTTGATTTAATCTTTGAATCGAGTTTGTGGTCATTCAAACACGTTCCCGAGCTTCCAATCCACCGAAAACCGAAGCTTGGGCTTGATTTTGAGATCAAAATTTGAGAGAATAAGAGAGAGAAAGAGAGGTAGTGAGAGAGAGACGAGAGAATGAGTGAGAGAGAGTGCGTGTGAGTGAGTGAGGGAAAGAAAGGAAGAGAGAAATAAATAGAGAGGAGAGGAGAGCAAAAACTGGGAGAGAAAACCGTGTACCACCCATAGTTTTGAAAAAGGACGTGGTTGGTATTTGATAAATTGTTTTGTTTCAAAATTTAAAATATAAATAAAAATAATTTAAATATGATTTAAAAATTAAATTGATTAGAAAATCATCACTAAATATTTAGATTAAAGTTAAATCACAATTTGACACACTAATACACTATTTTACATACTAATAACACTTAATTAAATTCAAAGTGTTACATTATTTCATTAAAATAACACAGATCAAAGGATAATAGTAAGCCTGTGATGCCCCGGGGAGTGGGTCAGTGAGTTTTAGGTAAACGAGATGAAAATAAATAGAAGAAGTAAAAAAAAAAAAAAAACATAAAAGTAAGGAACATAGAGTAAATTTACTCATAAGATGAATAAATATCATTAATTATCATTAAATATAATCGATAGTCACCATTACGTGAATGCCACGAAGGGTGACAATCGAGGTGTCATTATCATTCACCATCACGTGGAAGCTAGCCACGAAGGTGAGTAGGTAAGTAACAGCAAATATGCAGAAGACACAATTCTTAAGATGATGGTCTAAATCATAAGATCCACAATCGAGTTATTCATGTAAAGATTGTTATGTTGTCTATATCTCTATTGAAAAATGGTTTGTCTTAACCATCGGAGATAGACTCCATGAATAGAAACATTGACACGTTGTCATAGGTGATGATGTGTTGGATCATGACACAAAGTGAATTGATTTAGATTAATAATTCTGTCTCGGCAAATCGATTCACTTTAGACAATCATTTGTATTGTATCTTAATCCTGAGATAAATAGTGGGCCCATTGTCTTGACTTGTGCCTTTTGATGTACCAAAGGGTGGCGCGTACATTTTAATAGTGATATGCATGCCGGTACGTTGGAGGCATGACTCTTGATAGCGTAGACCTGTTATTTATAGATATGAAATCTATAGCTCCTCTTTAAGAGTAGTGATATCCTCTAATATGCGTTATCCTGTAATTGAAAAACTGAAGCGCTCAACCATTTGGATATATAGGTGTAACCGAATGGTATACCGTCTTTGGATGGTAAGTTTTTCGATGGTGAGATAATGGATCGTAAGATAAAAATAATCAGGAAGGTAAGACAGAACTTGTCCTTAAGCCGGTTATTGATAATCCAATGGGGATATGGTACACTATGATATGTCATGGAGACTTAGCTATATGGGTTTCGTAATTCTATATAGTTCGAGAGTGCAACTCCAAGCTTTTAGTGGAGTAGCGTTAGAGTTGATAATTATAAAATATATATCTAGGATATTGAGTTTCATAATTATTGGGAGCTTGAACTATATAGGTCCATTTGGTCCCCTTTGCTAGCTCACAAAATCCTATAACGATACAGTGTGTTTTTTCAATAATTGGTGGCTTATGTCAGATTTATTAGATTGGTTAAAATTTGAAAGAATCAAATAATTCATATCTGTTTATTGGTTGAATTAATTTTGTGACAAAATTAATTCAAGATAAACTTGTTAAATTATTGGGATCATATAATTCTTGTCTGTTTATCAGTTGATTTAATTTTGAATAAATTAAATCAAGATAAACTTGTAGAATTATTAAGAATTCATTTATTTTCCTAGAGATTATCTAGATAAAGTTGTTTTAATTAAATAACTTTTCTATTGGGTTATTTAAATTAAAACTGAGACTTTATCCTATAGAATCTCGGATGGAAAATAAAAGATTCGCTGAGATTTTCATCGACAGTTCAACATGTCGATCTTCAAGTTCGGCCTGCCGATAGGGCAAGTTCGGCCTACCAGTTAGGCAAATCGGCTTGTCTATGCGCGATTAAAAGATCATGTGTTTTCACACAGATTTCATCATATATTTGTAACACCCCTATGTGGGGGTTAACAGTTTTAAATAAATAAAAATAATTTTAAATTTTATATTATTTAAATCAATTAAACAATGCCCATGGGTCTTTAAACAACAAGAAAAATAAAAATAAACGTTTTAAATACAAACCACAGTTTTTAGTGTAGCACCAAATATATATAATTACAGTCATCATCACCATAGTACAATTCCCAAATAACTTAACACAGCCATAAAAAAAAATAATACAACTCTTACATGTTGTAGATAAGTTGTAATTAAACAGGGTCTTCTAACACGAAAACAGCAGGATTGTTTTCGTTTATTCCTCTTCAAATATGTTGCACTGAGTTCCACCTGAGATATGAAGATATGATAGGGATGAGCATCGACATGCCCAGTAGGGAAATCATGACTCACCTTATGGTTTATCCATTACCACATTAAAAACTGCATGGTTAATAGGTTACATCATATTCCAGATTATGAGGTTTATTATGATCACATCTTATGGATACCGTAGTTGATCATTACCAAGTGTCATAATTACACATTTATACAAATATTACCAATCATCATTGTTCCTAGGTATCCATGTTAAATTGAGTATCACTCAACTCATCGAAACCCAAATGGGCGCACTTGATCACCCTATAAACATTCCAAGGGTGTTCCGGTGAGGGGACATCAAGCCCCGAGTCCTCACCAAATCAATTCCTGTACAGTGTGTTTTGGGACTTTCAACCCAAGGAAGCGTCATCACCTTCCCCCTATTTTACCTTTTTGGGTATTCATGCCCAAGGACGTAACCGCCGCCCTCTTCATGTCTCACCATTTCTCTATATTAAATCGTTATTAATAGAGTCAGTTTTCCTAACCATGCTTCTCAATTTATAACATGTGTCAATTCATTATGTTCCTCGCCGTACAATACAAGACGAGTCCATGTCATAGTTTCATATGTGATACTCATATAATATCAGTTCAACATAGATATATATATATTGCGGCAAAACAATCAATTTTAATTCTATAAAAACCTCACAAAAATGAGTAATAGAATCCCTACCTTTCAAGCTTATCAACAATCTTTTAATCCTGGAATCAATTAACGTTAGCTCCACACATCCTTGACCCTAAGGCATGCATAAGGACAATTAAAACTAAAGCACAACGTATAATCACATTCATAAGTGAGTTATGTGTAAACCCGTCTACTAGTGCCATTAAAGTATTTTTATGCATTAAACATGGAGAAAATGCATACTAAAAACTAAGTTTAGATTAAAGAAAACCTACCTCAAAACTTCTTTGAAAAGCACCAAAGTTTGGGTTATCAATCAAGCTTGAATTAACTTTAAAACCGCCTCGATCATCGTTGGGAATTATAATTGTCTTGGCCACAAAGAGAGCTTTGTGCTCTATGTCTTTAGTTAGAAATTTGAAGTGAGAAGGGAGAGAATGAGAACTAGAGAAGAAGGTGGTGATAGTTAAATAAAAAGATATCAAAATGCTTAAGAGGAATGAGATGTTTACGGGGAAAAGTTGTAAGAAGAAACAAAAGAGTCTTAAAGGAAAATATCATCTTGTCTCCCATGAAGACTTTTAGCAAATAATGCCAACATAATTGAGGGGATAATTGGAGTGAATTATAGAAGAAGATAAGGAAATAATTAATTAGGTGGTTGAGAAATATCTCCATGTCTTCTATGAATTGACGGAAAATAATTCAATGTCCCCTTCGGATACCTTTAGCAAAATGAGAAGAAGTCTATATAATTGAGCAATAATTTAGGGAGACAAGATTAGTAGAAGTAAGTGTTGGTAAGTTTTGAATGTTTCTTAGGAAGACTTGGTAAGAAAATACTAAAATGGTATTTTTTTTAAATGATCATAAACAACTTAGTAATTTTAAATAGTCACATTTTATTCATTAAATTTTACAAAATTATGCCCGTTAAAAATACGGGTGTTACAGCTCCCCCTCCTATAAAAATTTCGTCCTCGCAATTTCGTACACTGATTACAATGTTAAAACAAATGTGGGTACTTTTCTCTCATTTCAGACTCAAGTTCCCATGTGGCTTCCTCCACATCATGGTGTTGCCACATCACTTTCACCAGAGGAATTCCACGACGACGTAATAATTTTATTTCATGATCCAGTATTTGAACTGGAATTTCTTCATAATTCGTATCTCCTTGAATTGGCACATCTGTCCACATGATCACATGTGAAGGGTCGGGTTCATACTTTCTCAACATCGATACATGAAACACATTATGTACATGAGACAATTGTGGTGGTAGGTCTAAACGGTATGCCAACGTTCCAATGCGTTCCACAATCTCAAACGGTCCTGTATACCTTGGTGCTAACTTTCCTTTAACACCAAATCGAGATACACCTCGTTTTGGTTTCACTTTTAAGAACACAAAGTCTCCGATCATGAACTCTAAAGGTCGCCTCCTCTTATCTGCATAACTCTTTTGTCGACTTTGAGCTGTCTGAAGACGTTCGCGAATAATCTGGATCTTGTCCGTTGTTTCTCTGATAAACTGAGGCCCAAGTTCAAGACGCTCTTCCTTTTCAGCCCAACACAATGGAGATCTACAAGGTCTACCATATAAGGCCTCATATGGAGCCATTCTAATACTTGCTTGGTAACTGTTGTTATATGCGAATTCAACATATGGCAGCTGTGCAGCCCAATTTGTTCCAAAGTCCAGCACACAAGCCCGAAGCATATCCTCGAGAATCTGAATGACACGTTCAGATTGTCCATCTGTTTGAGGATGAAAAGCTGTACTAAAATTCAATTGAGTTCCCAAGGCCCTCTGCAATCCTCTCCAAAATTTCGACGTGAAACGTGTATCTCTATCGGAAACTATTGACATTGGCACTCCATGCAATGTCACTACCTTTTCCACGTACAATTGACATAATTTTGAGACACTATAATTAGTTCTGATTGGGATGAAGTGGGCTGTCTTAGTTAAACGATCTACAATTACCCAAACGGCATCATGCCCTATTTGAGTCTTAGGAAATCCAGTAACAAAGTCCATTGTCACATGATCCCACTTCCATTCTGGAATAGGTAAGCTCCTCAACTCGCCTCCAGGCTTTTGATGTTCCGCTTTAACCTGTTGGCACGTCATGCACTTAGAGACAAAGGTTGCTACATCTCGTTTCATTCCTCGCCACCAGTATTGTCGTTTTAGATCCATATACATTTTTGTGCTTCCAGGATGAATAGCAAACTTTGAACGGTGAGCCTCATCTAGCACCGCATGCCTGAGATATGGATCCTCTGGAACAACTAATCTTCCTTTGTAAAGTAAAAATCCTTCTGGCTCAATCTGCCATCCATCCAGTTGTTCTCCATTTTGTATTTGTTTCCAAACCCTACGTAATCCTTCATCGTGCCATTGTCCTTGTTTTACTTTCTGAATTAACGTAGGAGTTGCTATCACATTGAATAAGAAAGCTCTCTCGTTATCTTCATAATATTGCAAGTTGAAGTCGGCGATAGTGACTCGTCTCCAATCTTCCAATGCTAAACTGGCTATACGTCCGTTGTTTTTACGACTTAGAGCATCTGCCACGGCATTTGCTTTTCCAGGATGATATTGGATACTAAAGTCATAGTCCACCATGTACTCAGTCCATCTTCGTTGCCTTAGATTGAGATCCTTTTGAGTAAACAAATATTTCAGACTTTGATGATCTGAATATAGCTCGAACTTTGCGCCATATAGATAACATCTCCAAATTTTGAGTGCGAAAACCACAGCAGCTAACTCAAGATCATGTGTGGGGTAGTTCCTCTCATGGGGTTTCAACTGGCGTGAGGCGTAGGCAACACTCGTCCATGCTGCATTAACACACAACCCAAACCGTTTCCTGAGGCATCAGTGTATACTGTGTAAGGCTCCTCGTTGTTAGGTATGATCAGCACAGGTGCACTAGTGAGTCTTCGTTTCAGTTCCTCAAATGCTTCTTCACATTTATCATCCCACACGAACTTGACATTCTTCCTTGTGAGTTTTGTTAATGGAGAAGCAATCTTTGAAAAATTCTCTACGAAGCGTCGATAGTATCCAGCTAGTCCGAGGAAACTTCGAATCTCTGACACGTTCTTTGGTCGTTCCCAATTTAGCACTGCTTCAATTTTGGAGGGGTCCACTGAGATGCCTTCTTCAGAGACAACGTGTCCAAGGAACTTGACCTTCGTCATCCAGAAATCACATTTTTCTCTTTTTGCATAAAGACCATGTTCTCTCAACGTTTGTAGAGCGATCCTCAAATGCTCAGCATGTTCTTCTTCGTTTTTAGAATAGATCAAGATATCATCTATGAAAACAATGATAAATTGATCTAAGTACGGTCGAAAGACACGGTTCATCAAGTCCATGAAAGCCGCTGGTGCATTAGTCAACCCGAAAGGCATGACAAGAAACTCAAAATGACCGTAGCGAGTCCGAAAAGCTGTCTTTGGAATGTCCTCTTCTCTTATCTTCAGTTGGTGATATCCGGATCGTAAGTCAATCTTTGAGAAATAGCAAGATCCTCCTAACTGATCGAACAACTCATCAATTCGGGGTAGAGGGTACTTGTTCTTGATAGTCAATCGATTAAGCTGGCGATAATCGACACAGAGCCTCAACGATCCGTCATGTTTCTTCACAAAAAGTACTGGAGCTCCCCAAGGTGATGTACTTGGTCGAATAAATCCTTTTTCCAGTAATTCGTCCAACTGCTTCCTCAATTCCACTTTCTCAGCAGGTGCCATTCGATACGGGGCAATAGAAACAGGCGCTGCTCCTTGAGTTAAGTCGATGACAAACTCAATTTCTCTATCAGGCGGAAGTCCGGGCAATTCATCTGGAAAAACATCTGAAAATTCGTCCACCACAGGAGTGTGAGAGGATAGGTCACTCTTCTTTAGTTCTCCATCTGAAGCAAAGATCGTCCCAAGATTGGTGAAATTCCTTCGTCCTCCAATACAAGCCTTTAGCACCGGGGCTGGCGTCACTGTTCCTGTTTTTGCCTGAAATTCGATGACTTGTCCATTCTTGGTGAATAAAGAGACACGTTTCCTATGACAATCTACTATTGCCTGGTATTTAGTTAGCCAATCCATTCCTAAGATTACATCAAACTCTGTCATAGTTATTACATATAGGTCAGTCGATAGTTTATGTTCTCCTATAACAATACACACTGATTTATAAATTATGGATACTTCAGCTATCCCGCCCATTGGTGTACTAAGGGTTAATGATGAACTACATGTCTCAGTTTCTAATTGTAGTACGGAAGCAAATAACATAGATATAAATGAATGAGTGGCACCAGTGTCAAATAATACATGAGCCCAAGAATGAGACACGTGAATCATACCATCTACAACTGAGTGATCAACCTGTTTTCCTTGTCCAGTTGTAGCCGTAATTGCATAAGCTTGTGCTGGTGCTTTTCCTTTATCACTTTTTCCTCGGTTTCCTTGGCTACTACTAGCCTTATTATTATTTCTCCCAGAAAAATATGGCCTTTGATTCACTGAGCCTTGTGGAGTCGGTTGGAAGTTCTGATTAGCATAAAAATTGGAACCCTGTGGCCGTTGTTGATAGTTGTACTGAGGCTGGAACCCTCGAGGTTGAGTTACTGAGACTTGGGAAGCTGGAGTGTTTTGCTGAGGCGCTCCACGATTTTGACTCCCTCCCCAAACAGTGGAGCCAAAATGACTTCCTTGTGGCCTTGGTGCAAAGGATGATTGTGTAGGGCGGTTAGGGCAATTTCTCCTCAGATGTCCCACTTGTCCACAGTTATGACAAGCATACGGTTGGAAACGACCACTGCCAGAAGATCCACCACCAATAGTCACTCCACTATGCTGAATGACTTGCCCTTGTGACTTCTCTTTCTTACTTATTTTCCTTTGACGCCCACCAGAACCCTTATACTCTCCATAGGAGTTATTTAGTTCTGTCTCTGCCCGCTGTGCCGCAGCTACAAGATCAAGAAAATCTGTTGATGGAACAGCAGCTATCATTTGTCTGATTTTCGGCCTCAGGTTATTTCTAAATTTTTCGCATCTCGCCATTGGATCCGATACAGCCCCGGGATTGTAGCGAGACAATTCTATAAATCGAGCATGGTATTCAGCAACTGTTGTATCTCCCTGCACCAGGTTTTCAAATTCTCGCATCATTGCTTGCCTATGGCTCTGAGGAATATAGGTGTTGCGAAAAATGGTTTCGAACTGCTCCCATGTAAGATTCGGCACGTCATAGTCGTCTTTCTGAAGATCCCACCATTCTTCGGCTTTACCCTCAAATATATATGTTGAAAAGCTAACCCAATACTCCCGTGGAATCCTCAAGGTGTCCAACTTCTTTTTGACTGCCTTTAGCCATTGTTCTGCTATGACCGGGTTAGGTTCTCCACTAAATGTGGGTGGTTTCTGCTTCATAAACTCCTTCAACAGAGTTAGATGTCGTTGTTCGGGATCACGAACCTCCACAGGTCTTTGCACATTTTGTAATGCTTGAAGAATTTGTCCTAAATTATTTACTTCTGGTGCAGCTGGCGGGGATTGTGTTGCATGTCGTAGTTGCTCATCTTCTTGAGCTTGTTCCATCGGTTCCGGTTGCTCAACTTCTTGAGCATGTTCAACCGGTTGTGACAGCTCAGACGATTGCATTTGACGTCTTGGTGGCATAGTTTCTACTGGCTGCGAAAATTTAACTAGGATCAGTACCAAATGATGATGACATTAACACCTAACTTTAAAACCATTCCCAAAGATTAATTTTTAAGGTGGTGCTATACCCCCTAGGTTAATCGAACCTAGGCTCTGATACCAAAAATTCTATAACACCCCTATGTGGGGGTTAACAGTTTTAAATAAATAAAAATAATTTTAAATTTTATATTATTTAAATCAATTAAACAATGCCCATGGGTCTTTAAACAACAAGAAAAATAAAAATAAACGTTTTAAATACAAACCACAGTTTTTAGTGTAGCACCAAATATATATAATTACAGTCATCATCACCATAGTACAATTCCCAAATAACTTAACACAGCCATAAAAAAAAATAATACAACTCTTACATGTTGTAGATAAGTTGTAATTAAACAGGGTCTTCTAACACGAAAACAGCAGGATTGTTTTCGTTTATTCCTCTTCAAATATGTTGCACTGAGTTCCACCTGAGATATGAAGATATGATAGGGATGAGCATCGACATGCCCAGTAGGGAAATCATGACTCACCTTATGGTTTATCCATTACCACATTAAAAACTGCATGGTTAATAGGTTACATCATATTCCAGATTATGAGGTTTATTATGATCACATCTTATGGATACCGTAGTTGATCATTACCAAGTGTCATAATTACACATTTATACAAATATTACCAATCATCATTGTTCCTAGGTATCCATGTTAAATTGAGTATCACTCAACTCATCGAAACCCAAATGGGCGCACTTGATCACCCTATAAACATTCCAAGGGTGTTCCGGTGAGGGGACATCAAGCCCCGAGTCCTCACCAAATCAATTCCTGTACAGTGTGTTTTGGGACTTTCAACCCAAGGAAGCGTCATCACCTTCCCCCTATTTTACCTTTTTGGGTATTCATGCCCAAGGACGTAACCGCCGCCCTCTTCATGTCTCACCATTTCTCTATATTAAATCGTTATTAATAGAGTCAGTTTTCCTAACCATGCTTCTCAATTTATAACATGTGTCAATTCATTATGTTCCTCGCCGTACAATACAAGACGAGTCCATGTCATAGTTTCATATGTGATACTCATATAATATCAGTTCAACATAGATATATATATATTGCGGCAAAACAATCAATTTTAATTCTATAAAAACCTCACAAAAATGAGTAATAGAATCCCTACCTTTCAAGCTTATCAACAATCTTTTAATCCTGGAATCAATTAACGTTAGCTCCACACATCCTTGACCCTAAGGCATGCATAAGGACAATTAAAACTAAAGCACAACGTATAATCACATTCATAAGTGAGTTATGTGTAAACCCGTCTACTAGTGCCATTAAAGTATTTTTATGCATTAAACATGGAGAAAATGCATACTAAAAACTAAGTTTAGATTAAAGAAAACCTACCTCAAAACTTCTTTGAAAAGCACCAAAGTTTGGGTTATCAATCAAGCTTGAATTAACTTTAAAACCGCCTCGATCATCGTTGGGAATTATAATTGTCTTGGCCACAAAGAGAGCTTTGTGCTCTATGTCTTTAGTTAGAAATTTGAAGTGAGAAGGGAGAGAATGAGAACTAGAGAAGAAGGTGGTGATAGTTAAATAAAAAGATATCAAAATGCTTAAGAGGAATGAGATGTTTACGGGGAAAAGTTGTAAGAAGAAACAAAAGAGTCTTAAAGGAAAATATCATCTTGTCTCCCATGAAGACTTTTAGCAAATAATGCCAACATAATTGAGGGAATAATTGGAGTGAATTATAGAAGAAGATAAGGAAATAATTAATTAGGTGGTTGAGAAATATCTCCATGTCTTCTATGAATTGACGGAAAATAATTCAATGTCCCCTTCGGATACCTTTAGCAAAATGAGAAGAAGTCTATATAATTGAGCAATAATTTAGGGAGACAAGATTAGTAGAAGTAAGTGTTGGTAAGTTTTGAATGTTTCTTAGGAAGACTTGGTAAGAAAATACTAAAATGGTATTTTTTTTAAATGATCATAAACAACTTAGTAATTTTAAATAGTCACATTTTATTCATTAAATTTTACAAAATTATGCCCGTTAAAAATACGGGTGTTACAATATTGATCTGAATTTGATTCTAATTCGAATTTTGAGGCATTATCTGATAAGGATTGACTCCTGGACTCAACCTCTATATAAAGGGAGTGAGTCTTACTATTATTTAGATCAATTGGGAGATTAAGAGTGATACTCTATTGATGAGAATCTAAAAACTCCCTGAGAGCTCTTGTTCACCAATCACAAATCACAAATCACAAACACTAGCTTTAGGTTCTCTCAATTGGTTGGAAGGAGAGTCACTTGGTGGAAGAGCTATACATGTGAGCCCACACTCACTCTGATTTTGGATAAAGAATAGCAAAGAAGGCCAGTTGGTTGAGGTCCTTCTGAAACGTTACTTCTCTACACTAATTGCAGGAGCTTTTCGGCACACAAAGGTTAGAAAGATCCGGTTAATTTATGCATATAGCATATCAAACTTGTGTTTTGAAAAATACTCTGATATAAAATTTTTAAAATTCTGCTGCGTACTATTTTTCCAACAAAAGGGCAAGCAAAATAGAGAGAAAACCAACCGATACAAAAGAAAACACATACATATTCTATGGCCCTTGTTAAAGTGACCCGAATTTAATTTGGTTCAATCTGAAATGTTTGCGGTGCGACAATTGTGGTAAAAAAAAATATGTGATTTTTTATGAGATCTAGCCTGGGGTATGGGGGCTTGGCCCCCGCGATATGGATCTTTGCGTTTTGATCCATTTAGTTTATGTTTTAAGCCCATTGGGCTATATCACACATTAGAGTTTTGTTTATGCCTATATATATGTATGATGTATTACGTTAGGGTTTAGTATTATCGATTTTTAGCCTCCCAAATCATTGTTGTCTTGTAATCTGTAATTTTTTTCAAGTTTAATGATTTTCTTCTCCACTATCTGTGGTTTTTTCTCGCTTTAGATTTTCACGTACATCTGTGTGTGTTCTTGTTTTCCGTTTCTATTGCACTATTTTCGTAGCAACCCTTTTATATTATATTATATTATATTATATTCCCTGCCTTGAATTTAACATTGCACTAAGCTTCCTTCTAAATAAAATCCCCCGCCAAAAGATGGCATTTCTCGACCTCACTAGTTCATTTCCTTTTTGGTTTTTGTCCCTCCATGTGGTTCTTTCTTTTTCTATAAGCTTGCACCTAATGAGGCATGCAATGTTGCATATGCTGCCAGCCTGCCACCCGGGTGAATCAATATTTGATGTCAAATGAGTGCTTCTAATATATTTATTATGGTTTTAAGGTTTTGAAATTTTCACTACTAGGAGTCCCGCATCGAAAAAAAAGAGAGACTTTCTCCCCTTTTCCTTTATATAAACACCAGCAGTTCCCTTGTTATTTAAGGCATCACCTTTGAAGCTCTCTAGACCAATTTTTGTCCAATCTTGGTTAGTTAAAATTTAAAGATTGGAAAAAAAATACAGTTTAAAATTAATATAGTAAAAAATTTAATTTTTAAAAATTTTGTTAGTCAAATTTTTTTAAAAAAATTATGTAATAAGCTTTTTTATCCGTGTCGTGTCGTGTCGTGTTAAACCTGTTATAGGAATATTGTGTTTGTGTTTATATTTTAAACACGTGTATTAATCGTGTCATGTTCGTGTTTGGTCTAATCATGTCGTGTTGTAAACGTGTTGACACGAATACGACACACAAACACGAATTGCCAGCTCTAGGCATCATACCACCTATAACGACCTAACCTATGTAGTTATTACTTAACTTCATAATCTTAATACTTAAGCATATTTTAATATGAGGACCTTAATATAATGACCCAATATTTTTTTTAAAAAAACATAAACACAATAATTTCCTTTTTTTAAAAAAATAAATTTTAAAGCGTAATATAATTTCTTAAAACCTAATCTTTTAAAACTAAAAAAACAACAACTTATTAAGAATTAATCCTTTAAAACTAGCATGATAAATTTTTCTAAAAATTATTCTTCTAAACACTTTTCTAATGATACTTTAAAACATTTCTAAAACCATTTACTTCTATAATTTCTTATCAGAAAAATTATATGCATTTGTTGCATTCTCCATTGCAACATATATATATATATATATTTCTTGTAGAAAATCTTACATCCATTTCTTTCTTTCTTTTAAATCTGAGGTCAAATGACTTTAGCCTCGGTCTCTAAGGCTCATTATGTAAAATTACTTAATTTATCATATGTACTAAAGTTTATAGGAGGCAACATAACACAAAAATACTTTTTTTTTTTTCATGAACAGTGTCCATACCCATCTCCATCATTCGTCCGCCGCTCACCACTGCCCAATTATATGATGCTAACAAGTTCCTTACTTATAACATGAACACACTTAAATGAGCTTTCGCTCAGCAAGTAGGAAGTTTAATTTGCAAAACAATTTGAAATTGTTTGATAAATCAATGCATGATCATTTTATGCTTGCTTATTGATTTTTTTTTTGCTCAATTATCTAAACTTTATCTTATTTTACTGTTTCGACCCAGGTGATCGTACTGGTTGTGTGTGATCATTAGGAAGTTAAGGTTCGCAAAGTCTCTAACAACACCAAGATCATAGCTTGTATTGCGGTCATTAGGATTTGCAAAGTCCCAACAACGCCATCTTTTTTTTTTTTTTTAACATGGAGCCTCTCCATGAGTCAAGAGGTTGGTACGAAACCTTTAACTTATCTTGCTTAGTTTCACTTGTATTATTATGTGTATGCAAGATGACATATTACTACATAGCCCTACATAACAATACTAAAAACATGCTTAATTGAAAGCAAGTAAATAGTATATTTTAATACAGCATATATTACACATCGTTCATCACCTCACAAGATGCTAACTTATCATATCTTAGATAAATATATATGTCCTAACAGAATTATGGTTGGGCATATCATTAAACATGCATTCCATACTTTTTTTTGAAATTATTAAAAAAATAATTTTATTTAAAAATTGTTCAAACTATAGGTGAGATTCTTACTTACTTGTTTCAATGAAGTAGGCTTCCCTATAGATTCTGAATTCCTTCTTTTCTAACGAAAATAAATTTGTACAAAACACGCATTTAGAATGCGCAAGAATACTTCATTTTATGCTATTTTAATTTTTAGCATAGCCACACAAATTCGATCACTCTATTAGATCGTAAATTCTTTTATCAATTGATCATGAATTTCACCATTTCTATTACAAGGATTATTTTTACTAAATCCTCATAATATTTAAACTTTTCCTTAATTGCTATTTGTTCGTATCTAGTTTGATAATTAATTAATTATCTATCGTCGTTAAATCCGTGAGACTTTAATCCACAAATTGAGCATTTCTTAAATTCATGATTCTTACCTTAAATCCTAATTGAGCTTATTTTAAATTCATTTAATGGGCTCGTAATTGATTTTAAGTTTGTAAGCCCAAAAACGACATCATAACGTCATATAAATTCTACCGCTAGACTATGTTTCGAGTGGTATTTTAGACTAAAAAGGGCGTTGGACCCGTGCCTAACATCGTGTTATTAAAGCTTTAGCGTATCGAATTTTCATGCTAGCAAAATTAGTGTTCAATTGAAAACGATTAAAGTTCATCCTTGAAATTTTTACCTATTAACTTCATCAAATCTCGAGCCTATATAACCTCTCAAAAGTATTGTAATTCCTTGGTTTAGTGAAAAATCAAATTTTAAAGTTAGTGTTCTTTGTTTATAAAAGCTGGTACCGGTAGAGTAGTTTCAGAAGATTTATGTGAAATTGTATATTAAACATATTTTTTTTTTCTTTTAAAGCTTTTTTCCTCATAAAGGTAACATGTTTTAAATGTGTGTTTTAATTATTTTCTTGTTTGTTTTTGAAGTCCTGGTTACTATTTTCTTTGGCAAAATAGCTTTCAAGTTAAAAAATCAAAATTTTTTCCGATTAAAAGTTTTGATTGTTTTTGTATATCCAAATTAAAGTCCAAGCAAAAAAATAGATTTTCACAAACCTTTCTTCATGAAAGTTCTTCATTTTACTGCAACTAAAATTTTTGTGTTCGGCGAAAATTGTAATTCGGCCTTAGAACGACCCCCAAACTTTAAAATAGTTTTCCGCGCAAAAATGTAGTTTTTGGACTGTTTTAGAAAACTATATTTTAGAGGCTTATTTTGGAGAAAATTTCTTCACAAAAGTTGTCCATCTCGTCTAAATCTAAAACTTCCATGTTCAACGAAACTTAAAATTCAGACCCGAAAATGGCCCAAAAATGGCAAAACACTACTGGCATTGTTTTGGACAGCTTTTACAAACTATTTTAAATAGTTTTAGGGGCTATTTTTAGATAGTTTTTGAGACTGTTTTAGGCAGTCCCTAAAAACTGTTCGGTATGCCTATTTAGAGTCAAAACTGTGTTTTTTTACAGTTGCAAATTTTTGTTCAAAATGTCAAAAACTAAAAGTTTCGTGTTGAAAAAGTTTTAAAAATCGATTCTAAGGCCTTCGTTTATACATTCAAAGTTTGTGGAAATTTTTCCCACCAACCAAAATTTACAAAAACATAATTCTAATATGCAAAGGCTAACTTTTTACAGGACATACAAGCATAAACTTAACTAATCAACACATAAATAATTATTACAACCTATTTCCTCACCCAATCATCAAATCTCTCATAAAGTTGTAAACTTTAACCGAAAAAAAATTAAGGAAAAAATTACATTTGCTTACCTTTGAAGACTACTTTTGTGAGGGTGTTCTTAGGGCTTCAAACTCCACTTTTTCTTCTTTTCTTGTTCCAACACTAGATCAAAACTTTATCATGTAAAAATCTAACTTGTTTTTGGCCATCACATAAGTGCTATCTAAGCAACATATTTTCTTTTCTTTGCTAAGGAAAATGGAACAAAAAGAAAAGGTATAGATATTACCTAGGACAATGCTCTACACCACCTCCTTCTTCTTCAACTTCTTCTTTGTTGAATCTTAATTTTGTCATATGAAAGTGGTGGAAAATAGTTTGGGATTTTGGCTTGTTTTGGATTTAGGCTTTGGGAGGAAGTTTAGAAACACAAAACTTCTTCTCTTGGAGGCCTTGAAACACACAGTGTAGTCAAGAAAAATGGGGAGGGAATTTTTTTTTTTTCCTTGGAGGCTTTAGTTACACATGGTGGAGGAAAGTGGAGAGTAAAGAAATGAAGTAAAATTTTGTGATGGTTTTAATGGTCTTCCTTATATAGACCTTGCTTAATTTAATCTTTCTCACCTAACCCAAGTTTAATTAGTCTCTTAAGTGGCTTAATAAACCTTAAACTAAGATTAATTTCTCCTAGGTATGTTGTCATCTCAAGGATAGGGTGGAGTGTGGGATTTGTTCTATTAATTGCCAAAGGATAATCGTCATGGGTGGAAGCTAAATTTAAGGGATTCTTGCCCCAAGTTTATTCTTGCAAGCCATAGCTTAAGCAAATAGTTTTTATACTGTTAGCAATCACTAACTTTGCTGATAGGAAATTTTCAATATTTGACAGGTCTTCTCTTATTTTTTTAAAATACCGTGACACGCCAATCACAATATGAATCAATATCGATACAAGTTTAATAGTGTATTCATTTTGGACTGCGTTGAGCCTTGAAATTTATTTTAGGCTTAATAAAAACGTGACTTTTTCAATATCTAAACTTTATAATGACTTAGTTTTTAATAGTGTCACTAACCAAGTTTATATAACATTTTCTATCTATTCGGCCACTTGTGTAGCTCTATTTTTAACTAAATTGGCAATTAAGGATCTAATTTATATTAGAGTGTTTCTCAGTACATTGCTAACTTAGTATTATACCGAAAATCCTCATAATTAAATTTTTTCAAGTTTTTTATAGATAAATTTCTTCCGTCTTAGTTACGACAAAATTTATCAATCCATTTATTAAATTTCAATAGTTAATTAATTTAACTATAGAATCTATTATAAAATTTTTGGAACATTCGTATGTTAATTTTGTAAATTTTTCAATCACACATGATTTGAATAGGTATATTACACTATTGAATTCCAGAATTTTCTTGGCCATTACATTACCTTACATTGGGAACCTCTCATTTCTTAGAGTTCCCACATCAGGTTGGTCATTTGTTTCGACTACAACATCTCAATCTCAGTCACAACATGTTGGAAGGTACCATCCAAGTCAATTTGAGCTTTTGTTCACAACTCAAGTCATTAATTTTGGGAAGAAACAATCTTATCAGAACAATTCCCTCAGATCTTGGCTGTTTGACGAAGCTTAAGTTGCTTGATCTACGGAGAAACAACCTCACAGGAGGCATCCCGCCTTCCTTGGGAAACATTTCATCTCTTGATCATCTCACTGTAGCCGAAAACAATCTAATGGAAATTGTTCATGGTGAGTTAGGCAAACTCAAAAGGTTAACTATTTTAGCCATCAGGGCGAATAATTTGTAGAGTATGCAATGGGTGGCGAGCCATCAAGACATAGGGACGTGTACAGCTACGGCATCCTTTTGTTGGGGATGTTCACTGGAAGGAGACCCACCGATGGACAATTCAAAGACGATTTCAATCTCTATAACTTTGTCAAGTTGGCATTGACAGCTGGAAACCTTCTTCAAGTAGTGGACTGGGCTCTTCTCCGAAATAGAATAGAAGAAACAACATCGGATGGAAGAAGAGATCAAGAAAGAATAAACAACAGCGACAATAATGGGGCGATTGAGATTGAGGCTGAAGAAGGAAACAAAAGTGCTGGGCTTCGGTGTTGGAGATCGGAGTTGCATGCTCTGAAGAATCGCCAAATGAAAGAATGAACATGGGAGATGTCATTAAGGAGCTACAGCATATCAAAAATGCTTATGTGAGTGTTGGGATCAAAGGACAGAGACAAAGAACCACCTGACGTACTGTGAAAGGTGATTGACACAAAAAATTTACTTTTATAAGCTTATAACTTGTCAATAAGCATAACATTTTACCAGAATAGATAAGTATAATAACATATTTTTAGTCAAGATTCTGCAACATATAGATGATCGAGTCATCTACTTCTCTTTGGTTTTCTCATTTGTTTTTGAACCGCAGGAGCTTGAAGCCTTTGAAAGAGGAAGACGCTCAATCAGATGGTGAAGATTTTCTGTTGGTGCCTAATTATTTGTTGAGAGACATGAGAGGAGACTCTGGCATTTGTACTTGTAATCAAACAGATGGTTATTCTGTTCTTTTTCTATCAAATAATTGTGCATTATAAACACATAATTCATGTGTGATGAAGTTTTACTAAATTCCACTTTGTAGTCTGGTACTTATGCTTTATCCTTCCCGTGATTAACGTGTGATTTAAGGTGGAATGTTGCTATTTTGATAAGTTGATGGGCTACATAAACGTGTTGGAAAAAAAAAAAAAAAGTAGACCTACTGATCGTATTTTACTTCTCTTGATTAAGCCAAAAGGATTTTAATTTTATACCTTTTTTTCCTCTCTTTTTTTTTTTCTAAATATTATGGAAATGCAAATTTACTTGTATTTAACGAGCAGACACGTGAAGCTTTTAAAAGGAAAAAATCACCCTAGAAGATGGTGGAGATTTTATCTTGTTGTATGCCCAGTTTATTGAGAAATGATCATCGCGTTCGTCCCTGATAGCAACTGGTTTGCATAAATTGTGCCGTCAACTGGTAGAAAAATAGACTTTGATTCTGATTTTTGGTCCCCTGTTTTAGATATCCCATATCGAACATTGTTTTTCTGACCTTGTCGTATCAAGTTATTGTCGTTTTTTTTTATGCCTTCGGTATTATTTGTTTTTTGTTTCAAAGTGCTCATATTATTCCTTTCTCTAGTCATTGTCCTTTAAATCCCTCATCTAATCTTTAAACGACGGTCAAGCGAACTGTCGTACAATCCAGCGTAGTAATATGTGATATACAGTAGACGATGGTTTTTAACTGTCATCTAATGCCTTGGTTCATGCAAATGGAATAATATTAGACGACGGTTTTCTTCGTCTAATGGCTCACATTAGACAATGGTTTCAATAAAAATCATTGTCTTGTAACGATCTTACTTACGTGGCCGTTACTTAACTACATAATCTTAATACTTAAACATATTTTAACATGAGGTGCTTAGATTTGTAAAATAATTTTAAAAAATACATAATTTTTAGTTTGAATAAATTTAAAGTGTAATATAATTTCTTCAAATTTAATCTTTTAAAAACTAATATAACAATAACTTATTAAAACTTAATCTTTTGAAACTAGAATGATAATTTTCCTATAAATTATTCTTTTAATACTTTTCTTAATATCAAATGATACTTTAAAAACATTTATAAAATTAATTATTACTATAATTTCTTACTAGATAATTTACATGTATTTGTTGCATTTTTTGTTGCAACATCTAAATACATATAGATATATATATTTTTTGTTGAAAATCTTAAATCCTATTCTTTTTTTTAAATCTGATGTCGAATGACTACGACTTTGGTCTCTAAAGGTCATTACCTAATATTACTTAATTTTTCACATGTACAAAACTTTATAAAAGAAAACATAATGCAAAAAATACATTTTTACGTGAGCGGTAACCATTCCTATCTCTATTATTCGTCTGCCGCTTGCCACTGCCTAATCAAGTGACACTGACAAGTTCCTTATCTATAGCATGAACACACTTAAATGAGCTTTTGCTCAGCAAGTAGGAAGTTCAACTTGCAAACTCATTTGAAGGTCATTTAATAAAACTATACATGATCATTTTATGCTTGCTTATTGACTCGTTTTATGCTTAATTTTTAAATTTTATCTTATCTTATTATTTGGGCTCGGTTGATCGTACCGACTGCACATGATTCCTAGGAAGTTAAGGTTTGCGAGGTCCTAATAACACTGAGACTATAAAATGTATTGTGGTCATCGGGGAGTTAGGACTTGTAAGGTCCCAACAACACTGTGATCTTTTAAAACTTAAGCCTCACCATAGGTCGAAAGGTTGGGGTGATACCTTTAACTTGTCTTATTTAGTTTCGCTTCTTTTATTACATATATGCAGTATGACATGTTACTATATGACACTATATACTAATACTAAAAACATGCTTAACTGAAAGTGAGTAAACAGTATATTTTTTTAATACAGTATACATCAGACATCATTCATAATCTAACAAGATGCTAATACATCATATCTTCAATAAGTATATATGACCTAACAAAATTATGGCAGGTCATAACACTAAACATGCATTTCATAATTTTAGAAATCACGTAAAAACATTTTATTTAAAAATTTTTCATACTGATGGTGGGATTCCTACTTACTTGTTTTAGTGAAGTAGGCTGCCCTATTAATACTGAATTCCTCTTTTCTCTAATGGAAACGATTCTGCACCAAAACATCCATTAAATGTGTATAAGAATGCTATTTACATTTTAGCATATACGTTTACATTTTGAGCACTAATTCCATTAGTATTTTCCTCGCATCAAAAGATCATAAAAATCACTATTTTTATTACAAGGATTAATTATTTTATTAAATCCTCATTCCCTTAATTGCCATTAGTTCATGTTAAAATTGATGATTAATTAATTCTCTATCGTCACTAAATCTATATAACCTCAATCAACTAAATTAGACATTTTTTAAATTCATGATTCTTAAACTAAGTTCTAATTAACCATATTCTTAATTCATTTAATGGGCTCGCAATTGATTCTAAGCCCAAAAATTATCCTATGATGTCCCATACACTGTTTTGTTGAAACTATGGCCTGAGTGGTTTTTTAGACTAAAACAGGTGTTGGATTCATACCCAGCATCGTGGTACTAGGACTGTAGCATATAAGGTTTTTAAGATAGTTGTTTTAGTGTCAAATTGAAAGCCATTAAAGTTTATCCTTAGGAAATTCATCCGTGTAACTTAAAGTTTTGAGAAAAAATTGCTCTATGAAATAATGTCCAAAGTCAATAATCCACTAAATCTTGAGCTTGTATAATCTGTCTAGAGCGCTGTAATTTCTCAATTTATTGAAAAATAGGATTTTGTAGTCACATGATCTTTGTTTATAAAAACTAGTACTGAAAAGCACTTTTTCAATTAGTTTTAGGAAATTACCATGAAATCATTTGTTAAAAACAAAGTTTCTTTTAAAGTTTTTTCTTCATAAAATTGTTTGACTTAAATATGTGATTTACTAATTTTTATGCTCATTTTAAAGTCCAGATCATCGTCTTTGAACATATGTCCAACGGAAGCCTAGAGAAGTGGTTGCATCTTCCTACTGATGGCGAAAACCGGTCAAGGGCTTTGACCCTACTTGAGAGACTAAATGTCGCAATTGATGTGGCTTCTGCAATGTACTATCTTCAAGAGGACTTTGACCAACCAATTATTGTAATGACCAGAAAAATCTAAAAATTAATAAGTATGATTAATTGAGGATTTTTTCATAATTACCCAGCTAAGTACTTGAGAAAGTATAAGTATAGAATTTATTAACATGCAAATTTAAAGGTCTTAATAGCTATAAGGCCTTAGAAATAAATAATGTTTGAAATGCACAAATTTATGTGCTTTATCTATGAAACATGTAACACATGTTTGTTATGATAGTACACTTAAATGATTAAAACTAATTATTTAATGTGCTAAATTAAAAGTTAATGATTCAACAATTTCACGTATGAGTCAAAGTAGTGACAGTTATAAGAAATCTCAATTAGAATATTTAAATTGAGAATATATGATAAGAAGAAATTTTTGACTCTATATGATTATACGAATTCCTATACGAAGCCAGTTTAGGTCAACGTGTAATCAAAACTCAAAACCATGACTAAGAAATGGTAAGCATAAAGTTTATATATGCAAAATTGATCTCGATTTTTATGAAATCACAACGCATGACAAGTATTTTCTAAGTCGTAAGAATTAGTAGAAATTTAGAAATTCACGATATCTTATAAATACACAGTAAATTACCTACAAGTGTAAATAACTGTGTGAAATTTATAATAATAGTAAATTGTTATTATTATAATTATTATATAAGAACATTAATGGAGTTCACAAACATTGACGAGCCTTTAAGACAATGCAATGTCACAAATGGATTACATTTAAATCTATAATGCGATTAAGGAAAGTTTAAAAAATCCATATATTGGATGTGCACCCATAAGTGACTTTTACGAAAAATAGTTTGGGTTATACTCGCACATCATGAAATCATATGAAGGCTAGAATTAAAGTTAAATTGACTTTTTAATAGTCAATTTAATTTACAAAATCTTTATAAATTATATTACCATTTTTATGATGAAATTAGAAGTTTTTAACTTGAAGATTTTTAATGAAAAATACATGTTTTAATTAACATTTTAAAGTTTTAAAATTTACAAAAAAAATAATTTTTGATCAAAGTTTAAATACATAATATTATTTTATTTTTAGAAAAATAAGTAAATGTAGTGTTTATAGCTAATCACCAGTTTGAAGACAAATATATCAAAGTTTACTATTTCAAATAAAATCACGAAATGTATATAGTATGGACAAATTTATGAAATAGTTTATGACAGTATGAATATTTTAAAAGACATTAATACGGTGAGAAATTTGAACTTACTGTAGTTATTTTTAAAAAGTATGAATAATACAGCTTTAGAAAGTATAGCTATGCTTATGAAAATTTCAAGTTTACAGTTCAAATTTGATCAACCTGACATGACATATATTAGACTGTGCAGACCACATGAGGGTCTATAAATACATGATAAAAAAAATTCAGCCAATAGAATCAGCTTACCCCCTCTCTCTGCTTTTTCTTTCTACACTTTCTCTCTCCTCAAACTCAGTCTAAGAATCTGGTGTCCATTTTCGACACCTCCCACAGCAACTGAAAGCTCTCAATGAGGTAAGTCTAACGGTGTGTCATGCTGATTGTAACTCCACCAGAGCAGTCTATATGCGCTTATTGAAGCCATGGAAAACCATGATTTTTCCAGCAAGATTTCTTTGCCGTCTGGCCATCGATTGATACGATCTTTGTGTCTACAGACTTGGCTCGACGAGAGGGACAAAACCCATTAGGTGTCCCCCTCGACTTTGGCTGAAAAAGCCTCGTCGAAGCTGCCTCTTTTCTTCACCATGCCGCCACTCAAAGCCACCGTTCATGGTGGTATGAAGGTGCACCGTCGCCCCCATTCGAGTCAGACAGCGATGGGGAGTAAAACCACTCACTCAATTGCACAACTAAGCTGCCGTTAACTAGAGTTCAAGGTCCACCACCCTCAATCATGATAGGATCCTCTGTTCTTTCTCTTCCCAGCCACGTTGCTTCAAATTGGATGGGGGGAATGATTCAGAGCTTCACGAGGAAGCTATCCCAATCCTCAATTTCACGCGATCATCGTAGATTGACAGAGAATAGCCTTTGCCATCTAGCGCCACTGTGAGCACCATGGGACTGCTATTCTATGTGACATTGAAGAGCACCAGTAAGGGGGAAATGTTTAGAATGACACAAGGAGCGAAAGCCCTTGGTCAATTTCAAGCCAAAGCCGCCGGAGATGGGAGATCGGACTCCCTCTCTTTTCATCATCAACGGGTCTTCGACCCAAACAATTAGAGTCATTTTTGGTAAAATTGGTTGTATCGTTAGACTTAAAATGGTCAATTTAAGGGGGGTAGGTCCGAGCTCGGCTGCCAATGGAGTCTGATTGAGGTCGGTCAACAGCCAGATAATGGTGACTTTGAGTCTTTGTGATCTGGTCCTCCGATTGATGATTTAAGACTGCCTCCTGACTCGTTTCAATGCTCCGAATGTGATGGTGTCCTCCATTTGGGCTAATTCTACTTCGTTGAAAATATCTAGTACTAGTTACATGCAGATCGAGGTGACTCAAATTGCAACAATGGAGTCCAAAATGACATTTCCAGCTATGCATGATCTCTAGAAAGCATTCTTAAACATCCACGGTCACTCAAGGACCACTGCTGAGGTTGCTTCGCATATTGTAGATACATCAAGATACAATTGGACCTGTTCAACTTGGAGTCTAGGTAAGTAAGAATCTCATCTACAATATGAATAGTTTTAAAATAAGTTGTTTTAATTGTTTTCATAAAAATTTATAAAAATGCATGATCAATGAATTGTCACACTGTGTTTGTTATGATGTGTTGTTATATTATGATATTATGATTTATTATGCTCATGTCATGTTAAGTCATGTTATGTTATGATTGTGTCATGATAAATGTATGATGTATGCAATATTTAAAGCATATTGTTTAATCACCTTCAAGTTAAGCATGATTATGATTTATGGTTTATGATTTGCATAATTATGAAGCTATATAGTGATAAGTCAAGCTGCATACATATAATAAGATAAGTGAAACTTATAAGACAAGTTAAGTTAAGGGTGTCATACCAACCTCTCGACCCACAGAAAGGCTTAAATACAAGTTACAATCTTAGTGTTGTTGGGGACCTCGCGAACCCTAACTTCCCAAGAATCGCACGCAACTAGTACGATTACTCGGACCCAAAGCAATAAGACAAGTTATAGCTTAAATAAATAAGCATAAAGCAAGTTGATAAGAAAGCATAAAATGTTCATACATATTTTTAATTAAATGATTTTTAATTATGTTTTGCGAGACTAATTTCCTACTTGCTAAGCAAAAGTTCATTTAACTATGTTCATGTTGTAGGTAAGAAAACTTGTCAGTGACATTTGATGGGTAATGGTTAGCAGCAGACGAATGATGGAGATGTGAATGGACACCGCTCATACAATGTAACATTTCCGCAATCTTAGTTTACAAATTCATGTATGTTTTATTTTATGAAATTATGTATGTTTTTATTTTACAAAAATTATGTACGTACAAATAAGAAAATAAACTACGTAATTATGTGTTAAAAACCAAGATTGTGATTATACAATCTTGGTCTGGAGAATTTTAAGGTTTAAAAAAAGTATTACAATAGACAATACAACAAATACACGAAAATGATCAAGTAAGAAAACTATAAGATTATATAGAATTAAAAATAATTATAGGAATTTTATGTTTAAATAAGAAATGATTTTTATGAATTTATTAATATGAAAGTTTAGATGATTATGTTTTGAGAAATTCTTATGATGGATTTAAGTGAACGAGTTATAAGTAATTATTATTATGATAGGTTTTGAAAAGGTTAATTTTTAAGATATTAAATTATAAGTAAAATATATAAATAATTTTTAAGGAAGTTTTAAAGAGCATTTAATACGATTTTATTTCATCATTTAATTTTTTCTTGTTTTTGAATGAGTTATATCTAAGTTAAGGAATGTTTTAAAGGAAGTAATTCTTAAATAATTATTTTTATGTTTAAAAGAAAAGTTTTAAAGAATTTTCATTATTTTATGTTTTAAGAGACTAATGTTATGAGGTATGCAAAGGATTAAGTTTTTAGAAATTATGATTATGTTAAAACGTAATGATTATTATTACGTATGATCACGTTTGAGAAATTGACATACTATGTTAGATTTATGAAATTAAGTTTTGGGAAACAATTATTATTTCTTGTAAGGTTCTATGCTAAGGATTCAATAACAAGAATTCGTTTTAAAAAAATCCCACAATTTTAGTATTTTATGTTAAAGTATGTTTAAGTTTACGATTATGTTTAAGGTAAGTAACGGCCACGTAAGTAGGGTTGTTACAATTATTCATTGTGACTTAAAGCCTAGCAATATTCTTCTTGACAACGAAATGAATGCTCATGCAAGTGATTTTGGATTAGCAAGGCTAATCTCAAGTACCACCAGCTCCTGTGAAGGTCAAGCTAGCACAATTGGGGCTCCAGGTAACAACTCTACATTATCTTCCTATATTTGTTTTACTTTTAGGAAGCCTGTCTTAAAGATGCATATTTGATTGGATGTTGTCCCAAAAGCAAAAAACTAACTAGCGCTTAAGGAAAACAAATAATAGGGTTATATCTAATTATTCATATCCAGTATTGGTTGAAGTGTACTAGTTAAATTTTAGACTTTGTGTTTTTTTTTTTTTTAATCTTTTTAACAATAATATGCTCCAAGAAAACTGCTAAAATATTTAACTGTCACGAGTTGCAGAGTATGCAATGGATGGTGTGCCGTCCAAACAGGGGCATGTGTATAGTTATGGGATCCTTGTGCTGGAGATGTTTACAGGAAAAAGACCCACTGAAGAAATGTTTAAAGATGATTTCAATCTTCATAACTTCATTAAAATGGCACTTCCAGAAAGACTAGTGCAAATTATGGACTCTGCTCTTCTTCAGAATGTAGTAGAAGAAACCGCATCGAGAAGAGAAGAAAGGAACTACAGCAACAATGGGGTCATTGAGATTGACGTAGAAGAAGGAAACGTCGGCTTTGAGAGTCCAAACCAGATTCATGCTCATATGCAGAAGTGCTTACTTTCAGTGTTGGAGATTGGACCTGCATGTTCAGAAGAATCACCAAACGAAAGAATGAAAATGGGAGATGTTATCACTTATCAGAGAGCTACAGCACATAAGCAATGCTTATGTGGGTGTTGGAATCAACAAACACTAACAAAGAACCAGCTATATAAGAGACATTTCAGCATAATTATCTATTAGTTTTAAATTTAAATTTGAAGGGACCACATCATTTTACTTGCATTAGCTTTTGTAAGTCTTCAAGCTCAACATTTAACCAGAATAGGTAAGTGTAACATACCTTTCAGAAATGATGTAGTAATGCATTATATCAAAATCTATATTTTTTCAATACTTATGAAAATTTTGATAAAAAAAAAATCTGGATCATAAACTGACCCATATTTGAACCCCAGGAGCTTGAAGCTTTTGGAAAAGAAAAAGCACTAAATGAGATGGTGAAGATTTCCTTCCGTCGATTGCCTAATTTATTGAGAATCGACTCTGGCATTTGTACTTGTACCAACTCTGTTGCATAGTTTAGTCTTCCCTTATTATGTTCTGTTCTTTTCCCGCCTTTTTTTTTAACATGACTATGCAATGATTTGTGTTGCAGAAACATATAATGCATGTATGATGTTGTATGAATTCTGCTTTATAATTTGAAAAGCGTGCTTTATTCTTCATAGGTTTTTATGGACTGTAAAATGTGGAAAGCTCTTATCTTGGTAAATTTATGTGAACTTAAACTAAATAGAAATATTTACACAGTGTCCTGTTTGTGAGAACTGACAAGTGTATTGAGTTGCAAAAACTAAAAAGAAATAATGGAGACCTACTAGTTTTCTTTTGATTTCTCTCAGGTGTTCTTTTGATTCAAAACCTTGTCTTCGTTTTCCATGTTTTCTGATTCATAGGTTATTGTCGTTTTCAAGTACCCTCATTTTTTTTTTTCAGGTAATTATCGTTTTTATATTTTTGTGATTTGGAAATGACATTTTCGTTTCAGAGGTTCTTGCCGTTTCTGTGGTTATTGTATATCTGGTTATTGTCGTTTGCTGGTTTTGTCGTTTCCCTCTTATTATCGTTTTGGAACGTAATCGTCATTTTACTGCCTTTCCCTTTTACCGTCGTTTTTTTAACCGATCTCGCTTTCATTGTTGTTTTCGTTTGTCAAGTAGTTGTCGTTTTAAGATGTATTTGTCGTTTCTTTGTGGAGGCTAGCTTTTTGAATTTGTTTTTTGCCCTTATCACGTTTTTTTCCCCTTATTCGGGCCTTAATGTTATTATGACGTTCTAGATTCAGAAAATTTTCATAAATACCATCTTTTAAGATTTATTTTTTTATAAATATTGCACATATTCATTTGACTTATAATTTAACATGTAATATGAATGATAGTATGACATAAATTTTAATGTGACATAAATAAACACAACTTTTAAAAGTATGCCGTAGCATGTATTTTCTCTCTAATTTTTCATATTCTCAGTTTTTTATGTTTATTAAGTTCCGTTTGAGTTTCATTGTCGTTTGACTAATTTAGGGTCTACTTTAATTAGAGTAAATTAACTTTCTAGAATTTAGTTTTTTTTTTTAATTTTTCCGTTCGTTTTTAAAAACTATAAAGTATCCCTCAATTTTTTTCTTTATCTTTTTCTATATTTCAAAGTCTCAAATTATCTTTTAAAATTTTACAACGAGTTAAAACTAACACTGTTTAATTATTGATGGAGGTTCTTGCCGAAGAAGTCCCCTAACGCATATTATGTGGGGATTATTCTAGATATGGCTATTGGAGTACTTCCTAAGAGCGAAAGTCAAAGTGCTGAACAACCTCCCATTTACTCCATTATTGTTATCATGTGGTTAACTGACTTGTATATTTAAAAATTAAACTCAGGCATGCTTCATTTCGAAGAGATCTTGATCATATATTGCATATAATCTGAACAATATAATCTCTATCTGTAGCTATCACACACACACATATACATATGTGTATATATGTATGCGGACAAAAGAGATATGGTCGATTCCAATATCCAATTAGTCATGGTGCTAGGAAAGTCAGCTTAAGCTTTAAATGTTAGAAAGTCAAGTTCCATGCCTGAATATTTTCTTTCCATTCAAATTCCCCATTCTTTATATACATCACGTTATTTGTTTTAATATATCATCACTTTGACTGCTCAGCTCTTCAGTAACATTTTTTTTGGCATGATGAGCTAAAACTATTAGCTATTCAAAGTTCCTGCATTTATAATGCAATTATTAATCCACTGTATAGAAGAACTTGTATATTCTATCTTTTTCTGTTTCAAAGATATGTATGAAAAGTTTCAGAAAGTCTTAATTTTAGGAATTTTATTTAATAAAATGGGAGAAAACAAAGTTTGTGATCCTCAAGCTATTTATGTTTACATTTTGTAACTAACCTGTACTTAAAACCTGTAAATTTAACACTACTCCTTTCCATATATAGCACATTGATATAGTCACATGCCCTGTCTTAAAGTGCTGAAAGCCCACAAAATAGCTTCAAGCTTCTTCATTCATCACATCCAAATGAAGCTTCAAAACCCCACCAATTCGTGTGTTTTTTGGTCTTTGCATTTCCATGTCATTCTTATTCTTTATTCTGTTAGCTTATTGCTGCCTACCATTACTACAGTCAATGCCTTGGGTAATGAAACTGACAGAATTGCTCTACTCGAGTTTAAAAAATTGAAACCGAGTGATCCACATGGAGTTATGAAATCTTAGAACAACTCAATTCATTTCTGCAAATGGCCCGGAATTGCATGCAGCAGCAGACACCAGAGCATTACAGCCTTGGACTTGGAGGGCTGTAAGTTGCGTGGAACCATATCGCCTTACATCGGAAACCTTAGTTTCCTAAGGTTCATTAACCTCAGAAACAACAGCTTCTTTGGTGAAATCCCTCAGCAACTTGGTCATTTGTTCCAACTTCAACATCTCAATCTTAGTTACAACATGTTTGAAGGTAAGATTCCAGTCAACTTGAGCTCCTGTGCGGAACTTACAGTATCAAGTCGTAGGACAAATAGACTTGCCGGAACCATTCCCTCTGAGCTTGGGTCTTTGGTTAGGCTTGTATACCTTAATCTTGGCACAAATAATCTCACTAGAAGAATCCCAGCTTCCTTGGGAACATTTCATCAATTAGTCAATTTTCTTTAGCATATAACAATCTAGAGGGAGCAGTTCCTGATGAGTTAGGCAGACTGAAAAGCTTAAACTTTTTTTGCAATAGGGCCAAATAATCTGTCTGGTATGATCCTCCGCTCACTTTTCAATATATCCTCTATGACTACTTTCTCGGTTACGGATAACGAGTTTTATGGAACTCTTCTGCTCAATATGGACCTCACACTTCCTAATCTCCAAACATTTACAATTGGTCGCAATCAATTCTCCGGGACAAGCCCGGAATCACTTCCACTACTTCTGAACTTCAAATACATGATATTCCTGAAAATAATATTGCTGGGAAAGTTTCAGCAAGTTTGGGAAATCTTTTAAATCTCCGGTCGCTTGGCTCGAGTAACAATAGTATAGGAAATTATTCAACTAATAGCATGGACTTTATTACATATTTGACCAATTGTGGCCAAATGGAAATGTTGGACTTGAGTCTCAACAATTTTGGAGGTGTTTTACCCAACTCTATAGCCAATTTGTCAACCCAACTCAATCGTCTTTATCTTGGAGTCAATCAAATATCTGAAAATATTCCTGCAACATTAGAAAATCTAGGCAACCTAGTCGTCTTGGGCATGACAGATAATCTCTTCACAGGTACCATTCCAAATTCTTTGGGGAAGTTGCAAAATTTGCAAATTTTGGATTTGGAATGGAACTCATTATCAGGAACCATCCCTTCATCTGTAGGCAACCTCAGTCAATTGTTCCAACTCTACCTATCACAAAACAAGTTAGAAGGAACCATTCCTCCAAATATTGTACATTGCCAAAATCTACAACTCCTTGACCTCTCACAAAATAATCTAAGTGGATTTACACCCGAAGAAGTTTTTGGGCTTACATCTTTACCTATCTTGCTCAATCTATCAAGAAACTCATTGTCTGGAAGCCTACCTATGAAAGTCGGAAAGCTAAAGAATATCAATGCATTGGACCTCTCCAAAAACAATCTAACCAATGGAATCCCAGAAACCATTGGAGAATGTCAAACTTTGGAATCCCTTTAACTACAAGAGAATCATTTTCTGGGAAACCTACCTTCTTCATTGGCTTCTCTAAAGGTCTTCGTTATTTAGACCTGTCACGAAACAATTTGAGTCGACAAATTCCAAAAGACATGCAAAAACCTTCTTTCTTACAATATTTGAATCTTTCATTCAATGATTTTGAGGGAGAAGTGCCAAAGAGAGGAGTTTTTCAAAATACAAGTGCATTATCATTGGTTGGAAATCCTAAGCTTTGTGGCGGTGTACAAACATTGCAGCTTCCAACATGCCCCATCGAAAAGTCTAGACATCGAAAGACAATAGGTCTCAAATTATAATTATAATAATTTGTGTTGCTGCATTTGCCTAATTGTTGTCATCTATATCTATTCTTTATTAGAGGAGAAAATCACAAAAGAAATTATCTCGTCCACAAACAACCATCGGTTTTCTTTCAAAGGTTGAACACAAGAGGAGAATCTCCTTGTCGAATGGCCTGTTCTCCCCGGTCGGAATAGGTGAGTAAATTCCTTCCCTTAGAACCGTACTTGAGAGTTTCCGACCTCATACGGCTCAGCAGTCAAGTTCTCAAGTTCTTTTGGTCTTCCTTTTTTTAATATACCATATCTAATTGAATGAAATTTATCGTGGATCTATCCCATTTTTTTCTTTCGAGTTAACCAAAAGAAAAAGAGGTTATGGTTATAAGTTTCAAACTTGAATTTTACTTACTAATTTAATCAGTTTTCTCTTTTCTCCCACCTTCATAAAGCGCATAGGCATTTCCACTATCATTAGAGTTTTCTAAAAAGATCAAGCTACCAATGAATTTTTTCCAAGCATGTTGATTGGAAACTGGTAGTTTCGGCTCTATATACAAAGGCACTTTTTGTAACAAAGAAAATACAATTGCTGTGAAAGTTCTCAATCTTCACCAGAGAGGAGCTCACAAGAGTTTCATTGCTGAATGCAATGCGCTAAGAAACATCCGACATCGAAATCTTGTAAAGATCATAACACGTTGCTCTAGCATGGATTACAGTGGCAATGAATTCAAGACTCTAGTCTTTGAATTTATGTCGAATGGAAGCCTAAAAAGTGGTTGCACCCAGTAACTGAAGGAGAAACCAGACCATGGAGTTTGAACCTTAATCAAGGACTAAATGTTATTCTTGACGTGGCCTCTGCTCTTCACTATCTTCATGAAGATTGTGACCAACCTATCATCCATTGTGACTTGAAACCTAGCAATATTTTTCCTGACGATGAAATGATTGCCCATGTAAGTGATTTCGGATTAGCAAGGTTGATCTCAAACACCACCGGCTTCTCGGATGGTCAATCTAGCATGACTAGAATAAAAGGAACAGTTGGTTACGCTCCACCAGGTAATAAGTCTCTAGTATTTTATTCATTTTCTTTTGAAACAATTGAATAATAGTAGATAGATCAAAGGATATTAGAGTAAAGGCAGCAAGCTACCTAAAAAAAGAACTTAACGTACTATAATTTTAGACATTAAACTTTTAAATCTCTATGCAGTAGTATAGAACATTGATAACCAGTAAATTTGTTGCTTTTACAACTTCTTCAAGAGTATGCAATGGGTGGCGAGCCGTCAAGACAAGGAGATATGTATAGCTTCGGGATCCTTGTGTTGGAGGTGTTCACAGGAAGAAGACCCACAGATGAAATGTTATGGCCTTGCCAGAAAGACTAGAGCAAATAGTCGATTCAGCTCTTCTCATTGGAGAAGTAGAAGAACCAGCTGCCAGAAGATATGAAAATAACCACAACATGAGCGGAGAAATTGAGATTGATATTGAAGAGAAAAACGTTAGCTTTGAGGTTCAGAGTCAGATGAGCACCAATCTGCAAAAATGCTTGGTTTCGGTCCTCAAGATTGGACTTGCTTGTTCAAATGACACGCCGAAGGAAAGAATGAATATACGTGATGTCACCGGGGAGCTAGAACACATCAAAAATAATTTCATGGGTGCTGTTATTCATGGACAGAGACAGAGGACCAACTAATTATTAGGTACCGCCCCTTAATTTTAGTATTTTATTCTCATTCGCGTATAATTTCCGTGTATATATATGGCAAGAACTTGACCAAAAATAAAAGAAATGTGTTGTATGGTCCTGTAATGTTTATGTAATAGATGCATATTTGAATATGGCAATTGCCATTTAGATTGATATTTAAAGTAGGACTATTTGCTATGATCTCTGTAAATGTTTCCTTATTATGATGTTTTTAGTACTAATAATGAGAAGAAAAACAACTTGAAAAGTAAATAAATCCAAATCATAAGTCAATTCTCCACCTTGTACCCTTCAAATATGAATCATATGCTTGTATGTTGAACAACATAAGTTAATCCAGTTGATTGTTTAAATATGCATCCAAATCATTTTAGCATCGTACAGACCTAAAGCTTTCTGATCTGAAGATTTCAATAGACGAAGTAAATCTGCAAACAACTCTCTCTTTGGATGTCATGTTGAAGAACAGAGAGACTGAACTATTGATGTTGTCTTGATTTTTGTTAA
Source organism: Artocarpus heterophyllus (assembly GCA_025403435.1). NCBI lineage: Eukaryota > Viridiplantae > Streptophyta > Magnoliopsida > Rosales > Moraceae > Artocarpus > Artocarpus heterophyllus. Next base: position 6,749,634 of record CM046353.1, read on the forward strand.
AAGAATTTAAAGGTATTGATGTTTTCTGGATGTTGTAAGTTGTAACCATGCTTTAGTAATCATCAGAGTATTTGATAAGTGTGGTTAGAATCATGGTTGTACTTTAAAACACTACAGCATATAAAAGCTTTACACTACAGTAACTTTTTATTTTTTATTTTTTATTGAAGCATGAAGTAAAAAATTGTTATAATGTAAGTTCTCATATGCTACAATATTTTGAACCAAAAAGTTGGTTATAAGCATGCTTCCTAAGTATCCACTCTTTTTTTCTTCTTTTTTAATTCTTAAGGTAGAACAAAAAAAAAATTTTTTTTCAATAAAAAACGACAATATTAATTTTGTTTTTAATGTTTCTGTTTGGATAATTTTTTGGTCCTGTTATATGTTTCTCACTTTTTCGGTTACCGTTGTTCTTAAAATATTGTTGCTATATGTTTTTGTCGTTGTTATGTTGCTTTTGTGCATTTTAATACTAGCTAGATATTTCTTACTATTAAGGGCAGTCCAAATGATGGTATATCAGGACTGAATATCATGGTAAATTTCGAAAATAACCAAGTATGTGTTGTTATACAATTTCTGAAGGTCACTTTGGTTAAGCATTATGATAATTTACCTTAGACGTAATACGATAATTTCCAGCGGAGCGTGTTGGAAACGGCTATGTTTTGAACACTATAATAATTTCTAAAAATGACAAAAGTTTTTATGACTGTTAAACAGTTTCGAACAACCAATACATGCACCTTCTAATTATGTTTCAGGATTGTTATAAAGCACCAGTGATGTTAAACACCATCCATTAATTGATGTTGAGGAGCGCACGTCGCTCTTCTTCTTTGCATCCGATTATGCATATGGTGCAAAGTAAAAGCACTATAAACACCACAATTTGAGAGCACAATCTACTCATGGTTGGCAAGAACTGATCAGTAGGGTGCGTTTTGATAAGAAAAACAAGTACTCTTTAATTTCGGAATAAGAATAACAAGCAGTCTTTAGTTTCGGCTAGAATTTTTTTAACTTATAAAGTTGGTTTTTTGAGTTTCTCTTGCGTATTAAGAGTAACAAATACACATTCCTTTATAGCTCAAAAAAAATTATCTAGTTGATCGTGAAGTAACTCAAGTTTCAAAGGACAAGATTGAGACGCATATGGAATCATGAATGGTCCAGGTGCATTAGTTATGGAAATTTTGAAATCTATTTTAAGTATTCAAAGTTTCCACGAGCCGTTCATTGGTCAGGTGCTAATTGAAAAGTCCAATATTGAACGTGTTTCTTACTCCAATATTATCAACTGTAAGTAGTTTTAGCGCGTAAATTACTTCTCTGATTTTTCCAGCAAAATAGAAGTGCTTCTTCTGTTTTTAGTCAGTTAATTTGTCTATTTACAATGGGAAGCACTCGGACTCGGTCTAATTAAAAAATCTTAAAGTCACTCGCGTTACATTCAGATTTGACATGTTAACTGACTAATAATGTTTAGTGTGTGAAGCTTAACTATTGTCCTGACACAGGGCTTAAGAGTCTAATCTTTAGTAAGGGTATTTTAGACCTTTTCCTCTTATAATTTTGGTATGGAGTGAGATTCTTCTGTTATCTTTATTATCATATATAGTGACATCTTTTTTTTTGTTTTTTTAATAATCGTGAACAATAAAACCGCAAAAAACAAACATATAAGCACGCATAAGATTTAGGGGATGTACCATTCAAAAAAAAAGAAAGGGGTGTACCATGTAATGTCCGAAAAAAATTCAGTAATTAATAAGTATGATTAATTAAGGATTTTTTTATTATCTACGCCGTTAATTCATAAGAAGTTATAAGTTTAAAGTTTATAAGTTCAAGTCTCCGCAAGAACTACTAGAAAATTTTAAGAATGCAGTTCAAGGCTAGAAATTTATTCCGCAACTTAAGTAATTTATGTTGAAGCATGTTAAGATTAAGATTATGTAGTTAAGTAACGACGACGTAGGTAGGATCGTTACATACCAAGCTTAAAGTTTTTCAACAATTGAAATAGAGTTCACAATTAGGCAATTGTCACATACAACTTAGAACGCAAACTCCTAAGATGATTTTTTATATTCCCCTTAAAAAAATGATTCCTGTATTTTTTTTGCATAAATTAATTATCCATCTAATTAAATTTACATTAAATTATAATAACATACTATTCACACTTAATTTTAGGATGTAACTGAAGGTCTATTCTTACAGAGTGCAAGAAAACTTGCCAATATTATTGCTGTCTTAATCAGCTCTTTCTGAACTTCCAATAATAATACTAGCAAAATATATGATCGAACTTACAGCTACTTAGTTTTTCTGCATTATTGATGAGCTACCTGTGCATTCGGAGAATTTTCCTTGGTAATGTCAAGACGTTAAAAAGTCTTGGCAGAGTCAAGATTAACATTTGAATATTCAAAGTTCCATTATTTTTAGTGTAAATTGCAATTTATTCCCTTAAAAATATTTTCATGACACATTGCCCTTGTATATCTTGTAACCTCATGCAATATGAACAATCTGTTAGTTTCTCCTAAATTTTTTGACAATATTTTCCAATGAAAACGTGAAATTTTTCTAACAAGCAATAATTGGAATTTGCACATTGCCCACTCTCACTTATAAAACTGTAAAATTTCAATTTTTTGGAGTGAAGAAGTTTGTCTATTTGCACTTATTTCTAGAGTAAAAACATGTTTCGTAACATGATTTCCATATTTCACTCTTTTTGTTCCTAGTTGTCGAATGTTGATATATTGTCAAACTAAGTTAAATTTAGTTATTGTTTTCTGCTAGAATTTTTTAGGTCTGTTAAGTTAATATTTTTTTTTCATAAACATTTTTTTGTCTATGAGGTTTTTATTGTAAAGTAAATTTAGACCTGGGTGTGAATTCTTAATGAGTTTTGTCAATGAGGTTTTTTTTTTTTTTTTTTTTTTAACGTTTTAACCCTCTTCTTGCTTCTTAGCAGCTTTAAGAGACAAGAATATATGAGTTTTAGCATTTTGGGAGGAAATGTAATGACCGAAAAAATCTAAAAATTAATAAGTATGATTAATTAAGGATTTTTTCGTAATTACTTAGCTAAATACTTGAGAAAATACAAGTTTAGAATTTATTAATACGTAAATTTGAAGGTCTTAATAGCTGTAAGACCTTAGAAATAAACAACGCTGTGAATGCATAAAATTATATGCTTTATGTAATAATGTAATGTTATGGTAGTACATTGAAATAATTGTTTAATGTGCTAAATTAAAAGTTTATGATTCATTAATTTCATGCATGAGCCAAAAAGGTGATGTTATCTGGCAAAAAGTAGAATTTCCAACTTACTATAATGATGTAAAAAATTCCTACGTGATATCAATTCAGTAAAAGAAACCCAGATCAATAGTGATCATGAGCTCCATACCATAATTCAAAAAATGGTGAGCACCAAGTTTAAGTATGCAAGGTTTATGACAATTTTACTATGATTGATCTCGAAATTTAAGAAGATTATAAAGTAAGATAAGAATTTCAAGCAAGTTATAAGGATCATTGGAAGTTTGCGAATTCCAATGTTTTGAATGTGTATAGTTAGTTATTATACACATTAATAATTACGTAAGGTTTATTTTTATTGTTGTAATAACAATAATAATAATAATAGCAGTTATTATAATAATAGTGAAGAATAAGAAAGGCATTGATGGGGTCCACAAACGTTGATCTATTGCTAAGATATGAACCCATAAATGGCTCTTTACGGGGAACAATTCGGGTTGCACTGTAAAGCTTGAAATAATGGTAAGTTCATAATTTGAATTAAATTGACTTGTAAATAGTCAATTTAATTTATAAAACTATTTTAAATTAAGACGACTATTTTTATGACAAAATTTGAAGCTAAAAATATGAAAATTTTTAATGAAAAATATATGTTTTAAATTATAATTTTTTAAAGTAAATATATATATTTATAGTGAGCAAAATTTTAAATACATAATATCTTTCTTAGAATTCATATAAATATATACATATATATGTCTACAGTTGCGAAAATAGCTAATCACCGGTTTTGAAGACAAATGTATCAAAGTTATTGTTTAAAATAAGATCAAGAAATCAAATTTTAAGTTTTGACCAAGGTTCTTAAATACAAGTATTATTTTTAACAAATATATATATATAATTGGTGAAATAAGTGAATCAACGATTTTTAAGCCAATACTGTCAATGTTTATGGTGTCAGAATAATCCATATAGTATAGATAAACTTTATGAAATGATTTTATGACAATATGGAGATGTTTATACGACAATGATATATCAAGAAAATTTGAATTTATGCAAGTACTTTTAAAGAATGAAAATATTACAGTTTTAAAGTACACCTACGTTTATGAAAATTTCAAGTTTACGGATCAAATTTGATCAACCCGACACAACATGTATTAGACTATGTAGACCACATGAGGGCATATAAATACATGATACAACCAAAAAAAAAAAGAAGTCAGCCAATCAAATCAGCTCATTCCCTCTCTTTCTACTTTCTCTCTCTACTCCTCTCTCTTCAACCACCGGTCAAGATTTCGACCACCATTTTCGACACCTCCTATACCAATAGAAAGTTCTCGACGAGCTGGTTCCAAAAACATGCCCTGCAGACCGTAACTCCACCAGAGGAAGCTACACTCGCAGATCAAAGCTATGAAAAACCCACATTTTTTCGATGAGATTTCTCTTCTGTCCGACCACCGATCGACACGATCTTGGTGTCTATAGACTTGGCTCGATGAGTAGAACAAAATGCAGTAGGTGGAGCCCCTCAATTTTGGCTTAAGAAGCCTCGTCAGAGTTGTCCTTCATCGCCCTTCAAGCCATCGTCGACCCCATCGTTCACCGCCGCCATCATTCAACTCAAATGGCGATGGGGAGTAAAACCCCTCACCTAATTGCACCGTTGCATTGCCTCTCATCGAAGATCGAGGATGCCCATTGCCACCTTCGTGGGTAAATGCTGATTCGCCACTTTGCTTAGTGTCGTGCCAAATTGAAGGCACGAACACCTTCAGAGGGTCAAGAGGTAGAAAATTGACACCTCAATTGCTCCAAAATGCATAAAAAAAGGACGAACGATCTCTGCCTTTGTGTGCCACTACAAGAAGCTTTGGGCCACCGTCCTACATGACGGTGTGGTGCACCACCACCACCACCAACATGCTCAAACAACCACGGAGAATGAAATGCCTAAGGTGATTTGGGGCTACCGCCGCCGGAAGACCAAGATCAGAGTTTGCACTATGCACCATCAACGGCAGCTTCGATTAGCATAGTTAGAGGTGAAATTGATTGAAATTGATGTCACCGTTGAGCTCAAAAGGGTCAAATTAGGGGGTTAGGCCTGAGCCCAGCCACCAACGAAGCCCAATTGATGCCAGTCAACAGCTACTTCAAGTTTTTTGTGATCCAGACCTTCGATCGATGATCCGAGATAGCCTCTCGACTCATTTCGACTCTCTAAACACGATGGTGACCTCCGTTTGAGCTAATTTGACTCCAATAAAAATCATCCAGTACCAACTGCATACAAATTGATAGGACTCAAACTGTAGTAACAGAGTCTAGAATGATGTTTTCAGCAATAATAAATCTCCTTGGATCATTCCTAGCCATCCATAGTTACTCAAGGAGCACTACTGAGGATGATGCGTAGACTATAGGTACAGCGAGATGCAACTGGACCCGTTTAGCTTAGAGTCTAGGTAAGTAGGAATCTCGCCTACAGTATGGACAGTTTAAAATAAATTGATTCAAATGTTTTTATAAAAATTTATGAAAATGCATGATCTGTGATTTGTTAGACTATTTTATGTCATGATATGATATATTATGTTATGACATGACGTGATATACTATGATGATGATGATATGATTAATGAGTGATGTATGCAATATATTTAAATTATATTGTTTAATCACCTTCAAGTTAAGTATGATTATGATTTACGATTCATGATTTACGAAATTGTGATGTCATGTAATGATAAGTCATACTACGTATACACAATAAGACAAGTTAAAGGTATTGTACCAACCTCTCGACGCACAAGGAGGCTCCATGTTAAAGTTATGAATGATCTTGGTGTCGTTGGGGACCTCGCGAACCCTAACCTCCCAAGACTCGCGTGCACTGGTACGATTACTCAGGCCCAAAGTAAGAAGATAAGTTATAGCTTGAATAATTAAGCATAAAACAAGTTGATAAGCAAGTGTAAGATGTTCATGCATATTTTTAATAAAATGGTTTTTAATTGTGTTTTGCGAGACTAACTTCTTAATTGCTGAGCGAATTCTCATTTAAGTGTGTTCATGCTGTAGGTAAGAAAATCTATCAGCGGCACTTGATGGGCATGGTGAGCAGCAAACGAATGGTGAAGATGGGAATGGATACCGCACACGCAATGTAATATTTCCGCAATATTATTTTACAAACTTATGCATGTTTTATTTTATGAAATTACGTATGTGTATACTGTACGAAAATCATGTGCATAAGAATAAATAAATAAATTACTTGATTATGTTTTAAAAACCGAGATTGTGATTACGCAACCTTGGTTTAGAGGATTTCAAGGTTTAAAAATGTTGCAATAGACAATGCAACAAATGTGCGAAGTTTCCAAGTGAGAAAGTTTTATGATTATTTATAATAAAAAAATGCTTATATGAGTTTTATGCTAAATTAAGTAATGATTTTTATGAATATGTTTGATGAATTTATTTTTATAAAAGTTTAAGTGAATATGCTTGAAATTATTATTATGATAAGTTTTAAAAGAGTTAAACTTTTAAGAAACCAATATGTTATCTTTAAGATATTAAATTATAGTTATGTATAAAATTATAGTAATGTGTATATATACATATGTAATTCTTTTAAAGGAGTTTTAAAGAGCATCTAATATGATTTTAATCTATCATTTAATTTAGTATTGTTTTTGAATTAGCTATATTTAAATTAAGGAACGTTTTGAGAAAAGTAATTCTTAAATCGTTATCTTTATGTTTGAAAGAAAGGTTTTAAAGGATTTTCATTGTTTCATGTTTTAAGAGATTAATGTTATGCAGTATGCAAAGGTTAAGTTTTGCAAATGATGATTTCATTAAAACGTGATTACTATCACTATGTTATTATCATGTTTTTTTAGAAATTAAAGTTATTATGTTAAACTTATGAAATTAAAGTTGAGAAATGATTAATATTTCCTTCAAGGTTTTATGATGAGAATTCTTTATCATAAGAATTCATTTGTCATTAAGTTTTGGGAAACAACTACTATTTCCTTTAAAGTTTCATAAGGATTCCTAAGCGAAAATCTATTTTAAAAAAAAAATTATTCCAAAATTTCTCCCTTTATTCGTAAGTATGTTTAAGTTCATGATCATGTTAAGTTCAGTAACGGGCACGTAATGTGAGTCGTTACAGGAAAAGGCATTTAATAAAACCAAAAATCGTACCTAAGTTATAAAAAAATGACTAATCAGCTTTTTTTGTTAACAAACTGACAGAGTTTGATGGAGAAGGGAAAGTAGAAGATAAATAATAGATCAGGAAAGCAAAACATATACGTTTTAAAGTTCAGAGGGCATGTTACTTAAAAAAATGAACTAATTAGTTTTTTTTGTTAAAAAAATGATAGAGTTTGACGGAGGAGGGAAAGTTGAAGATGAATAATAAATCAAAAAGGCAAAACAAATACATTTTGAAGTTCAAAGGACATGTTATTTAGGGGCATTTTAAAAAATGACTTCAAGAAAAAGTCATTTTGGGCAAATGACCTTTTTTTTGTAGTTTTTTGGCACAAAAAAATATGCTTTTTGGACATGAAAACTGCTCTAGTTTTTTTTTTCCACTCTGTTGAGGTTCCTCTCTTCGTTACAGTTATTTTCATCTTTTTTAAAAAAAAAACTAAAACAGTTTACCTATTTAAAAACACGTATTTTTATGCAAAAAAATAAGAGATTATTTTCTTAATTAGAGATTTTTTTTTGCCCTTTTTTCAAATTATCCCTGTTATTTATACATAGTTTAGAGAGAGTCTGTAAAATTTATCCGTCACATTTTTCTCTGTCCCTACCTTTTCTTCCTCAATCACGCTTTTGACTAATCCACTATGATCATCATTATCTTTTGACTCCTTGACAAGAAACATCTGACAAATCGATCAATTACGTTAAGAGAACGTGGTCGGCGACTTCTAAGTCAACGAACGTGGGATTTAAAAAAATAATAATCACAATAAATACAAAAAAAATTACATGTTATGCTATATTTTTAAACATAGTTTTTATTCATCCCATACTTAAAAAAATTATGCGACATTATTACTTATATTATTTGTTTAAATTATGTCACATTAAAATATTTATGATATTTATAAAAAGTAAGTTTTAAAATAAAAGTTTATGAAAATTTTCCTGATGATAAGCCTTGCATCTTTGGAGGGAATTGATTTCTTGGAGAAATTGGGTAGCCCACTAGTCCAAGGGGGAGAAGAGCAGACTTAGAAAGTGGAGTTTCTAGGAAGAAAATATTGTACGCGTTTTATAGTGGGAAAAAAAAAAAAAAAATTTGTAAGATTATCTAGAATGAATATACAGTGCCTAGAGTTACAAGAGTTGTAATTAGTGATATGTGATTGTTCTCTACGCTATGAATGCCTATAGTTACAAGAGTTGTAATTAGTGCTATGTGATTGTTCTCTACGCTATGAAATTGTTAAACATGAAAACAGTTGAAAACGCATTAATATATGAATGTCAGGCTTTGTTTGCCCTTAACTTAAATAATGACCAATGTATCAACATAACAAGCCTCCATCATTCCTTGAAACTTCTTTTTAACCTCCATCTTGAACTCGGCATTCCACCGTTGGCTGCCTCCTTAAATCCCTACGAACAAATGGCACGTCAAAACCCTTTCTTGTCCACATCCCTCCATGTGATAGTTCTTTATTCTATCAGGAGCATATTGCATCCTACCAGCGCTGCTGCTAGTGCCTATGCAATATTCAGCAATGAAACAGACAGGTTTGCTCTGCTCAAGTTCAAAGAGTCAATTCCCATATATCCAAATAGAGTCCTAAGCTCATGGAATGACTCTTTTCCTTCTGTGACTGGCCTGGAATTGCATGCAACATTCGGCATGAAGAGTGACGGCCTTGAAGTTGGATTTAATAGAGTACTAAGCTCATGGAATGTCACACCAACCTCTCGACCTACGGGGAAGCTTCAATACAGTTCAGTACTGGTTATGATCTGGGCGTTGTTAAGGACCTTGCAAACTCTGACTTCCCAAAGATCGCAGGCAATTGGTACGATCACCTGAGCCCAATTAATAAGATAAGATAAAGCTTAAATAAATAAGCATAAAACAAGCATAAAATATTCATGCATATTTTTATTAAATAATTTTAATTATGTTTTGCGAGTTTAATTTCTAACTTGCTGAGCAAAAGCTCATTTAATTACGGTCATGCTATAGGTAATAAACCCGTCAATAACACTTGGTGAGCGGGGGACGACTTGGAAATAGATACTGCTCATGCAAATGAAATATTTCCGCATTTTTAGTTTACAAGATTATGAACGTTTTTATTTCACAAAAATTATGTACATATAAATAAGCAAATTTGAAACTACCTAATTATGCTTTAAAAATGGAGGTTGTAATTATACAATCTTGGTCTAGGGAATTATAAGATTTAAAAATATTGCAATAGAAAATGCAAAAAGTACACAAAAATTTTGAAGTAAAAAAATTATAAGATTATTTAGAATTAGAAATGTTTATAGGAATTTTACGTTAAATTAAGAAAGGATTTTAATGAATATGTTTTATAAATTTATTAGTATGAAAGTTTAAAAGGTTGTGCTTTAAGAAAGTAATATGTTAGACTCAAGTGTAAATTATAAGAAATTATTATTATGTTAAGTTTAAAAAGGAATAAGTTTTAAGAAATCAATATGTTAATTTTAAGATAATAAATGATAAGAAAAGAACAATGATAATTTAAGGAAGGATTTAAAAGCATTTAAAATAGGAATTTATAACGATGTTTAATTTAGAATTGTTTTAGAAATATTTTCATTTAAATAAAAATAGTTTCTAAATAAATATCTTTGTGTTTTTAAGAAAGGTTCTAAGAAATTATTATTCTCATGTTTTAAGAAATTAATGTTACGATGTATGTAAAGAATTAAATCTTTAGAAATTATGATTATGTTAAAACGTAATTATTATTATTGCATTATTATTATGTTTAAAGAAATCAATATTTCTTTAAAAGAAATATTTTAGGAAATCATTATCAAGGTTTTGCTTTGAGAAAAAAATTATTCCACAATTTAAGTACTTTATATTAATGCATGTTTTAGTTTAAAATTAAATAGTTAAGTAACAGACAGGCTCTTTCTTTTCTTCCAACTTCAGAGCCACGATTTTTGTTGGAAGCCTTCACCCCAGCTTATGCGCTGGGGCATTTGAATTGTCAGGGAGAAGACTGACATGCAAAACTGACGAAGACTTAAAAAGTGCAAAATAACTCTCAATTGTGTAAACGGGAGAAAAGAGTGCGACGAAGACTTAGAAAGTGAAGTCTCTGGACCCTAGGAATAAAACAGTCGAAAGCGTGATAGGGTATGAATGTTAGATTTTGTTTTCTCTAATTTAAATAATGACCAATACGATCTTTGAATTAGATTGAGCACAAAACTTGGAATTTATTACAAATTCATTTATTACTATACATACAAATTCATTGTTGCACTAATGCATAGTAATATTGTTGAATTACTGAATTTTCTGCAGCCAGATCATAAAAGCATTAACATATGTTGCGGAGGCCAACAATGATGAAACTCCATCAAATTAAATTGATCAAATAAAAATCCACAAAAAAGGTGGTATTAGCCACTAGATTTCTTACCGAAAAGTCATTGCCACATGTCCCAAGCAACTTTTAAGTTTCGTGGTAGTCTAATTAGGCCTTTTTCCTCTACTAGGCAGAGTCAGATTCACATGACTGCCATTATGATACACGCTACTCAACAACCATGATAATCATTTTTATTCAGGAAAAAAAAAAAAGGTGAACATGATAATCGTCACACCGTCGTTGGGGAAACAAAAAGAGGGTCAACGTGAATATCCCCTTGTCTGCACTTTCAATTTGCATAGTGGTCCACAATTCAAATAAAGCTCCATTTTTCCATGGCCCTTCTTATTAACTCTGTTTTGAACTAGGCTATTCCAGTGTTAAGCTGCTTCCTTGATTACCTACCCCTAAAAAATGGCACTTCAAAACCTCTCTAGGTTATTTCCATTTTTGTTTTTATACCTCCATGTGATTGCTCTTTATTCCATCATGGGCTCATTGCAACCTACTTTGTTCACTGCCGCTGCAATATTCAGTAATGAAACTGACAGGTTTGCTCTGCTCAAATTCAAAGAATCAATTCCCATCGATCCAAATGGAGTCCTAAGCTCATGGAATGACTCTGTTCCCTTCTGCAACTGGCCTGGAATTGCATGCAACGTTCGGCATCAAAGGGTGACGGCCTTGGAGTTGGAGGGCTATAACTTGCGAGGAACCATATCGCCCTACATTGGAAACCTCTCCTTTGTAAGGTACATTAATCTAAAAAATAATAGCTTTTTCAGCAAAATTCCGCAGCAAGTTGATCGTTTGTTCCGACTACAACATCTCAATTTGAGTTTCAACACGTTGGAAGGTAAAGTTCCAGTCAACTTGAGCTACTGCTCACAACTCCGAGTGTTAAATATCGGAACAAACAAATTTACTGGAGCTATTCCTTCAGAGATTGGCACTTTGAAGAATCTTGTGTTCCTTAGTCTTGAAAATAATAATCTCACAGGAGGCATCCCACCTTCCTTGGGAGACATTTCATCGCTCAGAATACTTTCTCTAGCATATAACAATCTCCTGGGAAATGTTCCCGATGTGTTAGGAAACTTGAAAAGGTTAACCTTTTTAAACTTAGGTTCTAATAATCTGTCTGGCACAATCCCTCTCTCCCTTTACAATATGTCCTCTCTTCTCTCTTTTTCAATGGCACTGAATAATTTTGAAGGGACTCTTCCTCCTAACGTAGGCCACACGCTCCCTAACCTCCAAGGATTTTACTTTAGCACTAATGAATTCTCTGGGATAATTCCAGAATCCTTTTCCAATATTTCTCAGCTACAAATACTTGATATTAGTGCAAATAATTTTTTTGGTCAAGTTCCAAGCAGTTTGGGAAATCTTCAACATCTCCAAAGGCTCAATTTAGGTCGTAATAGTCTCGGAAATTATGCTGCTAATAGCTTGAATTTTCTTTCATCATTAAATAACTGCAGCCAAATGAAAATATTGCAGTTTAATGATAACAGATTTGAAGGTGTCTTACCCAATTCTGTGGTAAATTTGTCAACCCAGCTCACCAAATTTGTTGCTGGTAATAATCAAATATCCGGAAATATCCCTCCAACAATAGAAAATCTAGTCAACTTAACCACCTTGGGTTTGGAATACAATCGCTTCATAGGATTTATTCCAGAGACTTTGGGGAAGTTGCAAAATTTGCAAGTTTTGGCTTTAGATTCAAATTCATTATCAGGGCAAATACCCTCCTCTATAGGAAACCTCACCCAAATGTATGAACTTGATCTATCCTATAACAAGCTAAATGGAAGCATTCCCCTGGAGATTGGAAACTTCAAGATGCTGCAATATCTTGACATTTCAAACAATAAATTTGGTGGAACAATCCCTGCAGAAATTTTTTCTCTCCCCTCCTTATCTATCTTACTCATCTTGTCATGGAACTCTTTCACTGGAAACCTACCTATGGAAGTGGGCAGGCTAAAGAATATTAATGTACTTGACCTATCTGAAAACAATCTCACTAAAAAAATCCCAGAAACTATTGGAGATTGTCAGAGTCTAGAATTCCTTTACCTACAAGGGAACTACTTTGAAGGGACCCTACCTTCTGCTTTGGCTTCTCTGAGAGGACTTCGATACTTGGATCTTTCACAAAATAACCTTTCAGGAAAAATTCCAAGGGATCTAGAGGAACTTCGTGGCTTGCAGTATCTAAATCTTTCTTTTAACAACCTAGAGGGAGAAGTACCAAACAAAGGCGTCTTTCAAAATGCAAGTGCAATATCAATAGTTGGAAATTCTAAGCTATGTGGTGGTGTTCCAAAATTGCAACTTCCAAAATGCCTGGTTAAAGATTCCAAACAGAAAAATAAGACCAGAGTTCTCAAACTAGCAATTATTTTAGTTTGCCTGGCTGTACTTTTTCTGCTCTCATCTTTACTAGTTATTTATTGGAGGAAAAAACCACAGATGAAATTGACACGTACACTTTCAACAATGAGGTTTTTCTCAAAAGTGTCATACAAGACACTTTATCAAGCTACCAATGGATTCTCTTCGAGCATGTTAATCGGAACAGGTAGCTTTGGCAGTGTATATAGAGGCATTCTTGGTCAGGAAGAAAATCTAATTGCTGTAAAGATCTTCAATATTATGAGAAAAGGAGCTTCGAAGAGTTTCCTTGTTGAATGCAATGCATTGAGAAATATCAGACACAGAAATCTTGTTAAGATTGTGACATGTTGTTCTAGCATGGATTACAATGGTAACGAATTCAAGGCTATAGTCTTCGAGTATATGTCAAATGGAAGCTTAGAGAAATGGTTGCATCCAGTGACTGATGGTGGAAATCGATCCATGGGTTTGGACTTGATTCAAAGACTAAATATTGTTGTAGATGTGGCCTCTGCAATACACTATCTTCACGAGGGTTGTACCCAACCGATCATCCACTGCGACTTGAAGCCTAGCAATGTTCTTCTCAACAATGAGATGGTTGCCCATGTAAGTGATTTTGGATTAGCAAGATTGATTTCAAATGACAATGACTTCTCCAAAAGCCAAACTAGCACAAATGGAATAAACGGAACAATTGGTTATGCTGCTCCAGGTAACGACTCGTCAACACCTTTTTCCCTTATTCTTGTGGCAATTGTTGCTAAATTGGAAAATACTTGCAATAGTCTAAATTTGATATATAAAATATATCTTTAGTTATTTTTTCTTAATACTTTAATGTAGTCAAATTAATATCTACAACACTTGTTTTACGAAAGGGAGACTAATCCAAACTTGTTTATTGTTACAATTATAGAGTATGCAATGGGTGGTGAACCATCAAAACAAGGGGATGTGTACAGCTATGGCATTCTTTTGTTGGAGATGTTCACAGGAAAGAGACCCACTGATGAAATGTTCAAAGACGATTTCAATCTTCATAACTTTGTGAAAATGGCTTTGCCCGAAAGACTAATGCAAATTATGGACGCTAGTCTTCTTCCTACAGAAGTTGAGGAAACAATAACAGAGAGAAGAGAAGATGGAAGAAACTATAGGAACAATGGAGGCATTGAGATTGATGTCAAAGAAAGATTAGGGCACATTAACTTTGAGAACGCAAACCAGAGTAGCGCTCATCATCTGCAGAACTACTTGGTTTCAATCTTGGAAATTGGCCTTGCCTGTTCAGAAGAATTTCCAAATGAAAGGATGAACATGGGAGATGTTATCAGGGAGCTACAACATATTAGAGATGCTTATCTAGCGTTGTCATCCATGAACAGACACGAAGAACCGGCTAAGTTAAAGGTACTACCACAAAATATTACTTGCATTAGCTTATAATTTTTTTAAATCACTTTCATGATAAGGTCTAAAATAGAGAAGTCTAACACTAACATTCAGTAATGACCCTGCAACTGTTGGAAGGTACACGTGTTGTGATAAATTAGGACTAAAATTTGCTATGTTAAATCTTATTTAGAATTTTTCTTCCAATGTGTTTTATGCAAATGTACAAGTTCCATTTTGGCATTTTCATTCCCTGGACTGGCAAAGGAAAAAAAAAAAAACTAATGTTTGTTCATACTACAGGAGCTTGAAGCAAAATGGAAATAGCTGAAGCAGTTTCGTCCTTGTTTAGTTCGGTTTTCCCCTACCGAATAGTAAATTAGATACTTATTCCCCTTCTTCCTCTCGTTTGGATATGCCTATCTAATTAATACGATGTGTTGTATAAATAATCACATATGGTTTCTTGTGTGATGTTGTAATAAATTCAACTTCATAGTTTGGTATTATGCTTATATTCATAGGCCATGTGTAATAGACCGTATTGTATTGTATTGTATAAAGTATATTGGATTGTGTTGTATTGTTATAATACAATACAGTGTTTGGTGCATAACATATTAAAAAATGGTCAAAATATAATTTTTTAAAGTTTAAGGGGCTCAAATGTAGTTTTTCAAAAATTTGGGGCCAAATATAATTTTATCAAAATTAAGAGATTAAAAAATAAATTTTTAAAAATGTGAAATTAAAATATAATTTTTTAAAAATAGGGGTCAATTATAATTTTAAAAATTAAAAGGTTAAAAAGCAATTTTAGAAACTATAAATTTGCCCTAAAATTTTAAAAAATTATAGATTTCGTCTAATTCTATATTGGCCTAACCCCAACCATATGTTGAATCCAACTTCGACAAAAACCATAGGCTTAGTATAAAAATAATACAATACAATACATAATAAATGACCATATTCTATAATACGAAATAAATTGTATTAATTTATCATCCGTATTAACTCACACAACAAAAGGATCATACCAAACACTATAACAATGTATTATTATACAATACAAAGCTTTAATACATGTAACAAACGTAGCCCAAATATATACTAATTCTCCGTATCCGTAGAGAAGCAATCGACTATTAAATAGAGGCTAGTATTTTGATGAAGCACAAATAACCATCTCATTTCTTTCAATAATAGGATTAGCTTATAATCTTATTTGCATTAGCTTATAATAATTCATCATAACACTTGACCAAAAAGTCCAAAACAGAGGAGTCCAACATTATTGTTTACTTAGAGTCCTTCCTTTTTGAATAGTAAGACTAACAAAATATGTTAGAAATTTACTTCTTTTGATTAATCAACTGTATCTAAATTTTTTAATTTTCTTTTAAATATGTCCAATGCAATAGACTGACTACTTGTATCTGCATTGCAGCGGCTTGTTCAAATAAATCGGGACCAAAATCCTACTTTACTCTAAATAATGCTTTGCTCTAAAATTATATCTTTCCAAATAATAAATAAAATATATCCCATTAACAATTTTCTTTTCTTTTCTTCTTCTTTTTTTTTTTTTTTTTCTCAGGAGGAACAAAGGTACATTCAAAAAGCCTTGTCAACTATAAAATGTAAAGGCAGCTTAAATCCCAAGTCTTGACCCTTTTTTCCTATAGTTGTCGTTTCTATGGCTGCTGTCGTTTTGAATAAAGTTTTATTGTCCCTTTTTTTTTTTTGGCTTTCGAAACTTAATCGTCGTTTTAACTTTTTTCTGTTTTTTAATTTCGTTTTAACATGATTATCATTTCCAAATATTGTTTTTGTGATAAAACTTTGAAGATTTTCTTGGAGAAAAATGTTACGAGGAGTCATCGACGTACTTTTAAGAATTAGCTATAGGGGATGAGTACTCGACTTTGCGCCCAAAAAAAAAAAAAAAAGTTGCACCGTTGTATTGATAACTTGAGACAATGTATACGTGCGTAACATGAATTGCTAACCGACCTTCCACTTCGCATACACACACACATGTCCACTAATATGGTCCTACTAATACAATAACATAGGGATGAATTACTTAGCAGGTTGAGATATATATATATATATACATATATACATATATGTGACATCCCGAAAATGGGATGGGATCATTAAGTTAAATAAGATTAATTAAACATAATAAATTAATTAAAAATAAATGAATGTAAATTTAATTGCTCAGCCAAAATTTCATTGGCAGTCACCATCACATGAACGCTTACCACGAAGTTAGGTAGATAAATAACTATAAATCATAATATTAATACAAGACTACTGAAAATCATCATTTATAGTTTAAATTAGGCGATGTAACTAACACAACCGACGTCGACATTGGGACAAGTCGAACAATTCACGTGTCATACATCAGTTCTAGAGAAAAATACAATTTCTTCTTATGCTCTTTTCTCTTCAACCTAGGGGGAAAAGTGTAGACGGTGGATCTACAGTCAAATGTCAAAATTCTAGATTAAGTTGTGTAGAAACTTGGGCTCTCAAATCACCGTTAAATGCATCTATTAGCTCAAGTTAATGTGCAAGATTAGAGTAAAATAAACAAAATAATGCTGTAACAAGAATGACACGCTGAGTTATAGTAGTTCACTCTGTTAACAAAGAGCTATGTCCACTGTAATTCATTAAAATATTCTTGGTACAGGTTACAAGAGAGCAAAAAGATATAAGAAAGCAAATGGGCAGAGTTTTGTATCTTTTTTTATGTATCCCGTACAATGAAACAACCATCCCTTTAAAAAGAGGATGAAGAAGAATCGTGGCTCCCAACCATCTGGTGGAGTAGGACAATGCATTGTAAGTAACTGCAATAGTGGGACACGTGCTGATTGGTGATAGGCTACGAGAATCACACCTCCCCCACGTTTCGGTCCATGACTAAACATGCTGTAACAGCTAGTTTGTGCTAATAACCGTCAACCCATGGCGATCAATCCGGTTGAACGAAGACTTGGAAAACGAGCACAAATTATCCTGAGCAATCAAGAGAACGAAACACCTCCAAACAAAGTAATCGAATCAATTAAACCATACGGACGGCTAATTCGATTGGGCTAGTTTTATTCGATCTATTCGATCAGTTTTATTATTGGGCCACCTAGGCCCATCGACAATTTGGGCTGACTAAATTGTACCCCAACAGTTAGCCCCCCACCCTTAGTCGATGTAATGGACTACAGGAGTGATTAAAGGTCAGGCTCTAATCCGACGACACGTCACCTTGATTGATGTCTTACATCCACGCCTAAATCATTATCTTTCCTTGAAAAATCGTGATACTTAATTACCTGTAACACATGTCATCACGCGATCGACAAGCCCCCAACATATCACTGCAGTTCTGACATATGCGTCTGATTTGAAAAGACACCATCTCGGTTTGAGCAGAAACTCGAAAAGACGCGTAACCTTAGCCCTTGGATCAAATAGCTCTGAATTGATCTTAGCTGTCGATCAGGTACCTTCGGGTAGTATATAACTCACATTTTCTCTCTCACCTCTTTATTTCGCTTCTCTCTCTTCGAACTCAAGGCGATTTTCCCTCTGTTTCTTAGAGTTTCTCCACGATTTTCAGGCAAGATTTCCTCCTCCTTTTCTAATTTTTCTGCGATTTTCTTTCTGTAATCTTGTTTTCCTTCCAATTTTGAGCATTTTGATACAAAACACGACTCATTTTCCAAGAAAATCAGCAATTGTTGAATCTATTTGGTTGTCACGAGTCTAGAACACTCATGAACAGTTGGAACCTCCCCAGATTTTAGGATCCCTTGGCTTTTTGATCTCCAAAACCCTAGAGTTCCTTCGGTAAACCTGTTTTTGCAAAAATGTCAAACGTGGCTATCATTGATTCAAGCTCCAGCAACAGCGAGGACCCCTAGTCGAGCAGCGATGAAAGGGAAGTCGATGAAATGATTCGCCAACAGTCCATGATCGAGTTGAGTTCAAGAATCGGTGGAACAGGAACTAGTAGAGTAACAAACCCTGGAGAAGAGCGAAACCAACCAGCGGGTCTCTCTACAAGAGTTGATCAGATCGAATCACTCGAAAAAAGGAAGTATACTTCTCCAACCAAAGAAGTATCCTTTTTCACAAAGAATCCAAAGTCTGTTTTGACAGAAGGGTATTTGTTGACAATAAGATCAAAGTATGGAATCCCAGCCTCGATCAAAATAAGTTTGCCTTATCCATAGGAGCGAGCATATACGCAAAACGACAATTGGTTTTATGTGTACGCCAAATGGTTTGAGCTTGGCCGTCGACTGCCAATTCCGGAGTTTATGATCAAAATCATCGGTCATTTCTACATCTCCATATGTGACACATGTTGTTCTCTTAACGGGTATTAAAGTAATTAAATTAATTTTTAGTGTGCCAACCAAAAATTTGCTTCATTTAAAATCCATTTCACAATATTTATTTTTACCTATTTTTAAATTTTTTAAAATTTTTCTATATCTATTTAGTAAATTTACCGAAACGCTCTTGGAACATAAAATTAATTACTAAAATGCCATTTGGCATTATATGAACTAAAGTCTCCGAATGAGACATAATGCACTAATGCTTCACCTACTTGTCTCCCACTTCTCATTATTTTCCTTCTTCAATCGGGCCCTCCAACAAAGAAAACCATGCATTCATTGTCTTTTCTCCGTACAACGCTTAATCTCTTCCTTCCTCCTTGAAATATCTTCTTCTCATTCTCTTCTTCTTCATCTTCTTCTTCTTTCTTCTGCTTTCTAAGCCTGAGAAACCCAACTAAATGTAGTTCAAAAGTCTCCATGCTAAAGTCAAACTTGAGCTTTAATCCTTTGAATTGATGACTTAAAGTTTTCAATGAGATTTTGAGGTAAGATTTTAGAAAATTAATATAGTTTTATCTACCATCTTTATTTTGAATTTGCTCATTTATTTTGCTGCACAAATTAGATTTCATGGTTTTGAATAAGAAAGTTTGATGTAGGTATGTTTTTACCCTTATTTGCAAGAAAGGCTAGAGATATGGTTTGATGATGATTTTAGTATAAAACTCATGAGAATATGTTTATTGTGATTATATAATGCATGCTGTATATTTTGGAATGGTTTTGAGATTTTGAACAAGGATAATATGTTTTGGGTTAAAGAAAAACTTGACATTCCATAAACTTTGTAATACCTCTATGGGCAGTGGCTATTTCTTGAAATTCTGGGATTAAATTAAAATGAATTTTGTAAATTTGTTTGCATATTTAAAAAGTAGACATCCTAAGCTTTCTAACGAGCTATCATAAGCCTAAATTGGAATTGTATTTTATTTTCTATGAATTTTTTAATTTTGAAATTAGAAACTAGTAAACCTGCCAGTGGCAATATACGGCTCATTTACGTTAAGCAAACTACCTGTTAACCCATGTGATGATTGTAGATAGTGAACCTATCCTTTTTGCAAAAGTATACTGCCAGTTTGCCATGGTATACCGCTGCTAACCTGAACCAAGAACCTATCTTTGCTCACCACATAATTCCTTAATGTCTTGCAACCTTTCCAATATTATCCTAAGTGATTGACAAATCTTATTAGGGACTAAAACATATAGATTACTTGTATACATTTTATATCGTGTTAAGACAAAAATTGTTTACTGTGGTATTCAAAAGAGATTTGCATAAAAGCTTTAATGGCACACTAGTAAGATGGATTTACACATGATTTATTTATGAACATGGTTGTATGTTATGCTTTAGTTTTAATTGTCCTTATGCACGCTTTAGGATCGATGGAATGTGGAGCTAATGTTAATTGATTTTGGGATTAAAAGATTGTTGATAAGTTTAAAAGGTAGGGATTCTATTACTCATCTTTTGTGAGGTTTTTATGAAATTAAAACTGATTGTTTTACTGCAAGATATATATATATCTATGTTGAACTGCTGTGATATGAGTATCACATATGAAACTATGATATGGGCTCATCTTGTATTGTACGGCGAGGAACATAATGAATTGACACATGTTATAAATGGAGAAGCATGGTTACGAAAACTGACTCTATAAATAATGATTGAATATGGAGAAATGGTGAGACATGAAGAGGGCGGCGGTTATGTCCTTAGGCACGAATACCCTAAAAGGTAAAATAGGGGAAGGTGATGAGGCTTCCTTGGGTCGAAAGTCCTAGAGCACACTGTACAAGAATCGACTTGGTGAGGACTCGGGGCTTGATGTCCCCTCACCGGAACACCCTTGGAATATTTAGAGGGTGATCAAGCGCGCTCATTTAGGTTTCGATGAGTTAAGTGATACTCTATTGAACGTGGGTACCTAAAAATAATGATGAACTGTAATATTTGTATATATATATGTATGAACTCGGTAATAATTAACTATGGTATCCACGGAATATGATTATAATAAATCTCATAATCTAGATAATGATGAGTATTAAGTAACCATGCAAGTTTTAATGTGGTAATGATAAAAACCTAAAGGTGAGTAATGGTTTTCTCTACTGAGCATATTGTTGCTCATTCCCTTATATTTTCATATTTTCAGGACTCACTAAGTGTGAGGTGACTATGAGAAAAATAATTGAGGAAGCTATGTAGTTATATTACATTGGGACTGCTTCAATTGCTAAGAATGTTCTTCATGATAATGTAAGCATCAATTGTTACTTTCTGTGACTGTATTAAAATGCGTTGAGGGTTGAAATGATGATGATGACAATTTATATTATTAAATTTAAGGTGTTACATTAAACTATGGTTTAATTGTCATTTATATTTTTATTTTTGATTTGAGAGTTTTCATTTAAGCCCCGAGCAACTTTGTTTTTGAGGTTTATTTTTATTTCTGATTTTTTATTTTCATTTATTAAAAACTGTTAACCCCCATATAGGGGCGTTACACCATGACACAACTTATGCCAAACGGGGTACGGCTACTCATTGCCCTTATGGTCCTAATAAAGGAGGCTGGAATCAATTTTGACATATACGATTGTCTCTTGTGCTACTATCTGAAGCCGAACAGTAAAAATTTAGGCCGCTTCCACTTTGTGTATAGGCAGTCGAAGTAACTCATCATAGACTTTGTAAAAGCAGACAGCCACTAGGAAAAGCAATATTTCTTTATGTCGATCAACCGCGATTCCTTCGAATTAACTGCTTGATTTCCTTTTCCATTTGCTTTTGGTTATATCAGTAAGCATCATTGCTTCGTATATTTCAAGCAGTAATTCCAACTAATCTTAAGCATTTCTTTCATTGCAGATTACGACTTGAACCATCTTACTCTGATCGGTGAAAGGTTCCAAGTGAGGTTGGACGCACTACTTGCTCTAAAGGGACGTACTTGGGCCAAAATCTCAACATCTGATCGACTTGGGAGGTCTTCGATTTGGAAGCGCTTTAAAGAAATCCCAATAGGTATTCCTATTCATTTCCAAAATGAGTTGATTGGGTCTTTGTATGCCGCGGTGCACTTCAGCGGCTGTACGGTCCGTCCAAATATATTACCCCTCTATCTGACGAGGATGTTCATCTCGCAAAAGCTGCACTGTCAGCCTTGAAGATAACACTGCCCTTAGTTGGAGAAATACGAAAGAAGAAAATTGCAGATAAAGCAGCGAAGAAAAAGATGAGCGATACCAATGAACAACCAGTACCAAAAGAGGTGACTCCTCCAACTGCTCCATCCGATCTTCCTCCACCTCCTCCCTTCGACAGCCCCCATTGTTGAAGAAAAGGAAGGGCGGAGAACCTTTTACTTTGACCAGGGGCGTCGAACAAAGGTTCCTGAGAAGGCCCTTGACGTCCTAGAAGACATCAGCATTATCCAAGACAAAGAGGCAGTGACAAGAGCGGCAATAAATTTTTACTTCGACAAAGATGAAGAACTCCTTGGTTCTACAATGAATCAGCCACAGTAATGAGACAGGTAAATTGTCGAAATTGAAAACCATCGTCTTTGAAATAAATGATGCCATAGGACTCACAAAGATGAAAACAACATCGTGAGATACAGATAGTAATAATAATAACAAAATCATCGTAAATCATCATTTATAGAATAAATCGTAATATATATTTAATATAGATGATGACATCGAGACTAGTCGTACAGTATATGTATCGTACCACAGTTTCGAAAAAAATACCATTTCAATCCATAGAGCCAGGTTTCGATCCTAGACCCATCCTTCCTCCTCCTCCTCAAACCTGGAAGGAGGATTTTAAATATAGAAAAACGTGAGTAGAAGGCTCCGTAGGATAATTAGTTAAAACAAATTATTTAAAATATCATTCACAAATCATATTGACTAAAACAAGTCTCAAAAATTATTTATAAAGATTGATAAATACTTACTTGAATAGATCTTGATAAAACATCACCGTACGGGTTTTGAAAATCTAAAAAAAATATCAAAATACAATTCTTTAAAATCAAAGACAGAAATCATTCTTAAAATGAAACATTTAAAAAGTAAACTTTAGCCAAAATAATATAAAAATGGCTACCAAAGAAAGGGATAGAAATATGTGTATATCCTACCTCATTTGAAATACAATAACATAAGCTCCAAATAAAATTTAACGTATACTCCAATCAACATTCACGAGCTTAAAAACTACATTTAAAATTAGAAATCATATTTAACGAATATTATTATATCAAATTTAATTATCAATGTGCCATTTGACCCAAAATAATCCTAACACAAAATCATAATCTTTTTTGAAACATTTCGGAATCATTAAACATTGAAAACTGCGGTTAAAATACAATTTTCCAAATTCATAGTCGGCCCACCGAACACCTTGAACCGGTCTACCGAACCTACACAATTCGGCCTACCGAACATTAACTGCTGCAATTCGGCCTGCCAAAGATATAAATCCGGCCTACCGAACTTCTTGAATTTGGCATGCCGAAGATCAAGTTTGGCCTACTAAACTGGCAAAATCTAGGGACCCGAGACTCTGAGTCTCGACCTTCCTAAGCTAAAAAATTCAAATCAAAACATGTTTTCTCAATCCCAAAGCATGAAAATCATATAGAAATTATAGAAAATTATAGTAGAACAAATTTAAATCATTTTCTTGAAATTTAAACTCAATTTCACAATGGATTTGAAAATCTAAGAAAAATAGCAAAACTTGATTAAATCAATTTTTGTTCAAATAAAGCTTAGATTCATTGTAAAACAAGTACTACAAACTCAAATTGAACATTATTTAAGCTCATCAAAGTTCAGATTGCAAAATACATAAAAATTTCAAATGAAAATCAAAATTTTGGAGAAAAAAATGGCTAACCTCAAATCAACGTTTTTGAAGAGGATTTTTGGCTTGAATCTATATCTCTTAGCTTCAAATCAACAGGTTTAAAGCTTAGGAATGAAATTTTATAGAGAAAAATGGGAGAGAGGAAGAGAGACGGGAATGAGAGAAAGAGAGAGACGGGAGAGATGGCTGGGAGAAAAAGAGAGAGAGCCTGGAAGAAAAGAAAAAGGAAAGGGAAAAGAAAAAGCAAAGCCCCAAGGGCGTTTTTTGTAAATATAAGAAAAATATAGGGTAAAAATGTTATTTAATATTTTAAAACTAAACATCAAATTTTTCAGTATGACAAATGCAACAAAATTTTAAATAACTGAAAATTAACATCAAAAATTACACTGACACACTTAATAATTAAATTTAACATAACTAATACTACTTTAAAATTCAGGGGGTGTTACAAAGCCATTACTCTTCTTCTAAGGAAACCGATGGTTTAAAGAAGAAAAAAATTCTCCACAAAAACAAAGATCTTGTGTGCGTGGTTGCTTTGGTGCAAGTGTCGTGGCGTGGGAGGAGGAGGAGGATTGGGCAATGACGTAGTGGTAGGGGAAGAACTGTCATGACTGCGGCGGCGGCCGTGAATCCCGCTATGACCCTTGCAGCTTTGGTGTCGGGGAACGATGGCAAGGTCATGTAATGGACGGAAATGGCGGGACAGGCGGCTGTAGAAAGAAAGAGAAAAAACTGCACGAAGAAAAATAGGTGGTGGAAGTTGGAAGATGATAGAGGGAAATTGATGAAACCTCGCTTTAGTATTTTCTTTTTTTAATCTTCTTATTTTTTAAAAGGTATTTTACAATTATTTCTATATAAACGGTAAATTTGCATTCCAGTCCCAAAAAAATTCATGTTTATCTAACTCATCTGAGATGCATTGGATTGACTTATGCCATGAGAAAAAGTTTCGCAAAGAACCTCATCGCACCATATTTAAAATACGAAATATACCTCTAATTGTAACATACCAAGACACCAACAATAACTATTGGTGAGCGTTACGCAAAGGTATCCCTGTGTCGGTTCTAAAAGTTCTAACAATCAACAATAATCGGCTGGCGACTGCAGATATCCTAACAAATACTTGTAGGAATTCATACGTGATACTAAACAACTAGAGATAATAAAGTGGCTACCGCTGGTATCCTGCCATGATACTTTGTAATAGCCAACAAAGATCATCGATATTTCAGGATCAATTTGAGAAATACAAATTTGTGGTATTTCTTTTCAATTTTATCACTTCTATGAAAAGTTTTGAAATACAGACTTCCAATGAACATAAAAAAAACTATTATTCTCAAGCATTATGGGTAAGGTTTAGGCAAATATTAATATTTGTTTTCTAAGGGTATTTTGGCATTTTAAGCTAGTCGAAATGTAAAAAGACTATTATTCTTAACTATTATGGTAAGGTTTAGGCAAATATTAATACGTGTTATCTAAAGATATTTTGGCCTTTTAAGCTAGTAGAAATGATATGGATTAAAATGAGGAAAAAAAAAGTGGTGTAACACAAAGTACAAAAGTTGTACCACCTAATTTAGTCATATTTTAGAATGTAACTGAAGCCATCGGTGTCTTACCATGATTCTTTAAAGTTGTCCATTGCGATATCGAAATTCGGGTTGGACTGTGCTATTCTTGGTTTTCTTGCTAGAGTATGTTAAGAATCAAAAAGATTACAAAAATAACTTTTTAAAAAAAACGAAAGAAAAATAGTCACACAAATTGAAAAAGAAAAAACAAACATTCGTGAATCCTTAATCTCCTATAAGGTCCAAAAGATCTGCTCTCTCTTCACGTTAGAGATAGAGAGGAAGGAGAGTTGTTCAAGCAAGGAGATCTTCAATGCAGGGAAGATTTGGTCTTTCCCCCATATTGAACATGCGTGTTGAAAAGTCCCTTGCACCAAGGAGATCCCCGACATGAAGGATATTTGGTCTTCCGGCCCTGGCATTGTAGATGTGAGGTGGAGAGATCCCCTTAAGCATTGATCTTTCACCGCGCGCGCATCTTCTGAGATGCATGAGGGAAACTGAGCGACGTCAATGGGGACATGACAGGCACGTCAACGTCAGCATCATCGAGAAAAAAGGTTCGACGAGAGCGTAGAAGAGAGATGATTGAAAAAAAAAAAACACAGAGAGAGAGAGAGAGAGACTAGAAATTTGGGAGAACATTAAAAAGGTAAAAATGTCTGCATGATGAGAAACTTAAACATATTGTATAATCTTACTACTCATCTCGAAATATATTTTAAAAAATCAAAATATATTACAAATAACAAAATTTAAAATCATTATAGCATGTTGCATATAAAAGATGATAATTATTACAATAACTATATGCAATTGTATTATTCTCATAATATTCTAAAAAAAAAGTGTTTTATTTTAATTAACTCTTGTAAACACACCTTGTACGTAGTGTAATTTTCACTTGCACAATCAATCTAAGAATGTTTAGGAACCAAGTTAGAATTTGAACATTATAGTACATGCTTTACACTATAGCATATTTTTGCTTTAAAATGTAGCATTTGTGTTGGGAGAGATCTTGAACCATAGCATTGACCAGGTGTCCAGGACACCACGCCGATCAACTCTATGTCAAAAACAATCTAATCCACAAGCAGAGTAAGTGGCTACACCAACCATGGTCTAAGTCGACCAGGCTAACCACCAT
The DNA here is from genome assembly GCA_025403435.1 of Artocarpus heterophyllus. Classification (NCBI taxonomy): domain Eukaryota; kingdom Viridiplantae; phylum Streptophyta; class Magnoliopsida; order Rosales; family Moraceae; genus Artocarpus; species Artocarpus heterophyllus. Next base: position 6,776,459 of record CM046353.1, read on the forward strand.
GCTGGAAGCATATATTGTGGAACCAACAAACTGACCAGTGTCCGACCAAATCAGCACCTCCAGGCATAACAACACTTCTACAAGCAAAAGTTAGAAACATCCAAAAGACCTCTACGTGGTATTTTCTCAATCCTTCAATAGGCAATCCACCTTGTCTGGAGGTTGTGACACCTATCACTAGCCACCTAAGCTTTGTACAGCTACCAATTCAGGTCATGGGGTAAACCCGCCTTACACCCTGTCCCAATCAAACACCATAAATAGGAGCGTTAACTCCACCTCAAAAGTAAGTGGGCTCTCTAGCCTTAACCCTGCCTCTCTCCACCTAGCTCACCCTGATCAGATACCTAACTTGAGTGTCAGAGTACCCTTGCCAGACACTACACTGGTGTCCCCTTACTCCAAGACGTGCCCTTGTCTTGTAGGTCCAAGCAAAGCAATTCACTTAGAGGCGAGGAAGGTAGTTCGATCACCATGTGCAGCCACACTTGGTATTGAGCCTCTTGAATTCATTAACAATATGAGAACTTTATATTGTAATAATTGAAACTTTGATGTTGGAACTTTCTTACGCTCTTTACATATATGCACAAAAATAAAACTTGGATTAATTTATGTAGCTAAAAAAATAATTGCAAAAAATACCACGCCACACCATCATACTATATCTAATATACGAAATATAATCTCAAGACACATAATAATAATAATAATAACGACGACGACAACAACAATAATAAAACACAGATCTTTTCAAAAAACACATATCTCTTCATAGACGACCACCACTAAACAGTGGCCGCCATGCGAGGGGCGACTATTCCAAGTAAATCGGATCAACATCTTCGTAGATTAGACTTCGGGGCTCATTGACACCGATGTCTTCGCCGACCAGAACAGCTGCACAATCCGATGCAGTCATAGATCACATCAGATCACAATCCTGGCTCCAATGTGTCGATTTGAAATTGACACTTCAGTGGTAGATCTATCTCGTCTGTGATAGTTTGAGCATCAAAGCTCATCATTCTCTTTGCCATTCTAAGCATCAAAGCTCATTGTTCTATGCACCGGTCTAAGCATCGAAGTTTTCCTCCACCCGATTCACGAGTGGCTACCATTGATGACGTCCAATGATAAAGAGGCTAGAACTTGAGAGAAAAGGTAGCGGCGGCAGGAGGTAGGGGAAGAAAGAGAGAGAGATTCCCTCATGGTGTAGGCGTTAGAGAAAAGAGAGAGATGAGGAGGAAAAATGAGAGAAACGGTTAGAAGAAAGAAGGGGAAAGTGAGGGAGATAGGAAAAAAATCCTAATAAAGATGAGAATATATTAGTTCTTTTACTTTGGTTTTTATTGTGTCATGAGGCATAAATCAAATAGTTTTCTGATGTATGGCATAAATCAATCTATACATCAAAAAAGGTAGGGCTCTCTATAAAAATGCTACAAATTTTAAACTTAGATTGATGTATACCATGAACAACAATATTTGCATACCACAACCACGTCATCATAGAAATACCTAAATATACCCTTAATATATTTGTCAATATCCAAAGAGAGAGAGAAAGAAAGAAAGAAAGAAAGAAAAAAACTAGGTTTAGTTTATAGGTATTTTAGTCCGTATATGAAATATTACTTAAGCTACTGTGGTATATTTTCAAATAGCTTTTAAACATATGGTCAAAATCAATCCAATTATAGAATATATAGCATACAATATAAATATCTCAAAAAAGTTACATGAAGCATAAATATCTCAATTTTGTTCCCAAACACTATCTTAAAAAACAACAGACTGGTTAATCTTTGGATTACAGAGGCCTACCTAAAAGGAAGGAAAATTGGGCCACGGGAGATCCCAGGGAGGAAACAATTACAATATCTATCTAAATTATTATTATAAAACTAAAATCTAACACAATATTTAAAATATTTTAAAAATATCCTTAATGATATAGTAATTATCTTAATGATATTACATATTGTACTATATAATTACATATAAATAATTTTAATAATATCATTATAAGATATTTATAAAATTTTTATAAATTAAAATTATATTTTAATTTAATAAATATAATTGGATCAATTGTCTCATTGAGCCATGGAGTTGAACCGTAGGCCTGGGGTCCTTTTTTTCCTGGGCCCTGAAGTAGGCCTTATCTGTCTTACCACGGTGCAGCTGCTCTGTTCAGCTTTCCAACTATTTGCAAAAGATCTCTACGCTTTTGTGTTTCTCATGAACAGGGAGAAAACCTCCGACGTGAAAACCAGATAAGAATGTCAAAAGGAAATCTGAAAAGTAAAATAGTTTCCCAAAAAAAATTGCCAAAAAAAGAAAAACCCAATTTGCTTCTGCTCTGTGCTTATGGGAAAGTCGCTTCCTTCGACGAGCAGAATCCAAGAACTCTCCAGAATCATATTGTCGTCGTCGGAAAAGCTCCAAAGGCCGTCAAAACAACGCCCGTCTCACCTCCGAATCCCTCCTTCCGTCGAGAGCAGAGTCGACTCGGGGCGAGCCAAGAAGATGGAGGTGAAGACGACGTCGTCGTTGTCGTTGTAGGGGCAGAGCAACCGTCAGCCCCTGTCGCTGGTGGTGGCGGACTGCGTGAAGCGGTGGTTCCAGGAAACGCTCAGGGAGGCCAAGGCCGGCGACACCTCTATGCAAATCTTGGTTGGACAAATGTATTACAGTGCCTACGGCGTTTCCAAGGATCCTAAAAAGCTGAAATATATAAATGTTTTGGTTTCATAATGACATTTTCAATTCGTTATTTATACGTTAGAAATTTTGAGATTTTATGAGGTTTGTTTAGAAGACTTGAGGTTTAAAAGAAGAAAAATTTTAAAGAATGTTGTTTGAATCCCATGTTGTTCATGTGTTTTGCGGTCTCTAATTTGTCACGTCTAATTTGAATTTGTGCTTTATTGGGATAATTGGTAAATTGGCAAACTAAATTTATGTTTCATATTATTTCGCTTGTCATACATTATTTAGAGCATTTTACAACATGGTACCTTGCATTAAATTTGATCAAAATCGCTTCAAACCAAAACGAAGTACGTCGACTGACAGAACGCTATCTCTCTATTATTTTTGAGAACACACTTACATCAGAATTTGGGGAAAGCTTACATTTTGAGCTGTGGTTAATATCATGTATTGTCAGTTTTTTTTGTTATTTGACATTGTCCATTTTGTGATGTCACAAGCTCTGAAGAAGCTCACTCACAAATCGCTATATGTTCTATGTGACTTTAAGGGAAGTATTTGGATTAGTACAGCTTCAAGAAGCCGATCTTTGGCGTGGAGAGTAAGCGATAAACAGCCAGGTAGCCCTCTCTATTTTTCTCTCTTTATTTATCGCTCTAGTGAGTTAGTTCATTTCTTGTATATGGTCTTCTTTTTTCTAATTTGTTTTTCCTTTTTTGTCTTCATTAGGCTACAATGCAAGTGAATCAGATTCAGAAGAACTCAACGACAATCCGAAATAAGGTCAAGTAGACTTGCTACTTGGATTCTTTTTTTGTCCTGTAATTTTGAGGATATTGCTCTACTTCGACCAAGAACTGAAGAAAGTTTTTGTCTTTGTATCAGAGGAAAGTCATGAGAACAGGGCTTTTAAATAGGAAAGAAAGACGTGGACTATATAATTGAGTTATTGTTTCAGTTTTTTTGGAGACGCTTGGCACTTCCTTTTTTGTATCTGTTTCAGAGGATAAACATAAAGTCACCTTCATAGTGAGACTGTACCCCTTTTCAACTTTTGTAGCTCAATTTGTCCGGAGAAATGATAAGAGTTGTCTTATTATTCTACCTTTTTTTTTTTTTTGGCTGAAAGAATAAAAATAGCAGCGTACTCAGCTAGATCCCTTATGAGTGCATTTCCCGTGACATATAGGTCCTCATAAAGTGAATTGTTTATATACTCGAGATTGTCTCAAATTCAAGATCTTATTAAGAAAAACAAGGCGTCTTATTAAGTTACTAGCCTATTCAATTGCATGTTTTGCCTTGTGTTGTTTTTCTCAGTCATGGAAGAGCCCTGGTAGGTTGCTCGTTCATGACTGATGAAAACAAGACAATATGAATACACCTTTCTCAGCTGATTTTCTCTTTGCAATTGTATTTCGATAATTTTTTGCTATAACTTACATTAGTCTTTGAAATGTCGACTAAATAATATGGTACAACCATCCTATTACAGGATGATGCAATACAAGCGATCTTAAAAATGATTGATACACATAATTATTGCGGTCTCTTCATTGCCTCAATTAGCTTGAGGTCCCTCACTTCTCTCCTAAAGTTTTGTCATCTCCCTTCTCGTCTATCTTTTCTCCATTCCCATGGCTTCTCAGGGTTTGAGGATGCCCATAACCCGACCCGCTTTCCCCGAGCCTCATTTTCCCACTAGAGTTATTGCAATGCCAATTTAGAATAGGAAGTTTAAAAGAAAAATGCCAGGTACAAAAATGTGCAAGAACAAAATACTACTCACTCTTGCGAGTTCGGGTCGTTGGTCATAGGCCAAGTAATGCCAGGCAAGCCCTTTCTTGAGCATCATTTCCTGGTTTGAGATGACAATAGGAAATGGTCATTATTATAGTACTAGAATAAGAATGATTGTTAATGAAAACTTGATAGAGTGTACCTGTACAAATATGCCATTGGAATATATATCACCTACACAACGGCCATAACGATCTTGGTCGTAGACGAGGACTCTCAAACTCTTTCCCTGAACAAGATTGGCTAGTTCCTCCTTGGCTTCTTTACCATATGGCATTTTGCTCTCTGGCGCATCTATTCCCCTGTGTCCAAACACAATGTTATCATCCACATCCACTACAAGTCTTAGATTCACCTGAAGTTAAGCAAGCAGATAAAATTACCTCAACCGAATCCGGTACTTTCGAGCAAGAACCTCCTCGTTGTTTTGAAGATTGATCACCCTGCATCGAGGAAGGCCTTGATTAGTAATGAATCAAGCACGCATGTGTTAAACAAAATTCTCAAAAAAACAAAATGCATGATATGTCACCTATAGCCAGAATCAATTATCTGTTTGTGAAGTGCATCTGCCTTTGCATAGTTCTTCTGGGAACGCGCTTTCGATCTTTCAACTGCAGCTGTTTGTACGTCTCTAGGAACGCAGGATGATTCCTGGGGCTCGGCCGTGCTGACATAGACGGTCACCGTGTCTCCGTCTGCCACCGCTTTTGCATCGACCTGGTTTCGTAAAAAATTGTAAGAGTAACTTCAAAGTAGTTCCTTTTGTTATGGCCAAAGGTGAAAAGGAACTCTAATTTTACTGGTAATGTCTGTAATTCGAACTTTACGCCTTGGGGCAGTGAAGTCGGGACCCCAGCAGAGGGCTCAACAAGGGCATGAGGAAGAGGGAGACCATAAAAAGCTAGCAACCCCTATAAAACAATCAATTTGAGGACAATCTTCCAGTGATTACACTTTATAGTAAGCTTCATATGAAAGAAAGCTCAATATTTTGTCAATATTGTTGTTTTCTTGTGTATAGTATACCTCAACATCTGCCTTTTGGTGTCTCTTCAAGGTCTGGATCACCAGCCTAGCTGCTTCTTCAGTTGTTTTTGGAGGGGGTTTTGCTTCTCTCCATGCTTCTGCTAGTTTTCTATACCTTGATAATATTATACATTAAAGAGAAGTTGCACAATTCATTAACAGAGTCCTTCATCGTAGCCAGAACCAGTTCATATATAACAATGTGGAAAAATATTTGACACAAATTAATTATACCAGTTAGCCTGAGCCTTCTTGGACGACACGACATGCTTACTGAGTCCTTCTGGGACCTACAACGACAATTCTATTGCATTAAGGATGTAATATTGACCCCAAAAAAAACTGAAATTGTGCCTGATTAGCAGGGAGGGAGCTACACAAGGATGACGATTGGCTCCTTGCCCCCCTTGAATTTTCTTTTCTTATAATTATATATGAAATTTTATAAAAATTTTATTCTGCCCTTCTTGAAATTCCATTCTTTTTTCCCACACAACAAAAATCAATTTTACCCATCACCTCGTTAGCTTATTAGTTCAGTCATGCTTCCGTCCCTTCACTAATTTCTCCGATTAGCACATCTTGTACCTCCATACAGTTTCAAGTACTAATAGAAAGCTTATAGGCAGAGCGTTAGTGCTATACCTGAGAAGTAATCTCGAATTGGAAGAGATCGTGGGCGAGGGCGGAGACACCGACGGTGGCGGCGGAGACCCCATGGGGCCCCAGAGAATCATTGTCCCCACCTGTTGCGGTGGTGGGCTGGCAACAATGTCTGTACAAGAATCTTAAGGCGTTTCCCATGTTGTTTTTGTTGTTGTTGTTGTGACTTCAACAATCCTGAGGCTAAGCTGATTGAGATTTGACAGAGAGAGAAATTAGAGAGAGATTGGTAGAGAAGCAAAAGGAAAGAAATGTGTGAAATTTGAGGGAGTTGAATCTTTTGGGGAAAGGAGCCCCTTTGGGATTGGGGAAGAAAAGGCACAACAGCCAATCAGAGGAAACGAGGACACGTGGCTAGTCTTCATTCGTCATGGCCGGTTTTAAGTTTCAACTTACTGCGGGATGATTTTTTTTATCTTTGCATTACCTTGTGGTTAGTTGGAAGTCAACGGTTGGAGCTTACCTTAGAAGACGCGTAAGAATCAAATTAGGGAATTAGGAGGTGACACAGTAACTGCAAAACGAGCATAGGTTGTTAAAGAGTTGGGGCATGTTAGGATACGCGAAATCTATGGCCGTTTACATTTAAATAAATGGAAAATTAAGAATAATGTTAGAAGCAAACAAAAAAGAAGACATATAACATTTAAAAAAAAATAAGGCACATACATACGAAAGAATGATAGAAATGTTAGATTTTTAAAAAATTTTAATGTAAATATCAGGTTTTAAAAATATTTATAATAAATGTAAGATTTACATTATAAAAAACTTACTTACTTATAAATAAGAAATATTTGTATCGTAAACAAAAAGGTAAATATATTATTTGTTTCATAAATTTATTTATTGTGTAAATAAATTGTTAATAAATATTTTTAAAACTTGTTATTTATTATAATTAATTTAAAAAAAATGATATTTCTTACCATTTCTTTAAGTATCTGTTGCGATGGAAGGAAATCTAGTTGTGTAAGAATATAAGTTTCATTACCAAAAAACGTGATGTAGATTTGCTATTAAGTATTAACAACCTCTTCAAAACCAGTCTACCTCTGGCTTTTCAGCAACTTTTTATGACGTGATGCACTTAGTTTGAAAAAATAAGTTAGAACTTAAATACTGTAGCATGTAAAAGCTTTATATTATAATAAGTTGGAACTTAAAGTTTTAACTTGCTTCTTAAATAAAACCATGATATATTGAACTTTTTTGTTTCATTTTTTTTTATATCAGAATACATATTAAAACTAATACTTTTTATACATTCAATTATGTCCACTAGAATTTTGGCTCCATTGGAAATTTGGAGCATTCTTTAATTTTTTTTCAAAAATTATTTTGTTGTACTTTTTCAACATATCAGAATTTCATGTATCTTTATGACCTGTTTGGAATTGTTATTTGGGTTTGGTTTTAGATTGTTAAAAAATCTAAATCGGGCAGAAGTTTATATGAACTAATTTAATTCAAAAATTATACCGAAATTTACTCACATATCTTGTAGTTATATTTTCGACAATAAAATTAAGTTATATCTATGGAATTTTAGAGTGAATAACTTATGAATGTTGACCCTAGTTTTAGAAATAAAAAATAAAACTATAAACATTTGTACTAAAATATTTTTCCTAATGAAAGTAAATTTCAGGAATATCCTTTTATCTTTTTTTTATATATATTTTTAATTCTAATACGTATATCCCTATCTGATATAATATAAGAGCTAAATAAATCAAGCGGCAATTATTTTTTAAAAATAATTTCATTATTTATTAGATTCATTTAATTGTAGGTTAAAACGCTAAGAATTACTTGAATTCAATCTTTATTTAGTTAGTCCATTTGGTGGTTATACAGCAATAAAAGAAAACGAAGAAAAAAAGTTAGGACCGTAATGTTTGTTATTTTTATAGTTTCATCTTATAGTTTTAAGTGTTAATGATAAATTTGAATATAATGGGCTTTTGTTCTCTATTGATTCGTTCCTCATTTAAAAAAAAAAAACGCTATTATTTTTTGTCTAAATCTTGTATATTATTATAGCACATCACTCTCAATCCTACAAAATAATAGACAGAATTTTTTTCTTTTGCATATTAACATGTTTGATAAACCGGTTTGAACTAAAAATAAATTCAAGTATTGTAGCGTGCAAGAACTTACATTTTTAAATATTGTAGTTGTTTTTTGCTTTATATCATAATAGCATAGAGCTTTACAATATGGACGGCTTAAACTGATAAATTCAAACCGGTGTGTCAAACATATCAATAATTTGGAGAACATTTTTCAATTTTTGTGTAAGTCCAAAATTTTAACTTAATTTATGCCTCTTAAAATAAATTTCCAACTTTGCCATTGTTGTGTGTTTGCTCAGCTTGTTCTGATCTATTTTAGTCTGGTTCTCTTTCTTTTGATAAATGTAAGTTATAATTCTTAAATTTAAAATATAAGTTACAATTGAAGTTTCGAACACTCTATAAATAAACCAAAACGCTTGAACTTGAGGTCCAAATGCAATTGATATATAGTTGATGCGGGTAATCTCGACGACCTAAGGCTTAGTGTCGAGATTGAAAAAGCCCAATAACAGCCCAAGTCTCAGAGAGGATCTCAATAGGAAGACGAGCTGATAGAGTCCTCCCAATTGTCAAGACATCTCAAGAAAGGCAAGAGGACGAGTTGAGAAAATGTCTAAGTTCATTAAACCAGAGGCACATATTTGAAATACAAATATTCGAAATCAAACCCCCATCAAATTAGGGATTAACATGATCCATGCAACAAATATGGAATGTCAAATACGAGAAAAGTGAGAATAAAATCAAGAAAAAAATGTTCCTGATTTTACATTTAAATTATTATAATTTAATCATTTTATAGTTATGGCTATAAATAGGGGTAGAGAACTCCAGAGAAGGGACCTTCTTCTTTTTTGGCCTCCTCACATTTGGGTTTTTAAAAGAAAAAAAAGAAAAAATCCTAAAATAAAAGTAGCTCATATTAACCGAACTACTATAGTTCCTTGTATTCTTTATTTTTTAGACTTTTTACTTCTCTTATTTGCATTATTCATTATGATTATGAGTGATTCGTGAGATAACCGTTAAACTAAAATCACCATGAACGATAGTCATTCATTCAATCTCATAATCGCAGCACAAGAATTTCTGCACAAGCCCTGTCCGTCAAATTATTGAATTATGCACCAGCAAAGCCCATCACTGTTGATATCAGCAAAGATCCTACAACAACGGTGTTTGTTCTTGCACCTTTAAAAGGTAGCGGAACTATGTGCTTCCCATACACCAAAAAATAAAGAAATAAAAATAAAAAATAAAAAAAAACCCTATTTTTTTAAGTGAAAAATATTAAAGAAAATAAACACATGTATGAACACAAGAACTTTTAAAGCCTTTGTCCCGACATAACCGGGCAGAGAAATGATTTTTACCTACTTTGGCCTCTTATGTCAATCAAGAATAAACAACGTCACCCAAACAAAAAAAAAAGTTCCTTTTCATTGGGTGAAGAATCCAAATAACCTATTCATGTTTTTGGTTTCACTTTTGTGGAGCTAAATGAAAGTTAAACGAAACCCAATTCTCTGATCTCTCCTTGCTCGCAAGAACTTCATTCTTGTTGGACCTTTCAAATTTACCTCTCTTTTCTCAGCTCATGCCAACGTCAGTAAAAGCCCCAACACAACACTAGAGCTAATTCTAGTACTGTTTTTGTGGTGTTAAATTGACTTGAATTTGTTGTCATTTTTTCATGTGTGTTTTGATTTTAATTTAGGTGGTCGAGTTGAAGGTGTGTTTGCATTGTCCGGACTGCATCAAGAAGATCTTGAAGGCCACCAAGAAAATATAAGGTAGTTTGTATTGATAAAAAAAAAGCTGTACAATCACCGTAAATCTACAATTCTCTGCATTTGCTTCATGTGGGGTTTTTTTTTTTTTTTCTTTTTTTTTCCCTGTGGCAGATATAGAGTCATACAACATTGATACAAAGCTCAACAAGGTGATCGAAGAGGCAACGTTACAACAGAAGAGGTAGTTAAAGAACTTCAGAAGATTGGGAAGTCAGCAACTGTTAGAAAAATGGCAATTGGATGAATGAGAAATTGATGCTCATTGGTGGAGATTAATGGAGGTCATAAACCCCATGTTGTAACACCCAAAGGTATGGATTAATAGGTGATTATGAGCTTCATTATCATGAAAAATGGAGGGTTACAACCAATGGTTTAATGGGAGATAATGAGCACCATTATCATGGAAAATGGAAAATGGAGGGTTACAACCAATGGTTTAATGGGAGATAATGAGCACCATTATCATGAAAAATGAAAGGTTGCAACCAATGTCATTATGCACATAAATTCTGAATAATGCTCATTATAATGTGGATTGTAACATCTATTTTCTAAGCCTATATAATGAACTATCCTCCACATGTTTGAGAAACACACAATTGCATAGAATTTGCACTCACTAAGTCATAGAGTTTTTCCTTTGTTTTTCAAGTTCCATCTAGTTTTTGTTGTAGTCATTTTTGGTGATAGAAGAAAAACAGTTTCAAGTTCGCCGAAAACGGTATCCAATAGTGCTTAAGATTCCGTTGGTAGTCGTTGTATCCTGGGAGACAGACGTCCGTAGAATCCTCGTGCACAACCGGAGGGGACGAATCTGTTTTAAGGAAAGCGTGACCTACACGTGCCTCGACCATTTTTCGTCTAATTTTCACGTTGCGTTGCTTCCATTGAAGTTGAAGTTGAAGGTTTTGTTATACCTATTTGTTATTTTCATTTTTGAAAAATTTGTAACTTGTTTGTTTTATTCATGCAATATATTGTTTGCAATTCCTTTATCCATATTCTATGTTATAATTACTAACAATCTTAAAACAGATTATCCTTTGAAGACGAACAGGTTACTGAATGAAGGAATAAACCGTATAAATTTCTTTTTGTATTTTGGTTGCTTGTTAGCATATATTACAAATCCATTGTTTATTCTAGTCAGATTTTAATATTCTGCTAATTTGAGTACAACCATCTTTTTATAGATTCTTTGCTTGCATATTTGTTTGTAAGAACATTATTGCATTTCAACTTTGATAAGTTTGGTTTTCTTTTGATATTGGTTTTGTTATTGTTATAAATGTATACTTTTGTTATGAATGTTTGGAATTGTTACATTGAGGTTGTTTTAGTTATTTATAATACTAATTTAGTATGTCATGTTGTCACATATAGTAAACTTGTTTTAGTTGTTTGCATGGGATTTGTTTAGTCAAATTCACATATTATATTCACGTATTATAACATTTATTTTATGTTATTCATATATTAAAGATTGAGTATTATATGATATTTTGTTATGGACTTTATTGTCTATCTCATTTATTGATATCAGTTTAGAAAACATACAAACTAAATGAATATCAATATCTCATTTATTATAAACGTTCATTTTCGTTGATTATAAATAGATGTTGCATTGTATTGTTATTGTTTCCTCATTAATGTAAATTGTTGCTTCATTTCCATGTGTATGTGTGCGCACTATTTTGATTAAAATATGTATAAATTGTTTGATACATTAACGTTGGTGCATGTCCAATATGCATAAATTGTTTGAAACATTAACGTTGGTGCATATCCTTTTCTTTAATATATGTTTGTTTTGGCTTTTATTATTTAGCTTGTAATTCATCTTAAATGTTTGTTTGCAGACTTCGGTTATATATATATATATATATATATATATATATATATGTAGTAAGTTTACTGTTTCTAACAGTTTTATTTCAAAACATGTATACATATCATAAAGTTATATTACGATTTCTATAAGCAATCTTATATAATTTGTTTTGTTTTGATTTGTTGTTAATAACAGATTGTTTAACATTTTGTTGTTATCAATATGTTTCTTTTATTTTAAAGGAAACTAATATTTGGTTCTATTTTCAGAAATGGGTGATAACATGAATGTTGTTCCAACTGAGAATGTTCCAACTAGGAGCACTTCTGAGACACCGATGCCATCTCCTAGGGTCCATGCTTCAACCTCGACGCAACCTTTGTCGGTTACAGTTCCTGTGAACCACAATGAAAAACCTGAAAATTTTAATGGACTAAATTTTAAAACTTGGCAACAAAAGATGTTGTTCTATTTGACAACACTGAATCTTGCGAGATTCTTGAAAGAGGATCCTCCTACTGTTAGAGAGGATGAAACAGATGCTCAGACCTTGCTTGCTGTTGAAGCATGGAAGCATTCTGACTTCTTGTGCAAGAATTATATTCTGAATGGCTTGACTGATGCACTTTATAATGTGTACAGTCCGAAAAAAACGGCCAAAGAAGTATGGGAGTCTTTGGACCATAAATACAAAATAGAAGATGCTGGTGCTAAGAAGTTCATAGTTGGACGGTTCATGAACTACAGAATGGTGGATTCTAAGACTGTAATTAGTCAAGTACAAGAACTGCAATTACTCATTCATGAAATTCATGCTGAAGGAATGGTAATTAGTGAGTCTTTCCAGGTAGCTGCAATCATAGAGATGCTACCCCCGACGTGGAATGACTTCAAGAACTATCTGAAGCACAAGCGTAAAGAGATGAGCGTTGAAGATCTTATTGTTCGACTTCGCATTGAGGAAGACAATAGAAGATCTGAGAAAAAGCTTTTTAACAAGTCTGTTGCCAAAGCAAATGTGGTGGAGCATGATAAAAGCTCCAAGAACAAGAAAACCAAGTCGGGGTTCAAGCTGGGGCCTAAGGGTGGAATTTCAAAGAAGCAGAAATTCCAAGGAAAATGTTTCAACTGTGACAAGATGGGTCACAAGTCGGCAGATTGTAGGCTGCCAAAGAGAAACAAGAAGAAAGAGGCTAATGTGGTGGACACCATCACACAAGAAGTGTCAGACATCAGTCTCTCTGCCGTGGTCTCTGAAGTCAACATGGTGGACTCCAACCCAAAGGAGTGGTGGCTAGACACTGGGGCCACACGCCATGTCTGCTGTGATAGAGCTGCTTTTGTTGAACTCGTACTGTCAGAAGTTGGGGAGAAGCTATATATGGGCAACTCTGCCACATCTGAGATCAAGGGCCAAGGGATGGTGGTTCTAAAAATGACATCAGGCAAGGAAGTCAAGCTGCAAAATGTGTTGTATGTGCCTGATATTCGAAAGAATCTCATTTCTGGAACTCTGCTGAGTTCACATGGCTTCAAGATGGTTTTTGAAGCTGATAAAATGGTTTTGTCTAAACATGGGATGTATGTGGGAAAGGGTTATGTGAAAGATGGGATGTGGAAAATGAATGTAATGGCTGTTAAGCCCAATTCCATCAATATAATTAAAAAGTCTTCCACTTATATGCTTGAGTCTTCTAATTTATGGCATGGTAGACTAGGTCATGTTAATTATAATACTTTACGTAGATTAATTAACTTGAATCACATACCCACATTTAATATTGATCCCAAACACAAATGTGAAATATGTGTAGAGGCAAAACTAACGAGATCTTCATACCAAATGATTGATAGAAATACTGAGCCACTTGATTTGATACATAGCGATGTTTGTGACTTAAAATTTATTCAAACTAGAGGTGGGAATAAATATTTTGTTACATTCATAGATGATAGCACAAAATATTGCTATGTATATTTGCTTAAAAGCAAAGATGAAGTTATAGAGAAGTTTGCTCTCTATAAGCAAGAAGTTGAAAACCAACTTAATAAGAAAATTAAGATGGTAAGAAGTGACCGTGGTGGTGAATATGTAGAACCATTTAGTGAATTTTGTGCACAACATGGTATTATCCACGAGGTTACGCCACCCTATTCACCTCAGTCAAATGGTGTGGCTGAGCGCAAAAATCGTACCTTAAAGGATATGATGAATGCGATGCTGATAAGTTCTGGATTGCCACAGAACATGTGGGGAGAAGCCATTTTATCGGCTAATTACCTTTTAAATAAGGTACCCCGGAAGAAAGAAGACAAGACCCCTTATGAATTGTGGAAAGCTAGAAAGCCTTCTTACAAATACTTGAGAGTGTGGGGGTGTCTTGCAAAGGTAATGGTACCTACACCAAAGAAGATGAGAATAGGTCCAAAAACAATTGATTGCATCTTCATTGGTTATGCCCACAACAGTAGTGCTTATCGGTTTCTTGTGTATGAATCTAAAAACCCAGAGATTCACAGGAACACGATAATGGAATCTAGGAATGCATCATTTTTTGAACATGTATTTCCTTGCAAATCCAAAGAGGATGGTCCAAGTTCATCTAAACGAACGTTTAAGACTATTGAAGAGAATAGTCAGGATCATCAAGAAGTTGAAACCGAATATGAAGAGGAAGAGCCTAGACGAAGCAAAAGGGCACGAACAGAAAAATCATTTGGACCTGACTTTCTGATCTACATGCTAGAGGCTGAACCTCAAACTTTCAAAGAAGCTGTAAGCTCATCGGAGGGTCCTTTATGGAAAGAAGCCATAAAGAGTGAAATTGATTCCATCATGCAGAATCATACTTGGGAATTAGTGGACCTTCCTCCAGGAAGTAAACCGCTAGGTTCTAAATGGATTTTCAAACGTAAAATGAAAGCTGATGGAACAATTGACAAGTATAAGGCTAGACTTGTTATAAAAGGTTATAGACAAAAAGAAGGCCTTGATTACTTTGATATTTATTCTCCTGTAACGAGAATAACCTTCATAAGAATGATCATAGCGATTGCCGCTTTGCGAAATCTTGAAGTACATCAGATAGATGTAAAGACTGCTTTTCTTAATGGAGACCTTGAAGAGGAAATTTATATGGAACAACCAGAAGGTTGTATTGCTCCAGGACAAGAAAAGAAAGTCTGCAAATTGGTGAAGTCTTTGTATGGGCTTAAACAAGCACCAAAGCAATGGCATGAGAAATTTGACAATGTTATGATGTCAAATGGGTTCAAAATTAATGAGTGTGACAAGTGTGTTTATGTCAAAGGAACAGACGATGGATATGTTATTCTTTGTCTGTATGTAGATGACATGCTAATCGTGGGTAGCAATGGTCGGATGATCAAATCAACTAAAGATATGTTGAACTCTAGGTTTGACATGAAAGACATGGGACTTGCCGATGTGATTTTAGGAATCAAAATCAAAAGGTCGCCTGATGGACTCATCTTGAGCCAGTCACACTATGTGGACAAGATACTTGACAAATTTAGTAAAAATGACACTGGTGTGACCAGAACTCCAATTGATACTAGTCAACATCTGTCCAAAAATAGAGGAGAAAGTATATCCCAGGTGGAATATGCTAGAGTGATAGGCAGTTTAATGTACTTAATGAATTGTACAAGACCAGATATTGCCTATGCTGTAAGTAGTCTAAGTAGATTCACGAGTAATCCAGGAGATGATCACTGGAAAGCGATTGTTAGAGTACTCAGATACTTACGGTATACTCGTAGTTATGGGCTACATTATACAAGAGATCCTGCAGTTCTTGAAGGGTATTCTGACGCAAGTTGGATATCTGATATACAGGATTCTAAAGCTACAAGTGGATACGTATTCACTTTGGGAGGCGCAGCAGTTTCATGGAAGTCTTCAAAGCAGACGGTAATAACCAGATCTACTATGGAATCTGAATTTGTAGCTTTGGATAAAAGCGGTGAAGAAGCTGAATGGCTAAGGAATTTCTTGGAGGATATCCCTGAATGGCCTAAACCTATGCCTGCAATATGCATACATTGTGATAATCAGTCTGCTATTGGCAGGGCACAGAATGTGATGTACAATGGTAAGTCGAGGCATATACGTCGTCGACATAATACCGTTAGACAACTAATCTCAACTGGAGTCATGACAATAGACTATGTAAGGTCTAAAGAAAATATTGCGGATCCGTTAACCAAAGGACTGAATAGAGATCAAGTTGAGAAAACATCAAGAGGAATGGGACTTAAGCCCATAAAAGAATAGGTTGAAACTGTGGAAACCCAACCTTGTTGACTGGAGATCCCAAGATCTAGGTTCAATGGGATAACTAAACTGAATAGACTGAATAAGATCACTGTGGGGGTTACCCCAACCCATTCCTATAATAAAAACAGTGATACCCGTAGGGAAAGGTTAAGCAGTTTGCTTTTAATGATTCTTATGCGTCGAATACGTTGAGAATTCGAGCGAAGTAATATGGGTTACTCTTAAGTAAGAAATCAGCTATGTGAGAGAGAAGTGAGGCCGCTTCAAAGGAGAATTGCTAGGGCTCAATTCTTTAGAAACTCTTGCAGAACCAGGGAGATGTTCATGGCCAAAATGAACATAACCATGAGAACTAAAACTGTGTCAGGAAAATATCTGTGTGAGGTATGTTATCGTTTACACAAATGGCAGAACAGTTCAAGGACATCGCGTCTACTAATCAGCCAGTAAAGTAAACATACTTTCAACAAGGGAAGGTTCAAGGGTTAACGCCTACTTATCCTATGCAGATATTAACCATAGAACTCTATCATCGTGTAGTGTCATTGTTTTTCCTCTGTAGTTTGTCAATTTCATTCATGTGGGGGATTGTTAGAAAAATGGCAATTGGATGAATGAGAAATTGATGCTCATTGGTGGAGATTAATGGAGGTCATAAACCCCATGTTGTAACACCCAAAGGTATGGATTAATAGGTGATTATGAGCTTCATTATCATGGAAAATAGAGGGTTACAACCAATGGTTTAATGGGAGATAATGAGCACCATTATCATGAAAAATGGAGGGTTACAACCAATGGTTTAATGGGAGATAATGAGCACCATTATCATGGAAAATGGAAGGTTGCAACCAATGTCATTATGCACATAAATTCTGAATAATGCTCATTATAATGTGGATTGTAACATCTATTTTCTAAGCCTATATAATGAACTCTCCTCCACATGTTTGAGAAACACACAATTGCATAGAATTTGCACTCACTAAGTCATAGAGTTTTCCTTTTGTTTTTCAAGTTCCATCTAGTTTTTGTTGTAGTCATTTTTGGTGATAGAAGAAAAACAGTTTCAAGTTCGCCGAAAACGGTATCCAATAGTGCTTAAGATTCCGTTGGTAGTCGTTGTATCTTGGGAGACAGACGTCCGTAGAATCCTCGTGCACAACCGGAGGGGTCGAATCTGTTTTAAGGAAAACGTGACCTACACGTGCCTCGACCATTTTTCGTCTAATTTTCACGTTGCGTTGCTTCCATTGAAGTTGAAGTTGAAGGTTTTGTTATACCTATTTGTTATTTTCATTTTTGAAAAATTTATAACTTGTTTGTTTTATTCATGCAATATATTGTTTGCAATTCCTTTATCCATATTCTATGTTATAATTACTAACAGCAACCACCTGGGAGTCGGAGGAAATAACAAGTGCTCGAAAATATTTACCATAATTTTCTGATGTCTACATTATGTTATATAATGGACCAAATAATACTGCAGCTTCAGTTCCTAGCGATCAATCATTATAAGAGTAAGGTAGGTGAAAGCTGATTAAACTTTTATCACTAACTAATAACTAGGCTGCGTTTTCAACTCGAGGAATTTATTATTTATATTTCTTGGCCTCTTCGGTTTTGCACAATCCTATATTGATAAATGATAAATTTAGTTTCTTTTTGCATAATAGTGAAAACCAAATTATAATTAATATAATTAGATTATTAAATAACCTTGTGTCTGTAGGTTAGTGGTGAAAATTTCACGTTGTGGCCGTTAAGAACTGGGCTCGAATCCCAGCAGCCACACAATACGAATTATTTTTTTTTTCCTTTTCGGCAATTTTTTTTTTATTTATTCGCACCAAAATACAAGAAACAAGGCTACGGTTCTACGAAATTGGAGTCGCTGCTCCGTACATTAACAGATTTACATTAAAAAAAGAAAAAGAAAAGCAGATTGATGATTAAAGAAATGCAGTTAAGGCTTTTTCAGGCGACCTGGAAACTCGCTACGACCAAACTTACTGAGTCAGACGACGCATCGACTGACTCGATCTACCTCGGCTGCTGAATCGTCCGCGGACTCGGTTTCACCTTCACGATTTTCGGAACCTTATCCGCGTATCTCGGAGCTTTCGCCAAGTCGTGGCCTTTCCTCCATTTCAGAGCTCCCAAGCACACCAATTCCTTGGAGTAATCTCTCTCTTCTTCTTCCTCTGAAAATCAAGACCAAAAAATGAAAAAAAGTGAAGAAAACCGTTGAGTTGACTCAGATCGGAATCGTAGGTTTCTGATCTTCTTCTTACCGGTTTTCATGGAGAAAAACTCCTCGTCGTTGTCGGCGAAGAGCAAATCGATTTCGGCTAGGGCGGGATCGTAATTATCAAGAAAGGAAGGGTCGGTTTGGAGATCGCAGTAGCGTTCCCGGATCCAGTAGTCGCGGAACCAAGGGGAGGACTGAACCAGGGCCCACCACTCGTCGGAGAAGTCCTCCACCGTCCGATACGCCAGCGGCACGAACATCGGAGCGTTCGGATTCAGAGTCGACGACGATGACGATCCTCCAGAAATTACGTCCATTGCCATTCCTACAAAAATCTTCTATTATTCAACAAACCGGTGAAAAAGAAAAAAAAAAAGAAAAAAAAAAGGGAGATCGTACTAAACAAAAGAGAGAGAAGCAAAACTAACGAATAGTAGGAGTGTTGGATAAGGCTTTGGGGAAGTATCTCAAGGATCGCTCAAAGTCTTATATACAGTAGATAAATTGAAAATAGTCCTCGTATTCGATTTTATGACAGTAATGCCACGATTGAATGCGTGAACCAATGAATGAATCGTAACAGCGACAAATAGTAAAAGCCAAATAAATTTGCGAAATAGAGCCGTTGGATTTGGGGAAAAGGTCTTTGTCGCACCTGATTTTGCCCATAGGATCGAGTTTATTATGGGTAAATATTGTCCCTCTTTGGGTCACTTTTTTGTTTTGTTTTTTTTTTTTTCTTTCGTCATTGAGTTAAATCGGCAGTGACTGCCACGTTTTGGGCATTTTGCATTGTGGGGCCCAACCCTCATCCCGAAGAACAAGAAACACCCTTACACGTTATTGTTCTTATCCGTTGCACCAAAATTTAATTGGCTTTTTTTTCTTTTTTCTTTTTTTCTTTTCTTTTGACCATCGTCCAGTGAACTTTGCATGCTGCTGTGAAATTGTTTTGATAAAATGCTTAAAAAATATGATTTGGTGTAATGATTTAAACTTAGTAGACAGTTTTAAAATACGTAATAATTAAGTAATATTTTACGGTGAATTCAAAATAAAAACCCTAAGATACTTTGATCTTATTTGATAGTGTTTTTATTTTAGTTTTTATTTCAAAAAAAAATAAAAATGAAAATATTTTAAGAAATGCATTAAGATTGTTTTTGAAATTGTCTGTATGATAGTGCCTTTTTTTAAAGAGAACATTATTAATAAAAAATTACTAATGTAAATATAACTAATTAATATTAACTAAAAACATTAATTATTAATATATTTATAATTTTTTATTTGTATTAACAAGGCTAATTATTAAAAAAAAAAAAAAGAGAGAGAAAACGAAGAGGAATTTCTTCCTCTGCTCCGGTGGGGTGTGGATGTCGACGATAACAACGACTGACTGAGCCTTACCCCTAATGGAGATAGCCCCCCTCTCTCTCTCGCGTGCCTACCCCCACCCTCGACGGCCACCATCAACAGCCCCTTGGCAACCTTCGATGGCCATCCTCGACGACCGCAAGCCTCCGCCCTTTCTCTTTCACTTTCTGTTTCTGTTTCACCGGGTGTGTCTCACAGCAACCAAGGGCGACTAGGGTCGTTGGGAGGAATGCCAATGAGGTCACTACGAGGAGGGACCTAGGTTGGAGGTCTCGCCAGCCAGGGGTGGTCGCACGGATGGCAGCGGCTACAATGGTGCTGTCGTTGGGAGGAACGGCATTGCGGGGTTGTTGGTCTCGCCAGCGATGGGTTGTCGTTGTGAAGGGTTGGGCCTAGGCTGGCGGTCTCACCGGCAAGGTTGATCATGCATTTGAGCAAGAGAACGAGGCAATGGTAGAGAGTCGAGGAGAAAAAATGAGTGAAAGCAAGTTTTTCTTGTTTTTAATTTTGGAGGTTTTTTGGGGTATTTTTAAAATTATTTTAAAATATTTTTAACTAAAATTTTCACCAAACACATTTTTAAAATTATTTTTATTTTTTATGTTTTTCAAAATAAAAAGAAACTTCTTAAGAACAATACCAAACATCATTTTTATTCTCTTTATCTTTTATATTTCTTATCATCTTTCCTCGTCAGTATTATAGACGGTTAAAAAATATAATATTTATCAAAAAATACAATATTTAACATGTAAATACAAAATGACGATTTTGTTAAGTCATCGATGGCTAAAAATTATAATATTTATCAAAAAAATATCATATTTATCATGTAAATATAAAATTTACCAACAACATCGTTCAGCCGCCTGCAGACTGAAAATACAATATATACTAGAAAATAACCTATTCACTGTGTAAAATACAAAAATTCACTGGATCGCCAGACATCAAACCCCCCTCGGTGGCCCCTATGGCCGGAATGTATAGAATTTCACAAAAAAGAAAACCAAATTCAAGCTTTTCGCAACCAGAACAACAACAACAATTTTCATAGCAACAGTTTGATAGAAAAAACAAAAAAAAAAACATTGATTTTGAGCTGCCATTGATGCCACTGCTCTGCCCACACGCTGCCCTAATCTGATGACACAGCACCTTCCAATAGACTCGCTGTTGTCTGATCTAAACAACCCAGCCATCATCCCGTCGGGTCTCCACCATTTCCGTAGCAAAACTCATCACCATCTCGGCCGGCACGAAGACTTTCTCTGTCGTGCGTCTATAGATTTGCTCCATGAAATAGTTCTTCGTTGCTCCGTTGGCTATTTGTCACTCGCGATCTCACCGAACGGCGACAGTGATGGGGAAGAAAATCATGCAAATTCGCTTCATCTCGTTCTGATCTCATATGGACGCCGTGAATCGACTGCTTTCTTAGGCGACAACGAAGAACAAACTGAAGCTGGCCAAGAAAATTGGGTGAGAGAGATATGGATGAGAGGAAGAGAGAGGGGAGAGAAAGGAAAGAGTATTTCGGGAAAGAAACTAAAATGAAGAGAAAGAAAGAGAGGAGGAGCAGAGAGAGATTTTGAATTTTGAAAGCCTTATCTGATTTTTTTGTGAAGGTACTTTAGTCTTTTTACGTTATTTAAAATCTTATTAACATCAAATATGTTATTTTCTTCACATTTTTAAAGCTACTCACATAATTCACTAGTGAACTTAAAAAATCTGTTATTTTGTATAGTTTTTCTTAAAAATATTATAATATATGAGAGATTTATATTACAATTTTTTTTTATACTATGGTATGTGAAAATTTTACATTATAACTAAAACCTTTGGTTAAAATTGAAATTACCAAACATACTATTAATTTTGAAAAATCATAACATGCCAAAATTATTGTAAAGTATCATGTGATCCAAATTTATAATTTTTTTTAAATTAGGGACCAAATTCAGAGGTTTATTGCTAAAATTAAAAGTTTATAAAGCAATTTACCAACACATGAAAAGTCTAAAAGATAAAAAGTGTTTTGTATGTGAGTTGCATGGAGGCATTTTTATAACAAATTTAAACAACATTTTATAGGGTGTTTAGAAGCATTTGTTTGAATCAATTTGTTTAAACCAATTGGTTCAAACCATTGTAGCACACGAGAACATTACACTGTAAGATATGAGAACTTTACATTGTTGCTTTTTTTTATTTGCATTATAACATGTAAGAACTTTATACTGTAGCTCACTTTTTTTCTTTGATCACTATAGTATGTGAGAGCTTTATATTGTAGCAACCAAAAGTTTTGATTAGAACTGATTTTGTCAAATACCCTATACAGTTTTGTGAAACTCTTAGTAACAACTTCTCTTTTCCCCTATAGCAAGCCAAAGTAAATCTGTAGCCTTTCACTTAAGAGCTTATTGTCTTTTTGTTTGGAAAACTGGCTTAAATTGAAGAAAAAAAATTAGTTCAAAAACTGTAGCATGTAAGAGCTTTATATTGTCGTAGTTTTTTGCTTTACACTATAATACGTGAGACTTTTCACTATTATTGGTTCCAACTAATTTGGCAAACTTAGCACAGGATGGAGGCATTCTATTTTGGATGTTAGAGTGAAAAACCCAATGTTTGCATTTTTTAAAATGTTTTCCAGATAAATAAATATGATGGTGAGTTAATATATAATTATACATTCTATTTTGTTATGAAAGATGCCCGTAAAGCATATGATGTTTTGAAATGGACATATTTATAAGTAAATAAAGTGAATTTAATTATTATATTTGTGTGTGTGTATTTTGAAGACTATAAGAATATTATTAAAATTCCATAATTATCTATTTATATAAGAAAATAATATTTAAAGATGATAATTAAAATAATCAGTAACATAAAATTAATTGTTATAATTAATTATTCAATTAAAGTCTGGAATCTTTAATTGAACGTTACTACTGCATGTCATTTTCATCCAGAATGGAACAGTCTTATCTGAACAATAAATATAGTGAGTCATTAAATAAATGCACTGTGTAGAATGAGATTATGTATGATCGGGACATGATGAGATACGAACAACTAATAATTTTTGTTAAATATAGTAAATTTTAATTACATCGATCGATGGTCATATATAAGACGATCTTCATCCTGAGTTATTAGCAGTTCCTATTTATAGATTTATGTCTTTTAATTTACTCGGTATAGATTTGAGAATCAAATCTTATTTATTGTATCTTGGAGGCATGATAAAGTAAGTAGCCGGGAATATTAATATTACAATATGGAATCCATTCATTCTCTAACAAGAAGCAGAAAAATAATTCTCTTGAGTATTGATTTGGGGTTTAAATAATAAGAGCACTCAATTCATGATTAAGTTCATAAATTTATTATTCATTAGAGAATTAATGACATTCGAGGATAAAGAAGTAATTAGACAGGTTAACGGATATTACCTAATTCTAATTGTAAATTATTTATGGAGGATCGACTTATATATAATGACTATATTAAATGGAAGACTCTAAAAAATCAGTAAATTAAATATCTATAATTTTAAGAGTGCAATTCTAAGTATTTAATGGAGTCATATTGGAATTAATAAAAGAGTAATATATTAATTAGAGAGTTTAATTAATGTATTGGTTTTATTGGAGCTTAAAATTATAGGTCCATTAGTCCCTGCCATCTTGTAAACACTATTTGGATAAGTGAAATTATTGGTTTAAATAATTAATTTAGAATTATAGAATTTTAAATTAAATATCACTCAAAATAAATTAATTATGAATTAATTTATGTTTATTAAATAATTAGATTATTTAATAAAATAAAATAAAATAAAAGGCACACAGTAGGTGGGTTCCACTGTGTGGGTGCGCACACAATGGGAAGGTCTTACTGTGTGTAGGACTTAAGCACAAAGCGAAAAGTCTTTTTGTCTATATCAAAGCTTGTTTACAAAGTTTCTATATTTAGTATTTCTAAATTTGAATAAACGTGATTTAATTCAAATATCGAGAGTTTAATGTTGAGATAAATAAAATTAGGTAACAAGCAGATTCTCTCTTCTCATTTTCCTTGAGTTGGTGCCACACACAAATAGAGTATTTGTGTGTGTGACGCCTATAATAGTGCATGAATTAGAAACTTGTGTCTTTTATTTTAACCAAATATTTGATATTAAAATTAAAATAAAGAGACTTTTCAAAATTGATTAGCTATCTTATTCTCCATAAATAGAGGCTTCATCTATTCATTTATTATATATGCATGTGATGGGTAGGCACTTTGATTATGCATGTGATGGGTATGCATGTGATGCATGTTTTATTTATTATTCATGTGATGAATGGTGAATGTATGAACTGTAGTTTTGGTCGTTAGTTATGTGGCTTTGAGGATCTCTTTGATTATCGTTGATTTAATTTTCATTAGAATTGATGTTCGCCAAAATTAAAGGGTTAGGATTTTTTGTAATTTATTTTTTGCAATTTATATTTTTGTAATATCGAAGACAGAATAATTTTTGAAAACCCAAAATCCCACAAAAACCTTAAGAATTAGAATGAACGACCATGAGATAGTTGGAGATTGATGGTTTAAGAAATCATAAAAAAAACATGATAAACTGAGCAAAAAGCTGCAGCACTTGGCACTACAACGCTAATTGTTAGCATCGCAGCATCGGCTAGAACATGGGGCTGCACGGCCACACATTGCCGCACGTGGACGCTGAAGCCAAAACCTTGGGTTCAGGCTTATTTTTTAACTATTTTCTCTTTTTTATTTTGATTTTGTCCTTTTAGATGTAAGATGACAATTCAAGGAAATTACAAGAAGACCTACGAAGATTGTTGGGGGAAAATCTTCACAATGAGAAAACCGTTTGAAGTTCATACCCGCTTTAAACTAAACACCCGAACAAGTTGGCTAAAAAGTCCAATCCGACTAGGACAGGACCTGTCCAACCAGAGACTCGTCCAACCAGGACATGTTCTGTCCGACCAGGGACCTGTCCGACCAGGATAAGATCCGTCCGACTAGGGACCTATCCCACCAGGACAAGATCCATCGGACCAAGGACCCGTCTGACCAGAACAGGACCTGTCCGACTAGGGACCGCTCGAGTAGGACAGGATCCGTCCAACCAGGGACCCGTCCGACTAGGACATGATCTATCCAACCAGGATCCGTCCGACTAGGACAGGATCAATCTAACCAGGATCATTCGAGTAGGATCTGTCCGACTCACCCAAAGACCACTACGTGGCACCATCTCAACCCTTCGTTGGGCAATCCTCCTTTTTTGGAGATCGTGACACCTGTCGCTGGACACCTGGGTTACAGGCCAAATCGGTCCATACCCAGATCCAAGCTAAACTCTATAAATAGGAGCATCAACTCCATCCTAAAGGTACGAGCATTCTTCCCTTGCCTACTCTGCCTCTCCCTTAACTCTTCCCGGTCAGAACAGTGACTTGAGCGTCGGAGTGTCCTTGACAGGCACCAAACCGGTGTGCTCTTACTACGAGACCTTCTCTTCTCTTGCAGATCCGACCAAACTAGGCCGAGCTAGGTAGAACAAGAGGCAAAATAGAGAACCTGACCACCGTACGTCCCCGCCCGCGGTGTTATGCCGAACTCAGGCATCAACATTTGGCGCTAGAAGGAGGTCCCTGCGCCTTTCTAGCAGCCTCAGCTTTTCTCCCCAGACATTCCCTGAACGACCAACCGAGACCTAAGGCCCAGGACGAAGAGTCTGACCAGGTCCGAGAAGGTTACGACCGACTAAAGAGGCCAGGTCCAGGCTACGGCCGACCAGGTCTAGGACGAAGAGTCCAAGCAGGCTACGACTGAGACCCAAGGTCCAAGATGAAGAGTCCAACCAGGTTCGAGAAGGTTACGGCCAACCAGAGAGGCCAGGTCTAGGCTACAGGTCTAGGATGAAGAGTCCAAGAAGGCTACGACTGAGACCCAAGGTCCAGGACTAAGATTCTGAGAAGGTTACGGCCGATCAGAAAGGCCAGGTCCAGGCTACGGCCGACCAGGTCCAGGACGAAGAGTCCAAGCAGGCTACGATTGAGACCCAAGGTCCAGGACAAAGAGTCCGACCAGGTCCGAGAAGTTTACGGTCGACCAGAGAGGCCAGGTCTAGGCTACGGCCAACCAGGTCCAGGACGAAGAGTCCAACCAGGCTACGACTGAGACCCAAGGTCTAGGATGAAGAGTCCGACCAGGTCCGAGAAGGTTACGGCCGACCAGAGAGGCTAGGTCCAGGCTACAGTCGACCAGGTCCAGGACGAAGAGTCCAACCAGGCTACGACCGAGACCCAAGGTCCAGGACGAAGAGTCCGATCAGGACCAAGAAGGTTACGACCGACCAGAGAGGCCAGGTCTAGGCTACGGCCGACCAGGTCTAAGATAAAGAGTCTGACCAGGTCTAGGCTACAGCCGACCAGGTCCAAGACTAAGAGTCTAGGAATGATACGGTCACGAAAAATATTTCCCAACCACATCAAGACTTTGGTGCTGATGACCTCCATCACCAAAGTCTTGGGGGCTACTGTTGGGGGAAAATCTTCACGATGAGAAAACCGTTTGAAGTTCATACCCTCTTTAAACCAAGCACCGACCAGGTCTGAGAAGTTTACGGTTGACCAGAGAGGCCAGGTCTAGGCTACGGCCAACCAGGTCCAGGACAAAGAGTCCAACCAGGCTACGACTGAGACCCAAGGTCTAGGATAAAGAGTTTGACCAGGTCCAAGAAGGTTACGGCCGACCAGAGAGGCCAGGTCCAGGCTACAGTCGACCAGGTCCAGGACGAAGAGTCCAAGCATACTACGACCGAGACCCAAGGTCCAAGACGAAGAGTCCGACCAGGACCGAGAAGGTTACGGCCAACCGAGAGGCTAGGTCTAGGCTATGGCCGACCAGGTCCAAGACAAAGAGTCTGACCAGGTCTAGGCTACAGCCGACCAGGTCCAAGACTAAGAGTCTAGGAAGGATACGGTCACGAAAAATATTTCCCAACCACATCAAGACTTCGATGCTGATGACCTCCATCACCAAAGTCTTGGGGGCTACTGTTGGGGGAAAATCTTTATGATGAGAAAACCGTTTGAAGTTCATACCCTCTTTAAACCAAGCACCGAAATAGGTTGGTTGAAAAGTCTAATTTGACTAGGACAGGATCTGTCCGACCAGAGACCCGTCCAACCAGGACATGTTTTGTCTGACCAAGGACCCGTCCGACCAGGGACCAGTTCGACCAGGACAAGATCCGTCCAACCAGAGACCCGTCCGACCAGGACAGGACCTGTCCGACCAGGGACTGCCCGAGCAGGATAGGATCTGTCCAACCAGGGACCCGTCCGACCAGGACAAGATCTATCCGACCATGACTTGTCCGAGCAGAAGTTGTCTGACTCACCCAAAGACCACTACGTGGCACAATCTCAACCCTCCGTTGGACAATCCTCTTTCTTCGAAGATCGTGACACCTATCGCTAGACACCTGGGTTACGGGCCAAACCGGTCCATACTTGGATCCAAGCTAAACTCTATAAATAATAGCATAAACTCCACCCCAAAGGTACGGGCATTCTTCCCTTGCCTACTCTGCCTCTCCCTTAGCTCTTCCCGGTCATAACATTGACTTAAGCGTCAGAGTGTCCTTGGCAGGCACCAAATCGGTGTCCCCTTACTCTGAGGCCTTCTCTTCTCTTGCAGATCCAACCAGACTAGGTCGAGCTAGGCAAAACATGAGGTAGAACAGGGAACCCGACCACCGTGCGTCCTCGCATGTGGTGTTGTACCGAACTCAGGCATCAACAAAGATATTGAGGATTAAATAGATTAGGAATTTATTTTCGTTCAATTATTTCAATTGGGTTGTAATTTAAATATCCGAAGAACCCGGTCAAATCCATCTCAATTACCAAATTGAATGCTTTATTTTATGTTGATAATTTATTATATGTTCATGCATTATAACATGTCATATTAGTACTAATATGCCTAATTGTATGTTTTATGACATGCCATGCACACACGCATATTTATTTATTACATTAAAATTGTTTTAATTATAAATGTAGAATTTGCGCTGTAAATTAATTCAATGAGATTAAATTAATTAACAGTTGCAAATTTGATTTGTAAAATAGTATTATTATATATGAAATTAAATTTAAGAGTTAAATTTTAGAATTTCATGTATTTAGAAATATAAAATGTTTATATCTCTAAAATTGTAAACCATGAGATGATTTACAACATAAAATACATATTTGCAATATTGAGTAGGAGAGGATTGTATGACAATACAACCCATTGGTCTTTGCCGTTAGAACAACACTATAAGGTTCAAATGGCTCCTTGAGACGGCATTATTTCATCCTCCTTACGAAGGGTGTCAATTCGAATCAATACAAGATTGTTCTTCCTTGTGATAGGAATCCAGGATGTATTTCTAATTTGACTTACCCTACTGCGGCACTTTAGAATTAAATCTTAGGAATCCAAAATGATGGGTGTAATAAAAAAGGATGCAATTAAATGTCAATTGCATTTTTGACCAAAATAATGGTAGTTAATAAATGTGAAAATATGAGATATTTTGAATGACATTTATTAATTAAGAGTGTCTCGGTTTGATTTGCAAATAAGTTGACCTATCCTACAACGGTACTTTACTTGTGGTAAATTGAATTATCGTTGGCTAAATTTTAGTATATATGTTTTATGTATTTTTCATGTGCATCCATGCATCTTACTTACTCTGCCTAAAACTTGTATATTTATTATGCTATTCATGACGCGAATTGAATATTTATATTCCAACAATATGTTTAATCCTATTGTTAACCTACTCGCACTTGAACAATTTATTGGTGAGAACTATGCTAAATGAAAAAGTAACATAAACCTTATGACGATTTCAAGTTCGTCCCTTTGGAGGAGTGTCCTCCGGTCCCCACGGCAAATGCTAGAGTAGAAGACCAAGATGCCTACACTCATTGGTAGAAATCCGATCAAAATCCTAAGTGTTATCTCTTGGTTGGTATGTTTGAAATGCTTCACAAAAAGTAGGAAAATTTGGGGATTGCTTATGAGATAATGCAGTCATTGGATGGCATGTTTAGCCAACCAAACGAGAAGGCTCGTCTTGATGCTGTGAAGCTATTCATGAACAACAAGATGAAGCAGGGCACTCCAATTCACATCCATGTGCTCAACATGATCAATAGTCTTCATGAGGTTGAGCTTAATAGAGCAACCATAGATGAGGGTACATAGGTGGGAATGATCTTAGAAAGTCTAAGTCCTGCCTTCTAACAAGACTAACTATGTCATGAACAATATACACATCGGGCTTACCCAACCGTTGAATAAGCTCTAGAAATATGAATCAATTCAAGGTACAAAGAGTGGTGAAGCAAATGTTGCTGAAACCAGTTCTTCCAAAAGCAACAGGTGGAAGAACAAGAATGCTGGGAAGCCCAAATCTAAGAAGAACAAGAAGAAGCCCAAAAAGGCTGACAAAGGGCAAAAAGACAAGCTTAGACACTAAGGCCAAAGAAAAGTGTTTACACTGTGATCAAATAGGCCATTGAAAGAGAAATTACAAGAAGTATCTCGAGGAGCTGAAGAAGAAAAAGAAGAAAAGCCAAAGTAAATGTGATTTACTTGTTTTAGAAACATGTGTTGCAGAGAATGAGTTCACAACATGGGTAGTTGATTCAAAAGCTACTAACCATGTTTGTTCTTCTTTACAGAGTCTTAGTTCTTCATGAGAACTTGCCGATGGAGAGTACACGATGGTTGTAGGCAATGGGACTAGGGGTTTCGGATAAAGTAACGGGAGAAGTTAGACTTTAGTTTAGGAATAAATATTTAGTTTTGAACAATGCATTTTATTCCAGGTTTTAGAAGAAATTTGATTTCTGTTTTTAGATTAAATGAACAATTATTTTTGATAATGAATTTGTTTCTATTCAAAGAATGGTTTCAATATATGTTTTGGAAAACTAAATGATGCTTTATATTTTCTTAAACCTAGTCCTAAACCACTGCTTAATACTAAAATGTTCAAAGTAGCTGATCCTAAGAAGAAAAAGGAAAAGATTTCTCATGGCGCATATTTATGGCACCTTAGACTTAGACATATTAACCTAAATGGGATTAAAAGACTAGTAAAGGATGGTCTTTTGAGGGAATTAAAAGTTAATGAACTCCTAATCTATGAATCCTGTCTGGAAGGTAAGATGACCAGGAGACCCTTCTCAACTAAAGGTATAAGAGCCAAGGAGTATCTTGAGTTGTATATACTGATGTATGCAGACCTTTAAACATTCAAGCTAGAGGTGGATATGAATATTTCATTTTGGCCTCACACCAAAGAGATATATTTCATCTTTATAAACCTATGATCCTCCCCATCTGTAGCCAATATGAGACTTTGATTACATTCCTAGCACTATGTCTCTCTGTTTGAAAATGAATAACCCATATCTACAAAGGGTTTATGGCACTTTAAAGGTATGTCTACTAGAGGTTTTGCTTATGCTTTTAGTCAGTAAAGAAGAGAAGTAAAAAATATGCTTTTTTAAAAAGTATTTAAAACTATATTTTTAAAAGAGCTTAAATTGATAGAAATGATTGTTTTCTTTTTAATAAGCAACAAAAATGTTATAGTGAAGTTTACAATGCCTTATTTAAACCATTGTACAAGTTTTAAAATCTATTTCAAAAGTTTTTCTTTTATTTAAGAAGCTGCATTTGTAGCTTTGACCGAAAGGTCTTTCACAGATAAAAAAACACTCATAATAAACTATCGAAACATTACCAAAATAGTTTTTGAAACTTAAAAGGCCAAAATCAGCTTTAAGAAGCCTTCCCAAGCATCACCTAAACAAGCTTCTCAACCTTCAAGTCACGTGTTTAACGATTCTTGCCCAGTTAGAGGAATACAAAATTCGTAAATACTACACATGATGTTTCTTTAGTTTAATAACCAACTCAGTCGTTGTTGTTAATGATTGATGTCAGCAAAAATAAAATAAAATAAAATAAATTTGAAATTCCGCTTGAAGCTAAGGTATATAAAATAGGCCTTACAAGGGTGGGTATAAGATATTAGGTCTCCAATTAATTAATTAATTATTTATTTATTTATTTATTTATTTTTAACCTTAAAGATGAGGATTCAAAGTTTACCTCTAAATAAAATAAGGTATAACTTTACCGTTAGACTTCCAATTATTTATTTATTTGCCTCAAGAGACTTAGAGCCTCGTTTTCTTCGTTCTTTTAACCAAGTAATATAACAAGTTTCATCTTTCTGCCAAGTATAAAATTAAGGATAAATTATTGTTTGAAGATAAGCTCGAATAAGGCAACTAAAATAAGTTTCCCATAGTAGTTGGGAGCGAGTTTTATGTGGGAGGTTTAAAGGACTAGAACATAAATTATCACTTTAAGCATTGTCTACAAAAAGAATGCTGTGTAAGACTTTCTAGGTCTTATTGACAAGACCTTATTTTAAGCTGTCAGATTTAATCTAACGATTTTGAAACATTCAGTTTCACCAAATAGTAATAAGTCTACCCTTACAGAGTTAAAATAAAAATCAAATTAAAATAAAAAACTAATAAATCAACATAGAAAAAAATCAAATTGATGAAAAACCCACAAGGGAGGCTTCTTCATTGACGACAGGGCATCAATGTCGTCTTAATCTAGAGGAGCAATATCGGTGGCTTGATTCTAGACCAAGGGTTGTGGTTGGGGACAACATCGTGATGATGTTGTAGCGATGGAGCTTTGACTCCATCTCAACGAGGTCTAGTAGTGATCCATTTTTTTCCTTGCTGGCAGCACATCGGTAAAGCTCCTCCATGCCCACCGGTTCCAAACGACGTTGTCGGCGTGCTGTGGACTATCATCATTGGCACCTCCAAAAAAAATTCAGACAAAAAAGAAACAAAGGTGAACAACGACGGAGCAACGGTCCTTCGACGACCCAAGCGACGGAGAGACAGGCGCGGCGACACGAGAATCGTGACCCACGGTGGCCGGCAGCTAAAAACGAGTGGCGCAAACAGAACACTTTTTTTTAAAATTTATTTTAGTTTTGAGGTTTTTTAACAAAAATTTGGTGTACTTGAACTCATTAAAATTTTGGCGAGTTCATTTATTTTCCACCGACAGATCCAAATCTAATTAGCAGTCTTATCATATCATTTCCTTGTTAAGAACAAAAAAAAAACAAAAAAGAAAGGTTTATATTTTTGTTGCGACATATGAGCTTAAAAAAGGTCATCAAAATTAATGAATTACGGTCGCAGCTAAAACGAAGATAAAACGGAGGACAGAAAAATAAAGCGATAAAAATACGAAAACAAAGCTGAATTTGAAAACGACTCTAAGCAGAATAGACGACTAGAACATGAAAGCAAAAAGGAGAACGACCCCAAAGCAACGATAAAAGAAAGAAACGACAACAGAATCTAGACGATGCCAATTTAATAAACGAGCTGATCTTGAAAAAGACTCCAGACCGGGGTAATTAAAGCGACGCGAATATGAAAACGACAAGAAACTACTCACGAGTTGAACCTAAAAACGACTACAAACAAAATGAACGACTAGAGATGAAAGCAAAAAGGGCGACGACGCCAGAGCAACAATAAAATAAAGAAACAACAGCATAATTAGACGATACCAAAATAATAAACGAGCTGAATTTGAAAGAGACTCCAACCCGACCGAGAGTAGCGACAAGAACATAAAAAACGACAATAACGTAAATAAATAGGAAATTGAAAAACGACTCCAAATGAGTAAATGACAACAAAGCCAAACGACAAGAAAGCGTGAAATAATGTAAAAACGACAAGAAAAAATAAATAGCCGAGATCTGTAAAACGACGAAAACTGAGGGGCATAGGAAAAGCGACAGCATTTTACAAGACACCAAAATAGATAAAACGACAACAAATTGTAAAGCCACGAGAAATGACTATCCACACGTAAAATGAATTACACCAAAGTAGAAAACAATAATCACATCGACAACGACGTTTGGTATTGTTTTCACAGTTTTTGGAAATATTTTTACATATTTTTTTAGACAAAAATTTTAAAAATACTCCTAACATGATTCTTAAAAATACTTATTTTTCAAAACAATTTTAAATACACTACCAACTAATTGTAAGAAAAGGGACCCTAGAATTTATTTCAAAAAGGCAGGCCGAAATGGAGAAAAAGCTTAAAAGCACAAGGAAGAAAGTAGCGCATTCCTTTTTAGACATTTGATATTGTATGGCTTACGTTTTAATCAATTTCTTAAAATTATTAATTAAAGAAAACACATGTTATAAATTGTTTTAAGCACCTTAAAAAAAACCCTTTTAATTAATTACTTGGACCAGTAGTCAAAAAGAAAAAAAAAAAGTAATTACTTGGACACAATGTGCTTCTAAACTGCGCAAGTTTCTGTCAAACTCAACTTTGCTGTCCACAACCCAGCAAATACTTTGGTATGAGAAATTCCTGTCACGTTCCTTTTCATATTTAGTGCCAAAAATTTATTGACCAGTTTTTGCTGGATTATTGACCCTTTTAAACCCCGTCATATCTTCTTCTCGCCACAACCATGGGTTCATCTGCCTCGTTTTCCTCGTCTTCAACAAACCTGAAAATAGGCGTTGTTGGGTTCGGCAGTTTAGCTCAGTTTCTTAAGACAACCATGCTCAAACAGGGACATTCTCTAACGGCGACTTCTCGCTCAGATTACTCAGAGCTTTGCCTCAATTTGTGTGTCTCATTTTCAAGTAAATAAATATTGAAAATACACGAAGGAAAAAAAATACACATATCTTACTATATTTTGAGTGCTTTCTTTTAGGGATGTAGAAGCATTTCTGGAAGCTGACAATGATGTCATAATGATATGCTATTCGATTATGTCCTTGTCTGAGGTTGTCAACCCAATGCCACTACATTGTCTTAAACGACAGACACTCTTTGTGGAGGTATACTCAGTTAAAGAGTTCCCTAAAAATTTTCTATTGCAAGTTCGGTTTAACATATTTTGTTGTGTTTAGAAATCTAAATATGAAAATTGCATCTTAGAGATTTTTGTGCGTATAAAGAGGAGAATATCATAGTGTTTGTTGTGTTTCTTGGGTGTTGCCAGGGGAATCGGATTTGCTTTGTGCTCACCCCATGTTTGGGCCAGAAAGTGGGAAAAATGGGTGGAAAGATCTGGCATGCATTTATGAGAGAGCTTGAATAAGGAATGAGACTACAGTCCGTTTGGTAGTGTTTTCAAAATAGGTGAAAATAGTTTTGTTTTAAAAAATATATATTTTTTTTAAATTATACTGAGAGTGTTTTTAAAATTTTTACCTTAAAAAACGTGTAAAAACACCTTCAAAATTCTCAAAACAATGCCAAACGAGGCTATGTTTAAGTTTTCTTGAGATTTTTGAAAGCGAGGCAAGCAACTTCTTCTTTTTAATTTTTTTATGCCCAATCTTTGTCATGGAATTTATTAATAGTATTAGCCTCTATAAGAAAAGGCATGAAAAAGAGAATTGAAGACAACAGGTTTAACAATTCAATGCCCCAGATGATAATATAATAGGTTATCCCTTCTCTAGTTACAAGTTCGTAATTTTTTTTTATTTTTTATTTTTCCTGGCAACAATAAAAATGTGAATGAAAAGAGGGTTAGTTGTGAAAGCCATGTATTTGGCGAACGAGTTCATACTCTTAAGTTACAGCATAATATGCTTTGTATTATTAGTGTAGGGCTCCCACATGCTACATTATTTAAACTTATTTGCCAAACACCTTAGTTACATCAAAACCAAAAAGTATGCAAAACGGCGTTTAATTTGATGTAGTAAAAATGTAAACAGGGTTGCCGAATGCTAGAAATGTCTTGTGAGGAACACGATAAAATGGCTGCCAGGAGCCAATTTCTCACTCACACAATTGGCAGGTACTTCTGATTTTCAGACAGCAATGTCTTGTTATCATGAGAAGGCTCAAACTTCTTTTTCTTTTTACAGGACATTGTCGGAAATGGAGATCAACTCCACACCCATAAATACAAAAGACTTCGAGTCACTAGTTCAATTGGTATAACAATTAATCAGTTCTGCAAAAGTTCACTTCTCTAATTTTTGAACGGCCAAATAATGCTGAAAGGAGAAGAAGCTTGACATCAAGCGGTTCGCAGAAAGAGAACACCGTGAAAGATAGTTTTGATCTCTGCAATGGGTTATTTCTACGAAATAGATTTGCCAAACAAGAGGTATGAATGAATTGCCTGTATTATGAACATAATATTTTATATTAAAATTGAAATATATATATATATATATAAAGGTTGACACTGGACTCCTCATGAGGCTGGAAAACCTTGAACTTGCTTTCAAGAAGGTCAAGCAGAAGCTGCTAGATAATATAATTGACGTTCAAGGTATTAATGATTCTCTGAATGAGAAAGAGGAGAGAGAAATTGATGAAGTTAACAAAGTTGTAAAAAAAATGTACCAATTTCTGTCAGCCTGTTTTACTTCCTTGTTTTTCCCATCCAATCTACTGGCCATGGTTTGGAGGGCATACAAATGCCTCGTGAATAATTCTAGGGATTATGCTGAAGGTCCCATATTTCCTATACATTTTATTTTTCTTCTTCTTTGGGTTGGAACCTGATATCTTTCGTTACTTGAAATCATTTAATTTATAAGGTTACATGCTTGAAATACAATCCTAGAGGCTAAAGAACTTTGAAGGTAATGCCCTTCCAGTTTCTTCGCCTTTCTATAAGAAGATTCATTTGCAATATAATCCACATGAAAATGCCTTTGAAAAAATGTTTGGTGAGGCAAGAATAAGTTTGCAGAACAGAACGAGTGCTCCAAAGTGGAAATATGCATTTCTGCCAAAACTTTCTTGAGCTATATTCTTCCCAATTACCTCAACCTAAATATGACAAGGGGTGGCCAAAGTACACCATACAAATTAGGCAGCTGATTCTTTAAACCTGCCTTGTCAATCAAAATTGGAAGAATGACATTGAATGTTATACAAATTGAGTTTGAAAAATACGTATAAATAATTTCCCCTTTTTTTCTCTTTTTCTTTTTCTCTTTCTCCATAAATCTTCCGGAATATTTTAAGAAGCACCTCATTGGTCTTTGATTTCATCTATATTGGTTTCCTCAATGTTGTTGCACTCCAGTGCAGCATGGCTTGGAGATTCTGATTTTTGGTAAGTGGGAGATTCACTCTTGCGCGTTTGTAGTCCTGTGTAGCGTGCAAGATCAACCCATTGCTGCATCATTCAACAACCAAAATTAAACCAAGATGGCGAGAGAATAATGTAGCTACTGTAACGAGGTGAAAGTTCAAGGAATAGGTAGATCAATATTTTGTGTTGATATAATGCATAAAACCAAGTTCATGGGTCATGACCAAGAGACAAACTCACACATGGAAGGGGGAAGGGGGAAGGGCGGAGTTTTTATGTCAGATTAATATAAACAAGTCCAGATTTTCTCAGTAGTAGCTAATCTCTACCCTCTAGTGACTGATATGGATTCCTTTAATCACCTAGAAATATAACTCTTAAAGAATATAATCTTGCTTCTGCTTTTCCCTTGGAAAAGATCAGTAACATGGTTGTCATAACCGCAACAAATCTCCCAAAGATTTGAGGGGAAAAAAAGGGGGAGAGAGAGAGATGAATGTGACCTGAGTTCCCCAATAAGAGTTGATTGTCCGAGCAATAAAAGAAAGCATATTTACAAAAAATGTCCGAGATATAAACTCTTCGGAAATGCGATGCTCCACAATTCCAGCAATAAACTGCATTGCAATTAATTGACATCAATGTCAAAGAAACACTTAAAGATTTCATGAATAAATACAGCATAAATATCGGGTATATACTGACGTCATTGCATACTTGTATAATAATGATGGCAAAGACATGAAAAATGTTGATTCGTAATATGTCAGAAACAGTAGATCTATATATATATATATATATATATGCTCACAAATGTCCACAAAAACAGGAAAGAAAATAAGCTTGTGCATATGATGAAACTATTTTCTAACTTCTGCACCTGATAGCGGAGATTTGCCGATATTCCAAGAAAACAACCATAGACAAGTGCTGTCTTAAGTATTGGAGATCTTCTAACTTTTTGATCAACAACAGTTGCTGGATTAAGGTATCTGCGAACTGCATACAGAACATTTGATGAAGCAACAGCCCCGATACTGGAAACAAATCCAACACTAGCAAGTTTCACACCACCAAAAAGAACTGATGCAATTCTATGACTGACATTCCAGTTCTTCCCCACGGGATTCTTTTGAAACGCATTATCTGGAATGGATCCGAGGAGATCTGATATGACATCCACGCTATCAGAGCCACTTATTTCATTGGCAGATGAAAGGAATGATAGAGTGGGCGCAGGAAGCCACACTGTAAAGAAATCGACGACCACTCCCCTTACAGTATCTGTAATAACATAATCAAGCTCTTGCAAAAAATTTTCTTGTCGCCTTTCATACTGTGCTAAGAGAGTAGTAGTTATTGAAATAGCCTCTTCTATAGCTAATCTGTTCAAGAATTTAGGATCCGCCAGCAATCTTTCCCTGAAACCCTGCATGAATGTGGGACACGGTCAACTTATTTTTCTATGAAGCATTACCTTCATCATTCCTTGTAGCATCATGATATACACCAAGGTTGGAAGCATGCCAATGTGCTTATGTCACAGAATAAATATGCCTTCATGCTTATGTCACAGAATAAATATGCCTTTTTCTCGAATATAAGAATTAGTTATCTCTTTTCTTCTTCTTCTTCTTCTTCTTCTTCTTTTTCTTTTTTTTTTTTTTTCTATCCAAAGCTTACCTGGAAACGATGAGTGAGCTCTGAAAGAAGAGGATACTGCTCCAAATCAAAGAAGTTCTGTAATACCTCCGGTGAGACCAAACCAAGATCCAGTCCTTTTTGAAGGTCCTGAAAAATATATCAGAAAACAGTCTCTTGAGAATAAGAAGGAAATATCAAAAAACAATATCAATAAAAAGAGTAGCCTGGACTCTCAACAAATCGACCACATAGACATCCATCCCATGCCACCAAAATCAACTCATAAAAAGGTATGAGCTCAGAGACGAATGACATTTTAGGACACACCAAATTCTTCACAGTTTCATTATCTTGGGGCAACGTAATTATGTGTTCTATATATGTATGAGATGTATGGATATCTGTAAAGCATGCAGTATCTAGACATTATAAGATGAGTTAGTAAGTATATATCTGTAAAGATGAGTAAGCAAGCATATATCTGTACTTCCAATTGAAATAGATGTCATCTAGTGAAGTTAAATGGATACTTACAGTACAAATTTACTAGTAGAATATACCATATAGAGAAGTTCAGATTCCAAGAAATAAGTTCATTATCTTTGTATTAATGCATCATAAGAGAGCTCAAAGCTGTATGCATCATAGAAAACTTAAATCCAAAGATAAATTAAAAAGCTCAAGTAAAAGAAAATGATTGATCCCCAGAGACTACTAAAGACAGATAACCTGAGGAAGGGCATCTCGCTTCCTGCCAGCTGCATTCATAACTCGAGCAATTTCAGCTCGGTCAAAACAATTCCTGTTGCAGGGTCTGGCAGCAGAATACCACAAAAAATCAGCAACTGGAACTTCTCCCTCTCTTCTTATTTGTTGCCGTTCAGGATCAAGCAATATAACTACTTGATTTTTCTTTGGTATCTTTCTTGAGATTCTTGCGGGCACCCCAGTCCCTCTGGATCCATATGTAACATGGCTTGCACCTGTCACCACGATCATCAAACCCGCAGCTCCTCCATCACCCAAGGACTGCAAGATGTTCTGGGACATGGTATACTCCTCAATTGCCCTTGCTTGTGCAGATAGATATGAACTTGGACTGAAAGGAACAAATTGATTTGGATAATTCATCTCAACAGATGATCTTCGTGAGATAGCAGTAAAGCCCGAACCAGCTGGAGGAGTGTACAATTTGCGATCAGCCTTTGAAAGTCCAGTAATACCTTCTGCTTGTACGGTCCTCAAAACCTACTAATTTTGTGACAGTTTAGAATTTTCTCAATAGTTAACAAAGCATCAGAAGATGAAAAGATGTGATACATGAATACAACAAGAGTAAAATTGAGGCAAATCAGAGAGACGGGCAAACAACCTAGTTTGCGATGGATCAAAAAATGATCCATCAAAGTATCAACTATAAAATTCTTATTTTGTGAACATTCCTTGCGTGTAAAACATAAAAGACCTTGAGCGGAGTACCACAAGCGACAAGTTGAACGCCGTTATCACGACAATAAGTTAGAAGAGGCTCATATTCCTGCCAGCGCTCAGGTGGCCAGTATGATGTGTAACCCTTCAAGGTTTCTCCATCTATGCTGCAATCATGTACAGAAGCAAACGTTATAGAGAAAAAAGCATCAGGATAGAAGTTTTATAAATTTGTTCAGGAATTAGTTCCTAAAGATATATTGCTTATCTGGGTCGTCAGTTTGCTTTTCCTACGAGTTCATTAACCACAAAAGACAGGTTTCTACAGGCAGAAAATTTCTAATAAGATTACTATTTCACATGGCAAGACGGGTATTCAACACGTTAACAAACTTGGTGGCAATCTAAATAAAGAGAATTTCCATTCCACACAAAGATAAGAACCAAAGATGTTCCATACTTAATTTTGCGGCACGAACAGAATAACAACTTATGAGATTACTATATGCTATATTCTAATATACAATTTACCTCCTCCTCAATTCATAAACCCATGTTTGTTAGAGATCAACAAAACTCACGACTGCATTTCAACAGACCAATAATTTCTTCAGATTTGACTTGAACATTGAAGCTCAAATTTTTATACCAAGTAGTTATATAGAACCGCATAGAAAACGTAAATGAAATCAAAAACCTTTTGTCCATGTACTGATTAAGCTGGTCCTGAAGATCAGAAGGAAACGCTTCCAGAGCCAAAGACAACGGCCGATCAATCTCCGCACACCGTTTCCTCAAATTCTTCACGATCTCAAGCTCCAAATCCTTGTCGTCGCGAATCGGAACCTGCTCCGCTTCCCCTAAGTACACAATCCGAGCGTTCATCACCTTCTCCCACACCTTCCGCTTGTCCTTCCCTATCGCCATCGGCTCTCCGATCACCGTCGCGTCGTAGATCCTCGACGTTATCACCTCCTCCTTCTCCTCATCTCTCGGCACCATCTCCGTCACCGTCTGCTGCTGCGGCGGCGCGTCCTCTCCACTCGCCACTGCCGATTGCAGAAACCACGCGCCGAGCGCCATAGACGAAGCAAGCAAAGCTTGCCTCCTCGTATGTCCCCTGCTCCGGCCATCGGAGAGCTCGTCATTTTCAGGATGAATCCGGCTACAAACGACGGAACGAATTCCCTTACGCTTCTGCTGTGTTGCGGCGGAGGATCGCCGGACGAAAAATGTCGTGGCGATAGTGCTCGCCGTGTGAGAATGGCGGCGAGAGGAGTTTATGTAGGCGACTGGTCCACCAGTGTCGAAGCCACTGTGGGTGTGGGGCTTCATTTCGCGATGAACACGCTAAGGTGTCAAAAAAACGTTGTTAGGCACGAACGAGAGATCGTTCAGTTCGACTTTCAGCAATTATCTAATTCAAAATATGCATATTCTTCTTTCATTGCCTCAAATATTTTTTCTTTGACAAAAAGTATTTTTGAGCTTTTCTTTTTTCTTCTCCACAAAAAAAATATTGATGCGATGGCTCAATCTGCACTACAAATTATTTTGATACGGACGAGCTTATTTTAAAATTTTTAATTTAGTGACTGCGTTATATTTTTTTATGTTTTAAAATATTTTATATTTATATGTCAATTTTTTAGAAATTTTTTTTAATATTTAGAAATGTTTTGTTATGACAAAAATGTATAAAAACGCATATTTAATATTAAAAAAACCTCTAAGTATTAAAAAAAATTTAAACTTATATTTAGATATAACACATAATTTAATCTATAGTTTTCTTTTTTATATAATATCTTTGATTTTTTTTCTCCTCAAAAAAAACAAGAAATACTTGTCATTTTTAATTGTCTGACTATGATGTTTCCGTTGCTGCCCGCCAGATAAGCGAAAAAGAAGGATCTGAGTGGTTGGCATCTCTTTGGATTTTTTAAATTTCTTTTTTTCTACTCCACTTGTCAACATCGACTTGTGGATAAAAATAAAAAGAATACGTGGCAATGACACAATAATAGAAAAAGTTGCGCTATTCCCCAATGAAAAAGTCAGTTTTGTTTGTTTTTCTACCTCCAACCAAAAAAAAAAATCAATTCTATCTCTTTCATAACCGATCTTTTTAATCATATGATTATAATGAGTGATGAAGATAAGTTTAATCTTGACCAATATATGTTAAATATTTTAAATATTACTTGATTTAAAAATTAAAAAAAGTAATTTTCAATGTTGAAATTGAAATAAATATTTCAACTACACAAATACTTCAATTGTTGTAAGAATTTTTAACTCTTTAATATTAATTTTATTTGGTATTTTAATTTAATAATATTTTAAATTATATTTAGTAAAAATTAAAAAGCTAATTTTTGTTTTTTTAAATTTAATCTCTTCAGGGTATTTTATATACAATTTTAAAAACACAAAGATGTTTTCAACATTTAAATTCACACAAAACAAATGGGGCGTTTTGGAAAAAATTTTAGCAAGTTTCTAAATTCATGAAAATATAGAACACCATACAATTTAAAGCTATTATGTAAGAAATAGAAGGGAAAGAAGTTTAGGATGTTTTAAACTCAATTATTGTAGCACATAAGAGTTTTATATTTTCATAGTTTAAACTCATAAATTTAAACTCGTTTGTCAAACACAAGGTAGATTAACCCCTGAAAAAAAAGTGAACAAACCATTAATTTGCACCTCCTTCATGCGTAGCGTCTAATTCTAATCTGACATGAATTCTTTTCTTCTACACCCATCTTCCCTACTTAATTTAATAAGAATTTTTCACTTGTCCAGTCTTTTTTTTTCCTCTCTCTCTTGAGTAAGTACACCATACTTGTTTGCATCTTCTGATTGCCCATGGGAGAGATTAAAAACTTGAGATTCCAACAATGAAAATCTGAGAAGAAGATAATCGACTTATACATATGCGTGTATATATAAAGTGCATTAACAAGGACATGCTAGCTCCTGATCTATCAATTACAAGCTCTGTGATAGTAATTATGATTTCAAGTTATTTTTAAACATACATCCTTCAACTCTAAATGTTGTAAGATTGAGAAGTCCGTGCAAATTCCAGGTAATTCTTGACGTAAACTTTCCAAGGACAAAATGCTAACCCTCCAATACATTAATGGTATTGAAAACATCAACATACACACTAAGAGCATTCGTAAGAATACCAACTTTTCATCTTTGGAATATAATTTGGAAGATCCTTTGAGCTTTTTGCAATGATTAAGGCCTAATATTTCGAGACAAGAGAGATGCTCAATAGACGAGGCTGGAACTTCCTCGATCGATGTTCCGTTCAACACCAAACATACGATAACTCTTGGAGAGCTTTGGAAACTCATGGACAGATAAGCAGCCCTCAAGAACCAGAGTTTTAAGCTCAACCGAGTTGTCGAAAATACGAAGGAATTTTTTGCAAACTAGTACAGTATTCAAGAGTCTTCTCAAGTGCTTACAGTAACTAAGATCGATCTTTCTTAAGCTCCCAAGATCCTGGAAAAAAAAGCGAAAAACAATCAGAAAAATTTTAGAGTTTACATCAGACATCCTATTGATAAGAAACATAGATGTATGAAATTACTACTTGGCTTCCCTCCCATGGTTTGTGAACTCTGCTGTGAGACAGAATAAGTTCAACAAGGTGTAGTGGCCGAAAACTTGATGGAAAGGATCTCCAAGGATATCCATCCCGGTGGAGATATCTAAGTGAATCAAGAAGAAAATGAAGATCATGATCTGTGGGTGAAAACGCTTTGCACCTTTTTTGATCTATCAAGTAAAGAACATAAAATTATGAGCAAAAAAGTCATATAAAATCAAACCTACCTAATGACCTGTGACTGTGAATCCCATCCGGTTTGATTTGCTGCAGCTCTCAAAGCATCCTCCACCTTTGCACCTTATCCATTTTATTTCCAAAACGTTCTTCATGCATGACAAATGCAGATTCATATCTCCCCTTCTTTTGTCGGACAACTGATGGACCTACACGGTAAAAAAATTGGAAGAACGATTTGTTTGTATATATTTTTCTGGGCATTC
This sequence comes from Artocarpus heterophyllus, assembly GCA_025403435.1. Classification (NCBI taxonomy): domain Eukaryota; kingdom Viridiplantae; phylum Streptophyta; class Magnoliopsida; order Rosales; family Moraceae; genus Artocarpus; species Artocarpus heterophyllus. The sequence continues at coordinate 6,819,745 of CM046353.1, forward strand.
GAGTATGTGGACAAGTTCATCCAAGCACCAAGAGGAAGAAGCATAGATTTTTGAGAAAATGATCACGGAAATCTTTGACGTCTCTAAAGCTTACTCAGGTGAGGGCGAAATTTCATCTCCTCTCTCTAGTTCCTAGTCATCTTTGTAGGTTTTAATTTTCGCTTGCCGTAGAGCAGCAAGAAGATGACTGGTAAAATTGTTGTGAGTATCTTCACCTCTGAAACTAATGAAAACATCGTATTTTAATTTAGAAGCTAATCATCTTCAAACATCAAGAGTAGAATATCTATAACAAACTACTAGCTTGCAAAAGCCTCCATTATCATCATGTGATCAAAAAGAGAAATGAGGAAATAGAGGACAAAACCCCCATAACACAGCAACCTTGAAAATTTATTCACACAAGATTGCAATTGTCGCTGAGAAGGTCAATGAAGGCTTGAAAGAAGCAAATGGAGGTTTGATGAAAGAAAAGAAACTTTCGTTGAAAATGAAAGTCGAATTAAATATTATACTCATGCACTCGAGCCTGCAATCATTCTAAGAAGCTGATTGAAGAGTAGTTATAAGTCAATATTGCCGACTCTTAAAAATTAAAAAGGCAACTTCGGTGAAGTTAACTGTGAACATGGACGTGATTAACCAAAGGAATTTTTTCCGTAGAAAGTATATTTTGATACTATTAGATTTAATTCAAATTATTTTTTTATAATTTTTTTGGTTATTAAATCATAATAGGTATGTTTTCAATACCCACCAGAAAAATTGTCATTAAATAAATACCATAAAACAGAGATATTATAAAAGATGTCATTTTTTTAAAACTAATTACAGAAAATAATAGGTTTTAAAAATATTTGTAGTAAGTGAAAGATTTATAATGTAAATAATTTATTTACTTTTTTGTTTATAATGTAAATAATTTTTATTTATATAATAATAGATTTACGGTGCAAATAATATATATTCTCATTTGTTTACAATGTAAATATTTTACATAGTAAATAAGTTATTTACATCTTATATATACTATTTACTACAAATATTTTTAAAATATAATATTTACTTTAAAAAATTTTAAAATTTTAATATTTCTCTTATTCTCTCCTCTAAAATAGCAAATATTGATGACGTTTACTAAAAACTCAAGTTTTCAATGTGAAAAAAAAAAAAAAACACCCTAGCCGTAGTCTAGTCAGATAAAAACTCTAGCTACCAATAAGTAATTCTAGGCAGGGTGGGATATTTTTTAAGAAAAAAAAAAAACAAAAAGGGCACTATTTATTGATCTTTTAATCAAATCAATATTGAATAATTTATTATGAATTTATAAATTCAGCAAGTAACTTACAAAAATTAAAAACTCAAGTATGTTATAGAGAAACTCTTACAAGACTTCCAAAATGAGGGATCAAAATACAAATTGGTTCATTTCCAAAGGCGATAAAGGAAAAAAAAAAATGTAGCACACACTCGCGGCCTCCACCGTCTACCAGCATCCAACAAATCAGGCCCCACAAAATCCACACCACAAAACGGGCCACATTCCTGACCGCCAAGACGCGCGAGTGAGAATCAGAGGTCGAGTACGGAAGGGACTATTAATTAAGGCAAAGTCGTTGGCACGATTTCGCGCTTCTTGGTGCGCCTTCCCAAATTTCCCACTCCACTCTCATGAGGCCCATTGCAGTTTCAGGCTCTGCAAAAATCACATATCACGTCCATTTCATGTCCATATTTCCCCATTTCCCACTTCTCACTCTACAAATAGCCACCCTCCTCTGGGAATCTTTATCCTTCTGTTTCCAACCATCTATCTTCCCTCATTTTCCCGAGAAACAAACGCCGATTTTCTGACCTGCATTTTGCTCCAACCTCGCTTGAAGTTGACGATCGTCCGTTCCGAAACCCTTCCCTGCTTGCTCTCTCTCTCTTTCTCTCTCCAGGTAAGGAAACGATTCTCGAATGCTTTTCGTTTGCTTGTAAATGATCGTATCTTCTTTTATGAAAATGATCGAAGCGGCTTTGATCGCTTATATGTACTCGTATTTCTTGCATGTCATTTTTTTTTAATTTCTCGTAATTTGATGGTAATAGTGTGCTATATTTTTTTTTTCTATTTTTAGTTGCTATTTTTTTTCCTGATACTATAGAGCAGATTACATTTTTCTGATTATTAAGTAAGGAAAAGAGAAACAATTTATGTTGAAAGAGCTACTTTGTTTTTCCGTAATTTCTTTTGTTTTCTTTTTTCGTATTTTCTTTTTGACTTTGTTGTTTGTAATTGTTTCTAGAGTATAAATTAGTTTTTTTTTTTTTGGTCTTAGTTATAAGTATGCTTGTTTTCTCTCGTATTCATGATGTTTTTGTGTAAGACAGGGAAAATTCTGAGAGATATGCTAAATTCTTGGTTCAGACTCTTTAAAAAAAATCTAGACTTTTACGTTTGATTTCTCAATATTAGCTTGTATTTGTCTTCCTATTGTGAAAATTTAAACAAAACAAAAAAGCTTTTTTTGGTTGGAAAAAATTGTTTTTTCTTTGTTGAACAAAATTAGCACCGCCTTTGAAGTTTTTATTATCTGTTAACCGACCTTTTACCAACACGATCTTTCACTTTTACTAGAATATTAAGTTTTACGCGATGCATTGATTCCTGGTTACTGCTTTGCTAATTATGTGTTCGATATTACTAACCCTCCAGATTTTAGGACCATCACGCATCTTTCATTTGCTTTCAAGTTGTTTATTTTATTTTTATTGGTGTTTAAGAAACTGAAGTGGGTTAGGGAAATGCTACCGCGTCCCTAAGTCTTTGTGAGATGCTATAAATTACTGAAATATTTTTACTAGGGAATGATATAAATTGGGTCCTTTCCGGAAAACAGAATGGGTGCTGGGAGAAAGACTCAGACTTTCACTTTGACAGAAAAGCTACCCCCTCAATGGATCTCTAACTGCAACTCAAATTGGAGGAATCTGAGAGGAAATGATCTTGGAGGAGTCATATTCGGTTGCAAGCACAGCACTATCAAGGAATGCTATTCCAAACAGCTGTTTGGTGAGTATTTTTTTTATACCATTGAAACAAGTATACTGCTTGTTCCAAAAGGTTATCTAACGTTTGGATAAATTTATCTTTGTCATGTGCTTGCAAATCTGATAATATCCACTGAATACAAAAGTTAAAATTTTAATACCATTTTCCGGAACAGGATTACCAGCTCCACATTTCTCGTATGTGAAAAACATTTTTCCTGGTTTGCCACTGTTTTTATTCAACTATAGTGATAGGAAGCTTCATGGCATCTTCGAAGCTGCAAGTGCTGGAAAGTTGAATATCGATCCATGTGGTTGGACTGAAGCTGGGTCGGACTATTCTCCATATGCTGCACAAGTACTATAACATGAGATACCTCTATGCCATAGTTGTATTTGGTTTCGGTTTTGTATTTACCAGTTATCTCTTGTTGAACTGATGAGATTGTGTTGTGCTATTTGTATTTTTAAGGTGAGGGTTCAAATCCGGAAGCAGTGCCAGCCCATGTCAGAAGATCAGTTTGGACCAATAATTACTGAAAACTATTATGAGTCCAAACATTTTTATTTTGAACTTGACAGAGGTCAAACGGAGAAACTTATCTCTTTGTTTTCATCTTTTCCAACAACTACAAGTACTTCCTTTCCAACAAATACAGATAGGCGGAGCACTCCATTCGAAGCTTCATCCAGGCCTAAAACAAGGCAGGAAGGAGATAGCGTTAAATCAAATTTGAATGCTTTAACTGGTTTTCATCCTAATCAAGGCAACCCTGAATCTGGCTCCTCTTGGGATGACCCTCCAGGTTTAGGCGCAGAAAGCCAAAAGTTAGGAATGGTATGTGATGATTGGGAAGTAGAACTAGAAAAACATGAGGGTAGAAGGTTGGAACCTTCGAGTGTTGGACACTCTTACTCTTCTGTGGCGCGAAATATTGGTGCTTCTGCTGCAAATTCAAGTCAGTCCCACATGGGCTTTTGTGATGCTACAGATTTGGGGTGTGACAGCAGGTTGTTGGAAGTTGGGAACGAAGAAGAATCAAGTGGAGACAGCTGGGGTTTGGAAGGTTCATATCATAAGGAAGCAGCTGAAAATTGTCAAATGGAGGTTGTAGGTGAAATACAAAGTCATGATCATCCTTACCATCCTGCTGTGCCTGGCGTGGGATCTCACCATTTACAGAATAGTTGGAGTGCTTTGTTTAAAGACTCAGTTGATTCTGATGCTGGAAAGCAAAGCCAAAATATCAAGTCATCGGGGCAGAAATCAAGGAACGTTTCTGATTCTGGTCAATCTGATTGGGGATGGGAATCTCGTCGTTTTGACTCTAGTTTTGATGGAAATATAAGATTTTTAGAAGGTCTTGTAGATGATTTACAAACTAGTCAAGAACATGCGGACTTGAGCCTGAATCGTGATGTCATCAACTCTTTTGACGTGTCAAAAGAAACTAACGCTTTCACTCATTGCACTCAGAATGAAGGTAGAGATTATACAACAGAAGCTCCAGAGTTGAACTCTTATCAAAAGGTTGTAAAAAGACAGTTCAGCATTTCACGTGTTGCACCTCATTTGGACAATGAAGGTCCCTCTTTGGAAGCTGCTGCAGTTGAGCCTACAAGTGATATGATTGATGAGGGACGCATAGACTTTGAATCCAATGGTGAATATGCTTCATTTCCTGCTGCAATAACTGTATCAAACAATCATGATTGGGAAGAGGTTGGGGAAACTGGGATGACGTCAAATGGTACTTACTCTCCAGAAGCAGCAAACATCTCCGAAGAGGAGCGTTCTATTGTGATCAAGGTAATTGAGACTCTCATTTTTATTTAAGCTTTAAGTTTTAAGATTATATTCCATCTTTTTAACTCAGTATTCTGGCTTCCAATCAAAGTTACTTGACGAAGTCAAAGAGCTGAGAACATCTCATCTAAAACAAGTCCAGAAAATCAGTTTGTTAGAGCATGATATGGTATGTTGCTTATTATAAAATTGTAGCTGTTTCTACTCCTTTTGCTGAGTTAGCTAGTAGTATGTCTAAGAATGATTTTTTTTTTCCTTAATTCAAATGCTTCCTTAGTCTTAGTCTCATTGTGTTTGTGCTTATGTCTCTATGATTCTGCAAAACTTGGATCTGTATCATGCACACACACATACACACAGAGTAATGATGATGATTTTGGTGATGATTAAAAAAAAAACAGAAGAAAACTAGAGAGACTATATATTGTTAGAACTGGTACTGGCACATAATGTTTTTTTGATGAATGAGTTTTACAGGTCAAATCAAGATTAGAGATTCAACTCTTAAAGGATAGATGCAAGATATTGGAATCCCGATCATTAGAAAAAACTGGAAATATCAAAGAAGATCCCAAGCCGATTATTGACCCTCATCCGAACCTTGAGAAGTCGATACTTTTAGTAGGAGGATTTGATGGTTCTTCATGGTTATCAGCTCTGGATTGTTATTATCCTTCATTTGATCGCATGGAATCCTGTAGTCCTATGAATCTTGTACGTTCACATGCATGTGCAGCAAAGTTAAATGGAGAAGTCTACGTTTTTGGTGGCGTATACGATAATTTGTGGTATGATGAAGGTATTGGTTATAATACTTCTCTCTTTTGCCTTCCACTTTCTGTAGCTCATGAATTCAAAATGCATTGACGCCACTTCTCTTTTAAATGTGAAGTTGAATCATATAACCCGTTGAGGAACAAGTGGACCGGTTGTCCTTCACTGAATCAAAGGAAGGGAGGCTTAGCGGGTCTTTCTTTCAATGACAAAATCTATGCAATTGGTGGGGGAAATGGAGCTGAATGCTTTTCTGAGGTGGAAATATATCATTTAGGTATTGGAAGGTGGATCCCCACTCAATCCATGGAACATAAGGTAAATTTACTCGGGCTGCAATCCATGCAACTTGTTTCGTGCATCTACTTATAGCCTAAATTTATTTGATGGCATGAGAATAACTTAAATTAAAACCAATGACGTATTTTGGAGACTTTCGCTCAGAACTTGGTCGACTTTTCACCGTGTGCAACCTGAAATATTGATGTTGTCTTATGTTTTCCTAAGCAAATTTCTTGTACAAGCTTGAATTGAGTTTACTAATTCTTTCCTTTCTTTTGTCAGAGATTTTCCACAGCTGCTGCAGAAATTAACAACGCTATCTATGTTGTAGGAGGTTATGATGGAAAGAACTATCTGAAGTATGGTGCCGTTCTAGCTTTGTAATTTCTTTCCACTCTTGAGATTTCACTATCAATAGTAGTTTTTAATTACCAATGAACCCATATTATAGTGGTAAAGCTGAACCAATATCCGATGATTTTATATAGCTTGACAAGCAGCCTATTGTTATTCGCCGATTTTAATCAAGCATGATGTTGTGTTGTGGGTGTGTATGCATAGTTTACCCAGATTGTCAGACTGAATGATCTTTTCCTTGAAATCTCAGTTCAATGGAGAGATTTGACCCTCGAGAAGGCTTGTGGACGAAACTTGGGAGCATGACAACAAAGAGAGGTTGTCATTCCCTGTCCATTCTCAGTGACAAATTGTGAGTTGATCTCCCTTAATATCAGTTCACTACAGAGTGCTAGTCTTGTTTTGTTTATTTTATTTTTGTTTCGAGTGGTATGACTTTCAGAGCTAAATCATGGAATACTGTTTGGCAGATATGCTATGGGTGGTTATAATGGTGATAAAATAGTGTCTACAGTTGAGGTGTTCGACCCTCGCAAGGGTTCATGGATGATGGGGGAATCTATGAACAATTGTAGGGGATACTCTGCTGCTGTTATCTTTGAAGATGCAATTTATGCTATAGGTGGCTTGAAGAAAGATGATGAAATCTTAGACACGGTATGCTTACTATTTACCCCTCTAATTTAAATTTTTATGAAAAATGCTAGATCCATGAGATGATCATTGCCATTGATTTTACAATGTCATGTAAAATGTTGTGAATTCTTCTGTAATAATTTGTGAGTATTAATATTATCAAATGAATGTGATTTGATTAGAAACAAGAAGCAATGCGTAATGTAGTTTCCTCGGATTTTTTTAGCACAATTAAGTGTAGCAAAATATGATTTCAGGTGCTGGTGGAGCTGCATGCATGTCCCCACTTACGTTTAAAATTTTATTTTTTTATCTCTAATTCGTATAAAATTTCAATTGTGTCCTCATTATAACAGTATTTTTGTAGTACTTCTACCGAAAAGATTTTCTGGCTCCACTATTGATTGCAGGTGGAATGCTACAAGGAAGGCTTTGGATGGCAAGCCACGAGTTTGAAAGCCATAGGAAAAAGGTGCTTCTTTTCTGCCATTGTCTTGTAAGGTCGGAAGTTTCAAGATTAAAAAAAGGCGACGTTGACTACTTTTGGGTGAAATCGCCTACTCTTCTTGATAAAACTATGTTCATCCTTCACTGCAGGTCTTTTTTCACTTCAGGTTTTGATTTAACTCTTCTAACGAAACACCCAAATTGGAAAAGTTAAAAATGGGTACATGAAAAACATACATTACATATTATACGAGTTCGTAAACAACTGTCAACCAAGTTAGTTACTTCCACCTAACTATGGGAAAGACAGTAATATTATGCAGACAATTAATTATGGTTATATGTTTCTTGACTCAAAATTAATCAAATTCTAGCAATATGCTTTTCATTAATATTGTATGATTGTTTTCGTGGTATGCTATTAAATAATCACTATTTTTATTTTAAAATCTCTAAACCCAAGTGTGGGCGGGTCTAGATTAGGGGTTGCTAGAGCTATTATTGTATTGGACTAACTATTGCTCCGTTAAGAGCCAAAACGGTTAATGTTTCTGAAATAGGTACAAAAATAACCGTTTCTTTTTTGGCTTGGCAATAGGTGCAAAAATAGCCTTTTAAATCTTTCCAGAACATCTTTATTTTTTTTTAAAAAAAAGGAAATTTATTTGTTTTTTAGGCAAAATTTTAAAAATAAAGAATTTAAGTTGAAAGTTAATAAACTAAATACTTTTAAACAAAAATTAATAAACTAAATCATTTAAAAAAAATTAAAAAACAAAATATGTTGGTAAATGGATAATTAATCGATTAATGATTTATCACAATTGAATGATTACCCGGATTTTTCTACGACCAAAAAACAGGTTTTTTTGACAAGTAGACCTTTATAAAAAAAGAAAGATGCATTTACGCAGGCTTTGAAAGGACCTGCGATTGCGCGTGTTTTTCCACAGTAGGACCCACCAATTTGTCTGATGGGATCTTAACCGGCGAAATAGTATTATCTCTGGGACTTGTATCTTCGTTACTGAATAAATTATGGGTTTTAGTTTAATACATAATGTATTTTTAAGATTAGATTTTATTGTTTTATTTGTAATGAGATTTAACTTTATAAAATTGCTCTTTTATAGTAAAGTAATTCTATTGAACTTTATAGGATTGTAAATTTACTACTAACAAAATAACAAGTCTCATTTTTAAAAATATATTATATATTAGACTGAGAGTTACAATTTTATGGTAGGAAATTTTAACCCTATATAGATGAAAAAAGATTTTTCTGGTATATTATTTCACCCTGTCAAGAGGGTAAGTTCTTTTAGTCATTCCATTAAAATAAATTTTAATCGTCTAATTTACAAATATGCACATTAAAATAAGTGCATCCCACATCAAAAAAGTGTTGCGCCGTTGCCCTATCTGAAAATTTTCTTATGTCTTTCCAAGTTCGGTCATGTCATGTATAATGTTCACGGAAATCACATGATCGATAATCTAACTCTCAAAATAAAAAAGTATCATACCAACCTCCCGATTCAACGGAAGTGTTATGTTAGAATTATGTTACAGCCTCAGTGTTCGATAGTCAAGCGTGTTTGGTACATTTACTTGGGTCTATAATTCAAGTAAGATAATAATAATAATAAAAAGTTCATAATCAAGTATAATTAGAATCATGTTTTATGATATTGTTAATGTAGGCAGACCTGCATCTCTACTTTCACAATCTAAGTTTAATCAACAGTTTAACGAGTAATGCGCACAACCTTTTTGAAAATTTAAATATAAGTGCTAAATTATGTGCTACATTATTCGGCGTCAAAAGGTATGAAAACAATATATATTTAATGTCTATTTTATTTGTGTTCTATACATAATGTTACTTTAAATGTTATATAATGTTGTTTCACCTAATAGCTACCAAATGTTAAAATTTGAAATATGCTATACTCACCATCAAATTTACCACGAAATATATCCCATCCAAATTTAGGATTAAGAAGAACATTCTACTTTCATGATCTAAGTTTAATCAACGGATCAACGAGTAACGCGCACAGCCTTTTTAAAAAATTTAAATATAAATGCAAAATTATAAAACTATATATATTTAATGTCTATTTTATTTGTTTTCTATACGCAATGTTATTTTAAATGTTATATATTTTAAATGTTATATAATGCTGTTGCACATAATAGCAACTAAATGTTAAAATTTGAAATATGTTATACTCACCGTCAAATTTACCACGAAATATATGTTATCCAAATTTAGGATTGAAAACATTCTACTTTCACAACCTAAGTTGGTATGAAAACTATATATATTTAATGTCTATTTGATTTGTTTTCTATACGTAATGTTATTTTAAATGTTATATAATGCTATTTAATCTAATAGCAACCAAATGTTAAAATTTAAAATATGTTATACTCACCGTCAAATTTACCATGAAATATATCCCATCCAAATTTAGGATTAAGAGAAACATTCTACTTTCACAACCTAAGTTTAATTAAAGGTTCGACAAGTAATGCGCACAGCCATCTTTGAAATTTAAATATAAATGCAAAATTATGTGCTACATTATTCGGCATCAAAAGGTATGAAAACGATATATATTTAATGTCTATTTTATTTGTTTTCTATAATGTTATATAATGCTGTTTCACCTAATAGCAACCAAATGTTAAAATTTGTGCTATACTCACCGTCAAATTTACCACCAAATATATCCTACCCAAATTTAGGATTAGGAAGAACATTTTACTTTCACAACCTAAGTTTAATCAACGGCTCAACGAGTAATGCGCACAGCCTTTTTGAAAAATTTAAATATAAATGCAAAATTATGTGCTACATCATTTGGCATCAAAGGTATGAAAACTATATATATTTAATGTCTATTTCATTTGGTTTCTACACATAATGCTATTTTAAATGTTATATAATATTGTATAATGCTATTTCACTTAATAGTGACCAAATGTTAAAATTTAAAATATGCTATACTCACCATCAAATTTACCACGAAATATATACTATCCAAATTTAGGATTCAGAAGAACATTGCATTGAAAGAGAATTTTTTCTACTCAAATATTTAAAACTTCGGCATTAAAAAACTAATTTGACACTATATTGGAGATGCTTTTTAACAAAATAAATCTATTCTCATCAGCAAGCAATGCTTGATAAATTGATCAATTTCCCTTTGATCTCAAGTCATATAACCAATCCAAAACATAAATTACAAAATCAGCAACTACTCCTGCGTCCCGTAATGCCCCGAGCTAAATAGAAAAAAGAGATGGAATTCTTAAATAAAAAAATAAAAATAAAAAAATAAATAAAAAAAAAAACTCAAGAATTTTGATGAAAAACCTCAGAGATCTCCAACTACAATTACCGTGCATTTGCCGTGAAGGGAAACCTCATTTTATACCGTGGAACGATGGCAAGACAGCAATAAGCGGGTCTCCGTAACCAACAGCCTCTGTAAACCATCCACAATTGAGTTCAAAGAGTTTTAAGAGTTTCTCGTTCATTAAAATAAAGCTCATTCAACAGTGCAGGGACTAGAGGTACAAATTATATTTTAACTCATGATGAATGTCACAACGTTAACACGATTTAGATTGTGATACTTGAAGATTTGTGATTTCCATATTCCATACTTTTTTAAAGAATCTTATTCCGTACTGCTTATGGTGTCAAACTAAAATTCTGTGACAGGTGACACAGACTCGATATGTCAAGCAATTCAAGATAATGAATATATGATATAAACAATCATAAGCGTTTAAGTTTACCTCCTTCAGTAAAGAGGACCTTCAAGACTTCTCCACCGACATCCGACTGCTCAGCATATCAAGACCAAACCATCATGAGATCTATCTATAATGAACCTATACACATATCAAGAAAGAACCAAACAGAGGCCTTACCTTCACCGGAAGCTCCGTACCAAACTGATCCACGTATCCAATAACCTGGCCCTCCTTAATTACATCTCCCTGTTATATATTTCACAGTAAAGCAAACCCCAATTGAGCATTCGCAGCTGTGGGGCGAATCTATGCAAATTTATCACAAATTCGGTATTTGGATTTTAAAATGAAAAATACAAAGCTGATATCTAGAAACACACATCTAGAGACGATACAGTACCAGCTAATAAGAAAGGTCGGCCAGATGTGGACAAACACTGGATCAAAATACTTATGACAAAGTATGCGATCCCAGAAACTGTTAACTCGTATTTCACCTATATTTATTAATTATACTCGTATTCTGTCTCTGACACACACCTATGCAGCAAAGCACAGAGCGCATATCTCTCGGTACTTGTGTCCAGCAAAATAACTTGGGCAAAATCCCATCATAAAAATTATACATTTGGGCACTTAAAAACATAAATATGAACACAAGGACACTAGCAGGAAGTAGAAAAGGTTACCCTTTTTTAACCAAACGTTCAAGGATATTTTTGCTTGTAAAAATCTGAGAAACGTAGAAATGTACAAAGCAGGCTTGTAACATGTACCTCTTTACAGATGGGCGGTTGCTTCTTTCCTTTCACTGTTCTGCCCCTTCGGAATGAGCCAACCTGGCGAAAAAAAAAAAAAAAAGTTGCAGTTCGTACATTCAATATTCTACCAAACAAAGACAAAGGACGACTGTCCACGCAGGCAGAACATATACCGTTGGAGAAGACACAAGCACATATGCATTAGATCCAGAAGCCTCCAAGGCCGCTAACTTTGATGATTTCACCATGGACACATTTGCAAACAGACTGGTATTTTGGGGAGAAGTTTTGGGTGGTGATGGTGGTGCTGGTGCAGCAGGAGCAGAATCAACCATGGGCTTAGTCGGAATTGGTGGTGGTGATGTTGGCGAGATGTGGGACAATGGAGCAACAGTGGCTCCAACATTGCGCTTCAAATGCATTTCAAAATCTCCAACCTATTCACAGAAACAAATTCTAGTCAGCTAGAATGGACAAAAAAAGCCACCAATTTCCCATTTCAGTACACTATTGACGGATACTATAATGTAGAATTCTTCAAGTACTTCAATGAACTGTCACCGGATGGTATACAACCTTTCTATCACTATTTACCTTTTCTCTGGCAGATTTGTTCACAAGAAACTGCAAATGGGTTAGAGCAAATGCACCATGAGCAGTGTTAATAAAGCCTAAAATTTTGAGGACGTTAGATTCTAACAATCTCTTTTAACTCCATGAACTCTTTAAGTGCTAACTTTTTCCCCTCTTATTGAAAGGAGGATCATGAAGGAGGTTTACATACAATTTGACTCCTTTTCTAGCTGCAAGTTCTTTCCAACTTCCATCACGATGAAGAAACAACTCTCAGCAAGCACTACGGGGAGTCACCAGATGGTATCTTTCTATAACAGCTTACCTTGTTCTTTCGCAGATATGTTCACATGGCAACAGCAGATGGGTTTGTGCTATACGTGCTATGAGCAGCGTTGATAGAATCTAGAGTTGTGAAGATGTTATGATCCTAATTCAAGTCTTTTTTTTTTTGGTTTCATCTGACCTTTTGCTTAAACACTAAACAACAAGAATGCGTTTTCAATCAAAGCACATGGTTTAACAGGGGCTTGAAGTTCACCTTTAATTTAAGTTCAGCAATCTCTGTCTCATCACAGACCTCTAGTATCAATGCCTGAGATTCAAACACAGTAAATAAAGGCAACTAAGCATCAAATAGAAGTGATTCAAAATCTTGAATGTAAAAAGGTCAAAGCAAAATTATAAGTTCAACAAGCTGAACAATAACCTATGGTCTTAAATAAGTTCTTTGTAAATTTAATCGTCTTTATTCTTATTCACACATTAAGCGCTAGATAAGAGTTCCCATCTCCAGATGACAGTTAGGCTATTTTAAGACATGTGCAACCATATTCAAAACTTATTCTCCCCAAAATTGAATAATGCCCAACAGATAGTAAAGGAATAAGATATGGGCACAGGTTAAAATAGGAATAGTATCGGTATAACATTTTAACAAATCATTTAGTATCTGACCAATGAAGAAAAAAGAACATATTAAGTAACAAAACAAGAAAAATTTAAATAACCTTAAAAAGATATGCTCACCTCGAATCCATTGGGAAATGTGGCACTTCGTGGAGTTTTCTCCAATGAGCCTTGTGGAACACAATCTGATGAAACCGGTCACCATAAGTACCAATTCAATTTCGAACAAATATACTTGGATAATGAAACACTACAGACTCGCATACACAAACATTATTTAAAATCTTGGACCATATTAAGTTTAGTGACTACAGTAGGCCAACCAGCCAGCAGTAAGGAAGCAGCAACACCATATGAGCAACAAATTCTGGCAGCTCCCTCTTGTCGGTGCAAGGTAATGAACTTTTCACAAAGCATTGTATTAAGATGTAGGAATCAAGCATAAAACAAGAAGAGTGGCTTTTCAGAGTGTACTTCTGTTTTTCACATATAATACTCTAAAACCAGACTGAAATTTTATAAAACTATCCCAAACTCAAACTCTTTCTCAGAGAAAAATAACAATAAAATTGGAGACAAACATCAGGACCCTTGATTTTACAGTTGCACGTACCAAAAGATAATCATGTTAGCCAGTTTGAAAAGAGGATGAGCTCACCATTCAACTTAGCTGTATCCTTAGCTTCAGATGTCTTTACACATGAAACTAGCAATCCCTTCAGCTTTCTCGGAGAGTAGATTAACCTCCCACTGGTGGTTAAACTTGGGATGCAAGATCTGTTTGCGTTAGGCTGCCTGGCATTATACACAGGAACCATACCAGGCTTCTCAAGGAAAGACCTTGTATGTGAAATTGTGTCCACTGAACCTGTAATTTCAAAATATGATACAGTCACGTGATTTCAGATCATGCTTTGGTACTAGTTGAACAATTCGAGCTTTGCATGGTAACTTCAAATTATATGCAAGCAAGGAAAACAAAACGCATAAACTTGCAGATAAATGCGTAGAAGTGGTAAGCGTAACCTCTACCTACCAGTTTTTACATTTTCAAAAAAACAAAAAAGATGGCAAAGTTCTCACTTTATGGCTCTATGACAAATCAAGGATATAATAAAGAAATAGCAAGAATCCTTCAGATATGATTTTTCATATGAGGGGTCTCAGCTTAAAAAACTGATGAAGGAACTTGTTGAGCACCATTTTTTTGAAAATAGCAGATGAATAGTAGTACACTTCACCATAAACGAATCAATCCAAATTCTGTCCCACACATTGACCCAATACCCTATAATTGCCCTTTATAAGTAATAACACCAGAAGCAGACGTTGAATTTATATCTTCAGCATAATTCAGAACAGTCAAAAACTCAGGGCCAAATATGTGCGTAGACACATATGTGTATATATATGCATGAAGCTCAATTAGCATTAAAAATATAGAAAAAAAAGACCATCATAACAGAATTATACGATTAAACCTAAGATTATGTCAAGCATCGCCACAATGAACATTATGGTAGGCATTCAGTTGAAAAAACAAAAAAATCAACCAATATACAGATAAAGAAATTAAGCAAATGCGTTAAATTAGATCGATTCAGCTGAAGGAAACTCCATGTGAACAACTCAAAGTTCGCCATTGACATCCTTGAAGCTCTAATTAACAAGCAACCGAATATCACATCGACAAAACACTAGATCCCTCCGCCCTCAATTTCCACGTTAATATCCTAATTTTCCACTCAACAAGCCATTACGCTTCTTTCCAACACAAAATACGATTACCGTTAAAAACTCAAATCATCCTCATCCATCGCAACCGAACCTCACTCGAAACTTCACTTAACCGACACAATATACGCTCAAACACAGATGCAAATGAACTCAGACATGCATAAACATAGAGAGAGAAACTCACATTGAAAGGATCGGATAACAGCGGAGGACTCCATGGAAGGGAAATCAGCTCGTAGAAGATATGGATTGAGAGATGATTTTGGAAATTAGAGAGAGAGTGAAGATGAGGAAGTGGAAGAGAGCGAAGAAGAAAGTGATGGGTGAGGGGGTTTGTTGGGGAGGTTGAGGGGGCTTTGTAACGTCCGCCCCCACTCGCATCAGTTTCTCCGTTTTGGCTCAGAGTGGTCCCCGCTAACGTGCGCCGGAGGTGCTTGTCCACGTATGTCCTATGTCCCTCTCATCTGGCAATCCTTTCGGATTCACGACGACGATGGGGCTTTTGCTGCGATACGGCGTGTCGTGTGATTGCTATAAGTTTCGAACCGTACGACACCCGAATTAGACAAACAATGGAAGGGGGTGCGAATGCAATTACAAGTTTCGAGGGGCACGACACTCAAATTTCAAAAACGATGGAAGGCCTTAAAAGTTTTTTTTTTTTTTTTTTTTTCCCTTCTCTTCTTAAAGCGGCGTCGTTCGCCTCTTTCTTCAAATGATGTTACATGGACACATCACCTTCGTATTCAAAAAAAAAAAAGAAAAATGCAATTTTTATGATAGAAAAAGGTAATTTTACTACTTATCGCGATGCTTTAGCCGTCAAATTAACATTTTCATGGTTTGATATATGACTAAAAATAGTTTTGTATCATCAAATTTTTAACATGGATAGCCGAAAACTATATTGTTATTTCCTATTCGGCGCTTAAAACACCATGCCCTATCAGACCATCTCCAACCAACGCTATTTTTGGGGAGATTTTGCTACTTTAGTGTAAGATTTTTTTCCAACTTGATGTCAAATCCTCCCTCAAAAATAGAGTGAAAATAGGAATTGAACAGTAGCATACCAAATCTGGCGTACTTCTATTCATCCACGCCATTTGGTTTTTTTAAGTTTCTTCATTTATAAAAAAACCCTATAACTTAAATTTATAGTTTTCTATTTTTGACCTCAACTTCATAGTTTTCAACAAAATTAAGTATTTTTTACTACCAAAAAAAAATCTTTTACGTCCCAAATTAATGGGTCATTTTAATTGTTAAATATATATTATTTTGTCAATTAGTTTCTATGAATTTGTTAAATAATAAAAAATATTAGTGGATCAAAACATTAAAAAATTAAACTTGAGCATAATTGGTGAAATAGATAAATAGTAAGAAATTAGTAAAAGGTAATATAAAAATAAGATGAAGTAGAATATACTGAGAATATTTTTTTTTAGTGTTAATCTTTTATACCATTTTGGTGTTATGGGTTAGAAGATGCCCTTGAAATAAAATTACCTTTTTTTAGTGTAAGAATAATAAAACAAAAAGACACATCAGCTTTGAGGGAATCATATTAAATAGTACACTTTTCAAACTTAATGTAAGTAAATAGAACACCTTTAAAAATATTAGTTAGCATTTTTTGTAATTTAATGCTTTTTTATAAACTCTAAATTTCTAATTTTACCCTCATCTTCTTCATCTCCTCTAAAAAAAATCTTGGATCCAGTTTCTCTCTCCTCTCCCTTCTCTCTCTTCCTTTTTTCTCTCCAGCCCTGGCGGCAACCTTGGCAACCTCTCCCGCTATGACTCTGGTGACCTCGAGCGACTCCAACGACTAATCCAGCGCTTTTTTCTATGATAATGCCTCCCTCTACAACTCTATGCTTCCTCTGCAAGAGCTTGCATAACTCTGGCATCTTCTTCTACAACTTCAGCAATGAAGACCAGTGGCAGACAAATGTGATTGAGGGATGACAAACCACTGACAGCAAACCAATGGTGTTTTGTGGCGTAATGCCCAACCGCGATTTGGCTTTAGATGTTCATCATCTGATGAGGACCGGGAGAGAGAAAGAAAGAGAAAGAAAGAGAAAGAGAGTTAGATTAATAAAGAAGGGAGAAAGAAGGACTCGATCATTGGCGCTGGAGGTAAGAGGGGGGAAAATTTCAAGAACTATTGGGGTTTTCTTTTTAAAAAAAAAAAATTAAGGGTTTTTTAAATTGTGGTATTTCAGTTGTGGTATCATTTATTTTTTTAAGGTAAAATTTCATACAGTTGAAAGGTCTTATAGACACCAATAATAATGCAGATGACCCTATGATGTACAATATATAACACTCGATAAAAACCAATTCTATTAGTAAATTCTGATGAAGCACAAGAAACGTGATGCAAGACAAAACCTAATATCAGGATAATTCCTCAACACATCAATTTGAGCATGCATAATACTCTTTTTGAAACCACTATAACCGATGGAAGCTTTCAATGCATTGAGAGCATATAAAGTGTAGCTCTAAGGCCACCAACATCTTCGCATAGACTCATAACTAATAAAACTTCTCACTCGTCAAGACCTAAATCTGGTGGATCACAAACAAACTTAAATGGTGGGAGAACCACCTCCATTATTACAAATAAAATACTAAAACTCGGGGAAAATATCGACGCCTTTATTAGACTAAAACATAAAAAACTAAAAAAAAAAACACAATGGCCGTAAACCTTCAATGAAAGTATAGTCAGTAGGAAGACCATCATGATTGTCAACATCTGGAGTCGACATACCATCTCCAAAAGAAGCCTACCACCGATCGAAACAAAACCTGAAAAGAATACAAACATCAGAGAAGAAATACATCAGGAAACACCTTTAAGTCGTTTGTATTCTATCCTCTAAACAGAATCAGATCTGCCCTAAAGAAGCCACCCCCAAACATAGCCACTGCCATTAAAAAGCTCACAATGATACGAGCTTTGTAACCAATTTTCAAAACCCGAAGTTCAACGATGCGCTCGGAGGCAGTCTTAGAATTTCGGCTAACTCACTCCCTCTTTTTAGGGCCTACTCGTTACAGGGGTATGTGAACTTTAGTCCTGGTATTATTTAGTAAATATTGATTGGTCTATTGATTGACATTTCTTAAATTTTGGGCCTATTTATTTTTATTCCCCTAATAATTTAGGCTATTTTTCTCATTGTCCCTATCTTTTATCCTTCCTACGCCTTGAATTCAACAGTCAAAATTGGGCTAGGATTTAAATTGCTAACGGTTTTACATTTGATTCTTGTATGTTTCTGCAAAAAAAAAAAAAAAAGAAAGAATAACTTATAGGCTTTGTTTGATAAATAAGTTGAAATTTTAATTTCCAACTTGCTACAATGTAAAGCTCTTATATACTATAGTGTAAAACTTTGACATGCTATGGTATTTAATTTATGACTTTAGGTTTTAACTTACTTTCCAAACTAAAGGTTAAATTTAAACTGTCAAGTTTGATTCTACTATAGTTTGAAATTAAAAATTGTGCCGCATAGTAGGATATTCTTCACAAGAATTCTTTAGCTATGCCAGTTAATAGCGTTATGCATTGTATGGTTGTTAAATTTTTCCCCTTTTGTCCCTTCATTTTTTTTTTGGTTAAACATAGTCATTAGATTTTGTTACATATATAACTATGACAACATTGAATACATCGCTAATGCGTGTAGGTACCACAAACAATAGTTTCAACTTTTTCCAATCTTAAAATCCATAGACTACTACCCTGAAAAAATAATTCATAAATTACAATATTATAATCACTTTGTGAGCCCTCTAGGTTTCTTAGGCTAACAAATCACAAGATCAAGGACTTCCCTAAACTCCAACCTCCTAGTCTCGGTATAATACGTTCTATATTTGTTAGGCCAATAGGTCAACCAAATCCATCCCCTTATTTCCCACTCCATTGTCCTTCCCATGGCAGATTTGTCCACCTTCCACACCACACTCCCTCCGTACTCATCGCGGGCAAAAACGACACCTCCTTGCCTAGTGAAAGGCCGGTAAGCACTAGAGTACCTATGCTTAAACCAAGCTTTTGGGTTCATCAAAGCAATCATTGATGGCTTAGAAGAGAACACCTCTCTTCCATTCACACTATCATGGAGATACCAGTCCAAGTTTGCGCTGTACCCATGTACCGATTCCTCAAATTTCCACGGCTTCAGGCTCGTTGTCACCGTCTCGCCAGCAGATACCTTGAGGCCCAAGTAAGGGTTTGGCGGTTCAAAACCGGCTTCTATGGTTTTCTCAATGCCAATCTCTCTTGCAGGATTCTCAGAAGACTTGCTCACTGAAACGCTTAGGATGTTGGTTTGCATGGTCGGGGTGAGTTGTAAGGATATTCGTGAAGGGAAGTGCTTCTCTCCTGACCCGACACCTCGTTCAGACATTAGCGTGTCGTTCACAAGCTTAATAACATCACATCTGTATAAGGGGGAAATTTAAGAATTAATGGAAACAATATTGAAGCCTCTTTTTTTTAATTTGTAGCATTTAAAGTGAAAAGAATATAGTACAAATTGCCCAAAAAAAAAAAGGAGCACTGTTTAGTAGTATTTTCAAAATATGTGAAAATGATTTTGTTTTAGAAAATGAGAATTTTTTGAAGATTATGATAAGAGTGTTTTTAAAATTTTTGCCTCAAAATGTCTATAAAAACATTTATAAAAATTTTCAAAATAATACCAAATAGGCTTATGCCTCACCCTCTAAATTGTCCATCCCAAAATTCCAATATGGGAGATCCTAACCCCACTCCACCCCTCTAGCGCCAATGGTGCATAGAAATTGCCTATTGGCACAAGTGCCATTAAGCTTTTATTGCTTCAGATCTTTCAGTACTTTGGGGTTTTTTTTTTTTTCAATATTGTTGAGACATCCAAACTGACAAAATTTTAATATCAAAAAATATGTGTTCATCTAATTAAATTTTAAGAATAATATTTATGCCATTTAACTAAAGTTAAGGTGAAGTCATAATGGCTTCTGCTAATAAAACATAGGAGAATGAGAGAAATGGTAAATTTTTGGAGCTTTTGAAAATAATTATAGTAAATAACAAGTTTAATGTAAATATTTGTAGTAAATAGTCTATTTATTGTAGAAATAAGAATTATTTATTTTTCAAAAAAAGAATTATTTATTCTATAAATAAACAAGTAAATAATTAAGGAAAATAAGAGAATAGCATATTTTTAAAACTTTTTTAAGTAAATAGTAGGTTTTGAAAATATTTATATATAAATAGCAGGTTTTGAAAATATTTACGATATAAATAATTTATTTACTATATAAACAAAGGTATGAATAATTATTTACTATAATTTCTAAATAAATTATTTGTATCTTAAATTTATTTACTGTAAAAATAAGAATTATTTTTATTATGAATAAAGGGGTATATTTATACTATAAATCTAGTATTTAATATAAATATTTTCAAAAACTAATCATATTTCTACAATTAGTTTAAAAAAGTGATATTTACTACAATTTTCAATAAAGAGCATGCCAAAGGGAGAGTCTACTATTTTATAATTTGAAATATTCTATACAATTTCCAATAAAGAGCATGCCAAAGGAAGAGTCTACTATTTTATAACTTGAAATATTCTATACTTCCATAAACTTTAGGAATAAATACATAGCCATTATTCTTTATTAAAAAATAGTATAGTACTAAACCAAGGGGCAATTCCTAAATATTGTGCAATAATCACAAAACCTTCCCCTTATTTTATTTTATTTTTTTTCCAGAAATAACCTTCTATATTTGAAAATTACAGTTATTAATATATAATTCTTTTTTAAAAAATGAAGCATGAAATATTTTTATAATTTTTAGGAATAAATAATTGTCATAATGACTTCAAAGAAAATAAATTATCCTAAATGTTTGGCATATATGCCTCATGAATTACCTCATAAATTTTTTGAAATAGCAAATCCTTTATGAATTTAATGAAGTGTTATAAAATACTCTTAAACCAATGATGGATGTTAAAATTTTAATGAAACGTCGATGTACACAGTACGTGAGCTTATTTGAAAGAAGAATAAAACTTCAAAAATAATGAGCAGCACACATCATGTCACGTGTATGAGGATGTTTTTCTAAACTTTAACATCATCAATTCATTAAGTTGATGCACTCTATAACCTTATAAAATGTTTAAGGATAAATTTTCACAATTAAAGAAATTAAATCGAGCAATTTGCCTATATATGTTACCTACCTTATGTTGTCTATGTTTACCACGACACCAACCCACGACTCTTGAGGCACGACCTTGTAATTGAACTGTACAACACCTTCTAGCTGGTGGTAATTCAAAGAGAATTGCAGCCTTTGGTCATGATCATGACCTAAAGACGTAGCAATACTAGTAACACTGCTAGAGCTACTACTCTCCACGTTCATGGCGATGAGAGGGCAATAAAGCTGAACTTTCCACAACCCGAACGTCGAAACCGCATAGGAGAAGAGAGGCGATGGCGTTTTGATCAGGCTTCTTCGGCTGCCACTGGCTTCAAGTTCTTCGGCAATCCAGTTTGTCACGGCAAGGTTTACGGACCTCATCCACTGCTCTTCCAAGTTAGACCCCAACATTTTCATGAGCACTTTGGTCGCTCTCCTCGACCGGCAATTCGCCAAGTGGTTCTTGATCGTGTCAAGGCAGTCCTTGCGGAGATCCGTCGGGGCTTCGTAGATGCATATGAGGAAGAAGAAGGTTAAAAACGCGACGTTGAAAGTTTCCTTGACGTTTGGTATGGAGTGATCGTCCACTCTAAGGAATTTGATCATGGAATTGTTGTTGGTGCTTGAGCCATAGTTAAGAACGTCTTCAACGAAGTTGAGAAAGAGAGGCAATAATATGGTATGTTCGTCTAGGGAGTTATTGTTAGATGAGGATAATTTGGAGGTAATTTTGAGGGGTCTTGAGGTCCAAAGAGAAATGGGAAGGTTAAAATCGGCTATTATGGAGAAACAAAGAAATGGGGTTTGGTTGTTTTTTGACATGGTGAGATTGAGTTTGAGAGATGGTTGGGATACTGAAGTTGAGGAACAGGGGCAAAGGGAAATATTATTATTGGAAGCTTTTGGCCATTGATCAGCGATTTGTGGAAGGTTTTGAATCCATGAAAATACATCGGGAAACACACAAGAAGCCATGGAAAATAATTATAGAGTTAATAAGTTGATCATTAACTTCTTAACTTGTCTCTCTATTTTGGTAAGGACTAAACTGAAAAGGATCATATTTAAGGACTTGCTCAATGCTAGAAGAAAAGTCAGGATTCTTTGATTCGTAAAGAAGGAAAGAAAAAAGGGTTAAAAAGTAAATGATTCGTTAGGTGATTAGCATGGAGGAGGAACCTTGTAGGGTAGTAGATGGATAGTTGTGCAAGGAAAATTTGCCACATATTTCACAAAGCTAATATGGGAGGATTCCTCCTAACCCATATATAATCTTTATTGATAACGACAAAGCAATACGTTTAATTAATTGTGTTGGACCAGCACTACAAGGAATATCAGCTAAGCTTCTTGTTAAGGCAAAAGAATTGGCTTTTCTAGGGGGAGAAAAAAAAGAAAAGAAAAGAAAAGAAAAGAAAAACAAAATTAAAAAAGTGAAAAAAAAAACAAAAAAGTAGCTCCATATAGCTCTATATAGTTTCCTCTGTTGAAGACATATTTATGTTTACTAACTTTTACCAATTAGATTATGTAAATAATAGAATACACGATTTTAAAGAACTTTTGGCGATGTTTTCACTTCAAAAAAAACATAATTAGTTATCATAAAAATTGGCCACTAAAGCTTGATAAAACATGGATAAAGTTGTTTCTTATTGTAAATGATTCATGAATTGCTTCCAAATTGAAAAGAGTAATTAATTAGTGAATTGGCTATCTAAGATACGGCTCACATACCCTCTTTTTAGTCATCTTTTGTGTCCCCAGATAACATTATACGTTTAATTGTTATATTATGTTAATTGGTAGTATTTTAATTGACATGTTATGATATTGTTGGAGGGGCATAAAGAGATAGCAATAAAAAAGCACAAGAGTCAAATTTCTAGCGATCTATATAGTCAAGCACAACATAATCATATCTAATCGAAAAACAAAAAAATAACGCATTTATAAATTTTTATTTAGCATCTATGTCTCCACTACTCCCAATATATAATTAAAAGGATTAAATGCAACAAATTCTCTCTTAACTGTATTCCTTATAATATTGATATGTCCCCTACCTTCAAATGTAACATTTATTTCCCTTATTTTATGAAATATTAACTAAAAACTTTTTCTCTTAGGTCATATCATCGAAACTCTATTATGTCTAAAATTAATTATAATTTGAAAGTTAATACAATTAAAAAATTCTAATTATTAAGCAAAATAAACAAAAATTAACAATTTTTTGAAAATAATAAATTTTCCTTCACTTTCGTGTGACTGCAAGCTAACCGTGTAATTGTTCACTAAAATGTCCAATGCCCCAATCATTCTTTTATGACATGCGTTATGTTTGTTAAAACTGACAGAAAGTTTTTTCCTAATATTTCAATAGGGATAAATGTTATGTTTTAAAGATCGAAAGCAAATCGTTACAACGCTATAATTTGGTAGACTTTTTGTAACTAATCCTAATTAAAAACGTGATGGAATCTGCAGCCATCATGTACTTGGCATGCTCTTTTTATTAATTTCTTACAAAGCTGGCAAGATGTTAATTATAATTAGTTACCATTTATTTTCTTATAACATATTAAAAAATGTCAAAGCTTCAGCCAATGAGAAAGTCTTGGAGCTAGTTACGCCAAGTAGTTTCGTGCATGACTGATCGTTCCTATCTGTTTGGAAAGAAGAAAGAAAAAAGAGGGCCTAATTAGTAATCTACACATCGGCACTGCTTAACTAGCCTAATATCCTCACTCCAAGTTCAAAAATAAAAACAAATAATAAATAATATTGGACTACATGTGTTGCAAATAAGATTTACTAATTCTACCGAGAGCAAAATATACAAAAACAAAAAAATAAACAAGAATACATATAAAATTTATAATGGTTTACTTTCAATGTGAGAATTATGCCATTTTTTACCTGTTGCAGAATAATTCACTATAATAATAAAAAAAGTTTATAAGAGAAAAATTACATGCCATCTCTCTTTAAATTTTTCTCTATAGCCCTCTCACTCTGTATTTTTCTAAATTACACAAAATAAGCCCTACAATGAATTATTTATAGATTTTCAAGAAAGTGATAACAACAACTCGGAAGAAAAGAGCCAGCTTCGAGCCGGCCCAACACACTGGCTGCGCCCTTGACTTGGCATTGCCATGTGAAACTTCTTTGCTTTGTGTTTTTTCTTCAGCTTGCATGCGGCCGTGCCGCTTTTGGGCGCCCCAACGCGCACTCTCTGCCCACTCGTGCAGCCGCACGTTTCCATGGCACTCCAATGCATTTTTCTTCTCTTTTTTTTTTTTTTTGTGGCTTGCTCTTCTTTAATAAAATTTTGTGTTGAGGGCTTCGCCCTCCTTTGCAACCCTCACAACAACTTTTTCAAGAAAGTTGATCCCCATAATCCACTAAGGGTAATAATTCATAGGGCGTTAATATTAGACTCCACACTTCTTAATGTTGGAAACAAAGTGCGCAGCGGAATTTTTAAAATTTTTCATCAGAGTATTTTCCAAAACACAAGTTTGACATGTTATATGTATAAATTAAACAGATCTTACTAACCTCAGTGTGCCGAAGAACCTCCGCGACCCGTGTAGAGAAGTAACGTTCCAGAAGAGCCTCAACCAACTGGTCTTCTTTGCTATTCTCTATCCACAACCGGAGTGAGTGTGGGCTCACACGTACAGCTCTTCCACCGGTGACTCTCCTTCCAACCAATAGAGAGAACCCAAAGCTAGTGTTCGTGATTTGTGAACAAAAGCTCTCAGGGAGTTTTCAGATGCTCACTAGAAGAGTATCACTCTTAATCTCTCAAATTGATCTGAGTAAATCATTAGACTCACTCCCTTTTTATACCTATTGGTCCTTGGGGTCAGTCCATATCAGATTAGGTCTCAAAAATCGAAACAGAATCAAGTTCGGATCAATATCTGATAAGATACGCGTGAAAAACGCGTAATCTTAACTGTCGCGGTCGGCATGCCGAACTGTGAGATAGGCAGGCCGAACTGGCCAGTTCGGCAGGCCAAACACGTCATCCGGCATGCCGAACTGCCGAGAAAAAATCTCCGCGAATCTTTTATTTTTCACCCGAGATTCAAAATGATAAAGTCTCAGTTTTGATTCAAATAGCCCAATAGAAAAGATATCTGATCAAAACAAACTTTATCAAGATAATCTCTAAGAAAATAAATCAATTCACAATAATTCTACAAGTTTATCTTGTTCTAATTGTCCAAAATTAAAACAACCGATAAACAGACAAGAATTATCCGAACGCCATAATTCAACAAGTTCATCTTGAACTAATTTCTTACATAATTAATTCAACCGATAAACAGACATGAATTATTTGATTCTTATAAATTTTAAACCAATATGATAAATCCGACATAAGTCACCAATTATTGAAAAAGCACGCCGTGTCGTTACAGGATTTTGTGAGCTAGCAAAGGGGACCAAAATGGACCTATAAAGTTCAAGCTCATGATAATTATGAAACCCAATATCCCAGATATACATTTCACAATTATCAACTCCAACGCTACTCCACTAAAAGCTTGGAGCTGCACTCTCGAACTTTATAGAATTACGAAGCTCGTGTAGCTAAGTCTCCATGACATATCATAGTGTATCACATCCCCATATGATCATCCATAATCGGCTTAAGGACAAGTTCTGTCTTACCTTCCCGATTATTTTTATCTTACGTTCCATTGTCTCACCATTAGAAAACTTACCATCCAAAGATAGCATACCATTCGGTTACACCTATGTATCCAAATGGTTGAGCGCTCCAGTTTTCCAATTACAGGACAACGCATATAAGAGGATATCATTACTCCTAAAGAGGAGCTATGGATTCCATATCTATGAATAACAAGTCTACACTACCAAGAGTCATGCCTCCAACGTACCGGCATGCATGCCACTATAGAGATGTGGGAGTCACCCATTGGTACATCAAAAGACACAAATCGAGACAACGGGCCCATTATTCATCTCAGGATTAAGATATAATACAAATGATTGTCTAAAGTGAATCGATTTGCCAAGACAGAATTATTAATCCAAATCAATTCACTTTATGTCCCGATCCAACACATCGTCACCTATGACAACGCGCCAATGTTTCTATTCACGGAGTCCAACTCCGATGGCCAAGACAAACCATCTCCCAAAAGGGATATAGACAACATAACAATCTTTACATGAATAAAGCGCCCAACTTTATTCCCTCGATTGCGGATCATATATTTTAGACCATCACCTTAAGAGTCGTGTCTACCGCATAATCATCCCATCATATGCCCAACTCTTAAGGTTTAGACTGATAGTCTCAGACTACTGTTTGCTTATCATACATTCAACAAATATGAACGTAAAGAGGACAATATTTGGTATATATAAATGAATAAATTCTTTATTGATAAAAATGTCTCCAAAAACGTATTACATTTTTACTCCTTAGAGCATACATGTCTAACACTTAACAATGTGTACAAGCTAGGGGCGACAATACAAGTTATGATATGATGACCACAACACAGATATTTCACGATTGCAGATCATTTTCATGCCAACCCGCTCAACATTAAATTGACACTAAATTGACTCGTAACTTATTCCTCCATTATTTTTTAAAAAATTGCTATAGTATCATCAATAAATTGATACTAAACTCAATGTATAATTTGTAGTATGGACTTGATTTAATTTTGAGAAAATATGTGTTTACATTACTTTTTATGTAATTTTGGTGCATAACTTTTATGTTTATATGGTGCTTGGGAACGTTGGTTTGGTTTAAAATATTGTAACATATGAGATTTTTATCTAATTTTAGTTCAAACCAATTGGTTTGAACCAATTCTCAAAACTCATGACTAAAGTTATAAAATATCACAAATTGATTTTAGGTTGAGAGTTGCTTAAGGGTCATATGTTACATAGGCAACAAGTAAGGGTGGATCATGTTCGTATCAGCTTGTATTAATGTGGGTCGTGTTAATGTCAGAATTTTTTAACCTGTTTTTATCACTAGTCGTTTGGTGTTGAGATATTTTCTATATAATATGTTAAGCATAAACCCGACACAAACATGATCTATAGACACAAATCGCCACCCTAGCGCAAGCGTCATACACACATAATGCACGAATCCGCATGAAGTCTACTTGTGAATGCACACAAAAATACAAAACTAGTTAGTGCTTTTCAATTTTAACTTTGCGCCTTTTTTTCCCTTTCGGTGCGAAAAACATAAAAACTTTATGCTAGAATGTATGATTCAAACAGTATAAAGTTTTAGTATATTATATTATAAAGTAAAAATTTATTATAGTGTAAAGCTCTCTTAAGTTATAATATGCAGTTGAAACAATTGTAGTTACAAACATCACATTTATATTTTCAATTTAAGCTACTTTTTTTTTATATTTTTTTGATAGAAACTTTATCATTAGTGTATGTTTTGAAACCCTTAAATCTTGTCAAAATCAATTTTTTTCTACAAATTTAATAGTTAAAATACATATATTTATCGGTGAATATCTATTTTTATTCCCATGAGGAAAATTACCATTTTTTTCTAAAATTCGAAGCTTTTTCTTTGATAGGGAAATTAGGTACAAAGCTATACAGTGACTATAAGGTGATAACTTAGCCAGTGATGGAGTCAAAAATTTTTGTCAAAAAGGGTTGATATTGAGAAAACAATCAATATATTGTATATTCAATTTTTTTAGAAGAGACTTTTGTGCAATTTTTAATATATTATACATGCATGTTTATACACAAATACAAGGAACAAAAAAAAATTGAGGGGGGCTTCCACTTCATTGCCTCCGTCGCTGAACTTAGCCTTTCTTTTCGGGTGAAAAAAATAATAAAGTAATTATTGATGAAGACATGGACCAGACTTCTTCCTTTATATTCCGAAATCCGAAACCATGCATTGGGACAGCCGAATTTAGCACCAGGAATATTATAAATCATGCATATGTTACTTTTGACCTAAGTACATTAATTCTTCCATATGTTTTTTTAGAATAAAAGTATATTGGTCCCTGCAATGGTTCTTAGCCAATAACTATTATTTTTAACACAAATGCTAATATACAATTGACACTAAAAGAATATTAATGTTTATATAATGATACATAAGAGTGTATTATTATTTCTAATACAAATGCTAATATACACTTGACAATAAAAGAATATTAATGTTTACATAATGATACATAAAAGTGTATTATCTATTATCTTTGTTATAGGTAATGTTGAGGGCTCAAGGCCAGTGTTGAGAATGAAAAAGTCCGATAAAAGCCCAAATCTCAAGATCTTAATAGGAGGACAAGCTAATAGGGCCTTCCTGAGAGCCGAGGTATCTTAGGTAAGATAAGAGGACGAGTTGAGGAAATGTTTAAGTTTATTAAACCAAGGGCATGAATTTAAATTTCAAATACATGAGATCAAATCCCCTTTAAATCTGGGATTAGCGTGATCCATGCAATCGTCATGAATGGTCAAATATAGAAAATGAGAATAAAATTAGGAAAGGAATATTCTTGATTTTATATTTAAATTATTATAATTTTATGATTTTGTACGTGAAATTTTAGCTATAAATAGGGGTGGAAAACCCTAGAGAAGGGACTTTTTTTGGAAGGGACTTTTTTTGGCCTTCTCATATTCGTGTATTCAAATGAAATAAAGAGAAAAATACCTAAGTGAACGTAGCTCATATTAAGTGAACAACTATAATTTTCTGTGTTTTTCATTTTCTGCACATTGTTTACCTCTCTTATTTACGTTATTGATCATGAGCGATTCGTGAGATAATTATTTTAAAACTGTGGACTTTAGCACTAGAAATAAGTAAGTCATGTATGTGTTACTTGATACACTAAACATCACAAGTATGAAAATAACATACTTGGTATATTATTTTATTTTGTGTTGCAATGTTAATGTAACTATTTTGTTTGAGAAGCAATTTTGAACTTAAAGTTCTAGTTTGCTACAGTATGAGCTATCACATGCTACAGTGTTTAAGTTCTAACTGATTTCTCAAATACATCTATTATTTTAAAAGTTATACCTACTTTTGTCATAATAATTGAGTTTGAAATTTGTAAAAAAAAAATTTAATTAATTTTAAAATAATTTAAAAATAATAATATTGTAATAATTAAATAAAATTTGTCAATATTTCTTATTAAAAAACACTCAATACGTCCACAAATAACATTCAAATATTAAAACTTTTAAAAGTGCAAACGTCAAAGTTTAAGCCTGATATTCTTCGAAAAAACAAAAGACAAATTTGAGTATGATTGTACGGATTTTTTTTGTCATTTTCTTATCCAAATAACTCAAAAAAAAAAAAAGTCAATATGTGGATTATCACCGTTTGATATTTTTTAAATCACTTGACAACCCCTGCCTTTTTTTCTTTTTCTCTTTTTTTCTTTTTCTCTTTTTTTCTTTTTGCGCAAAAATGATTGTACTATACATTTCTATTTCTTTTTTTTTTTTAACTTGAATTTAAACTTTTTATTTTTAGATAAAATTGAGGTAATCTTATCATTAAGCTATGCCTACAACTGCTTTCCCCTCTTTGTATTATTGCATCACCACATTTACGGCATTCTGGTCTTACCATTGGAGTGTAGGTTGGCCTTATCCATCACAATTCTCGGCCTCTCTAATTACATATTTTTTTGAATACTTGTTGTGTCAGTGTGAATAAGTTATTAAGGGTGCGTTTATTTTATGAATTTTTTAAATTCAATAGACTTAAATTTGGATTTAAGTATCAAGAATCCTTCGGATACGCGTTTGTTTCCCTCAAAATTCGAATCATTTGAGTATCAAAAATTCAAGTTTTTAGAGTTTTCATCCCTCCTTAAACTTTTAATACTCGGATATATTTGCTACAGTAAAAACTAAAATTCTCTCTCCTGTATTTGAGAAAAAAATCATAACTTTTTCATTTGATATTCAATTGAGATGTTTTTTTTTTCACTGTGTTCCTAATGAAGAGAGGAATAAATCAAGATCCATATTGTATATTTTTTAAGATCATTAACATTACGATTTTATTAAATTTATTAATAAATCAAAAACTATCTTCACTATCTCTCCAAGCACAAATTTCAATTTTATTTGATTCTCAAATTAAAACTTAAATGCACATCCAAACGGCAATTCGAATAACAATTCAAATCACTAACTCAAATCTTAATTCAAATCACATTAACTTAAATTAAATCACTAATTCGAATCATTTTACCAAACAGACCCTAAGGTTAGGGGACAGTGACTCCTCTTCTATTTAATAACTTGTTGATTTATCGTTTCTTTCTGGATTATTTAACACGTTGCTGTTTTCTAAAGGATATCATTTTTTTGTGCATCTTGTTACGATGCTGTTTCCTTTGTTATATGAAAGATTATTGTTTTATACGATGTCGTTACTATAGTGTTGTTTTTCTGCAGATTTGTAATTTACATTCAAGTCAAGTCATATAAGGGCCCGTTTGTTTCGATACTCGAATCAATGTTTGAATCATTTTATTACGGTATTTTCTCTCACAAAAATTTAAATATTCATTCAAATACTCTATTCAAATACTCGAACCAAACGGGCCCTAAGATGTGTTATAGTCGTATCTGCGTCATGTGAAATTGATGAATTTGTCTTATCACTAGCAGGCTACTAGAAGATCCAGATTCAAAAAGCCGCCTGCCTTAGTAGTCTCAAATAGGGCACGTAGGCCTGCCTTGTCGCTTTCTCGTTGATCAGTTCGCCTCCGCTGTATTGAAAGGTCTCCATTCCTACGATGACATTGTGTTCATAAATAATAAAATAAAAAGAGTGTTAAGAACCAAATTTTAAGGTGAAGCTCTTCCATGTTATATGTAAAATAAAAATTGTTATAGTATAAAACTTTCATATGTTAAAAATTTTACGTTTCAACTTAATTCTCAATTACTCTCTAGTGACATTTTCCATTGCGTAATTCTATTTAACCTATGGGTTATAACCTTATTGCTAACAAAACAATAGGTCGTAATCTAAGGAATATACTACAATGTGTTGTTAATACTAGGTTTTAACCTATGTAAATGAAAAGGACTTTCACTTTCTATTATGAAAAATCTTTTTCATAACCTTATTATTTACAAAACTCTAGGCCCCGATCAAATATATAGTATATTTATTAAACTGGATCATTATGTTTTATTAATAATAGAGTTATAATCTTATGTAGTTAAATATGGTTGCTCTTTTATTATTGTCAAGGAAATTCAAGAATTGTTTTTTCCTGTAGTTTTGTAAACTCTTGAGACAAATCATTTCGTTTCAAAAAAACAAATCTTGAGACTAATACGTCGATATACACGAAGACATACAATTAATCAACATGCCCATTCTGCACCGCCCAATTGGAACACGCTTTGAACCCTGTCTGTTTGGTTATATTTTTAAAATAAGTGTGAATGTTTTTGTTTTAAAAAATAAAAATATTTTAAAAATTATATTATTTAAAAAGTTTTTATCTCAAAAAATATACCAAAACAAAAAAAAGTATTTTTAAAATTTCTAAGAACCTAACCAAACGCTCCTTGAAAATTCGTCCACACACAATCAATTCATGTGCGTTTAGTATAAATATTTAAATAAAATATTTAAATAAAAATTTAAATTTTTATGATAAAAAATACTATAATAAAATAATTTAAATCATAATTTAAAAATTGAAACAAACACACCTTCCCCTCTCCTTTTCCGATTTGTGGCCTACCATACTCTCCCACAACCCAGCCCTCTCTCCATTTTTCTTTCGATCTCTCTCCATTTTCGAAAGTTAATCCCACGCGCCTCCCATGGCTTCCCCACCGACACTCCCGATCTCAGGCTCTCAACCCGCCGCGGGCGCCGCCGCCCAGCCGCCGATCGCCACCCCCGCTTTCCGCGCGTTCCTCTCACGCCTCTCCGCCTCCCTCCGCTACGGCTTCTCCCAGCGCCGCCCATGGCTCGAGCTCCTCGACCGGAGCTCTATGGCCCGACCCGACTCCCTCTCCGATGCCTACTCTCGGATCCGCAAGAACTTCTCGTACTTCCGCGTCAACTACGCCATCCTGATCGCGGCCATCCTTGCCTTGTCGCTTCTCTCTCATCCTTTCTCTCTCCTCATCCTCCTCTCCCTCCTCGCCGCCTGGGCCTTCCTCTACCTCTTCAAGCCGTCCGATCAGCCTCTTGTCATCCTCGGCCGCACTTTCTCCGACACCGAAACTCTAGTCGGCTTGATCGTGGTGACGGTGATCGTTGTCTTCGTCTCCAGCGTCGGATCGCTTCTGATCTCGGCACTAATGGTCGGATTCGCCCTCGTCTGCTCTCACGGTGCGTTTAGGGTTCCGGAGGACCTGTTCCTCGACGACCAAGAGCCTGTTAACGCGGGATTCCTCTCCTTTCTCGGCGGTGCCGCCTCAGCCGCCGCTCCCTCAATCGCCTCACGCGTGTAGTGGAATTTTGCTGTGCCCTAGGACTGGCATCGAGGTTTGTCAGAGTAAATCTTTACTGTACTCTTTGTCTCTGCAAATTGCAATAGATGACTCTTGTTTTTCTTGTTAAAAAGATTTACTTGAGAGATTACTCAACAAGTGTTAGGGTCTTTTGGAGATTGGATCTGAACTAAATTTGTTCGGATATTACCCCAAGATGTAAACTTTTGCTTTGTACTGATAAATCTAGTCCTTGTTACATTCATTTCTTATGTTCTCCAACTTTGGCTATGATATTGTGTTCTTTTATCTGGAGAAAACGTTTCTGCTATAATTATTTCATTGTTTCTTTTAAGGTATTGTATTCAAGTTTTCATTTTGCCGTAATACGGTTGTCTGCATAGATTCCAATTATTCAGATGCTTGTTAAGTTTGTTAAATTTGCTGTCTTGATACAGTGGTAGTGAAGGAAGTGAGTTGTATTATTTCTTTGTTTGAGAAGAAGTTTCAACTTGCTATGTTAAAGTGTTTAAGTTGAAACTCTAAGTCTCTATGTGCTCAATGGGATGGGGGCGTAAGAAAGGAAAGAGGGGATGGGTTTGTCTCACTTTTGGCATAGTGGATTTCTAGCGGGAAGCCACGTTGGCTATGAGCTCAATAGTAGAGCTTGCCCTTTTGCCCCTGATAATTGCGTTATTATGCCTGGGACGTGAGGGCTCTCGACCAAAAGGATGTATTTTTCAGCGCGTCATTTTAAAATGTGGATCATATAAGGTGCATTAGCATGGCATGTTGTTTAACTGTGGTTTAAAATCAAACTACTCTTCAGGAGGATAGACAAGGTTATTTGATTCAGGTGAGATCTAATGTAGAGGTAACTTTCCCTTCACTCGTGAGATCCGGGCATTTCGGGGAGGGACCACCACAACTCACTTATCAAGAAATCATACATCCTCTTTCAGAGCTAAGGTTTGTGTAGAACCACGCAAAGGGTGAGACACATATCCCCTGCGCGTGTTGTCTTTTGTGAAGACAGGGCATGGGGCAGTTTGGTTTTCGTTAGTCGACTTGTAAAATGCGTTTGATATTTTGCTATGTATTAATTCATGATTAAGCTTGTGGTTTGAACATTCCTTGTAGTTTTGTAGATATAACCTTGGACCATATTGAATGAAAATGCAATTATCAATGGCAGTCTTATATGTGACGAGAAAATTTGAAAATGACTTTTCCCAGTGAAGGCATTATACAAATAATTTTGTTTGAGTATTTTCTTTAATATGAGAGTATTTTGTTTGACTCTAAGAGCTCGTTTAGTTCGAGTATTTGAATAGAGTATTTGAATAAAGATTTAAATTTTTGTGAGAGAAAATACTGTAGCAAAATGATTCGAACCGTGATTCGGACTACAAAACAAATAGGCCTAGTGGAACATAAACTGTTGAAATCATAGATAGAAAAATAAGTTTTAGATTTCTGCTTCCTATGCGAAGTTAAACTGTGAAATGCATATGGTAAAACAAAATGCAAACTTCAGAAATGCCATACATTCAGTTTTTATTGCAAACGTTTCCTCCCTTTTCATCTGGCTTATGCAAATGAACTTACTAATTGATGCTAAATACCGGGGCATGCAAATCTAGTGCAATTCAAATTTTTGGTATTTTAAATGATGTTTAATCAACCATATTATAACACTTTATTTAAAAATTTCGTAATGCTTCATAGTTAATTTTTGCATGTTTTAATGTTTTGAGTAAATTAAATGACGTAATATAATATGGCTTAAAACTTATTTAAGATAAAAAAATTAGATAGACTTTCTCAATCCCAAGACAAGGTAAAAGGGAGATGATTTTTGCTCATATTGGTTAAATAATGAAAAAATGCTTGAGGAACCGCATGATGCCATTTGCATTGTCTTAATAGTGACTTAGTTGACTTTTAAGTGCATGGGACAATCTTTCATTGCCTGCATTGATTCTAGAACGTGATTCCCATTACAAGCAACCCCGGCCTTTTCACCCTCTCTTTTCTTTTTCTTTTTCGGGATAATTTCAATTTACTGCTTTTTATTATATCCACTTTTTATTATATCCAAATATATGTTTGATGTTTTATGTTTTGAAATATTTTTTATCGATATTTTTATTTTTTAGAATTTTTTTTTAATATCCAAAGACTTTTTTTGAGACACAAAAAGACACAAAAAAAGCCTTTGAGTATTAAAATTTTTTTTTTTAAAAAGATCGAGATATCGATATAAAATATTTCAAAACATAAAATAAACACAAAATACTAACATGAAATTTCCCCCTTTTTTTTTTTTTTAGCTGTGACACTTGATAAACAATTTAACATTCGTGGGACGTTGGTATATGACTAAAAGATTCATCTTTAATATTTTTCTTAATAAAAAAATTTATCAAGTCAATAAGTTGCTATTCTGTTTCTAAATGCAATTGCCAAAGAGCACTAAACCAAATCCTAAATGCAAAACGAGAAACTGTTCTCACCAAACGGGTATTCAAACGGAGCCAAACTTTTTGCTCCTTTACTACAATACATGTCACGTGGTGATGATGACGATGATGACGACCCTTCTCTACTTTTGAGTTTGAGGTTAAAACTTGAAAGCCATTGGCCCCAAGAAAGATGAAGCTCCAACACTCAGAAACTTTTCCACTACTTCGAGTTTGAGGCTCCTAACAAAATTTTAAGAGACGTTGGCCAGAAAAATTAAGTCCCAGCTCAAAACTTTTCCAAGCTAAGCTCTAAATCATTAATTTTTGGCCTTTCTGCCATCCGTGCGTTTGTAAAAATCTCAGATTAGATTATTGATTGTACCAAACGGGTATTCGAATCATTTTTTTGGCACTTCCAACGGTATTGTATTGTATCAAACCAAAAGGCTTCTCGTAGTAATCATCAAATTGTCAGCTATTCATATTCTTTTTATTAATCCCAAATAGATTGACATGTCACTTTTTAATTAGGGATGCTTACAATATTATGCCATGTATTTTGAGTACATATAGACAGTTTAAAGGTTAAAAAAAAAATAGTGCAGCAATTCAAAATGTCAGAAATACTTTTTTGGAAATGTCTCCCATCTGATATTGGTAATATTTTAGTTTAGTATGACAACATCATAGGTATGATCGTGTAACACCTCTTTTTGCTTTATTTTAACACTTAAAAAAATTGTTTGGTAAAATCAGTTAAAAATAAATCTTTTAGTTGTTAAAGTTCTCACATGCTAAAGTGACAAGAAGAAATAAATTACAGTGTAAAATCTCATATGGTACAATTTTAACTTTAAAAGTTTTAGTTTTAACCGCGCTTTTTAAACACCTTATCAATAAATATAGTTCAACACTAGTAACATTGAGTATTATAACGTAAAACTCTTAAATGCTAATAGTGGCAAGAAAAAGTGAACTACAATGTAAAATTTTTACATTCTACAGTTTTAACTTCAAAAGTTTTAGTTTTAGTCATATTTTTCAAACTCATGTCAAGAAATATAATTCAACACTAGTAATATTGAGTATTATAGTGAAGCAAATTGAGCATTTCCTAAATGTAGCGTCATTTTTTTTGAAAGTTACTCGACGAAAATTGTTATTAATAATCCGGTGTCGATTTGAGACTCTCGCTAACTTTGTAATATCCTCCAAGTGTAGGTTATAAAAATAAAAATTTCTTGATAATCAATTTAGCAGATATCAGGGGTATTATGTTCTTAACAATCTTACACGAACGCTCCATATATAATACAGTTGATGCCCTGCTGTGCCTGTCTGGGTCCCATTTGAAAAAGATAGCCGTTGGGAGGAGCAGTTGTGGCAATAAAAAGGACTCGGATTCAACCCACAAATGATCACGAGATCAAGATCAAGGTCAAGACCGTCAAAGAAATAAAAATAAGAATATAGAAAATGTGGGAAATGCTAGCCGTTAGGCTCCGTGAGAAGAAGAGCCCCGGTCTATCTCTCTCCCAATACAACAAGATTCCCTCTCTCTCTCTAAAAAAAAACATGCTCACGTGCTCTTTCGCAGTCACAGGAAACCCCACTTCTTTCTAGCTCTCACTACTTGACATTCTTCCAAAGTGATTACTCCTGTTTCATTCGTTCCCTCTCAGTTTTCGATGAGGGAAGCCATAAAAATACTCTTCCTTCTTCTTCAACAATCCATTTTCATAACTTTCGCTACTTATTTATGGTTATAGAGTACCAAAACCACGACTTTAGAGAGATTACACAAATACCCAGTTGGCAAATTTTTCAGTTTTGAGATGAAAATAGCATCAGATTATTGGCATTTTCTGTACTTTCTTCTGTGGCTGCTGATCAATACCACTTGCGTGTTTGAGACAGTCTCGAGCCAAGAATGGGACGGCGTGGTGGTCACGGCGGCGGATTTCCAATCCCTCCAAGCTTTCAAGCACGAACTCTCCGACCCAAAAGGGTTCTTGAGGAGCTGGAACGACAGTGGCTATGGAGCTTGTTCGGGCGGCTGGGTTGGGATCAAGTGCGCTCAGGGACAGGTCATTGTGATACAGCTTCCATGGAGGGGCTTAGGAGGCAGAATTTCTAACAAGATTGGCCAACTTCAAGCTCTTAGAAAACTCAGCCTTCATGACAATGCCATTGAAGGTCCAATCCCTTCTTCCTTGGGATTCCTTCCAAGCCTCAGAGGTGTTCAGCTCTTCAACAATAAGTTCTCAGGTCCAATCCCTCCTTCTTTGGGTTTTAGTCCCCTGCTTCAGAATCTTGACCTTAGTAATAACTCTCTTACTGGGTCTATCCCACCTAGTCTTGCAAATTCTACAAGGCTTTTTATACTTAATCTTAGTTTCAATTCCCTTTCTGGGTCAATCCCATCTAGTGTTATGGCCTCAAAATCATTGATATTTCTTGCTCTTGACCACAACAATCTCTCTGGTCATATCCCAAATGACTCTTGGGGTAATAATAGTAATAATACAATACAAAAGAAGAACGCTACTTTTCTTCTTCAATCATTGACCCTCGATCACAACTCTCTTGATGGAAGCATTCCTTCTAGCATATCTAATTTGTCGTCACTTAATGTGTTGAATTTGGAAGGTAACAAGTTTGATAACCAAATCCCAGAAGAGATTGGGAGATTGCAAAACCTTTCTGTTCTCAACCTTAGAGGAAACCACTTCAAGGGTCCAATCCCTGCTTCCATTGGAAACATTTCCACACTCACACAACTTGACTTGTCCCACAATAATCTAAGCCAAGAAATTCCTGACTCCTTTGCTTTTTTGTCACGCCTTACTATTTTCAACGTTTCATACAACAATCTCTCCGGTTCGGTCCCAACTCCTCTGTCCCAAAAGTTTAATGCCAGCTCTTTTGTGGGGAATGTTCAGCTTTGTGGGTACATTGGCTCAAAAACCCAATGCCCTTCTGAAATTCCTTCAGCTCCATCGCCTATGGTGTCTAAACCTCATCGCCACCACAAACTAAGTACTAAAGACATAATTCTCATAGCAGCTGGGGCTCTCCTCATAGTTCTGCTAATAATTTGTTGCATTCTATTCTTCTGCTTGGTGAGGAAAAAGACTGCTGCATCAAAAGCTAAGGAAGGTCAGGCTGTTGCAAGGGCCGAAAAGGGGGCCCCGCCCGTCGGAGGAGGTGAAGCAGAAGCAGTGGGCGGAGAGGCTGGAGGAAAGCTGGTGCACTTTGATGGGCCGGTGGTGTTCACGGCAGACGATCTTTTGTGTGCAACGGCTGAGATTATGGGGAAGAGCACTTTTGGGACCGTGTATAAGGCTACATTGGAAGATGGGCATCAAGTTGCGGTGAAGAGGTTGAGGGAGAAGATCACAAAGAGCCAGAGGGAATTTGAGACCGAGGTTAATGTGTTGGGGAAAATCAGACACCCAAATCTATTGGCTTTGAGGGCTTATTACATGGGCCCTAAAGGAGAGAAGCTCCTTGTTTTTGATTACATGCCAAGAGGAAATCTTGCAGCATTTCTCCATGGTAAACTTGAACCCAAATTCTCCCTTTTTTTGTGGGTATTAGTCTTTTGGTTAAGTTCTAAAGCCCCCGCTAAACTGTCCTTTTGGTTTCAAAACGTCTAAAATCAATAGCACAATCCACATAATGCAGGTTTTAACCATCAAATTGTTATTCAATGGTAAACTTGAACCCAAATTCTCCATTTTTTTTTTTGTTTTTTGGGTATTAAGTCTTTTGGTTAGGCTCTAAAGCTCTGCCTAATCTGTCCTTTAGCATGATCCACATAATACAGTTTTTAACCATCAAATTTTTATTCAATTTTGCTAAATTATCATACTTTCTATGCAATATTTCATAAAATAGCTAAAATGTTTCCACCATCAGTCTTGCTCTATACCGTACAATATATATATATATATATATATATATATTTTTATGATAGAAAAGATGCTATACAATAATTTAGGAACAAACCAATAGTACTAATCTAATTATTATTATTTTTACTTATCCCAATTTTTGCAGCTAGAGGGCCTGAAACGCCCATTAATTGGCCAACCAGAATGAAAATAATGCAGGGCATGACTCGCGGCCTGTTCTACCTCCATTCCCATGAGAACGTCATCCATGGAAATCTCACATCAAGCAATGTCTTACTTGACCAGCAAGCAAACGCCCGAGTAGCTGATTTTGGCCTCTCTCGCCTAATGACAACAGCTGCAACATCCAATGTGATTGCCACCGCAGGTGCACTAGGCTACCGTGCACCGGAGCTCTCGAAGCTAAAGAAGGCAAACACGAAAACCGACGTGTATAGTCTCGGCGTCATCATGTTGGAGCTCCTGACGGGGAAGTCTCCAGGCGAGGCAATGAATGGTGTGGACTTGCCCCAATGGGTTGCCTCCATTGTGAAAGAGGAGTGGACAAACGAGGTGTTCGACTTAGAGTTGATGAGGGATGCGTCTAGCATCGGAGACGAGCTGCTCAACACCTTGAAACTGGCTTTGCATTGCGTCGATCCTTCCCCTTCGTCAAGGCCCGAAGTTCAGCACGTTCTTCAGCAGCTTGAAGAAATTAGACCACTTGATACTATGACTCTCAGTTCTGGTGATGATGGAACCGGAATTCCCTCGACTAGTGAGTGAAAAATTGAAAAGAATGGTTTCTAGAATTTGTGAGACAGTAGATTAGGTGGAGAGACTAGTTGATTATGAATTCTTTCATTCTTCGATAGTAATTTTGTTTTGATTTTAAATATATTTAAGATGTGTGAATACGAGTTTGTTTTGGACGTATAAGAGTGTTTTCATGTTTTCGTTTTGCATTCCCAATCTTCATTAGTTTTTCTTATTAATAACATTATAAGATACAGTTTTCAAAAATTTAAACGTTGCTTTATCACCAGAATCATATCAAATCAAATGTAGAAAAAGATGACACTCTTGACAATTCAGAACAATTTGCTATAACTTTTTTTGCCCCATTTTTCAATAAAAGTTAGAGGTGTAAAAGCTGGTGAGAATTGTTCGTTACATCATCATCCTTAATAAAAATATCAGCTTTTCTCTGTGGGGCTGAGACAGTTGTGTTGGACCACTAGGAAGCATTACATTCTAGATAATAATGATTTATAAAGCTCCATCAGAAGAAGGAAGGTGCTCCATTTACTACGACTTGATGATGATGGCGGCTAAATCAGACATATAAACCCCACTGAGCCCGTTTTGCCTACTCTTCATTGCTTGTCTCATTGTTGCTTTTCTATCTTGGTTAATAACGACTTGCATTGGTTTGAAGAATTTGAGGCCATCTTTCTTTAGTTTTGCCCTTCAATTTCTCTTGTGTAATCACTCCTAGTCTCCTACTTTATGCACCGACAAAAGCCCTAGCATTAAATAGTTTCCTTCACCACTTGAAAGGCTGATAAGGAAACGAAAAACAATTGAGCAAAAACTTGAAAAAGACTATAATAGTACTACTTTTTTTTGGGAAAAGTTGTGGCGGGGACGTTCTTTTTTTCTCCATCAAAAGAGAACGAAGTAAGGCCCACATAGTTTTAATCAAACGGATGTTATGAAGTGAGCCTATAAGTTTGTAAGTAGTGTTGGTTGTGGGTAATAACCAACATACTCAAAAAAATATTAAAAAGAAAAAAAAAACAAAAACAAAAACAGAGGAAAGAAACTCTATCTCCTCCGACTCCAGGAGCCCTCTCCGACGAAGGCGTCTGCACATCTCGCTTCCGACAACATCCTTCCACCAACGACAAGACCTGGATTGGCATTGGAGGAGGAAAACAAAATCAGATCTTCGTCGGCATCGGGATGTTAAATCAGATCTCGCGCCCTCTTCGTCGTCATCGAACTCCAGCGGAGGAGGAAAACAAAATCAGACCTTCGTCGATGTTGGGAAAGCAAAATCAGAGGGATGAGCTCCGGTTGAAGAGGAAAACAAAATCAGATCTCTGTCGTTGTCAGGCTCGTCGACGTTGCAAAAGCCGGTCCTCATCGTCGTCGTTGAACTCCGGCGGAGACGACTGTCTTTATCCCCACCGACTGTAAATTTTCACCAGCCTCTTGTCTAAAGCATCAGCCAGGCCCAACAACACAGCCTGAAGAAAAAAGAGAGAAAAAAGGTCTGGCAGAGAGTTTGTATACAAAGAAGAGAGACAAAGAGGAGTGAGCGAACAGACGAATTCGGTGTATTGTTTTTTTATTCACAAAAGCTTAATACAAGAGATTGAGTGGACGTAGCCCAACTTTTAAGGTAAACCATTATATTTTTTTGGTGCGATTTTCTTTATTTTCTTGCTTTTATTTAATCGTTTGTTTACGTTTCGTTCATTTAGTAATGTTTTGCTTTCAATATTAATTTAACATTTTTATAAGTCAATCGCTCCATGGTAAAAAGAGGAGCAGCCTCAATCTTTTTCATGTCCAATATATATTTTGTTGCACTAATTTTCTTGGTTGTTTAGTTGTGTAGATGTCAATATTTTGTTGCACTAATTTTCTTGGTTGTTCAGTTGTGTAGATCTCAGCATCCACACCTCTCCGCATCGTTGGTGCTTGCCCTCCTTCTCCGTAGGCGAACTCCACTAGCTGCAGCAACATATCCTCCACCTGCTCTGCCAAGGTCGTCGTAATCCATACCGTCGATGACGACAAAGACAAATCAGAGGGAGGTTTAGACGGTAAAGCTGGGCTTGCCGGTGGTTGGGTGTGACTAGGGATTGCTGGTTTTTTTTCCCAATTTTTTTAAATAATGTTTTTTTTTAATTTATATTAGGACTATAATTGAGTGTGGAAGAGACTATGTTAACCCCCAATCAGATTGAATACCAACCTTTTAACTTGTTCTTCATCGATAAAGAATAAACATGCACTTCACCAGAGTGCTTTTTTTTTTTAAGGGAATATAATGGTAATACTTTAGTATGTCAAATAATTGTGATAAAGATGTTATAAGTTCTCCTTCAGATTTTTTTCCCTCTTAGATATGTAATTGGTAGACACAAAAATAAGGTCTGTGGATTTTGGCTAGAGACCTCCTTGGTCAAAGTGCTCAGTGCATATCCAATAAAAACATGGTTTGGATTGCGATAAAGTAGTCGTATAGGCTACCTTTTTATTTCCTTTTCTTTTCGCTGCCTACGAGGTCCTTTTCTTTTCGCTGCCTACGAGGCGCAGACTCTGGCTGGTTTTGGTAAAAGCTTGTTGGAACACACAACAATGGGATGTCAATTTGCAACCTGCATAATTTTGTACTAGCATACGTACATTTAGTGCGAGAAAGGAAAACAATGGAAAAGCTGACAACAAACATTGAAAATTAAAAGTTATCAGCTTTTCTTTCTCTATTGTATTCACTGGTTTCCTCCGTGAGTCTTTCCCACACATTTGTCATCTTCTCTGCATATCCTGCCTGTTAATAAAATACAGGACTTAGCATATAGTTTTTCAGTCTAGAACTTTACGCAACAGTGCGAAAAAATGTGATGCACTGTGAGAATTATGCTAGAGAGTATGCAACCAGACGAGACTTTCGTACAGAAGATTAAATACCTGATTAAGAACAAAACCTCTCAACATGCACATAAAGTCGTTATGTCTTTCTTTGTCAAGCCTTTCAAGTTCGCTCCTGTTATTTTCCTGCGTACACAAAATAGTCATAAAATATACGACTTGCATATCATCATAAAAAACAGGTTCTTACGTGCTTCATTCAGTGAACTAGAATCACATTCTCATCAAACTACATATGCAAAAATACGAAAACGAACTAGGAACAAATATTCTTTGCTAAACAAGTATAAGCATCTAACAGGAGAGGTATCATGTAATTGATACAATACTGACAGAGTTCGGCAGAATAATTGCATTAGGTTAGTAGACAGAAGATGAAGAATCAAATTTTGCAGCCGTTTTCCATTTCTGCTAGTCTAAACATAGGGGAAATCGTTCTTCACTTTGTTCATTGCATATTTGCAGGGATGTATCATATTTATGTATGGCTCTTAAAGGAGTGTTGCAGTTGGATATTGATGTATCCTCGATTTATAGACAATAGCTAAATTTTTCAACAAGGCCAGCAGCTTTAACTGCTCTTTAAGAAAAAGGCCACGTCAAGCTTTACTTGGACGGTAATTTTGGATGTGTGGCATGTTGAATAAAATCTAGTTTCCAAATAAAACAAACTATGACCTAATATTAATGGAGTGAAACAAAGAGCCATGATAATTACGCGAACGAAAAGCAATTTACAATGATTCTTGACACATCACGTAATGCGATTTCACTACTTAGCATCCGACATGGCAAATGACACTTGAAGCTCTAATAACAAAAATAGGGAGGAGAAATTTTCACCATGAAAAAGCACAGTTAAAAAGAAAGAGAGAACGAAATTACCATCTTTAGATTTGAGCAAGGGAACATGATAAGTTAGGAGTCATTAAAAGAAAAATCAGATATCACGTGGATGCCATTTACCTTGGCATGAATCTCAAATTCTTAAACAGATTTCCAGAAAGAAAGTCTTTACCTTGATACCTTCGTATTCTCTTAGTGCACGAGATTTGGCATCCTCATTTAGTCCGACAGTTTCTTTTAACTCCTCTATCTTGCACATCCGTGATCTGTCCCCACCAAATATTTTGGACGAGGCAGCTTCAAGCTTCTCAATCCTAGACTGCAAGGAAGTTAGCTCCGTTGACAGAGTCTGCACTGTAAGTA
This sequence comes from Artocarpus heterophyllus, assembly GCA_025403435.1. Taxonomy (NCBI): domain Eukaryota; kingdom Viridiplantae; phylum Streptophyta; class Magnoliopsida; order Rosales; family Moraceae; genus Artocarpus; species Artocarpus heterophyllus. The sequence continues at coordinate 6,863,841 of CM046353.1, forward strand.
AAGCACTTGATCAAACCAAAAATGCAATGTTGGCAGCTAACATAACTCCTACATAATCATGGCGTTTATCCTGCAATAAATTCGAGACATTATGCTAAGTCAATATATAAGGATTCTCCATTAAATAGGGTATATTAAAACATATGCGGAGAAGTCTTAGTAGCTATAAGACTAGAAAGGCGATGGGCAAAAAGGCTTTAGAGACTATCAAGTTAAGGGACCCATCTAGATAAAAAAGAAAACATGGTAAGTTCATCATTGTGGACAAAAAACTAGTAAATTGCCAAATGCTTAATCGTCTGCGAATTTAATTCCCGATATAATCTGCCGGATTTAACAGCAGCCAAAAACTAGTAAATTACCAAATGCTTAACCGTCTGCAAATTTAATTCCCGACATAATCTCCGGATTTAACAGCAGCAGTAGCGACGTTTTTCATATCAACAGCTCTTACTCTTTGCGAATCGAAAACAGCTTCCTCTGTCTCAAACAAGGTCAATTTCATAAATGCCAACCCCAATTCCCCCATTGTCTCTCCGATGTCTTGCTGAGCTTTTACTAGAGCCTCAGCCTGCAAAAACAGGCACAAACATTTTCACAAACAAAAATACCTACCACCAATAACCAAACAAACTATCATGCATTATCTGTACTAGATTATTTGCCAAATTTGTCCCATTGAATAAATTCAATCATCAACAAAATGGCATTTAAATTCGTCCTCATGCAATACTCCACACCTGATCTCAGTTACTCCAAATTTTAGTAAGGTTACGATCCACATGCCATATTATGAATATGAATATCTCTATCATCAAATCCTTTGTTCAAGATAAACCAAACGAGATATGAACAAAGAAGGAAACAAACAAACGCACCTGTTGAGACAAATTGCTAAGATGCTGCTCAAAGTCCACGAGCCACTCTTTTCCCTCCAAAAACTCCTTATCTTCCTCCACAACCAGAGGCTTGACTTTTCCCCAGTCATTCACCACCGACTGTTTCAACTCCTTAAACATCCTTATCAAGTCCCCGCCGGTCTTCCCCTCCGCCGCCAAGACCGACTGCTGCTTCGGAGACACGTTTGAGCTCTTCGGAAGCTGCAAAACCCTCCCTCTCGCAACCAAAAACTCTCTCAGCTCATCGCTTCTCCGAATCGCCGGGTGCGCTGCCAATTTGTTTAGATACTTCTCCAGCTGAGCCCTCCGCTGCTCCACGAGCTGCTTAACTGCATCATCTGGCTCTCCACCACGCTCTTATCCGGCCGTACGGGCACGAAGAACCCTCACGTCCCTGAACCGCTGCCGCACCATGAACTCGAATCCGAACTCAGATCCTCCGAAATCGGGAATGTTCGTCCTTGTCGTGATCAAGTAAGTGTAGAAAGTGGTCCGACCGGTCGGCTCCTGCTTCTTCTTCGGCTCCGAGACCCACACCTTCTCGTATTCGGAGACTCCATCGCCGGATTCGGATCCCAAGGAGAGCTTGGGGCTCCGGTGGCCGTTGGATCAGGAGCAATCGAACGACGTCAAGATCGCTTCGGCGTACGAGGGCGAATCCACGACGGAGTTGACAGGAGAGATCGACGGCGGAGATTGGCCGCCGTCACCGCCGACGGCGGCGGATGGTTCGTCGAGCGGCAGACATTCCATGTCCTCTTGGACACGTGAAGGTCGGCATCGCCGTCGTCTTCATTCTCATACTTCATCATTTCTTTCAAAATCGAATATAACAAGAAAAAGAATTCTCAAAAAAAGAGTTTGATTTTCTGAGATTGAATTAATTTATCAGTTTTCCCAGATTAGGAGCGATGAGGAGGCGAGTGATAGAGTTTCATTTCATTGGATTACACGGCAAGCGAGCGAGTTAAGTGAGTGAGAGGAGGTGAGGTGGCGAGTCAACTCGGAATGTGCAGTTGTGGGGTTTGTCTGTGGGACCTTTCTGCAAATCTGGCGCCTACTATTTGTTAAGATGACAATGGAGGATGCCACGCAAGCTGCCAGGTCATCGTAAAGGCCAATTTTATAACTGCGTTTTCTGGGTGATGCAATCATACCGGGCTGTTTTCCTTTGCGGTTTATCAACAAGAGACTCATTCTGCAAACATGTTATCTAACGAGACCATTTATTTCATTCAATTGGGGTATAACGGCATCTTCAACCCATGATATCAAAATATTATAACTTTTATATCAAAATAATATAACTGTTATATTAAATAATAATTTCATCTTTAACCTTTTATATCATTGTTAACACTCAAAAAAATATTTCTGAAATATTTTATCTTATCTCATTTTTATATTATTTTTTACTAATCCTTACTTTAAAAAAGTCAAATGATGAATAATGGCATGCATTGGCCTGCTCTTATTTATCTCTCCAAATTGACGAGAATAAATAGAGTCTCCTTAAAGATGATTTTAACACCAATTTGACATTTACTCCACAAAAATAGAGTTGATTAGAGAAAGCATTAAGATTGAGGGAGTTTTGACCACTTTTCAGATGAATGATTAGCATAATGTAGGTTTGAAGAAAGTTTCCTCATGGAGTAACAATCATGCTATTAAAAGCGATTTTTTAAGACACTTTTCTCTCTTTCTCACACTCTCGTGTAAACTAGGTACTTCATTTTGGGTTGGAGACTGCTGTCATTGCTCGACTGGCTTTTGGTTCTCCAACCTTAGAGATGGTACTCAAGGTCTTAGGGCAACTCTCTAATGGCATCTTAATTCTATATTGCAATGTTTGTGACGGCTTTCCACATGATAGAGGGGTGGCGTTGTCATGATTTAAGAGTTCTCCTTGAGTGCATTCGGTGTTCAATGGTGCCACAGAATTAGGAGCCTCGCCCTCTCGTAGTTTAAGAGATGTGAGGGTGGCAACTTTGGTAGGATGGTGAGCACATTAGTTGATCTGTGCTCGCCTTTGACATTGCATGATTTTTTGGGTAGTTGCATCCATGGTAAGGGGTATTTGCCCTAATGGTGCAGCGCCAATTCTTTAGGTGCGCCTTATCTTTGTGGAGGCTATGGTTGAGCTTAGCCATGGCCCTTCTGCTCTGGTATCACCCATTTTCTATACGATGGTTTCGTTCTCGCGGATCTTTATTGCTTGTCTTAGGTGCTACGGTAATTTGGCATGTCGCCTATCGGTTTGTGTGCGAGGTCAATTTCCTTCGCTCGTTTTCGGTTAATGTTGTATTTCAACAAAGGTGTCTTTATCAATGCTTTTTTAGTGTCTATTTTTGCAGTTTGATTTAGTCTTATAATAATTGAGATGGTCTTCTCATTTTTTTCATTTTGTCTTTGTTCTTTTTGTGTCCAATCTGCAAAAGTTTTCTCTTTGCAGTATTGTTATAGTGTAGTAACTCTCAATCATTTGGTTTTTTCATCTATTTTTGAGGGTTTTTTTTTAAAAAAAAAAACAATAAAGTGAGCTCGCTCTTGTTGTATCAAAGTGCTCCTATTTTCAAGATCCTAACACATCTCCTCTTTCTTATGTGTGTTAACTTGTTTGTATGAGTGGTATTGGTCTTTATTCCCTATATTACACGGTTAGTCACATTGTTTGTAATGTCTCATTGTTTCACTTTTTTAAAATTATAATTAACCAACATTTCTTAAACTTAAACTCTACAAACACGTAATTAGTTACATAGATACGTCCAAATGAATTTTACGTGGTCCATAACAGCTCACAAAGCAAATTTTGACCCATTCCGGGTAAAATTTCCAATTAAATATAGCTAGCGAGACGTGGACTATTGTTATCCCCGAAAAGCAAATCTTGTAACTAAAATAATCATTTTTATTATAACAGCTATAAAGTATTTTGCACAAGAAGAATGCTTCAACGTTTTTTTAGTGTGAACTTGCTAATAATAAGATCGTTTAGTCACATAATTAAAACGACAAATTTTAATCGTTAAAGTTCGCACCCACCTACAACTGCCAATGAAAACGAAAACCCAAGAAACGGAAATTAACCAAAATGACACAAAAGAAAAACAAATGACAAAAAAGAAAATAACAAAAATAAACTAGAAAAAACAAATTGAAGGACAAAAAGCACCAGACAAGTTTGACCGAGGAACTCAAGTCGTTCAATCAATCTCAAATTTACTTGGTCGGCATTACTCATAACGACCTCTATTGTATTTTTTTTTTTTTCTTCTCTAGATTCTCAAAAAGTCCGTAACAAACTCTACCAACTTTTGTTCAAAATTTTCCCATTTACTCTTGTTCACCTATCTAATCCTAATATCATTTTCTTTCTCTTTCTCGTGCTACCTATCTGACATGCTTCGGTTCAAAGAGACTTAACGGTATGTCACTCTCTGCAATTTTATTCATCAGCCTGGCCTTGTCACACTCAGTTGAAGATGCCCGGGTTCCTTAGAACGGCCACAAGAGACAAGGGCTCAAAATTTCTATCATTATTGTTTTGCTCTTACTTTAAGAATTTTTGCAAAAAGTGTTATGTAAATAATAGTGAGAACTTTCAGACAACTAATGTTTCTCTTATCGTACCGTGTATGTAATTCATTACGTATTGAATGATGGATAAATTTACGTAAATCTTTAATTATTTTTATTAGGAGAGACTCAATGATAAAAAATTTTAATGGTTTAAATCTTTATAGTCCATCATCAAACGCCTAGAAAAATACCGTTCAATATTGCTATATTTAATTCATGGTACCGTTAGGGGACTCATCTTGTGTACTCTCATCTTTGTAATGCTTAAGGGCTAAAATGCATTGGACTCTTTAATCTTTGAATAGACCCGCAGTCAATGTCTTATGGCTAAAAATGCATTGGACTCTTTCAAATAGTGTAGAGCTCTCACACAGTATAGTGTAAGTAAAAATATACTACAATATAAAATTTTTCTATAATACATTTGTTGATTTAAACTCATGAGTTTAAACTAAAGTTGCCAAACATCCTATTGGCCTTTCACCAGTTATTCATTAGCCATTTTACGTTTAAAAATTAAATAGATATTGCACTAGTCTTTATTGTTTTTCTGTTTAGTCTTTATTGCTAGGCCAAAATTTGCATTAAACATGACCAGCACGAAAATACCCGTTTTTACTATCTTTAGCTTTATCCAAATGCAAAATCCATGAGATAAATAAACAAATAAATAAAACAATTTTTGGGCATCAGAGACAGAGATTTTCATTGGTGAGGATCCAAGTATATTGTTGGGTGACAGGCTACCTAACTAATACATAATTACTCAATTATATATATTTTATGTGTCTCTTTAACAGAATATTGTTAGACCCTACCAAATCTCCCACTGGTTAACAGATGATCTTATGAACCCTTTCTAAAGTGACTTGATTCCACGTTTCATGTTTTAACTAATAATAAAACTTAACCACCCTATAATGATCATGATCACATGTGTTAGCTCTTCTCTAACTACCTAAACATGAGCGGTGCAGTCCTGAATCCTGTCAATATTGGATGGTTTGAACTAGAAACTCTCCCTATGACTAAACTTTCTAGCTTATTTTTTTTTCCCTAATTTTTAAGCAGACTGCCATTTTATCATGTCAACATTAAGGCCCTGTCCATAAGGAGCTCATGCTTGAAATCTATTATAGATTTTGTTAATTTTACGTACATTTTTAATTTTTCTGTGTTTTTAATCTATCGTTTGTAAATTAACATGAATAGATTTCACTTATCAATTATAGACTGTCAATTTTAGTTTTACCTACTTTTTTTTGTGTGTTTTTAATCAAATTATCGTTCATAAACATAACCATAGGCATACCGGCCTACTGTAAAAAGTTCTTTATTATATATGCTTGAGCCTAAATATTTCATCAAGTACTACTCTATATACACACACACACACAGACATACCTATAAGTAGGTGTACATGCATGATACAGCTGGCCTTTTTTCCAGAAACAGTGGACTAGTTCTAAATGTCATTGCTTTCTCATTTACGCCATTTCAAGGGAAAAGATCCCAACTAATGCAAGACTTTATATTTCTGGATAGTTTTTGACCAATTGAATTGTTTTTTTTTTTTTTTTTTTTTTCTTTTTTTTTTTTGCCTCTTAAAATTACAAAGTTAAAAAAGAGACATGGCCTTTTTCCAGAAACAGCGGACTAGTTCTAAATGTCATTGCTTTCTCATTTGCATCATTTAAAACGAAAAGATCCCAACTAATGCCAGAATTTATAATTCTGGATCAGTAGTTTTTGACCAATTGAATTGTTTGTTTTACTTCTTTTTTTTTTTTTTTTGCCTCTTAAAATAACAAAGTTAAAAAAGAGATATGCGTTTTGGTAGGCTTTTATGGTGAGACGTCAATACATGAGCTAAACATGGTGTGAAACACTAAAAATAATATTGTTCTAATTTTACGAAGAAAAGGATAATATTAGATTACTAAGAAAGAGCTGATCAGAGCGTCATGGCCAACGTCAACTTCTCTGCGTGGAAAAAGACTGCAGCTGACTATTATGTACGTTAAATATTTTTGGTCTTCTGGACTATTACGATTGTCGTGTACATAAAAAAGAAAAGAAAAGGTGTCTCCTCTTCCTTGATAATGTAGATTAGGACAGTACCAAAGGCAGGCAATGATAATGTCATACTTGAGCACAAAGTTTCTCTTAAAACATCACATATTATTAAGAACTAAAGCAAATAAATAAATAAATAAATAATAAAACAACGTGTACATTTTTACAAAAAAAAAAAAAAAAAAAGGGTTGATTTGCTTAAGCATCATATTGTTAATAATGACACTCTCCAGAAGTTCAACCATGAAAGAAGTCTTGATAAGCAAGCATTGAAGAAATAATTTGCTTCTATTAGAGCAGCGGGTGCAACAACTTCTTTAAGGGTTGAACTAAGTTTTGCTCAGGAATCTGACCATTTTGCTGAATCAAAACCTAATCCGCCAACCTCAAACAACCCTTTTCTTTCCTAATTTCCCACTATAAAAACAGCCCTTCTTCGTCACATTTCTTCACAACTACACTAATCTCATATTTTCCCACGTTAATCAACCAAAAACCTTTTCATTTACCAAGGCAGCAATTGTGAAGAATATGGAGACTCTCAAGACTGGTTTGGTCTTTGCTCGGTTCTTCACTTTATCTCTCTGGCTTCTCTTTGCTTCAGCATTTTTGTCCTTGGTCAATGCCGAAACTCACTACCATGATTTTGTTGTAAGCACTAATTATAATTTCTGCCTCCTCTCTTTTCCTATACCTTCCTTTTTTTTTTCTGCATGTGAATTGATCATTTTTGTTTTGGATATAATTAAATGGATTATATAGATTCAAGCAACACCAGTGAAGAGGCTGTGCAAAACCCACAACAGCATCACTGTCAATGGGCAGTTCCCTGGCCCAACCTTGGAAGTAAACAACGGCGACACTCTAGTCATCAAAGTCACAAACAAAGCTCAATACAATGTCACCATTCACTGGTATAATTAGTAAATCGCATAATATATATGATATATATATATATATATATATAACACGCATGTACATTTTGCATGGGACATGCATGCATTCTCTCCCGTGTAAATGTATGTATATGTTTGCTTTTTATATTGTTTTGTCAATATAAGAAGATGACGGATATAATATTTATTATTAATATTATTTTTCAGGCATGGCGTTAGGCAAATGAGGACGGGATGGGCTGATGGGCCTGAGTTTGTGACTCAATGCCCAATTCGGCCAGGAAGGAGCTACACCTACCGCTTCACAATTCAAGGCCAAGAAGGCACCCTGTGGTGGCACGCCCACAGTTCATGGCTCAGAGCAACTGTCTATGGAGCTCTCATTATTCATCCTAGAGAAGGAGAATCCTACCCTTTCCAAAAACCCAAGCGCGAAACACCCATTCTTCTTGGTACATATATATAAATATATATATATATATATATATATAATAATTGATATTAATCTCTTCGATCAACGCTAATGTATCTGTTTTAACTAATTAATTATCTTCCTTCAATTAATTAATTTTTTTTTTTTACATATAATATGACGATATTTATCAGGTGAATGGTGGGATGCGAACCCCATTGATGTTGTTAGACAAGCAACTCGAACAGGAGCAGCTCCAAATAATTCCGATGCCTTTACCATCAATGGTCAACCCGGCGACCTTTACAAATGTTCTAGCAAAGGTTTTCTCTCACTACACCTTTTAACGTTAAATTTCTCATAAATTTTTTAAAAAATAGAAATTGAAAATTTCAACATCAAATCTTATATATGTTTTGAACTCGGTAAAAAATTATTACCCCATGTCAACTGTCCTAGTCATTAGTAAATCTATAGTAGGTCCAAAACAAAAATGTTAGAATTTAAAAGTATTGAAAAAAAAAGTTGACGGTTTCCCGCCACTGAATTAATATTATTTGGTTTTATAGACACGGTCGTTGTGCCAATAGACGTCGGCGAGACGAACCTGCTAAGAGTGATAAACGCGGCGCTGAACCAGCCGCTCTTCTTCACAGTGGCGAACCACAAGCTGACCGTCGTCAGCGCCGACGCCTCTTACACCAAGCCCTTCACCACCTCCGTCCTCATGCTCGGCCCCGGCCAGACCACCGACGTCCTCATCTCCGGCGACCAGCCCCCGTCCAGCTACTACATGGCGGCGCGTGCCTACCAAAGCGCCAACGCCCCGTTCGACAACACCACCACCACTGCCATCCTCAGGTACATGTCCGCCCCTTGCTCCTCCAAGAACTGCGCCGCCACCGCCAAGCCGCTAATGCCGCCTCTCCCCGCCTTCAACGACACCCCCACCGTCACCGCCTTCAGCCGCAGCTTCCGCAGCCCGCGGAGAGTCGATGTCCCCACCGAGATCGACGAGAATCTGTTCTTCGCCGTCGGCCTTGGCCTTAACCGCTGCCCCAAGAACTTCGGTTCCCGGCGTTGTCAAGGTCCGAACGGGACGAGGTTCACGGCGAGCATGAACAACGTGTCATTCGTGCTCCCAAGCAACATCTCGATCCTCCAGGCGTTCCAGCAGAGGATTCCGGGGGTTGTCACCGCCGATTTCCCCGCGAACCCGCCGGTGAAGTTCGATTACACAGGGAACGTGAGCCGGTCGCTGTGGCAGCCTGTCCCCGGGACCAAAGGGTACAGCTTAAAGTACGGATCCAGAGTTCAGGTTGTTTTGCAGGACACGAGCATTTTCACTCCCGAGAACCACCCGATTCATCTCCACGGATACGATTTCTATATAATTGCCGAGGGTTTTGGGAATTTCAACCCCAATACTGATTCCAAGAAGTTCAACCTTGTTGATCCGCCTCTGAGGAACACCGTTGCAGTTCCTGCCAATGGATGGGCTGTGATTAGATTCGTAGCTGACAATCCGGGTAAAATATGCTTAATCCAATACTAATACTTTTTACCCATTTGGTTCATAATTTAAAAAGATTTTTTTTTTCGAGTAAATATTATAGTAAAAAATTTTGAATTGTAATTTAAACCTCCGTAACAAATGGGTTCTTAGTTTCACCATCATTGCTACTGACGATCCGAGTTCCATGCCACCTAAATGTAGAAACAGACAAAAATTCATTAAACTATCATCGGCCCACTTCACTCTAGCTGGTTGAACTTTAAAGATAGATTATAAAAAGGGATTCATATTCGTTTGTAATTTGGTTAAAAACTTATATTCATGATTATATATATATATATATATTTATGTATACTAATATGTGTTTGATGTGATTGATAGGTGCTTGGTTAATGCATTGTCACTTGGACGTGCACATAACATGGGGTTTGGCCATGGTGTTTTTGGTGGACGATGGGTTTGGGGAGCTGCAGACGATACAGCCACCTCCAGAGGATCTGCCTCTGTGTTGATTGAAGCTGATGAGATCATATTCAAACACATTTGCTACGATAAAACAAAGATTCGAGAACAGAATAAATAGGGTTTTCCCATTTTTCCCACATAGTATACTGTACGAGTTCATTGTTTGTTGTTTTCCCCTGCATTTGGGGGGTCTTAGTTACATGCTCTGTTTTTTCAGTGTACGTTTTTTTTTTTTTTGGATAGATAAAGAAGCGGGTCTAGAGGACATGGTGAGGTTGTTACAATTTTAGTCAGTGCCCTCTGATTTAATCATATATACCCGACTTAATTGTCTTGTCGTTTTTTTTTTTTTTCAAAATTCTATTCTTTCTCGTAGCAAAATGTAAGACAGATTAATGGTAAAGATTATTGGATGTTTTTGGTATATCTCTTTTTTTTTTTTTTTTTAGGCTTTTGCATGCGAGATCACAATGTGGGGATTAACAAGAAGAAAGAAGAAAAAAGGGAGATTATCATTAAAACCAACAAGAAAGAAAAGTAGAGAACTCATATTTCCTTATATTTTAAACTCACTCAATTACAGAAGATAAACATGGTTAAACTTTTGGAGCCTTCAGTTGGGAAAATAGATGGAGAGGAGGTAAATGCGGGTACATCAACACAAATGTGGTAAGAGCTTGGACATCAAAAAGATTGGCAAGAACAAAACTATAAGTCACTGACAAGCTGTTCTTTACAAAAGATTTTTTTTTTTTTTTTAACTTTTAATATACTTATTAGGACAAGCAACATCAAATTTTCACAGATCAAATGAGATTCTAAAACAAGGAGTTCACAAAATTCTTACGTAATAAGATAAGGAGCTTAAATCTGCAAATCATCAGATCTGTACATTATCCTATTACAAAGTATATGATAGTGTAGTTGTCCCTTTGGATAAAATTTGTACATCCATTTCTCACACTAACATATTTTTCTTATAATTGGAAAAGAATAAAGGTAAGGAAAATCTACAAAATGATTTGGTTCAAACTAATGGGGTGGAAGAACCAAGTATTTTTCACAAACACCCGGTTATTAGCCTACTAGGGATTAATCTACTAGTAATGAACAAAGTAACACAACCTTAACACCCACTGTTGGATTTGTTGGATTTGATAGAGTTGCTACGACGCGCATCCTCCCTCACGTGGTGTTGCATCACCAACACAGACACCATTCCTCCGCAGAAATCCGATGATGCCAACATGTCGCCGATCACCCCCAGCTCCTCTTTCTCCACGAAAGCCATCTCTTCCTCTCCCATCGACACGTCCCAGCTCCGCCGCCGCCCCACCATCACCAAGTCGTAATGCCCCTTCACAGACCGAATCGCGTTCATGACCTCTGCTTCCTCCACCACCTCAACCTCATGCCAAACCGCAGAGGCGTTCCCTATGTTCTTCAATTTAAACTCCTCTGCCACAGACTCGTCGAGGTTCACCTCCTTTTGCTGTTCTTCGTTGGTGCATTCCTTCTTTGTCCGCAGAACAATCTGTACCACGGTGACCATCACCTCCCTCTGTTGGTTCGACATGCGAGTGGCATAGGCCAGGGCCTCACGGTCATCCGGTCCACCAATGAAGATCACCATGACGTGATAGGCAAAGTGGGATGAGCTCTTTCTGCAGGAAAATCCCCTGTCAACAAGAATTCCCACAGTACATGGCGCGTATAATTGGACATTGGTGTTGAACTGGCGCAAGCCGGCACCTGCGTTGCTTCCGACGCTGTATTGTAGATTCTGGTGAAAGGGGACGATAATGAGAGAGACGAACTTTTCTTGAGCAAGACGGCAAACACTCTCATGCATTGTCTTGTAGGACGCGGCCATGATGAAGGGCATGATCACAACAGGGCCTCTAGAATTGTTCGAGTAATTCTCAAATGCCCGGACGATTTGATCAGTGCTGGCGGATAAAGTGAGCTTGAGCTTCCTCCTCTGCTTGTCGTATGGGACAAGGACTGGCGCAGCGAGTCCGATCAGCTCAGATGCCTGGACAATGTAGGCGCATATCGAGCTCGCATCTGTCGGATTGGAGGCCTCTAGGAGGGTAATGATGCTGTGAACACTTTCCTCATTGTGGATAATGCAGAGGATCCGAAACTCGGTGTTTCGAGGCATGGAGCGGAGTGTCCTGAAGCCTCGGTGCTTGAAGGAGGTGTTGAGCCGCACATCGGGCCTGCATAAGTACTTTATCAATGGCGTCACGATCATGGTCACTCCAAGCACAGACAAAACAAATTGAGCGTAAGTTTGTTCATCAATATACTGCAAATGGTAAAAGTTCTGGTTTAGTATCAAGACAATGATAAAAGTAGTGCTAGAAAGGGGGCAAAAAGAAGAAAATGAAGGAAGGAATGTTAACCCGATTGGATTTCCAGCGATGGTAATGGATGAGCTCAAGAATGCCCTTGATGTTCATCATTAGGCCAAGCATAAGAGCACTCTTAAACCTGATCTTGCAAGCAAGGGAAGCCAGGAAAGTCCCAAGAAATTTGGCGAAATATGCCAGAGCAATGATGATCTGAAACTTGATGAACACTGGCCAGTTGTGAATGGCTTTCAGATCTGTGGTGTAACCAACTTGAACAAAGAACACGGGCATCAAAAATTCGGACACAATGGATTCTGTCTTGACCACAATTGCTGACCCAAATGGCGGCCCTCCTGGAATGACCAAGCCAAGAAGAAGAGAGCCAAGAATAGATGTTACACCTAGACTGCTCGAGACCAATGCCATCACCAAAACACCAAGTAGCACAAAGGTGACGTAGATTTCTTTAATTGGCTTCCCAACTGGGGTTCTTTTGATAACAGACAGCACTAACCGGCGAATGACGGTGAAAGTGAAAACCACTAGTATTACGAAAGAACCCATAGCCTCGAAAGCTTGGCTTATCTTTTCTTGCTTAAACACGTTTGACAATGCCAAGAAGAACCAGAAGATGATGTCGTTTAGCACGGCGGAGGACATGGCGAGCTGACCAAGCTCGGAGTTCAAGAGGTTGAGTTCCTCCAACGCTTGAGTTAAGACAGGGAAAAATGTGTATGATAGAGACAAGGGCACATAGAGAACGAAGGGCCCTCTGATGAAGCCGGTAAAGTCACCGAGATGGTGGAAGATGAGGCATGCCCCAACTGCAAAGGAAGACAAGAAGCCAAAAATCCCAATCTTCCAAGCGTTCTTTACAGACCTCATGATGAGGAATTTGTCCATCTTCACTCCCACAAGAAAAACGGAGTATATGCCGCCGATTAAGGCCATTGTGAGCAATAACTCATTCCCTCTCGGCGGAAACAACAACTGCTTGTATACTCGATTGCCTCCGAAAAATGTAGGTCCTAAGATAATGCCGCCCTGTAAATTGAAAAAAAGAATATGGTCATTGCGAGTAAATTTCACATGATGTGTTCTGGTGATTGATTGGTGTTCTACAATACTAAACGTCATTATTTATATATTAAAAAAAAAAAAACTAAATACATCATGGTTGTATTTGAAAGAAAACTTGGTAATACTTATGTTTTTGCTTGTTCTTTATAAAAATTACGTAAATCAATCAATATTTCTCATAGATAATTGTCATATACATCTCAATATCTTCTCCTCAACAATGAAATTTTGTGAGCTATCCACACCATAAATAATAGGAGAAAAACACCACATTGTTATAAAACAAAAACAAAAAATCACATCTTTACATATCGTATTCTCATGAATGCAATAGATAAAGAAGAAAAACAACGAAAAGGCTGATTATACGGATCAGAAAAAAAAACAAAAACAAAAAAAAGGCAAATTTCTACGATCAGAAAATATGACAAATTCAGATAGCATAAGAACTCTGAAATCAAACCAAAAACTAACTAAACAATCCAAATTTAGTGGAGAAAAAAAAAAAAGCTTACCAGGACATAGCAGACGAATTTGGGCTGTTTGAGAGGCCTGAGAAGCCAGTGCAACAAGCGGGAGATGAAAGAGACGAGGACGATCTTGGCCAAAACCATAGGGTAAACGAAGTCGAAAGGATTGTCTCCGTACCAAATCCCACGGAAATCGAGCTCCTTGTTCATCGAAAAACAGAATATCGACGACGAATTCCAGCCGTCGCGGACCGCAGCGTCGGCGTCGGAGCCGTTCCTGTAGCTGAAGGCGGCCATTTCGCCTGCCACCACCTAAATACTCGCTGCTACGGTGGTATCCTCGTTTTCAGAAATGGAAAAAGAAACGCAAGAAAAAAAAAAAAAAAGAGGAGGGAGAAGAAATTGTGAAAGAGAGACCTAAGGACAGCCTTGAACGCCAAAAGCGCCATCTAAAAGTGGCGGCTTCCTTTCTCTCATTAATATATACTTTTAAAAATTTATACGTGGGTGTTTTTTCACTTGCATGTTTGATTCCGTATTGTTAGTTGAACATTTGTCCGGATTAATGTGCCCACACAAAAACACTCCCTTCCGACTTGCACCAGATATAATTAACTATAACTATTTTAGGTCACGACAGGAGAATTTGTGTTATTTGAGGATGTTTTAGCTTTTTTGATAGAAAAAATAGTGTAAAATCAAAAGAAAAAAAGTAGTAAAAAAGTAATATATAACCTAATTTACTTAAAACGCAAAATTAGTGGAAAAAAATTAAATTATTATGATGAAATTGATATTTAATATAATGTTGAAAGTATTTTAAAAATAATCATAACACAAAGTAATTAACATAAAATGTTACACTTTGTATCATTTAATAATGTAGTTTTTATTTTAATGATAATATTTTGAGTCATATCTACAATCATAATTATGTCATATATCTCATTAACTTAAATTAACGTGCCAATTTTAATATTTTGAATAAAAAAATAATCTCCAGTATATCGTTATTGGTGTTGAATTCACATGTCTATAATCAGGGCAAAGTTCACATCAAATGTATTATATATCTAAGCTTTATTATTTAATTGTTATTGGCTTGATCTATTTACTTTTTCCTTTAATCATTTACAAAATTAATATTTTTAAACTATTTAATATTAAAATTTTACTTTTATAAATTTTAAAATTTGATGATAGTGATAGAAAATAAATATAGCATATAAAATAGCTAATCTATCGAAACAAAAATAAAAATAATAGCAAAGACATCTTTTCCCTATTTTTTCTGTGCTAGATATATGTAATTAGGAATATAACATTCTGCCTTTTCAGGCCATCATTTAGTTTACTTAAACATTATTTCTTAACTTATTTCTTAATTACTAGTAAGAAATATACTACGTCAATTTTTTTTTTTTTATGCCCAGCAAGTCACCACCCATAAAAGTGTTGCCACATATTTCCAACCAAAACCCCACCGCACTGAATTGTCAAGCCTAAAATGCCACCACACATTGCCCCCTCTCGCAAACCAGTTCTACCATTTTATGATCTCATTGCACCCATCCGAACTGAGCCCTCCGCCTTGCCATCGCCACCACCCACACAACCTTTTCAATTTCAAGAGCACCCTCACGCACGGTAGATCATCAACACCATGTCTTTCTCAACTCCGACAATGCTGGTCATGTTGTAAGCATTGCCTAAAATTAATAAAAGAGTTTGACGAAGGCTATTTGAAGCATTGTTTTGGCTTTGACTAGTAATTTGTAGGTGAAGGGTTAGGGATTTCCATGGCCATGGAGATTCCCCATTAGATTAGTAGTACCGAATAGACCACTAATCCCGCGCTAAATCATAAAAGGAAAATTACAAGGAGTTTTAAGTAAACGAAAGGAGGCATTATGTTAGTACTAGTAATGAATAACCTCTAATGCATAAAATCAGTCGTTGTTGTTATTATTATTATTATTATTATTTGATCCAGCCAGAGCTCTATATATATTGGGTTGAGCTAAATAAAATTAATGGACCTGATCAACATATGGTCAGCTAAGATATTTGTTGGTTGTTTGTGTCGTGCCCTTTTTAGGTGATGTGAAAATAGTGCAGATAATATGCAAAATTTGTAAATGAATAAATGATAACACTAGTCGACGACGTATGAGAAATGAGTTCAGACCAATGATTTGAGTTCAACGCATAATATAAATTTTCTGAGCAAAATTACTAAAACAACCTTGATTTGAACCAAAAGTTTTAATTTAAAGTAAAATTTCCAAACAAGCTCTTAGTTGTTATTTTTACTAAAAAAATTATGCAACATATCTTTTTTTTATAAAATTAAAAAGTACGCATGTGCTCACACACACAAACAAATATATATGATTATAAAACTATTCATATTTTTTATATTTTGGTCATTTTTGACACTAACTAATTCAATCTTACAGTTTACCAAACACCTAGGTGCTTTATGTCACGGCTACTTCTCCCTCTAGCACAGCTACAAGCAATACTTCTAAAATCTATAGAACTATCAAACTCACCCTATATCTCCATGTGATGATGTCACAAGGGTTTCAAGTTAATTTGGTGAAAATTAGTAAATGTGTTTCAAAATTCCTTGAAAATTTTGTTCTTCTTTCCTTTCAAAAGCAAATGAAGTGATCTCATCTGGCATCATTATTTAAATAGGCACTTCATTTCTAGCTCTATACATATACATATATATAACAATTAATTGAGCTAAAAAGAGAAAAAGGCCTACTATATACAAATATATATATATTATCAGTATATATGTATGTAGTTAATTTCTTCTAAGATGGAAAGCGCAGTGGGAGGATTGAAACCAGAAGGTTGCTGGCTGACACCCTTGTTCGGGAATTACGCGGCTCTTAATTACAAGGATCGCAAGAACGAACAATTGCAAAAAAATAAATAAGAGAAAAAAAAAAAGGCACCAAATTTTTATACAGGTTCGTCCAAATTTGAGATTACGTCATGTTTCTGTCGCTTGCAGATTCCACTATGATGAAGGAGATTACAGATTACAAGAGCAGTTTCTCACACACTCACAAATTGTGCTTAACAAAACTCTCTTCTATCTATCACCCTGTGAGAATTTTTCTCTCTCAAGGATAGAGCTCTCAAGAATTTTGTCTCTCACAAAATAATGTCACTCTCAATTTTCACACACACCTAACCCTAGCCACCTTGTGTCTATTTATAGCCAAATGAGGAGAAAAATAACAACTAATAGGAAACCCTAATAGTTTCCCCTTTTTAGGGCCTTTGAATCCAACTCTGACTCAAAAAACATCGCGCATCACAACGCGTCAGCGCCGCGACACTCAAAACGAGCGCTGCAGCACCCCCTGCAACGCTTAGGCGCTCTTCTCTTGGCGCCTAGGCGTCATCCACTCGTGGCCTAGGCGATTTTCTCCTTGCGCCTAGGCGCCCTTGCCCCGGCGCCTAGGCGCTCTTCACTTGGCACCTAGGCGCCCTCGTCCCAGCATCGCGGTACTCTTCTGCCAGAGCCACGACGCTTGCTCCCTGCCTCCGAAGGCTCGTTTCTCCCTTTTTCGTCCTTTGTGTTGAGATGTCGACTTGATTTGATTCCACATCTACACCAACCCTGAGCTTCCATTTCCTTCTGCGAAGAATTTGTGTTGCTTCTAACTACTAGTTTGCGTTTTAAGCCAAGATTGTTAAGTTTCCACTTAAATCAGATTCGCGCCAATCGAAAATCAAATATGTCCTTTATTTTCCAAACCAAAATAGTTTCAGATGAAGGCTAAAGTTGTCTTTAGACTACGCTACTATTCTCGGTGGAGATCTCAATTATGGGGCTGGGATAAAGCAGCTTTATGGTAGACGACAAAACAAAAGTAGCAAAATAGTTGTTTTTTTAGGAAATAACTTGTATGGATAGCCTCTCAATTTTTTAATAAGTGATACTTTAATTTTTTTATTTTTTTAAAATTTTAAAAAATAACTCTTTTAACTCTTAACAATTAAAGATTTTTGTCAAAATCTATTAAAAATTTAACAAAAACAAACATATGCTTATCATGTGACCTAATTTGAAGAGCCACAATAATAAAATCACACAACTTATATTTTTTTAAAAAAATTAAAACAAAAAATAAATAAAAAACGAACTGAAAAAAAAAAACCCAAAAATTCAAATAAACAATTAGACAAATGGTGAAAAAAAAAAAACCACTAAAACTCGGACCTTTTCTCCAGCAAATTCGACAGACCGGAACAAACAAAAACAATCACAATGGAGGAACCTTCTCTTCTAATGGATCCTTGTTTTGAGACCTGGGCAGATCCATGGCCATGGAAACTTAAGCATTGTTTGGGGTTTTCATGAGGGAGAGGTGTCACGACCCGAAAATACACTGCAATTGATTAAAAATTAACGTAAAATAACTCTGAATTTAAGGGCCCGTTTATTCCGTGGTTCGAATCACAGTTCGAATCATTTTGTTACAGTATTTTCTCTCACAAAAATTTAAATCTTCATTCAAATACTTTATTCAAATACTCCAACCGAACGGGCTCACAAGGGCTTAAATGTCCATTAAATAACAAAAACAATTCGTGCACAAAGTTTTTCTTAAAAACATTATAACACCAAAGACCGATTATTGTAAGACAAGTTGAACAATACAATTACAACAAATACAGAATAACAGAAAATAACATGAATTAAACTTATACCACTCCCATCGCATTTCCAAGCAACACTGCTTGCCAAGTATCTTGGGAACCGCTAAACCACAATATGCTTACTCACCCCTCCGTAGGTTAAAACCTGGGGGAAAATAATTAAAAACATAAAAAACTAAAGTGAGCCTAAGGATCATTAGGTCTTTCTTTTCAAAAACATCACTGCTCTAAAAACTCAAAAAATGTTTAAAATCTATTTCCAAAAATAACATTTCAAATAATGCCATAATAATCGCCTCCAAATACCGCGGCGATTCCCCCGATCAAGAAGGTGCACTCTTTATACCGTGTGTGCAATACAGCCTTATGCAGGTATAGACTTAAAATACCAACACCAGTTTTCAAGCTATAGCAAATACTTATATAACCAAAATAGCCACAACTGGTATAAAATTATAATACATAAGTCATCTCAAAAGATTCAAACGCCATAATCCTTTCTAGATAGAAATATGTCCTTTTTCCATTTTCCAACAAATCCAGAGAGAATTAATCCCTTGAAAATCTTGTTTCAAAAACCACATCGTTTCACAAAACAACATTTTAGAAAATCAGAATTTAGCAAATCTTTTGTCAAATCCTTGTGCTTACAAAATATCTTTGGCCAAAACACTTTCAAATCAAACCTCACTCATCAAGAAAACGGTTTATAAATGTCCCACCTTGTCGGCAAAATAATCCACTGTCTCCCTCGCACACACCTTCATAGAATATTTGTTTAATCATCCGTCCGTCTTTACTCAATAATCCATCCACCGCAAAAATTCGCTCCATGTTGATCCTAACAAATCCATAGTCTCATTAATCATCACTTAATTCTAAAATTTAAATCTTAATTCAGCTACTCAAATTCCTATGATTATGAACTGTCTGTGTGCCATTAAAATGTTCTAAAACCTTTTAAGTATCAAATAAAACTAGAACACAAAACCTCAAATATATGGTTTATTTATTTGAAAAAGAAAACATCATAAAAACTTCAGTTTTAAACAAGCTTAAATTTAAATCTTCCTAAACAAAACCACAACATTTGTCAAATTTATACAAACCATGAACTTCGTCAATGGACTGAAAATCAAAATCCCTTCTAATTCACATCCGTGAAATCTTTCAAATAGTTCATAATTGCTAAAAACACCACTAAAGTGTTTAAAGAAAGAACAAAAGAAAAACTGATATATAACCCCAACGAAATATATAAAACAAAGATTCCAAAATTTTAATACAAAAGAAATCAACATAACCAAATATTAACAAGAGATAGATCATTAAGAAAGTCAGATTTTTAGGAACAGAACAATACCCCTTTCAAATTACTTTCAATCTCTACAAACCTAACCAAAACACTATTCTTTTGGAAACAAAAACTGAGTTAAGCTCCTTCAATTATAGTTTCATTACAAAACTGAAAAGAACAAGAGGAAAGTATAATGAATAATAGGCGCTGACCTAAAAATTTGCAAACTACCACTTGGTCTTTGAATCTGAGATAGAGCTGGGTTTCTTCAATAACTCAGGCTCATCATAGAACTTAGTGAAGTCTAGCAAGAAAAGTGGCTTGGGTTTGATCTCTTTCTTTTTTGGTGGAAAGAAAGGAGCCGCGTTTTATTTGTATGACGAACGAAGAAGAAAATAGAAGAGGAAAAGGTTAAGACGAGAGGAAGTTGACAAGCATGGAGTGTTTTTAGTGTTTTTGGGCTTTTTATGTTACAGAATAGATAAGTAGAAATTACAAATACTGTCTTTTTTTAAAAAAAATAAATTAAAATTTATCTTTATTTTTTAAATATCACTAATATTTCTTTTTTTAAAATTATATACATTAGGGATTCAAAAATACTCTTTAAGTAGACTTTATCATGTTTTTATTTTTATTTTTATAACAAATCTTCTTATTTTTCTCATTGTTGGATCGTTAAAAAAATGATATTAAAGAAATACATATATACTTAATTAATCACAATGTAACTTAAACAACAAAAAAAAATATCCATGTCATTAAATTATTTACAATAAAATTTCAAAAAAAATACAAGAAGCAATAAAAAATGAATATAATTAACTTAAATGTAATATTGTTTGTATTTGCAATCCACAACATTAACACACCCTAAATGGGAAGTATCATTATCACTTGAAGTCTTAAAAAATAAATGTTATTAAATATCATTATCATTGTATATAATTAACTTAATGATATATCAATTATATAACCTATGACACATAAAAAGACTTAATAAATATTATTTTATTAATATAATTACCTATCACCAAAAAAACGTAAATGTTATTACCACTTGAAGTCTTAAAAAAATGAAGGTCATTACATATCATTGACTTAATAATATATTAATTATATAATCTATAAGACACAAAAAAGACTTAATAAATATTATATCATTAATTTAATTATAACATTCTAATTTTAATTTGTCAGTAAAATCATGATTTTATTAAAAAAATCTATTATATAGTTGAGGGAATTTTAAAATCGTTATTTTGGATACCAATTTGAATTTAAACAACAAACAACCTAATTTTAGAGATTTTTTTAAATATAATAATATCATAATCCGTTTGAAATTTTAGATATGTATATTCTAATTATTATAAAAAATAAAGTAAAACTAACAATATCATTATCTAGGTTATTAATGTCTTTATACATATATATTGAGACATATAAAGAATATTCATAAACTGGAGACATATTTTAATTCTACAAATAAAAAAAAGGCCACATGTCTCATTAACCCAATAAATAAATGGTAAATGAGTCCAACATTAAAAATTAGGCTTCTAGATGGTTCGCATGTGATGAAGCAAACGGACAGGGGTTGTTTTACAATCTTTAAAGAAATTTGGACTAAAAATGAAATTTCATCAAATTTTGGGGTCAAAATGAAAAGTCTCAAAATTTTCAAATGTGATCAAATATCATATAATTAATGTTTAATATACCAAAATCTAAAATATCATTACATAAAATTAAATAATTGGCACACTAATAAACCTTAAGTAACACCCTAATCACTTGATTCTACACTGATAAATCACACAAAAATTTATGGTGCTACAAAAGAAAAGGTTCAGTGTAGGTTTTTTTCATTATTGTTGTTTAATTTGTTTTAATTATTTTTTTTACTAATTTTAATGATTTATCTTTCAAAATACTATTTAGTAATCTTTAATACTCATTTATCAAATAGAAAACATTTTAAATGATAATTTTATCTTTTCATGTCCTAAAAAGGTGCTCTGTGGTACTAAAAAAAGGTTTTCTAATAGGTCGAGGTATCGGCGTGAAATTTTCTAAAACAGAGGGTATCAAACTTATATTTTAATATAACATAAGGTCCTAAAATAAATTTTTCCCTTTGCAATTGTATACTTTATATCATGAAGCATGAAAATTATTATAGACTTTTCATCTACAATTAAATCAAATTTAGTTAATACGAAATTTTAGAATTAAATCAAGTTGATTGGGCCCTTGGTCAAAGTTAGTGCTACCATTCTGAAAAATAGGGTTAGATAATCAAGAATTCAAATTGTTAATAATGAACTTGGAAAAATAAATGGCATAAATATAAACAATACCACACAAAAGATTTATAGTAGTTCACTTAAAGATTGAACTACGTCCACTTTTTTTGAAAGAAACTACGTCCATTGTTGGAGAGTTCTTTCTTCACTAATTACCAAGCTTGATATAAATTACAACAACTCTTTTGAATAAGGCATATAACAAATAAAGGATTAGAGTCTGAAAGATAAAAAAGAAACATAGTACTAGCCAAAGTATTTTTTTTTGGGTAAAATCTAGAATGAATCCTTCAAATGACCTCCTTAGCCTATTTATAAAGGGCTCCTCCCTCAAGATGATAGATCTTCGTTAGTAGGAAGTGGCCTAAATAGTACTTGGTTAAGTGGGACACATGTCAAGTGTTCATTGGCCGCGAATTTCAAGTCACTTCTCCCCATGTGACTATGTAGCTTAGTGGATTTTAACCTTCATTAGGTTATTTCTGGCTTTAAAATTGCGTACGCTGAATACAACATCCACAATGTTGGAAAATTTATCAAATAATACTCGCCTAGCTTGAACTGCATGAATCAAATGCCTCGTATTGTAGCGAGCATATGACTACAACGATCATAAAGTTTACCCTTGTCGGACAAGACAAATCCAATCTATATCTCACATGAAGACTGTATTGAACATACCCCGTTAGATGGACATCCTATCTAGGTCGCATATGACAACATGACAAAAGTTATTTGGTTGGGCCCGCTCAATTCGCCATATACTTTAGGCCATGTTCCTACCGGACCTTAGTTGATAACTTTAGAAAATAGACCAAACTTTTATAAATTCAAATCACTTTTAATTAAAATTTAAAATTATCCTCATCTTCTTCATATTCTCTAGAAAAACCTAGCATAGATTTTTTCTCCTCTCCCTCTCTCTCCTCATGTTCTCCCTCTTAGCTCCAGCGGCAACTCAAGCGACGACGATGCTCCCTTCATGACTCTGACAGTGACGCTTCTCCCTGCACGGCTCTGGTGACCTCTTGGGACTTTAGTGACAAAACTGCTCCTTGCATGACTTGGGCACTTACTTCCCACACAACTCCGACAAGGATGTGGTCTTGCGAACTCAGCAGCAGTTGTTGCTCTTGCATATCTCTCTTCACGACTCTCTCTTTCTCTCTCTAGTGGGCTTTTTGAGGTCTCAATCGTGCTCAATGGTGGTGGCTTCAGGTGCGACATCTAGTTGTCGGTGGTGGCTGCCATGGCCATTGGGAGTTCTTCCTATCTTGGGTTATGGTGGTTGTTAATGAAGTTGGGGTTAGATTTTTCAATTTGAAAAATTAATTTTAATACCAGGGGTATTTTTGTCATTCAATTAATTGATAAATAGTTGTTTACTTTTAAATGGCCTGTTAATTAAAGTTAATTTTAATTTCCCTTTTAAAATGGCCCAAGCCCCTCATTCTTCCTAGTAATAACCTTTTTTTTTTTTTTTTGTAAATTTACTATTTCTAAGACATTTTTTAAAATTTTGGCCTATGTTGATTTTGTTGGTATAAATACATGTCATGTAGGGACAATTTTAAACTTAATCGTAAACATGAAAATAGCACACATAAATATCTAGTTGGTGAAGTGCTCCACTAGTTCTTAAAATTTCACGAAAGTGAACATTTGGTCCCTTATATTTTATTTTGATTTATCAGTCTTCAATCTTTGCTTTTAGTTATTGAGGGAGCAATTTAACGGTCAAACAGTTAATTTTTGGATTAAAATGTGACAACTTGGTCCCCAAAGTTATAAAAAACGTGATAAACTAATCCTAAAATTATAAAAAAATGTAACAAACTAGCCCTCAAAATTTACAGTTTAACCATTAAATTGGTCACTTAACAACTAAAATAAAAAGGTTAAGACTGATAAATTAAAAATAAAAAATTGAAAAATAAAATTATACTTTCATAAAAGGTTAGGAACTAATGTAACAATTTACCAATATCTAGTCTTTGAAGGGAAATCTAGCAAATTAACACAGCTTTTTTAGTGCTCTACTTATTTACATTTAGAAAAAAAAATAAAATAATTTATTTCTCTCATTTACTAGGCATTAATTTCTTTAGTTTCTTTTACTTGGCATGTATTCACATTTCACAGGACTATATTATGTACATATAGGGTTCGTTTTCGTTGTGTCTAAGGTTTTGTATACCAATTGTAATCACCTACAACAGTTTAGGATGTTTGATAAGCTCTGTTTTTAAAAAGTTGTTGCAAAAAATTGTCGTAGTTCAGGGGTTGTTTTTTTACAACAACTTATATTTTTATAATTTAAAATTATTAAACTAACCTTAATAATAATACATAATTTTCAATCTATCCTTTTTTCTTTAACAAATTAAAATAAATCAAATAATACATACAAATAATGGCCTATTATTATTATTAAAATTAATGATATTTATGTTATTTACTTTTTCCATGGACATATAATTTATCTAGTTTAATTAATAAAAGTAATTTATTTTTATAAAAATAGATTAAATAATAAAAATTAAATTAAATTTTTAGCATTTTTAATGTACAAATATTACGTATATTACCCTTAAAATTAAAATCAATTATAAACTAAAACTATAAATATGCTTAGTAAAAAATGTCTATTTTTGTCATCATACATCCTCATAACATTTTTACACATAGTTTATGAAGTACCTATAATTCTTCTTCTAGTTCTGACAACAGCTTTGGAAAAAAATTTACCAAACCCACCTGCTTCTAGTCTATAATAAAGCACAACAATACCAAACTAACCCTTATGTGTAAAAATTTATTTTTAATGGTTATATTTTTAATAATTATATTACCAATAAGAGTATATTTTAATAATAATTAATAACATATCATGATAAAAATCTAATTCTATTAATTATCATAATTTTTTTAATTAATTATAAAATTTAATTACAATTTTTAAATTTATATTTTATAATCAATAATAATAACACCAGTTAAAAAACATAACTATTGATATCACCGTCGTATGCGTGTGTGTGTTTCTGGTGTGTCTGGGAAACATTAAACTAACAACCGTGTGAAGTCAATCGAAGTGCGCGCATGGTGGGGGCGACAAAGCCAAGGTGAAAAGTTGGTCAAGACTGGTGAGCAAATATTTCAGACGGTGCGTCAGCA
Organism: Artocarpus heterophyllus; assembly: GCA_025403435.1. Taxonomy (NCBI): domain Eukaryota; kingdom Viridiplantae; phylum Streptophyta; class Magnoliopsida; order Rosales; family Moraceae; genus Artocarpus; species Artocarpus heterophyllus. The sequence continues at coordinate 6,889,069 of CM046353.1, forward strand.
AGCAACTATTTGCAGTCTTCTTTAAAGATAAACGGAAAGCAACCACTTGCATTGTTAACGAGACGTACGTTTTAACCTGTCTCTGAAAATGACCAAAACACAGAGTTAATAAATCTGTGGTCGTGGACCGACCCACGTTACAACTTGGCGTTCTTAATATTAAAATTCATATTAATGGGTCTGCTTTGAAATCTGAATACAAAGAAAGTACAGTACATAAGTCATTAATGACATCAGCTTAACAAGCTTAGCTACACGTCGAGCAAGCAACAGCCACTTGCCCTTTTGGCCTTTAAGTTAATGACACGTGGGCACTGGCAACAGAATCCACGTGGCACTCATGCAAGGGTGGAACATGTTATTGTTACCTTTGAGCGAATTATCAACTGGATAGGACTCATGCATGACTCATGACGAGGAATAATGGATCATGTGTCTGCTCTTTGGTGGGCTACAGTAAAATAGGAGTGATGTAGAAGAAAATTGAAAATTGGCGACCGTTGTTTTAGCTATACGCGGTATTCACGTCAAAATGATTTATGTGCCCTTGAGAAGTAAGCATATACTCAACTTTGCCATTGATAATGGTGTATATTGCTTCAAGTGGAGAAATAATTTGTCACCAATTTTTGCATTGGTCAATGTGGTAAATTGGCCATGCGTGAAATCATTTGGTGCTCGGTAATCTAATTTTGAAATAAGTGTGCATTTTCTTCCCTATTTATTGAATAGAATGTTTGAAAATCAAGTTAAAACTTAAAGTTAGAATTTGAAGTTGAAATTTAAACACTATAATATATAAGGGATTTACATTATAACATACTTTTGTTTTACATTCGAAAAAAATGACATTTTATAATAGTACAGCTTGTTTTTATCTGCCAATAAACATGCATATTGTTTTTCTTTTTCTTTTTTTTAATCCTTAAGCAAATTAGGAAACATATATAGTTTCATTTTCATTGCTCAACCAGAAAAATATAATTAAAAAATCATTTAAATTATAAACCTAATTTTTAACATGATTGTTATTTCCGGCTCACTCAATTGCCTTCCAAGTACGATTTGAACTTTTTCTTAGAAATAAAATGTCTCGTTTATGGTAAGAAAACGACGTAAATGGTCAACTAGAAAGTGACCCTTAAAAAGCAGATTTTAGAACCCCTAAAAAGCAAATTAAAAAAAAGAAAAAGAAAAGAAAGCGACTTTACGTGCATAAAAAGTTGTTTTGGACTATCAGTTAAAAAAAATGTTTCGAATAGATAATATATTGTTAATAAAAATGGTGACAATTACCATGTGAACCATAAATCTTACTGGATAAATCAATATCATTAATAGACTAATTATCTTACTATATAACCAAAAATAAATTCTTTTTGTATTCTCCATTTTTTTTTTAGTTTTTTTCATGTATTATCTTTTAAGTTCTTGTTGATTTATTTTTCTTTGGAATACAAATTTCCCTAGTCTTTATCAAAATCAGTAAATTAAAAGTTGAGAAGAACGCGCATGGTATAATTTACATAAGGATGATTCTATTCAGACCCCTACTTGATTATTTACACTCTTTTGAAAATAAATTTCATATTATAGAAAAACCTTTTATTAAAATGACAAAAAAAGATAACTATAATGGACCCAATTATATAGTTAAATCCTTTTTAATAATTAGAAACTAATGATACATTTTTTTTTCCTTTCACACATCCTAATTTTCACAAATCAATGACTATTCAAAAAAATTATTTGGAGGTATGTTAAAGTTTATTTATTATTCACCACAACGAGTCCTTTACCTTTGTTTATTGATTGTTGTAAGAAACTGGAGAATAAATCAAAATAGGCTATGTTGAAAGTAACAAGTTTGCATAATTGTTGAATTAATATTCCAATGTACTCAAATAGATTACATGATTATTTATTAATTTTCTTTTTTATTAAATTAGTAAATGTAGTAATAAATAAATAGTTTTTTAAAAATACAATTAGAAGATATAATATTTTATAATAAATTATAATGAATATATATAATTATTAATTTAAAAAGTTTCTTTATGTATGAATAAGCTTCTTGTCTAAAACTTAAAAAAAAAAAACAAAAAAAAAAAACTAAAATGACGAAAAATAAAATGGCAAGTTTAAAAAGAAAAATAAGGTGAAAGGAAAGATAATTTTAAGGATAGTTTTAAAACTATAGAGTGACGTAATGAGTAAATTTAGTTATTTCAAAATTATAATAAGAGGCTTTATTTAAAAAGGGGATGTGAATAGTTATAAAAAGATGCAAATAGAACCACCTTTTACATTTTCAGAAGAGCAAGATATATTTTATCTAATTTACAATTTACACTGGTCACTGAATATAAAAATGGTAAGATATTCGATGCATTTACTCTCTAAATTTTTCAATTTTTACAAACGATCTTTGACCTATTTTTGTTGTAGTTGAATTTCTAAACTTAAAAAAGTGTGACAAGTCAAATTAAAAGCCCGAAATAGTATTTTTCAAAAAAAAAAAAGAGTAAAAATTTAAATCAGAACATAGTGGGGCAGTCCTTATTGACCCTTGAAGATAAATGTTATTATGGGAACATTTATGTTTCAAGATAATAGCTAAACAAAAATGGCAATCTTAGTTCAAAATTTGTATCATGTGAAAGTTTTATATTACAGTTTAGTTTTGCTTTATACTATAATGCGTGAGGCTTTATGTTATTTGAGTTTAAACATTTGGTTTGAATCAAGTTTTTCAAACACCTTAATAATTTACAAAATTTTATTTATTTTTAGAATTTTTACGGTAGAGAAAACTATTTTGTACCACCAGTGCAGCATAAATGTTTTAACGTTAGATTAACTTTTTGACGGTCTAATTTGTGCTTAGAAGCAATTCTTTATTGTGTGCTGTAAATTTTTAAGTAAACAATCATAAATCAAATAGTTAATATTTTAAATCCAATGGCTAAAACAATCTTCTCTGTTAATGGTGTAAAATTACATGTTTCATTATAAGGGCTCTTTTTTTCTTTTTTTTTTTTTTGCTGAAAGTCCAAAATACACTTTTTTATTTTTTGCTGAAATTCCAAAATACACTTTTTAGTCAACTAATTAAGTGGTAAAGGAAAACCCAACCGCGTGGATGATGTGTTTGGACATCCGATGACGCAAATTCCAACCAAACACAGCACAAGAAAGAAGCGAAGAGACAGCGAAGAATTGGGCATCCCCTGCCTCTAGAAACCCAGCTCAGTCCTCAGTGGCCTAATCGCAATTTTCTGGAACCATCCGGGGCAATACAGGAGCATCGGTAAAAAAGATAGGAAAGCATTATGCTTCAGCACCAAGAAAGCAAAAGGCTTAAAAAAAAAAAAAAAGGCGTGTTAACAACACGAGCAGTTCAGGAAACTTCGACGACACGTGGCAAAGGAATTGGACTAGGAAAGGCCACGACCCGGCTGGCAAAATTGCCACGTCATCGGTATCGTGAGACACCAACATACATATAAATAATAAAAGAAAGAAATATCAGAAATATCTAGAGAAGGCTATAAATATCCCTCACAACTTGTTAGCTATCGATTTCTGAATTCGCACAAAGCATAAAAAAGCTCTTCTACACCAAAACGGAAAACGAAACGACTCTTCCCAGAAAAAGAAAAAAATTTTGACGCACACACTTCGAAAAATTTTCCGGAGAAAACATCAGAAGAAAAAAGTTGGGTGTTCTTGAGATTTGGATCTTCACTTGTCGCAAGGAGGTTTAGTTTTCTCGCATGTCGTCTCAGACGATTGTCAGGTTAGTTTGATGGGTTCCTTTTTATCTTCTTCTTCTTCTTTTTTTTTTCTTTACCCTCAAAATTTCTCTGATTTTTTTGGTTTGGGTTGTTGTTGTTTTTTTTAGTGAAATTGTTGAAGAAATTCGTGATTTTGTTTCGATTAGGTTCCAAGAGTTGGTGATTTTTTGTTCCTTCCTCGATTTTCTGTTTAATCAGAGATTTAGGGTTTTTTTAGGATAGAATGGGGGTTCTGTTTGGGTACGGCATGTTCTTGTTGAACTTTGTTATAAATTTTAATTTATTTTCTGCTATTCGTCATAGTACGGGTAATAAATATTGGTTGCTTGGTTTGCAAGTAAATTTCACTCCTAATCCAGGCAAAGAGTGGACCATTCTGCGTTTGTCTTACTATCTTGGAAGTTCTTGGAACCCAAGAAATCTTTCTCATAATTTTTGTTTTGCATCTCTTATATAGGAAATTGTGAGATTGAATATTGCCTAAATTTGCGCATCTTGATTTCTCTCAATATATAGGAAATTGATTGAATATTTTTTCTGCAGATTCTGAAAGTATCGCGTGTGACGTATTATAGGCTGATTGGGCATTAATTTGTTGCATTTGGAAGAAACAAAGTTTTGCTGTATTTTTGCTTGTTGATCGAGAGGTGGTTTCTGTGTGAAACACTACTACAAAAAGAGGGGAAAAAAAAATTCTGAGTTTGTGAGAAGTTTCAAAGAATGGGTGCTCTTGATCAAGTTTTTAACACAAGTTCTCTTCCTTTCGATTCTACCAGGAAGAGAAAGACGCGGAGTAGACGGGAAGGCACCTCTGTTGCGGAGACACTCGCGAAGTGGAAGGAGTACAACGACCGTCTAGATTCCGGCAGTGGTGATGTTGATGACAGCAAGCCGAGTCGGAGAGTTCCTGCAAAAGGGTCGAAGAAGGGATGTATGAAAGGTAAAGGAGGGCCTGATAATTCGAGATGCAATTACAGAGGTGTTAGGCAGAGAACATGGGGAAAGTGGGTTGCCGAAATTCGGGAGCCTAATAAGGGAAGTAGGCTTTGGTTAGGCACATTTCCCACAGCTTTGGAAGCTGCCATAGCTTATGACGAAGCTGCCAGGGCTATGTATGGTTCATGTGCTCGCCTTAACCTCCCAAACATAACAGACTATACTTCATTTAGAGAGAATTTGAAAGATTCTTCTTCGGCGGAGACTCTCTCAGCTTCTGACTCGACGACTACGTCGAATTCCAACCTGTCTGAGGTCTGCACTGTTGAGGATTATAAGGGAAAATCTATTGTATTGAGCGTGAAGCAGGAGAGTGTTGAAGGTGAATCAAGAGTCGATCCTCAGCTCACCCTAGTCACTGAAGCTGCCACACCTATTAGCATGGTGAAAGAAGAAGATACTCCTAAATGTGTTAAAACCAAAGCTAAGGATGAGTTGATGGATATCGAGAATCGTAGTTGGGCCGATGTTGGTGGCATTGAGGAGGATTTTCTGCCTGGCTTCTCGATGGATGAGATGTTTGACGTGGATGAACTCTTGGGGCTCATGGACAAGGACCTGGGCTCATTGGACTTATGCCACGGCAATGCTGATCAGCCAGCGTTCTCTAATAATGACCATTTGGAGTGTGCGAAACCGTCTAATTTATTGTATCAATTGGAAAATCCCGATGCCAAGTTGCTCGGAAGCTTGCATCATATGGAGCATGCTCCTTCGGGTGTTGATTATAGCTTTGATTTCTTGAAGCCTGGAAGACCAGAGGATAATGATGTTGGCATAGATGATCAGGGCTATCTTAACCTGGGACCGGCCAATTATGGGTTTTGAGAGGGCAAAACGAGGAGAAGAAGGATTTCAGATTGAACGATACACTGTGATCTAAAGATGGAACTTGCTATATTCGCATGGGAATGAAAAGTCTAGAGGAAGAATGGTTCTCGAGTGTGATTAGATTAGTTTGCTGCACAGACTGTACTTTTTCAGCCAATGCATAATATACCTTTTTTCTTTCTTTTTCTTATTGGCGCTGACTCGTTCATCACATCTGGGACTGACCCATGAATGAGCTGATTCTCTTTGGCTTTTAGATAGGAGAATTTAGTGTTGACATTCTTTCTTGTAGATAGTTATCTTTGGAGTTTCCTGCGGTCGTGTATTAAACATGGATATATGAATGAGAAGTCTTCAGTGTTTTCCGTTTAGCAGTGCAACACATTGATCTTGAAATGCTTTTTTCCTTTTGTTGGCTCCAAAACCAGAAAATAGCTTATCGTTCTTCTACGTGCTGCTGCCTTTTTTTTTTTTTTGTTATTATAATTTTCTTTTTTCTTGGTTCTCAATAATTTACTTGGCTTGGCTTGGCTGTGCTGTGTTATCGGTATCGGTCATTTTGATCACTTGGCGTGCAAATCCATTGTTACTGACTTTAATTCTATGGAAATAAAAATTGCAATTATCAACCACCATTATCACGATACAAGCCACTTGAAACTAGTTGGATGACAACTACGATAAGGGTCTGCCAGACCAATTTCTCACATTCTCAAATCCATATATTTCTTTATTTACATTAAATACGCCGGTACAGGTTTGTACCAAACTTTGTTGTCCTATCGTCTTGATCTATGTGACAGGTTTTTTTAAAAAATAAAGGTCTGTTTGGTTTGAGTATTTAAATAGAGTATTTGAATAAATATTTAAATTTTTGTAAGAGAAAATACTATAACAAAATTATTTGAACTGTGATTTGAGTATCGAAACAAACAGACCTTAAAAATTCGTGGGTGTAAAATCAACAATTGAGTTTCAAGTTCTACCCAACAGTATTTAACTTTTCTCTCTCAAACACTTCAATAAAGAACGCTTGGTTGGTCTCAACAAAAGCATTTGCACTTTTCACTCTCTATTTAGCTTCTGATTGAAGGAATGGTTAAAATTGATTAGTTAAAATTAATATTGGTTAGAATCAATAAAATAAATTTGAACTATAATTTATAGTTTTAGTCAATATTTGACACACTAGTATTTCAAATTATTATTTGGAGTTTTAACCAATATTAGATTATGGGTTTGAATAATAATTTATTGTTTAAACTAGTATTTAGTGTATTTGAACCAAAAATATTAGTTTGAATCAATAATGCGTTATGAGTTTAAATCATAATTTGTAGTTAGAATTGATTTGTGCTCACATCAGTTCTAACTAATGATAGGCCAAACGAGCATTTCGGCTCGGATTTAAAACTGTAGTTAAAAATTGGTCTTCTAAACGGACCATTATAGATTTTGTAAGTTAATTTCAGTCGAGGCACATCGCCAAAGCATAAGTGCTCAAACAATGCGCCGCACATCTTCTTATGTGCATACTTGAATGTGCTGCGAATATTTTGGCATTGACCTTTCGCAGACTAAAGAAGAAATCATTGTGTGTTTTTCTTAAAAAAAAATATACATAACTATATTCTTAAAGCACGCAAAAAGTTACAAGTTTAGAGAGCATAATAGTTATCCTTAATTTATGCCAGATAAAAAGGAAGGCAAATGCCAAATGCAACTAGGGGGGAATTAAGGGACCTGCCCTTTAATCTTCTTTTTTTTTTTTTTTCAAGATATTGTATTATTCTCTAAATATTATACCATTTTTTTAATGAGAAAAAATTATGTCTTTATCACTTAAAATTGTAGGAAAGAGGTTTGCTTGTGGGATTTAAAAATAAAAAAATGCTTCTCAGTTCCACACAGAGCCAACTTCAAATGAGAGAAGGGGTAGTCACGGCTAATTTTGCATGAAGCTGCACGAAGTTAAATAGCTTTATTCTTTTAGAATGTAATATATAAGGTTATTATAAAAATTTATAATATTAGATTGATAAGTGTACTCATTTGTTGACGTTTTTATCAGATGAAAAGAGTTTAAGATGTATCCACTACTTTCCTTATTCATGATGCTCACCCTTACTCGGCTGAATAGCTCTACTCTTTAAAATGTAACATGTATTATTATTTTGAAATTTTAAAATATTAAACTGATTAATATACTTTTTTCGTTGACGTTTATAACTAGTTGAAAAAAGTTTAAGACGTTTTCATTACTTTCTATATTCACAGCGCCCACCTTTGCTCTTGTCCGGAGCTAAGTCTGCATGGTGCTGAGTAGCTTTACTCTTTTAGAATATAACATATAGAATTGTTTTGAATGATAAATATATTCCTTTGTTGACATTTTTAAGTAGATGAAATTTTTTTTAAATGTATTCATTATTTTCCTTATTCACGACGCTTATCCTTGGTCTTACACGAAGCTCACTCCCTGCAAAGCTGAATAATTTGTAGCTAATTGGCTGGCTAACTTAGCAATTACTGTTGGGAAAATTCCTTAATTATTATGCAAAACAAACTCTAATATTGCATAGACATAATACCAAGATCTTTGAACTATATGATTCTTACATGACAATAATTAGAGAAGAAAACATATTTTGATCCATGATAAAGATTGATGAGAACGATTGATCGTAAGAGGCCTTTGAAAAAAACTATGTTTCTCTCTCTTAATCCCTCTTAGGTTTGACATAATACTTTTCTTAATGGAGAGAAAATATATGTTAATGGGTAGAGAGAGGACCAGTTTCTATTAGGATCCTTTTATAACCCACATACCATCAATGTATACAGTAAATAGAAAATATCTCACTTTTGACCAATAGGATTTTGACATCTAATAATTATTAAACCATAATTATTGTTCTTGAAATAAATAAAACAACAAATAGGAATATGACGCGTGGACCACAATTAAAATATTTAACATTCTCACACTTGGTTCATGTGACATTATCCAACTTCTTGGTTTAATAATAGAACATAATGCACAAAATATAAACTAAATCCCTTCGTAAATTGGTCAAATCATAAATCACTATTAAGTAAAAACTAATAAGGATCATAGCGATCGTATGTCATTAGATCGACATAGTCCCTTCCATGTATCACAATATTAGTTTTATACTTAATATGACCTGTAATGAGAGATATATCATAATAGTCCAACAATAATGTCTTTGTCAGGGACAAATCCTGTTGTATCAACATAATTCATTCATGTATATACAACAATTAATATAATGAAACCAGATGCATTAAAATATCAGAAACACAAATTAATTGAGCTCAGAGTGTCAAATACAAAAAGAACATAAGACATTATCATAATGTCAATAATGGTTTTCAGTAATGCCCATTCTTTCGACATGTTCATTAAATGTCTTTGGTGGCAACCCTTTTGTTAACGAATCCGCAATCATGAGATTAGTGCTAATGTGTTTGATTGACACTCTTTGTTTCTAAACTTCCTTTTTAACGACAAAGTATTTCAATTCTATATGTTTAGCACCTCTTGAATACTTGTCGTTTTTAGAGAAGAAGACTGTTGTAGAATTATCACAATAAATTTTCAGCAGCTTGGCAATGGTGTCGACAATTCCAAGTCCTGAAACAAAGTTTCGGAGCCATAATCCATGAATAGTGGCCTCAAAGCATGCCACAAACTCAGCTTCCATAGTCGATGTAGTGATGACAGACTACTTCACACTCTTCCATGAGACTGCTCCTTCAGCTAAAAGGAACAAGTAGTCAAACGTGGATTTTCTTGTATTAACACATCCAACATAATCTAAATTTGAATATCCTATCACCTCAAGATAATCAGATCTTTTATAAGTGAGCATGTGATCTTTTGTTCCTTGCAAGTATCTTAACACCTTTTTTTGCAGCTTTCTAACGATCCAATCCTAGATTACTTTGATATCTGCCCAGCATGCCAACGGTAAAAATGATGTCTGGCCTAGTACAAGTCTGAGTATACATTAAGCTACCAACGATAAAAGCATATGGAATCCGTTCCATTTCTTTGCGTTCCAATTCATTCTTTAGGCATTGCATAAGGCTCAATTTGTCTCCTTTCTGAATAGGAACGATACTTGCAGAGCACATTTCCATTTTAAATCTCCCTAGAACTTTGTTAATAAATGCTTTCTAAGACAATCCTAATAATCCCTGTGATCTATCACAAAATATTTCAATTCCAATCATATAGGATGCCTCACCCATATCTTTCATTTCAAAATTCTTGGAAAGGAATTTCTTAGTCTCATGTAATAAGCCAAGATCATTAGTAGCAAGCAAAATGCTGTCAACATACAGGATTAAAATTATAAACTTGCTCCCACTGACCTTTAGATATATACATCAATCAACAATGTTCTCCTTAAATTCGAAGGAAGTGATGGTATCATTGAACTTAAGATACCATTGTCGGGAAGCTTGTTTAAGTCCGTATATTGATTTCTTAAGTTTACACTCCATGTGTTGCTTTCCTTAACAACAAAACCCACGGGTTGGTTCATATAGACCTCTTCCTCTAAATTCCCATTCAGAAAAACAGTTTTCACGTCCATTTGGTGAAGCTATAAATCATAATGAGCTACCAATGCCATGATAACTCTAAATGAGTCCTTTTTTGAAACAGGAGAAAAGGTCTCTTTGTAATCAATACTGTCTTTCTAAGTGAAACCTTTGGCAACAAGTCTAGCTTTATATCATTCTATGTTGCCTTTAGAGTCACGCTTAGTCTTAAAGACCCATTTACACCCGACTCTTTTATAACCTTCAGACAATTCAACAAGATCCCAGACTTTATTGCGATCAATTGATTTCAACTCTTTTTTAATTGCGTCTAACCACTCAACAGAATCATTACTTTCCATGGCTTGTGAAAATGAAACTGGATCCTCATCAATTCCCAAGTCAAATTCTAAATTTTGTAGATAAATCACATAATCATCAGGGATAGCAGATCTTTTTTGCCTTTTAGATCTCCTTAATACTACCTCATGTGGTTCATCCACTACGGGTTCATTGGGAACAACTTCATTATGGGGTGTTTCATCATTTATTTATTGTCCTTGTGGATTGTCTAAACGTTCAATAACTGTAGGAACAACAGCTTGAGAAGAAGTTTTAGGCAAAGGAATCTCCACCTTAACTTCTTGAATTTCCACTTTACGTGGTTCCATACTCCCATTGATTTTACCATTTTTCAATGAACCTTTCATTTTCAGTTTCTACAATCCTCGTACTATGAACAGGACAATAAAATCTAAACCCTTTAGATTTTTTTGGATAACCAATGAAGAAACCATTGGTTGTTTTTGAATCCATTTTCTTCTCATATGGATTATAAATTCTTACTTCTGCCAGGCAACCCTAAACATGCAGGTGCCTTAAACTAGGTTTCCTTCATGTCCATCGTTCAAAAGGAGTCTTTGGAGCTACCCTACTAGGAACCCTATTAAACAAATACATGGCAGTTTTTAAAGCATACATCCACAATGATAAGGGTAAAGAAGAATAGCTTAACATACTCCTAACCATATCTATTAAAGTACGATTACGTCTTTCTGCTACACCTTTTTGTTCCGGTGTACCTGGCATTGTGTATTGAGCACATATGCCATGCTTTTCAAGAAATTTAGCAAATAGACCAGGATGTTGTCCAATTTCATCGTACCTTCCATAATATTCACCACCTCTATCAGACCTGACAATTTTCACCTTTCTATCTAATTGTCTTTCAACCTAAGCAATAAACACCTCTAAGGCATTTACTGAATGAGATTTCTCATACAACAAATAGATATATCTATAACGGAAAAAGTCATCAATAAAAGTAATAAAATACTTTTCTCCACCAAAAGATGAAACATCAAAAGGCCTACATATATTGGTGTGTATGAGTTCAAGGAGCTGTGTGCTTCTTGTGGCCTTCTTCTTAATTGTGTGTTTTCCTTTAATACAATCCATACAAATACCAAGATTAGTAAAATCTAAATCAGGAAAGATATCATTCTTTACCAATCTTTGTATTCTTTCTTTGGATATGTGACCCAAACGTTTATGCCACAAGTAAATTGAACTTTCATTCACTAAACCACGTTTAGTACAAACATTATGATGCAAAGTTAATAGAGTCTCAGCAAAAAGATTATCAGGCTTTAATTTATACAAACCATCAGAAAGAACACCAAAACCAATAAAATGATTATGTTTAAACAAACTACAACATTTATTTCCAAACTTAAAAGAATATCCAGCTGTATCAAGTTTTGAGAAAGATATTAAATTATGAGAAACAGAAGGAATATAAAAAGTTTGAAAAATATCTAAATGATGTCCAGTGTATAAAATCAAATGATAAGTTCTGATGGCTTCAACTAGAGCTTTGACTTGGTTCCCCATAAGAACAAAATTTTCATTTGCATTTATGGTTTGGGTCGTAAGGAATTCCTGCATTGTATTTGAAACATGAGTGGTACAACCAGAATCAATCCACCAAGTATTATGAGGAACTTCTACCAAATTTGATTTAAAACATACGAAAGCACTAGGCTTACCTTTTCTTTCGAACCATGTCTTACTTTTCAGGCAGTCTTTCTTGTAATGTCTAGGCTTTTTACAAAAATGGCACACATCTTTCTTTTGTTCCTTCTTGTGGATTTGGGCAGATGACGCGCTAACCTTTAGTGGTCCTTTATTGCCCTTTTGATTCTTCTTTCCTGGTTTCTTTTTAGCTCCTGGCTGACCCATGAGATTAACTGAGTGAGTTCCTTGCTTCCTCAATCTTGCTTCCTCTTGAATAAGCAAAGTTTGCAATTCTATCACATTCCATTTATCCTTTATTGTATTGTAATTTATTTAGAATGGACCATACTGAGAAGGCAAGGAGTTCATAATGAATGTCACAAGGAAACTTTCATCCACTTTCATTCCCATGGATCCTAATCTTGCTGCTATGTTTATTATTTCAGTGACATGCTCATGCATGGTACGAGAACCATCAAACTTCATGGTAGTTAGTGTCCCAGCAACTGACTTATCAGCAGTGTCAGATTGGGACATACTTTTCACAGATTCCATAAATTTCTTTGCACTGTCAGTTTTTGGAATCATTGACTTAATGTTCTCTGCTATTGTCATCTGCATGAACATTATGCTCAATTTGTTAGATCTTTCCCAAGCATCATGGAAAGATCTCTGTTAAACACTGTTAGTGTTAGTAATATAGTAGGCTTATCATGTAGGCGTGTCAAATCAAGATTCAAAATACCTAAGTGAAACTGAACTTATTCAGACCATTTAGGAAAGTAAAGCCCATTGAACTTCATAATAGACGAAGCTTGCGAATGAAGAAAAATAGGAGCAAATGCTGCAAATAGATAAAATGCTCACACATTAATGCATTGAGTCACAAATAAACACATAATTCAGATTCAAATAACATTCACATATGCATAAATGTACGTTGAAGTTTTCCTTTGGGCGATTCAACAATGTACGACAATAAACATAATTGATGCTTATTATTGTTATTTTTAAATTTCACATAATTGGCAATTAAATATGCTTGCAATCTTTGGATGTACTAAACATATCTAACCAAATACATTAATTAACCACTATTATGTTCATGATTATAAAATAACTAATCAACTTTTGGACGATCCTTAAATATTTTATAATCAATGAACTTCAACATACCCATTACAAAGAAAATATATCATCATGTCATCTCATTAATAGCATCACATAATCATAGGTAATTGAATTTTATTTAATTTGACATATATAGAAACATTTTAATTTGGCCACTTTAGTGACTAACAAATTATTCATAATATAGATGTCAAATTAAATAATAATATTATACAACTTAAAAAACGTTAAACTTTAAGCTTTTGATCCTTTTATTTCAATTTAATTTAATTTTAAAACTCTAATATAATGCTTTAGAAAAAAAAAATTCATGGTCAAAGTCAACGTCAATTAAGTGGCCATGACTGAATCAGGTCGGGTCAACCCAACCCGGTTCCTTACCCGGTCTAGCTTTGGGCCTTTAAAATTTAATGTCTATTTTATTCTTTAATGGACTGAAAGCCCACTTATTTTAACTTTGGGCTACTTTAAGCAACTGGGCTCAAGCCCAATTGACACCAAATCTAAGAACTGTTATGTCTAACGTGTACAGTGCATCGGACATCTCATGTAATCCCATATTCCCAGCCCATTATCAGTAATCCACATTGATGCATGGTTTCTTCCTTCTTTTTTTTGAATTTCAAACAAAATTCTTTTCAAAAGAAAATCAAAGCTAAACATTATCATGATACAACCGTATTCAACGTTTTCAATGCTTGGATTTTTTTTTTTTGAATTCCAATCATTCAAAGGTAACAATTAATGGCTCAGAAAACTTTTCTGCAAAGGTCCTTTTTCATGCATCCAGACCATTCAATAATATATATATACATATCAAACCATTACTATCAATAACTCGTATGCACGTGAAAGATATATTAAACAGCATAAAAGTCCTGCAAGGACTTGATCCATAACAAAAGAAGTCGAAAACTGATATTAATCAAATCGGTGAGCATAATATAACCAACAAATCAAATTGATCATCAAATTGGTAACGTACGGCGGAAGATTTGAAAATATTTTTCAATAATTCAATCCAAGAAAAAATTAATAATCATTAATGAAAAATAATATGTTATTAAACCTACGGCTCCGATACCATATATTGAGAAAATTCTTTAATTATTATACAAAACAAACTCTAATATTATATAAACATAATATCAAGATCTTTGAACTATATGATTCTCACATGACAATAATTAGAGAAGAAAATATACCTTGATCTATGATAAAGATTGATGAGAACGATTGATTGCAGGAGGCTTTTGAAGAAAACTGTGTCTCTTAGGTTTAACAGTCTTTTTTTTTATGAAGAGAAAATATATCGTTGATAGGTAAAGAGAGGATCTATTAAGATCCTTTTATAACCCACATATCATCAATGTGTACAGTAAATATAAAATATCTCATTTTTGACCAACAGGGTTTTGATACCTAATAATTATTAAACCATAATTATTGTTTTTTAAATAAATAAAACAACAAATAGGAATATGACACATGGACCACAGTTAAAATGTTTAAAAAATATTTAACAATTTCCTGCAGGAGATCCATGGTTTTTGAAGCTGACCCTCCCTTGAAGCTGCAGAGAATAATCAGAGAAGATATCCCGAGTTTTGCCACACCCAAGATGTGTCGCTTATAGCTATTTTAATATTTTAGATTTTCTAATTAACCTTATATGTTACATTCTAAAAGAGTTTTTGTTGTTTTCTTGTTTTTTTTTTTTTTTGTCGCCGTGACCCCTTGTCCAAAAAAAAGAGAAAATCTAAAATATTAGATTCATAAATATACCTTTTGTTTACGTTTATAAGTAGATGAAAGAAGTTTAAGATGTATTCATTACTTTCCATATTCACGGCGCCCATCTTTGTTCTGATTCAGGGGTGACTCTTCATGGAGTTAAGTAGCTCTACTGTTTTAGAATATAACATGTACGGTTGTTTTGAAATTTAAAGATATTAGACTGATAAATGTACTCGTTTGTTGACATTTTAAGTTGATGAAAAACGTTAATGTATTCATAATTTTCCTTATTTATGGTGCCCATCCTTACTCTAATTCGGAGCTGGCTCTGCACAGAACTGAATACTCCATGCTTTTAAGATATAACATAAGAATTTCAAAATTTTAAAATATTAGATTGAAGAATATATTCTTCTATTGACTTCTTTAAGGTAAAAAAAATATATATATATATGTACTCGTTACTGTCCTTATTCACGAATCCTACCCCTTGGACCTGACTCTGCATGGAGCTGAATACTATATTCTTTTAGAATATAACATATATTGTTGTTTTTAAATTTTGAAATATTAGATTGATAAACATACTCTTTTGTTGACGTTTTTAAGTAGACAAAAAAACGTTAAAATGTATTCATTACTTTTTTAATTTATGATGCCCATCCCTGCTCCTATGCGGAGTTCAATGCTCTATTCTTTTAGAATATAACATATATGGTTATTTTTAAAATTTGAGACATTAGATTAGTGAATATATTCTTTTCTTGGCTTCTTTTAAGTAAAAAAATAAGAATAAAGATGTACTCTTTATTTGTAAATACTTTATTTGTAATTAATGACATTTTGGATTAAATAAATAAATCAATTTACATGTGTTAATAATAGTTCTCATATTGCTTTTATTATTATGTTTAAGCATTTAGTAAACATATGTTGCATGACTATTATAACCAAATCTTGAGATCGGGTGTATATGAAGTTCATATGCGGTATAGATACAAGACCAAGATAAATAATCTAAATTATAAAGTCCGTAATTTATGTATTTAGCTGGACACTTTATACATAATAAAACTGTAGTAGGGATTTACATTCTATTGGGGTGACAGTTTATCTAGACCATCGGAGCGGATTGACTTCGTGATAGACACGTTGGTGTGATAGACCTAATGGTGTCGCACACTGGACTGGACATAAAGTATAATTGATTTAATAATAATTCTGTTAATTTTAAATCAATTCACTTTTACAATCATCTATGTGTGATCTTAATCTTGAAATAGATTCATAACTCTATATTTATAGCTTGTAATTTTTGATATGTCAAAGGTAAGAGTTTCGATGAACGAAGGCTCCATTGTCAGTATGTTGGAGATGCGACCTTTATCCGATGAGAGCATAATCCACAGACATAGAATCTATAGCTCTCTAACAGAGAGTTAATATTATCCTCACAAGGGCATTATTCGAGAATTTGGAAAAGAACAAGGCCTTAGTCATCTGGACATTTGTAGTAACAAGATGATTTTCCATTTGTATTTGGTTTAAATGAAATTTTCCAAATAAGTGAAATAATTGAATTTAGGGATAAAATAATCAAAAGGTAAAATGAAACTAAGTCATTCATCTAATTATAGATAACCTATGGAGATATACATATGCTTAAGGGGTCATGGACAAGACTAGTGAATAAAGTCATAATACGATATATTATCAAGAGTGCATCATTGGTTCCTTAGTGGAATGACACAAAAGTTAATAATTAAATAGATAATAAATCGATGATTAATTTATTTGTTATTATTGGAGCTTGATAATATGTGTCCATCGGGTCTCAATGCTAGCTCACAAATCCTTGACAAGCTGTGTAGAATGCAGTTTACCATAGGTAATACAAGAGGTTACATTGGATGGGTTATTGGACCTAGCAATGTGCAGGCCCAACAGTTCAGTTGGACTATGCATGACGCCTGATCAATCTAGAAGGACTATAGGAGCCTATCAGAGGGGTAGGTCTGGAAATTTGTTAATTAATTAATTTCAAGATAATATTTATTTAAATTTAATTATTGAGATTTTGTGATAACTAATTATTTGAATAATTAATTTAAATCCTAATTGTATTTGAATTTAAATAGAGGATAATTGGTCATTATTATTTAAGTTAGATAATTATCTAGAATAATTAGAATCTAATTTAAATAAAATTATTTGAATGCGAATTATCTTGGATCTTGCAGATAATCACATAATCCTATACTGTGATTGGCTCGTATTCAAATTCCTGTAATTGTGATAGGCGTGCACAATGATAAGGATACTAATGTGAATGGAGTGTAAGGCTAGAGGGAGGAGATAGAAGTCTATCTGTAAACTCTATAAATTAGTACCTCTTCTCCTCATTTATGCTAAGTCAAAAAAAAAAAAAAAAAGAGCTTATGGTGCTTCTTTTTGAGTGAGAAAATCAACGAGAGTCTGTGGTGTATTTTTTTATTGAGTTGTACCCACACATAAAACAACTAAAAGGAAAAGGCATAATATTAGAACTCTATTTATTATTTATAGTAACATGAGTATATTTTTAAGTGATTAAAAAGAATTTTAAAGTTCAACTGCGTCATAAAGTCAATATTTCTAACGCTCATTATTTTCCTTATTCACGACGCCCACCCTTGCTCTTATACGGACGGCGGACCTCACTTGCGCGGGGCTGAATGCTGTGCTCTTTTAGAATATAAAATTAGATCGACAGACATACTCTTTTTTTTTTTTGACATTTTAAGTAGACGAAAAAAAGGTTAAGATGCATTCATGCTTTTTTTTTTTTATTCACGATGCCCACCCCCTGCTCTTGTGCCGAGCTGACTTGTTGAATGCTTAACGCTTTTAGAATATAACATGCATGGTTATTTTTAAAATTAGAAATATTAGATTGGTGAATATTTTCTTTTACTACAGTAGTTAAGTTAAATAAAAAAATTAAGATGTACTCGTTACTTTACTTATTCACAACGTCCACCCCTATCCTTATGCGGATGACTCTGCACCAAGTTGAATGCTATACTCTTTTAGAATATAAAATATATGGTTTTTTTAAAAAAATTTGGTATATTAGATTGACATAAATACTTGCTTGAAAATGAATGGTACAACTTAAAGATGAATGCTTAATTTTTAAAAATAAAAAAGTAAGGGCCATTTCTATAAAAATCATCTTAAAATTTTTTTTTTAATAAATGCTATAAATATTTTAGTATGGTATAACTTAAATATTTGATATGAATAATAGTGTAATATAATTTTTTCGGACGGACGTAGTAGTATAAAAGAGTTTTTAAAAGTGTAGCATAAGATGCAATTTTCTCAAAAAGTTATGGCTATACATTTGGGCCGGGCTTTGCCAGTTAAGGCCGTTTTAAGAAGCCCAAGACAATTTAGTCAGCAGAGAGAGGGAAAACCCCGTTGACTAATTGGGATGATGAGTAGATGACGAGCTCACACGTGCTCATTTATTCTGGCTTGAAAAGCATCAGAAGCTTCAAATTTGTCACCTGAGTAGTGGTCCCCATCGTCCAACTATACTCTCAACTCAGAACAATCAATCACAGCCGTCCTTCAACATCCATTATCCCGAAATTGCCCTTCCCAACGCAACACCACCACTTTGTACGACATGCAGCCTCTTTTAATTTCTCTCAATTTTTTTACCTCTCTCATGCGAATTTGCGAAAAACCAGCCACGAAACCCGACGATTTTCATCTCAGAGCTAGTCAGACCTGTTGATAGATTTCTCCGTTGAGCTGTCATTTCTCTCTCTCTCCTCTCTCTCTCTCTCTCTTTTTTTTTCCTTTTTTATTTATTATTTATTTATTTATTTTTTTTTTGCTTTTTCTCACCTTTTCACACACTTCAGCGGCTACTTGGTCAACTTTTCTAGCATGAGCGGAGTCTAGAGCTTCTTTTATTTGTGGCCAAAAGTTTTTGCTGGGAATCCAAATTCCGATCAAAACTCAGTCGTAATCCGATTCTCTTCCAGTAAACTGAGCTGAATTTGCTTTAAAGGTGCGACCTTTTAAACCATTTTTCTTCTTCTCCTCATTTGCCGATATATTCTGTGATTGCTGTTCTTAACAGAGTGATTACGTGGCTATGAAAATGAAAACTTTGAATTGGGTTTTGTTCAGATTGTTGTTTCGATTCGCCACATTGTTTGTTTTCTTCGTTTTTTGACTGATTATTTTTGTTTTCTTTCTGGGAATTTCTGTTTAGAAATGAGTTTAAAGCAAGATTCTTTCTAACCTTTTTATTTAACGTTAATACTATATGCATTGAGTATATATAACTTTTTTAACAAATAATTGAAGTAATACAGAAATTAAATTTCTCTGTTTTTTTTTTCTTTTGGTTTTTCCTTTTATATTCGCCTGAAAATGGAATGACTAAACTACTGAATTGTCTTCCTTTCTTGTTTTTATTTCCTTTTTATTTTCTTCTTATCATTTTATTTTCTTTTCCCTTCATGGAAAAGGCAAAGATGCTGTTTTTCTTTCAGGAACACTGATAAAGAGATAAAGAGAGGAAGGAAAGGAATGCTTTTCTTAAAAAACTTTTTGAGTCATTTTTTTTAGTTTCACAACTTTGACTTTTGGAATAGAAATGTGTGCAATGTTATGAGACCAAGCCATCAGAAATTAGAGACCCTCAAACGAGAAAAAGAACTGAAAGAAATCAACTTTTCTGCATTTG
Source organism: Artocarpus heterophyllus (assembly GCA_025403435.1). Taxonomy (NCBI): domain Eukaryota; kingdom Viridiplantae; phylum Streptophyta; class Magnoliopsida; order Rosales; family Moraceae; genus Artocarpus; species Artocarpus heterophyllus. The sequence goes on from CM046353.1 coordinate 6,908,896, forward strand.
AAAGAAGTTCACAATTTCTATGGTACTGATCTGTGATATTATTAATCAGTTTTTTTTTTTCTTTTTCTTTTTACCAACATTTTTACTTTATTTTCTCATATTACAAATCATGCATTAGTGTTGATACAAGACAGTTTCTATGGTACTGATTTGTGATATTATTAATCAGCCTTTTTTTTTACCAACATTTTTACTTTGTTTTCTCATATTATAAATCATGCGTTAGTGTTGATATAAGCCTGAAATATGCAGAATAGTAAATGTGTTTCACCGTTGTCTAACAATCATTAGAGAGATTAAGCTTTTTGGCGAATCAAAGATGGTGACAAAAAGGCATTTATACCAATCAACGCACACATTTGGTGATTATTGTAAGCATTTCCACTTTCTTTCTTTCACTTTGATCAAATCAATCAGTGTTTTTCTCTGCTAACTTTTTTTTTTTGGTTTATTTTTTAAAAATCTTTTAGCCTTTGAGGCTCTTTCCTGCAGCTCATGGAAAAGGGTAGAAGGTATACTTATCAGGAATGGACATATGGCATTAAATTTTGTGGACAATCAACATGTGATTCTGGCGAAAGGCCCCTTTGTGAACCTTAGGATAAAATCAAGAGAAGCTACATTATCTGATTGCACCTGTTTTTTGAGGCCCGGCATTGATATAAGTGTGCTTTCAGCTTCACCCTTCAAAAATGAAGAAAGTTTGAGCAAAGAAAAACAAGAACCTGTGAGTTTATTCGGAATTCTTTGACCCCATTTATGTTCCATTAATGTTGACTAACTTTTGGTCTCATCATAATTTTGTAGGTGAAACTTGCTTACTTTTTTCTCTTCTGTTCATTTATTTATTTTTTCTGGTTTATGTTGCTTGTTTGGCTAAAATTGCAACAAGAATTTCTTGATGTTTTAGGTGTGGATCGATGGTAGAATAAGTTCTATTGAGAGGAAGCCTCATGAATCTGGATGCGCATGCCAGTTTTATGTTAACTTCTACACTAATCAAGGCTCTCTTGGTGCGGTGAGAGAAACACTTAGCAAAGAGATCACTGCGATTGGAATCAATCGGATTTTCATTCTCCAAAAGCTTGGTCTGAACCCCTGTGAAGATCGGCACTACAGGTGGGAGTTCTCTGAGGACTGTCCTTCAAGGCAAAAAACTAAATTGCTGTTAGGGAAGATTTTAACCGATCTTTCGTGGTTACTAGCTACCTCTTCATTAAAGAGAGTCTCGTTTGATGTACGATCAGTGCAAAACAAAATTGTATATCAAATTTTGCAAGGTGTTGAAGAAGGAACTTCTTCAAGTTCTCTTGGTAATCTACATGCCGTGAACTTTAGAGTAGACAACGGTGTTTTGGTACCTATAGTAGTTAAATTTGTTCCGGATGACTCTAACATGGCGGATCCTAAATGTGACACAGATGAAGCTAAAACATCACCATTTTCCGATGCTACAGGCTTGCGTCGTTCCAAACGTCGAAACGTGCAACCTGAGCGTTTCCTTGGCTGTGACAGCGGGTCAGAGATAGATGTTGGCTATGTCCGTTCAAGGCCGTATAAGGTTGATAAAGGGGAAGACGATGAAATGAATTTGCCATTATCATGCCTTTTTGGTGTTAAGGCAATTTGTGCCAAACCGCATACTGACGAAGTAAAAAAAAGGGGTCGTCCTCGCAAAATATGTTTATATGTAAATCAAAGCGAAAGCGAGATCAAGTTGAGGAAGATAAATTCAAGTGGAAGCTGTAAGGGTAAAGAAGATCGACGCGAACTAGCTATTATCCCCTTCACCGAACATAATGATCCACTAGCCTTCGAGTACTACCAATTCCAAGCCAAGAACCCTCCAAATCATGAAAAAGAGCTTGATGAAATTACTCCCCAGCTTTATTACATAAAAAGCAACAGCACAAAAGCAAAGAAAAAGAGTAGTTATGATTCAGACGATTTTGAGATAGAAACTAGATGGGAAACAAGATCATTTAAAAAAAGACCAGTTCCGAAGAAAAGGTTTCATTCTATGCGATTTAAGAGTTTTGGTGAAGAAAGAACTTATCAGAAGCGGTCCTTGAGTGCAGGCGCATACACAGAACTGATAAATGAATACCTCCAAAACATCGATTGCACAGGCAAGGAAGAGCCACCGATCACCGAGCAGTGGAAAGAGAGTAAAAAAAGAACAGACAACATGGAACCAAGTAACAATACTGAAGTGCCACCAGAAGAGGTTGAGGAAGAGCTATCAGAAATTGACATGTTGTGGAAAGAAATGGAACTAGCCTTGGCATCAATTTATGTTCTCGATGACAATGAGGTAGAATTGTTAGTTTCACCATTGCCCCTGATATTTTGTTATGGAATATCCTTCTTTGTACATTTATATGTTTGTGTTTTAAGATTGCTAATTTAAAGTAGAATTAAAAATCTTGTGAACAATGCAGAAGTGGTTAAGAAAGCACTCAGGTTGCTCATTTATATCTTCTTAAACTTATGTTACTTTGTTTGGAAGCTTAATTGAACCTGATAAAACGTTTTTAGGGTTCAAATGGCATGTCGGGCACAAGGGGAAAAGCGTCGAAGGTGAATTGCCAACATGACTACAAAGTGGATGAAGAACTAGGTGTTTTGTGCACTATATGCGGCTTTGTTTTGACTGAGATAAAAGATGTTTCGCCACCCTTTGTAAGTGCTTTCACAAACTCATAAATCTAAAAATCTTGTTTTGGTAAATTTTATCTTCCTTTTAGATGAACCAAGGAAGACTTTTGACACTCTCAATACTAATGAGAGGAGGCAATTTTTTCGACTTTATAACATTTTCAATTAGTAATATCTGGTATTATTTAATTATTTGTATTCTTTTTATTTTTCTAGGTCCAACACACAAACTGGAATTCGGATGATAAAAACTTCAACGAAGGGGATTTGGATCATGGTCCAGATGGTGAAGCTGAGATGGATCTTAAACACAATCAGGGCTCCCCAGATGATCCTCTAACAGAAGAAGAGAATGTGTGGGCCTTAATTCCCGAAATAAGAAGGCAACTGCACCTTCATCAGAGAAAAGCTTTTGAGTTCCTGTGGCAAAATATTGCAGGATCTTTAGAACCAGAACTAATGGAAAAACGATCCAAGAAAATAGGCGGTTGTGTTGTCTCTCACTCTCCTGGAGCTGGGAAAACTTTTCTGATCATAGCATTTCTTGTCAGTTATCTCAAGTTATTCCCTGGAAAAAGACCATTGGTCCTTGCTCCAAAGACAACACTCTATACCTGGTACAAAGAATTTATCAAGTGGAAAATTCCTGTACCAGTTTATTTAATTCACGGTCGGAGAACCTACCGAGTGTTCAAGAAGCAATCCGTTATCTTTCCGGGTGCCCCAAAGCCTACAGACGATGTCAGGCATATTTTGGATTGCCTAGAGAAAATACAGAAGTGGCATTCGCATCCGAGTGTTCTTGTCATGGGGTACACTTCGTTTCTTGCGTTGATGCGAGAAAACTCCAAGTTTGCACACAGGAAGTTCATGGCTAAAGTTTTGAGGGAAAGTCCGGGGATCTTGGTTCTAGATGAAGGGCATAACCCCAGAAGTACCAAATCAAGATTGAGGAAGGTCTTGATGAAAGTAGAAACGGAGCTAAGAATATTGCTCTCGGGGACATTGTTCCAGAACAACTTCTGTGAATATTTTAACACCCTTTGTTTGGCAAGACCGAAGTTTATCAACGAGGTGTTGAAGGCATTAGATCCCAAGTACAAGAAGAAAAAGAAGAAACTGGCGGAGAAGGCACGCAATTTGATGGAAGCACGGGCGAGAAAGTACTTCTTGGATACCATTGCGAAGAAGATCGATTCCCATGCAGGGAAGGAGAGAATGAAGGGTCTTAACATGTTGAGAAAGATCACCACTGGCTTTATAGATGTGCATGAAAGTGGGGGTGGTTCTGACTCACTTCCTGGCCTACAAATCTACACCTTGTTAATGAACTCGACGGATAAGCAGCATGACATGTTGGTTAAACTTCATCAGATTATGTCAACATACAATGGCTATCCCCTGGAACTTGAGCTTTTGATAACTCTTGGGTCAATACATCCTTGGCTGGTCAAAACATCCTTATGCGCTAACAAATTCTTCAGTGATGAAGAGCTAATGCAGCTTGACAAGTACAAATACGACTTGAAAAGAGGTTCCAAAGTGAAATTTGTCCTGAACCTTGTTTACCGCGTTGTCAAGACAGAGAAGATACTGATCTTCTGTCACAACATTGCGCCGGTGAGACTGTTCGAAGAGTTATTTGAGCATGTCTTCGGTTGGCAAAGGGGTAGGGAAGTTTTAGCCCTCACGGGGGACCTCGAATTGTTTGAACGAGGAAGAGTGATGGATAAATTCGAGGAACCGGGAGGGGCCTCCAGGGTTTTGCTTGCTTCAATCACAGCTTGTGCTGAAGGAATTAGCCTAACAGCGGCATCTCGGGTTATCATGTTGGACTCGGAGTGGAACCCTTCCAAGACAAAACAAGCCATAGCAAGAGCTTTTAGGCCCGGTCAGCAAAAAGTGGTCTATGTTTACCAACTCCTGGCAACAGGCACGCTTGAAGAAGACAAGTACAGAAGAACAACTTGGAAGGAATGGGTGTCAAGCATGATTTTCAGCGAGGATTTTGTGGAGGACCCTTCCAAGTGGCAAGCGGAAAAGATAGAAGACGACATTCTGCGAGAGATAGTCGAGGAAGACCGGACTAAATCGTTCCACATGATCATGAAAAACGAGAAAGCTTCAACCATGATCAGAGGTAAAGACTAACCTTATTTTACGACACTAGTTGTGTTACAAATCGTGTCGTACAACCGGTCATACATGCAAAACTTGGCTGCTCTCTTTGAACCACAAGTCGGACCTTTTCTCTACAGTGTTTTCTCTCACAAAATTTAAATTTCTGTTCAAATCTATGAACCAAAAGGGCATCGTGTGTCCTATAAATTGTATGAAAATTAGTACCAACTACAGCCACCAAGATTATATGCCAACAGTTGTTGTGCAAATAAATTTTATTTACTAATTGTAAGGGGAATCATGTGGCAAGTGGTATGAGAATACCTTACAAACAGTATCTGTTCATGAACCGTCAGATTTTCATCCGATTATGGAAGGTACCTTACAGGCTGTGAATTTTCATAGTATGAAAATACTAACGATGATATTTTGTCGTAGAAGGTTTGAAACATCACAAATTGGCAACACAAAAGTTAATGTGCTTTGTGTTGCCAATGTTAATTATTATTATTATTATTTTTTCTCTGTTGAGTTACGTCAAGTATTCAATTTATGCAATATCAAACTTATGTTCAAGAAAATGCCCGAGAAAGATTTGGAACACATTTGCGTTAATATTTTATGGATCAATTACTTACTCAGCTATGCCTAGCTAAGCAGATGAATTAAAAAGCAAACTACTATAGGTTAGGCAATGGTTCCTATGTTTCGTTACGTAGGAAAAAATATAAAAATAAAATAAAATAAAAAACATGACATGTATTTCATTAAATGGAAGTATATGGGCATTTTCAAAAAAAAAAAAAAAAATCTAGAGGAATGCTTTCCTGAAAAGAGAGCACAAAAATTTTGCACTTTCTTAAACCAAAAGATTTATAGGCGTTTGGGAAGCGTTGTTTGAACCAATTTTGATTTAAAACATTTGAGCACGCAAGAGTTTTACATTATAGCAACTAAAAGTTTTGGTTGAAATTGAAAATGCCAAACAAACTGAATTTTTCTTCTCAATTTTTCTTGTGATGTAACAGGAAGAATTATAAGGGAATGACACCAACAAAACGAGGCAAACAAAACTAAATAGGAGTTAAGCGCAACAAGTTTTTTAATTTTTTCAAAAGAATTTTCAGGAATAACACTTGCATGGGGGCATAATGAGAATTGGAAATTGGAATTTTGTTACTCCTAAGGATTGGTTGAGAGTCAATAAAATGTATTTTGCCTAAAGTATTTTCGCATGTCGCCGAAGTCAATAGCGATCATCGGCCGGTATTTGTCGCCTGAGTAATCTACTAGATCACCAGCAGCAACATTTAACAGATTATGCTATCTTTTTAAGCACAGATTGTATTTAACTGAAGTAATCTATAAGATTATCATGGATAATCTTCCAGATCTAAGACATTACCAAGTACCAATCCACTTAATCCATTCTCGTTCCATCACAAAACACAAACTCCCAACTTCTCAGAGCATATCTTCATTTGCTAAAAGCTTGAAATGACATAAAACTGGAGCACTCAGTTCTTCAGTAACGAAGCACAGCATCGAGAACCACATTCTTTGTAGAAAGCCAGTTTGAGAATGCAGTCGGAGCCATATTTTGTGGTCCTGATCAAAATAACTACAATGTTTTCTCTTTGAACCAAAAGTTAATTAGAACCACAAAATATATTTCCTTCATGTAGGCTTTTGGCTTTTTTAAGAAAGTTGAAACCATTTCCACATACTAAGTATTAATCAAAAGATGTGCAATTATTGTAGTTCTAAACACTAGTGTTAATAATGACAGCTATACACTTGAGGAAAAAAAATTTTTTTTTTTCTAAACTTAAGATTGGGCGACTTCCAAACTTTGAAAATTTGAAAATTGAGTCCTTTAAAACGTTGGAAAGTGACATAGAGCACATTTTACCCTATACATTTTATGAGACAGGTTAATTTTGCAAGATGATAGTGCCTAAGATAATACGAAATATTTTTGTTAGAAAATAAGCACAGATTGAGTTTTCTCGTAAACAAATCATGGAAGGAGTGATAATGGAAAGATTTCAATGCTTGCTGCTTAATGAAGTTCAAGTCCTTAACCAAGCAATTTCTTTGCAAGTGTCTAGATGGGTAGTCCAGGAAGAGTGAACAGTCAAGTGAAAAAAAATTAACCCAGGTGCAATCAGAGGCACTTCTCTAAATTTTCTCATATTTGTTTCGAAGCAGAACTGTTAAATGGGCTGGGCTAGCGCCTTCAAGCCATGGGTCCCAATTTGCTCAAGCAATTTGAAGAAATTACCGCTTATGCAAGTTTTTTAAAAGATGTGTTTATTTTTGGGATACTTAGAAAAGTTTATATAACACTACCGTTTATATTACATATTAAATAGTGTCACAAATAAATATGTATGACTTTTATAAAAATTAAATCTTAAAAAATAACATTTATGAAAATTCTCAAAAAGTATTTGTGGATGTCAGCCTGGCATGGCAAAGCCAACCAACAACCCAGCATCACCACGCCCTACACACAACACATTGGTATGTAAAATTGTTAGAAAATAAATGAAAAATAGGCAATAGAAAAACGAATAACAAAAAACACATAAATATACGTAAAAAACCCTAAAAGGGAAAAAATCACGTGCAGAGATAGAAATAAATCCACCATCTTAAAAAATTGGTACAAAAGAAAAAGTCGAAATAATATATATATATATATATATATATATATATTGTAGCATAATCTTAATAGTCCCGATCCTTCTGTTATCACCACAGACCCTAAAAAATTTTCACAATTATAATTTCACCACAATGTCGTACTATAGAATTTCAAGTCAAACTAAACAAAATTCGAGGCACTGTACCTTTCAAAAATATATATACAAGGCATTGCTAGTATGTAAATTACGTGTAAAATAAGCTTAAAAATTTCTGCCAATGGACTATAGAATTGGGCTAATGAGTAGGTACTTGTGAATTGACACGTACAAAACAACACGAATAAGTAGGAGATATTTAAACACATGGTACAATCTTACTAGTCATATGATATTTTACTAATAGCAAAAACTATTATCATTATAGTAACTACTATGTAATTTACAGTATAAAATGGGAAAGTCATTTCCCAAAATATTCTAAAAAAACTGCTATATTTCAATTATACGATAGCACAATTATGTTTAATTAAACGAGTTATGTTAGCATGATACAACCTGCTTGACAGCTTTATTTTGAACTATGATACTTTTATTATGTTTTTTTTAACGAATAAAAAAGGATAATAAGAGTAGGCTTTGTACCCTACAACTGTAGATTTGGCTCACGCGTTTTTTATTTTGTACCCTCTTATATGTCCATTCAACAACACCAAGTGACATCAATTAATATATTTTATCATATTATATTTTATGTGACATGATATGATTTATTTCGAGAGACATAAAAAGAAATAAAAATAAGGGAACATAGGAACAGAATCTACTCATAAACTTATAACTCAAATTCAAAATAGTCCTACTAACTAGTGACGCCATTATAACAATAAGTACAACATCCTGATGGTTGTTTCTATGTTGATGAAGAATAAATTGCGCCTACCGAAAGTGCAAAAACTAAGATAAGAACTCCTCCTAAAAAAAAAAAAAAAAGAATGAAAAGAAGACATCGCTTTTAAGCAAATTTGAGAAAAGTGAAACCACTCACTTTAAACAGTGCAAACTTGTCCAACATATTTGATTCATGTATTCGATCCTATCCTAAATTCTACATGTTTGTTTTCACTGCTTTGACTTAAAACTTAGTGTCGTTTGGCACTTCAGATTTAATTAGTTATTTTAATTAGTATTTACTTTAACTGTAAATAGTATAAAGCTCTCAATAGTTACAATAAAAACAAAAAGTTATTATAATATAAAACTTTTATATGCTACAGTTTTTAAATTTAAAACTTTAGTTATAACTAAAAAACTAAACTGCCTATCAACAATTAGTACTAAATGGTTCTAGACATGTAATCGTATTTCTATATTTGTCATTGATTAAATTGAAGCATCTCATATACCTATAATTCTACGTAAATTCACATTTTAGAGGGCATCAAATTCGTAACAATATTTCGTGGTCATAATAACATTAATAATAATAATGATAACATTACTGGTACCAGAGCCACTCTACTGGGGTTTTTATTTTTATTTTGTTAAGGCCTATATATTTTTTGAAAGTTCTAATTATACGCCTGCTAAATTTGTAGTATTGCCATTGTCTTGAAAAGATATTTTCATGAGTGGCATTGATACATAATTATTATGAACCCTTTCAGAAGATGAAAACTAGTAGGGAAAAATTGTTATACATTAAATTGAAGTTTTGAAATAAAATATTATAATAATTTTGTTATCTCTTTTATGTCTTTTATGTTCCATATTATTGTGCCTCGCTAAATTATTTCTTGACTCTGTCATTGATTGATATCATATATATGTGTGTTCGTGAGCATGATCATCTATATATGACATATATATATATGTGCATATATACATATATGTATGTATATGATTTTTTTTTTTCATTTCTTTTATGCATATCCTGTGGGCGATAATTTTATTCATTGTTAAGTGCAACTATACGAGAAACTGTGGATTGTAGTTGAAAACCTGAATACCACAATCAATTAGTTGAGGAAATTATTTTTTTAAGGGAGTTGAGGATATTATAATTGGCCCCCCAAAAAAAAAAAAAGCAAAGTTACTTTTTATGGATAACCCGGGACCATATGAACTTATAATAACACGCATAAAATAAAAGATATAAATATGGGATTAAGTTAGAATAATAAATTACTTGGAAGTAGGAATAGATATTTCTTCGTGGAAAGTTCTTCGAATTCCAACCACCATATGTCAAGTTGTCAAACTGAAATATAAATTTGTGCTTTAGCTTATCGCCAATTTATCGGCCACATGAGTCGAATTGGCATTATATATACTCAAAGAAAAATTTCCTAATACATATTTGCAAGTTGCATGATTATTTTATCTATTTCAGAAACAAATCACTTATCATATCAGACAATTTTGCTTCAAAATTTTATACACACACTATATTGTACATACTATATTTTATATATATGTATATATGTGTGTGTGTGTGTGTGTAAGTTTGCAAATTATATTAGCTAGATTAACTAGTCTTCAAGGAAAATATTGGGATAAAAAGAAGGGGTCAGAAACGTCAAAGAAAAGAGGGGGGATGACAGTTGAGATGAAAGTGAGACCTAACACCAAGCACGCACTAAACATGGACAAAGTAGGCAATGGTTCATTTTTTTCCAAAAAAGAAAAGCATAGGTCGTCTAGGAAAAGATCATGAGCTAGGTCAAGTATGCCTGCTGATTTTAAGTTTGTTTCTTTCTTCAATTGGGGCACCGAGAAATGAACAAGATATATATATATATACACACACACATACATACTTGTATTATTTTTAATTAGTTAAAATTTTTGGAGTATTTTTTTTTTCTGTCAAAGAAGCAGTAGAAAATTTATTTAGTATCATGTGGCACGTAATATGATTAGCATTAGCGACCCATTCAAGAGAAGGAAAGCTTCAACAATTCATTAAAAAGGTGCAAGTGCAAATCAATATTAAACGAAGAGAAAGGGATTAGTAGCCTTATATATAAGCTAGACGTATATCTGTTTTATATAGCAAATAGCGTTCTTTTAATTGTACACTTGCGAAAAATATTAAAAGAAAGATTTGTGATTACCCTTCTAGCCTGTACTTTACGTACAATCGTATCTTTCTCGGCCTCTTGGCTAAGACTACTGTTAATAGTTTGGCACGATCAGTACTCAATTGACCGAGAACGGAACAAAAGAGTTGGTTGTTTTTTTCTCAAAAATAACACTGAATATATCAAGAAAAATCGTCCAAAATTTATACATTCTTAATTGTTAGGATATATTTGACACACTATATTATATTAAATTGTATTTTATTGCATTACATTTTATTATATATAGAAAATGCAATGCAATATAATACAATAAAGTGTATTAAATAAGCCCTTATATATATATATATATATATATATATATATTGAACTTGAGGGAGAGGGTTTGACCTTTTCACCTTTAAATAGAATCAAATGTAGTTTTATCGTTAAGCTATGCTTACAATCTTAATTGTAATATATTTTAATTATTGAAATATCCCAAGTAGTCTCATCACGGAGTGAAAATCTAAAACTCAGTCCATTTGAAGAAAATATCGAAACCATGAAATATGTTTTTTTTAGAACCATGCAAGAATATGTTAAGGTACACCACGATCGTTCCATTATGAACAACTTAATTTTCAATTTTGACACACTAATACTAAGAATTCAGTTTGATGTTTGTTGAACTTAGATACAACTGTTTTGGGAAAAGAATTGTCTATGAATAGCATAGAGGCAAGGTCTTAATAGTCCGACGGTTGTTCACACTAGTATCATTTTTGTACGGATTTATAAGAGTGTGTTTAGGAATATAGTTAAAACTTGAAGTTAGATCTTAAATACTGTAACATATGAGGGCTTGATACAATAGTACATGAGAGCTTTGTACTGTAACAGTTGAAACTAATAAGTTCTAACTTTATTGTCAAATAAAGCCTAACTTTTTTAGTATAACAAAATTGAGCAAATTGGATATAACTTGCAGTAAATTTCATTTTTATTTAGTATTATATTTGAGCAAATTAAGTGTTATATAAATATACGAACATGTTATTGAAAAATTAAAAAAAAATGTTACATCAAGACATTTCCAACATATGGGATATATTTAATATTGAACCGAAGTAGACTGCATAACTAAAGTAGTCCATTTTATTTGCCTATGGACAGCGAGTTTCTTGCCATAATCCACGCAGGAGCTAATAGCATCCATTGAATTGACGTGGGGTTTTGGACCTAGACCAATATGTTGCATTTTTTTAGGTGATGACCCCAATATGGTGCTTAAATGTCCTTTTCCTTTACATAAATCGTGAGAGAAAGGTAAAAACACACTTTTGTTTTTGTTTTCTAAATCAAGTACATAAATCTCTCCCCTCCTTTTTTTTAGCTTTTGGTACTCTTGGATATTAACGTGTAAAAAAGAAAGAAAAAAACAAAATGGGGCAAAGCCACAAGCAGTTCCTTTCTGATCATGTTTGCGTATCGCCATATACTAGCTAGTTGCAAAGAGAGACCTTAATCTAAGCCAATGACAATAGGTCTTCTCGTAAGACCAGCACGTGTAAAGATGGGTGGTTCCAATCTTTTGATCGAAAAAAATGATCAACTTGGGATAAGTTTGGTGGGAATGGGAAAGAAAAAGAAGAGAGAAGGAAAGGACAAAAGAGAAAGTTCAGCATGGAGCCATGGAATCATGCTTAAAGTTGTTAAAAGGACGATATAAACGGTGAACCCCTCAACTACTTTGTGAGAGGATACAACATTAATCATAGAGTTGATCATGTTTTTGGTAATAAATAGAGCCCTAGTTGAGGGTTAGGATTTTACTTAACTAACCCCGGAAAATTCTTTTATCACATTTAGCATATTTGTGCTCAAAACTATGTATGGGGAGTCAATAATTTACAGCTAATTTAATTGTATGGAGGCTTATATTGATCGTTTTTCACGAAAACAAAAACTACTTTTAGTCATAAATAGTTTTAGTCATAACTATTGAGTCAATTTTTGTTGTATCTAAAAGCTTTGCTAAAAATTATTGTGACTAAATAAAATCCAGTTTTTTGTCGTGTTTTTAATTGAAAATCATTTTTTAGGGGTGGAATTTTCTACATTGAATGTTGAATAAATCCCTCATTACTCTTTGTTAGAATTAACTGCTCGAAAAAAATAGTAGTAATTTTCTTTGTTTACTTATTTCTTCGGTTCTTTTTTTTTTTTTCCCCTTCTTTAGAAGAAAAAAATTCGTGATCGGTTGCACAATTGATGTTAGAGAATAACTTTCTCATTACTCAGAAATCATTCTGAACTTGATGAATGCGTAATTCAATCCTAGAAATTCTTTATACAAACGTCTAAACCACTTTTGGTTAGGTATATATCTATTTGAGGAATTAATCATTGGAAAATCTTAGTCCAAAAATCCAACCCACCTTAATCGGCACTCCCGCCATGACCAGAAATACGGAAGTCCATGGAGTTTCTTGCTGACTCACACCGCTCCATTTTAAGACCCGCCCGGCAATGTCCTGCCCAACAATCATATTTAAACCAAAAATCAGCCATGTATACTCCAATTATATAGCCACACACATACACACACATTTTTAAACCATAAATATACTGGGTTATAATATTGGATTTTTTTTCGATGTGAGCTCATGCTGGTAGGGTATGTTTCTAACCATTTTGGATCTAACTCAGATAGTCAGATTTTATCGAAATAAAAAAAATTTATATAAAATAGACACTTTTTAATACAATATGAAGAGTGAAAAAAGAAAGTTCTATCAACAATACGATTCTCAAGGTCCTCGTAGAAATATCTTGTAATTTTTTAGTCAAATTTCATTATCCACTTTTGACCTTAGAGTAAATCTGCCTGCTGTCAGAACTAAAGCAAATTTATATATAGATCATTTTTCCAATAGAAAGATGAAATAAAAACTTTGGACACTTGGTTAGAAACTTGGAATTACACACAGAATAGTAATATTTGTTCTTCAATACTTCTTTCTTTATTATACTTTCTCAATGACATTTTGTTCAATACAGATGTCAGTACTTTATGTGATCAAATATTTAGTGGCAGACTGTTTATTTATCACACCATTAAATAAATTTCGTAGCAGTAGTTTTTTTTTTTTTTTTTTTCATTGGCGCCAAACTTTTGACAATCAAATACTTTTTTATCGCAAAATGTGTTTTTTTTAGCGATCAAATTTTATTCATATAAAATATCATGGCAATTTGATATTATAGACCACTAAAAAATTTTGCTGACCCGATATTTGGTCCCAACAAGCTACCTTTGGCAATAATTTTTTTTTTGGTCGAAATTTAGATGCGAAAATTGTATTTTCTTATAGAGAATAATAGTAAATGTAATACAAAACTTCTTAATTTTATATATTTATTATCCGTATCATACCTTAACTATTTGACGTGAGTATTTTTTTTTTAATACTTTCACTACATACCGTAATTTAACATACCACGCCAATTTTGAAAGAATTTATTTTACCTCTTGAAATATATAAACATTCAAAACACCCTCTTAAATTATTATAATTTCATAAAAAAAAACTAGAGGGCCAAATTGACATAAAATTAATAGTTTATAAGATATTTATAGAATTACAATTAATGCCATAGAATCATTCCATTAGCACGAATAGTTGGTTTTGGACGGAGCGAGTATTTTGAATTGATTTTATATAGTTCAAAGAATGAAATTAAAGTTCAAAGGGCATCATATATAGTAAAGTAAGATGCAGAATTTAAGGGGCTTTGAATTCTGTATTGAATTAATTTAGTACAAGATTTTAGGTGCAAAAATTCAACTCATCTCCTTATCGAACGCATCAATCATAAAGAGTACTGTAGCTAGGTTTTATTTGTTTGGGTAGAATTTCATCAATTTCCACTTTTGACAAAGTGAAACAAATTCAGCACAAGGCAGAAAATTTAAACTTAAAATCATGACGAAAGCGAAGCATTTCAAGCAATAAATTAAAAAAGAAAAAAAAAAGGAAGGGTGTGTACAATAAATCCAATTTCTTGGAGCACTATATAAAAATTTAAAAGGATCCACCAAGGAATGTTTAGCAAAGACGTGGTGTACCACTAAGAAACTGTTGTCATTATACAAATACGAGAACTATTAATTGGTATATCTTTCTGGGGATCGGGATGAAAAAAAAAAAGAAAAGAAAAAGAAGAAATCCTCTAATATTAATTAGGCATTGAATCACGATAACAATATTGCGTTCTAGCATACGGATTTCCCTGACCATGAAAAAACAAAATCTCTCTCAGAGATACATAGCCAAAGGCCCTAAGAAATCAATCAAATCGATATTTAGAGTGTCATATCCCTTATAATTTAACGAGTTGGCAATTACATACATACGTACATATATATATATATATATAACTAATAATTTACCAAATCCAGATCCTGCCAAGCTTAGTTCAAAATTGCAATTCATACGTAAGCTATCCATATCCCAATTTAGTGATATATTTGAAGGTGTACCAAAGCATGTGAGTAAAATATTTCCCATTTTTGTGGTTTTTTAATTGTTATCTCCCTTTTGCTCTTACAATTCAAAATGCTATAAAATTGATCGCCAAGCTTATCAACAGTTATAATTTGATATTTCTATCAATAAAACGTCGAGTTTTTAATGATTTTAAATATGTGTGGTTCATGTGTCTACTTAACAAAAAAGTATAATAACTATAAACAAAATATACGTCAAAATTTTGAGTAATCCAAAAAAACACCCCACAAATTCTTTTTCATTTTAAATGTTAGTATTGTCTTCTTCTTTGTTCACAACCCCTACATCGTCATTTTCATCTTACATTATTTTTTACAAATAAGTCATGTGAGCCAAACATGCCTAAAAGCATTCAAAAATAACATTTTATTGATGGAAATTTAAAATTTTTTCTGATAAATTGAGTGACCAATTTTGTACCATTTTAAAGTATATGTAGATATTAAAGTAAGACAATATCCTAATCTTCAAGGACCAACTTTAAAATCAACATTTTTTTCCTTTAAAGTAATCGCTAGAGGTCATTCAGAAATAGTATACTAAGTCAAAACTCAATCCATATTATTATAAGAATGCATATCTTCATTTAAATTGCACAAAATTAAATTAGATATTCATATACGTACAATTATGATACATCTATAGCCGTATATAAGCCAAGAAATCCCAGCAAAGATAAACACATGATCTTCTTCCTGAACCCCATATAGAATGGTCAGAGATAATATGAGTTATTTATTTTCTTGGAAAATCATCGAAGAAAGTAAAATATTCCAAAGAAAAATATCTATAGCTGTACCGATATCTCAAAAGTTATATAATTTTCCTTTAGGGAAAATGAAATCATATAAAGAGATTGCTGCAGGAAAGCCAAGTGCTTAAAGCGACTGACAGCTCTCTTTCTCAACCAAACGCATTTGGCTGTAGGGCTTTAACGGGTCTCTGCTAGCTAACATTGTCGTGAAAATATGGAGCAGAAAATAACAAGTTGAACCATAAAATTTGCATACATATATGCAATAGTACGGCTTTTTTAAATACTAGTTGATAGGACGGTTCCTAGAAGAAAAAAAACCATTAGAAGATAGTCATTAAACATAATATTGGTCTTGGAGAGTTTAATACCAAAAAAAAGAAAAAAAGAAAAAATAGTAATCTAAACATTATGTTCACTACAAGAAAAACTACATTTAACAACATATTATTTACGACATGTAGTTTTTGAATGTCGTTGAAAAATACATACAACGACATCTCCAACAAACATGTCATTAATAACATTTGAAACAATAATTAACGACATCTATATAGATGCCGTATTAAAAGTCTCCTTTTAACGACAATAGTTTAATGTCGTTAAATTATTTAACGACAAGTAGGAGATGTCGTCAAAGTCTTGGAGATTCGACGACACCCCTTATAGACGACATCTTGACCAATATCGTCTATAAGGGATGTCGTAAAATCTTCAAGACTTTGAGGACATCTCCTACTTGTCGTTAAATAATTTAACAACACTAAACTATTGTCTTTAAAAGGAGATCTTTAATACGACATCTATATAGATATCGTTAATTATTGTTTTAAATGTCGTTAATGATATCTTTGTTAAAGATGTCGTTGTATGTATTTTTCAACGACATTCAAAAACAACATGTTGTAAATAATACGTCGTTAAATGTAGTTTTTCTTGTAGTGGTTGCATCTTTAGAATGTCTATATTAAGTTGATCGATATTAAGTTGATCAATAACCGTCAACATTTATGTTTTTTATTTCTATGTTGCATCTTTAGAATGTGTATATTAAGTCGATCACTAACTGTCATCATTTATGTTTTTTATTTCTACATGTTACGTGAAAGTACTGTTTTACCTAAAAAAAAAAGACATGTATGGCATATATGTGTACTCACAGTGGATCCCACTTCGTATAGGGGTGTGTGAATACAAATCTACACACACAATTACGTCATTTCTCATTTTCCTCAACTGTTGTTAATTGATGTGTATGATTTGTCATTTGCATGAATCAAGTAGCAAGCTGAATGCGATTGAAAATGGGTTCGGAAGTTGAAAGGCGGTTATCTATTGCTCTTAATATATTTTTGCCATCATGAAAAAGGAAAATTTTTATGCATAATTCTACAATGCCAAATAACGAGCAATAATCCAACATTTTGTGGGGAATTTTTTTTTTCCCTTATTACAAGGTGCTTCCATTTAGACTAATTTCTCCGGTGATGCAAGTAATTATTAATAATGAACGCCAATGTTGAAAGAGATACATTGGTGTGTTACTGAAGACCATATATATATATATAGTTTGTTCCTTGGAAAGTGTGTGGATATACAATTTGAAATATTTTAATTAGCTAGCTACTACAATAACAAATTTAAAAAAAAAAATTGATGAAATGGAAGACAGAATCAGGATTTTTTATTCTCAGTTACGATTTGAAAAAAAAAATAAAGAAATAAAAACAAAGGATAGTAGAAGGAATATTAGATTAAGAAAGTGGCAAACTTGTAGTTTAAATTAAAGAATGGGATAATAAAAGCTAAGCTAGGTCCAAAGGAGTTTGCAAGTTGACGATCCACTTGCGAGTCCGGCGTAAGCTCTGTGATAAACATCAACATCCCCCATGCTCTCTCTTTCTCTCTCTTCAAAGTCTAAAAATAACCTCTCCCACTCTCTCTCTCTCTCTCCCCCCGAGGAAAGAGCAAAACAAAACTAATCCAAGTGGGAGCCATATAAAAAATGAAAAAAGAACCAAAACTGACGAAACCATCCTTCTTTTTTCCCTCTCTCTCTCTCTCTTTTTCTCTCTTCCTATAATATATATTACTCAAACATCACCCTCCCATGAACCCAACCACAAAACCTTGTCAAACTCCAATTCTCTAATCACACACACAAAAGTGAAAAAAAAAGGAAAACAAGGAAAATGCCTTCATCACTACAACTCCACAGAATCAACCCAAACAACCCTCGCGACTTCCCAGGCTCCGCCGCCATGGACCGCTGCTGCCAAAAGCAATCCCTACGCGCCGCCTTGCCGGCGACTCCTCCGGTCCCCGACTCCGTCGTCGGCCACCACTCCCACGCTGTGGCCCCCAACCAGTGCTGCTCCTCCGTCGTCCAGGCCATCGACGCGCCTGTCGCCACCGTGTGGTCCGTCGTCAGGCGCTTCGACAACCCGCAGGTGTACAAGCACTTCCTCAAGAGCTGCCACGTCATCGACGGCGACGGCGACGTTGGCACTCTCCGCGAGGTCCACGTGGTGTCTGGCCTCCCGGCGGAGTCCAGCACCGAGCGCCTGGAGATCCTCGACGACGAGCGCCACGTCATCAGCTTCAGCGTCATCGGCGGCGACCACCGCCTGAACAACTACCGATCCGTCACCACCCTCCACGCCAGCGGCGGCTCAGGGAACGGGAACGGGACAGTTGTCGTCGAGTCGTACGTCGTTGACGTACCACCCGGTAACACTAAAGAAGAGACCTGCGTTTTCATCGACACGATCGTACGGTGCAACCTCCAGTCGCTCGCTCAGGTGGCCGAGAATATGGCGAGAAACAATAACAACAACGACAAAAACAAGCTCTCATGAGATGATACTCGACGAGATGAGATTACGACTTTTCCGTCGTATTATATAAATACTACCATATGGTTCTTATTCCTTTTTTTGGTTTCCAATATATGATCTGGGTTTGGTTTGGTCTCTATCTGTACACCGTCGGATTTCATGATCATGATTGGGAATTTGTAGATTTTTGTTAGGTGATCTGATGATCAAGAGGGGGCTTTTTCTTTGATGATTGACAGTACGTACATCGTCAGGCTTTGCAATGGTCGAAGGTGAACATAGTATGATTCTGTGTATATGTTTTAGTACTTTTTCTACTTTACCATCGAAAGCCCTTCTGAAATATTAATGTTCCTTTAAGCATTACACCGTATTTATGTTAAATTTATGCCCCTTCTTTGTTCTTTTCTGTTTGTGTATATATGTATTTTTCTTTTCTAAATGGGTTTTGTTATTGCAAATTAAAAATGGTATTAGTTCAATCAGTGAATTCTTTAATGATTATTTGATTATGTTTTATAATTTCATTTCTATCTTCTTCTCGTTTTTCTATGTGTGTGTGTGTGTGTTTGTGTGTGTATATATATATATATATATATATCTTTGGTTTGGTTCTATGGCTTTGCATGAGAGGACTTATAAGAAGATAACTGGCCAAACAGACAATAGCAGTAGTGCAGATTAATCTTATATCATCTATGTGTAAGGAAATCAGATGGAAAATAATGTTAATAATGGACAAGTAATGTACATTTCAAAATTAACAAAAAATATCGATGCAATAATTATGAATGGAATAATGTAACGCAAATTAAGTAAATATGTCTTGAATTTTTTTTACCCAGCTCTAATACTTTCATCTTTATTATTCCATTGTTAATTAATTAATGGGGTCTTTGGAATAAACGTATACACAATATTATTATTGCTAAGAAATTATTCTTAATTGAGAGTTGGGGACTATATGGCAATGCCATGATGCTGTAAAGTACGTACGAAGAATCCCAATTTGTTGTAATGCACCAACACCGGTGAGTCAAGTGTTCCACCCAAAACCGACATTAATTTTAGCTGCAAACTTGCTGATATAGGGCATTGCGATGATCCTGACGCTGCTTAATTTACCAAAAGAAAGAAAAAAAAAAAGCACATGATAAATTTTCTAATTAATTGTGTGTGCCCTATAGTATATTTTAGGCCTATTTTGTTCTTTTAGCTATGGTTATTTTCTCTGAAATGCATTTTTTTGTTAGTAGAATCTTCCAAATGCTAATTGATCACCAATATTAGTAAAAGGAGATTAAAGAAAGGAATTAAACGAGAAAATTAAAATAAATAAATATGGAAAAGAAGGGAAAAGAAGAACTGAAGAAGAATTCAAATATCTTGAATTGAAAAAGCATAGCCTTGGAATTTTCCCATAATTTCGCTTAGCTAGAGAGTTTGAATACGGCAATAAAATAGTGTTTTTGGGCGATTGAGGGGAATCCAACAGCTGCCAAGCAAGTTGGCTTTAATAACTCAACTTGTTGTGGAAACAAAGGCAACTGGCTTTATTATTTTTTAATTTCTTTTTTGCGCTGCTTTTTTATTCTCTCTCTGTACGATTACAAATGATATGTTGTGGTTTAGCAGGAATTGGCATTGCAAGTTGGTCTGCAAGTTGACAAGCAGGCCTTTAACTGTCCCCCCTCGTTTTACAGGAGAATGAAATCAAAGCCAGCCATTCCTTCGTGTTCTGTCCCATGCAGTGATTTGACTTGACCTCTATTCAATCACCGCAGGCTTCATAACCTTATACATATATACATCTCATCTCCAAACTTAATTATAATTAATTAATTAATTTACTCACCGACTCTCAATTTGCCAATATTAGTACTTGATTATCATTAATAAGTACATCGTATATAAATTCACATAATTATATCATTAATAAAGTGTTTTAAAAGTATAGTTAAAACTAAAACTTTTGAATTGAAAACTTTAACATGTGAGAGCTTTACACTCTAATTTACTTTTTTTTATTATTACTGTAATATATAACAGCTTTATGATAGTTTTATATTGTAATAACTAAAAGTGTTGGTTAAAAATGACATTGCTAAACACCCTTAAATGTATATACTTAGAGGTATAATATGTATGTATATACATTTATCTTTTAAAAAAATAAATAAGAATGTATTCGTTGTAGCATTTAGGTAGATAACATTTGATTTTCCATGATATTAATTAGCTTCAATTTGGATCACGCCATACTAAATATATATGGAAAAACGCCAGGCCTATTCAAAAAAAGCAAACTAAATTTGAAAATTTCATTGACCGGAAGAAAATTTTATAGTTAGACTATCAAAGCATGCAACTTGCTTTTCGGATCACTCCTGGCATATATATCACGTGATGCAAATAATTAAGTCAGATATAGCCGCTGGTAAAAGTAGGCAGTTTTTCCGTTAAATTGTTCTTAAAAAAAAAGAAGAAAAGAAACCAAAAAAACACATGGGAGATATATTATTAGTTTTTAGTGTCTTTTGTATATATAAGAAACCATGAGAGTCACGTAATAATTAAAACTATTAGTTAAAATTATTTTTATTATAATATATAAAAATATTATGTTATAGAAATTTTTTTTGTGAAAATTTTATATTATTTATAATTAAAATAATAATTAAAACCTCGCTAGCTAAACAGTATATATATATATATATATATATATATATATAAACACAAGATATTACCGTGGAGATACTGCTAAAAAAATAGCATCATCTACATGTCAGCATACTTATAATGTTGGAGCAGATTCCAGAAGTACCACATACACGCCAAACCAGATATAACAAATTAAATTGTAACGTAGACAGCAAATAATTTAAAAAAAAAAGTCCCATAAAAATGACGTTATAAACATTTTCCACGGATTGCCGAGTAGGCGCTCCAACAGTGAATCTGCGTGTTCCCTAGTTAAGCGTCCGTACAGTAACTGATTTTTCATTACGTATATGCTGTCGTCATTTGCAAGAACTAACTGATTTTTTTTGTTTTTCAAAAAAAAAAAAGAAAGAAAAGTTAATATTGCTTTTTCAGCTTTGGCTGTCGCTTTTTTGCTAATCCGACATGTCCATATGTAAACTGTATGATAATATACGCTTATATATAAACTCAAAGTCTAGCTCTTTTAGTATTGGACAGGAAGCTTCAGACTGGATCAGTGTAAATGGCTTCTGAGGCGGTGAATAGGCTAGGACTTTTTTTCTTCGCACGCAACGCTATGCATGCTGTAACAATCTGTATTGCAGCTAGCAAAGTCTTAATAATTGGGGTGTTTAGAGCCACGGTTCTAGCTGTATATCACAATTCAGCCCTTTTTTTTTTTTAGTTTTTTTTTTTATAAAATTTAAATTGTTATAGTATCGTTGGTTTAAATCTTTGGTCTGAATTGAGTTTTTAAACATCCTGTTAATTTTGTGCACATCAAAAAAGCTTTAATTTTGTGAACGACCACTTAAACTTTGGAATCTTAATGCAGGCCAACCATTTTCGCCTGTACAATCTTGAGTTACCTAAAGGTTGTGGACTTTTATAGACTGTTTAGAAAAACAGTTAGAACCATCAGTTATAATTGTGAATAGTATAAAGCTCTTACTTATAATAAAAAGTAAAAAATTGCTGCAACATAAAGCTCTCATGTGTTATAGTTCTGAAACTAAAACTGTTAGTTTCAACCATTCTTTCAAACGACCTATTAGTATGAAAGACATATGGATATATTACTGGCAATTCTATCTTAGTTAGAGAGAGAGATGGAGATTATTCGAATTACTCTTGGACGCCCATGCAGCAAGTAGATCTTGAGTCCAAATTCATGACAAATTAACAACAAATTACCAGTGACATTGAAAAATAAACAAAAAAAAAAGACAACAAATAACAAAAAGACGACAATAGATAACAACAGACGACTTTCAATAATGATCTTCAACACCAATCCTTCAAACAATTTTCTGGGAGAATTTAAATTACTTGAAATGGTTTTAATTTATAGTGTGTTTGATAAACGGGTTGAAACATAAAATTTTAACCTAAAAATTATAACATGTAAAACTTTTACACTATAATATTTTTTTGTTATTTATTATATCTGTTAAAAATTTTACATTATAATTGGTTGATTAGTCAAACAACCAATTAGTCATGACAACATAGGTAGGTCTTCACCAACTCTGCATCTTTGCTAACTAGGCCGAGAAAATTGAGAGGGCATTGCATTAATTACATCACTCGAATTTTATCAAAAAAAAAATATCTGTGCTGCTCCTTCTAATGTCTTTGTAGCTTCTATGTATGTGGTATAGACTGCTTTGTCTTATATCAATGAATAATGATATTACAAAAATGCATCAGACGTAGCCTCCTTTCATTTTCATAGGCGGTACTTGAACTGTGTTACATTGTGGAGTACTCTAATGTAATGCCCTCGTGAATTATTATTTAAATCGATCTTCTAAATTTTTGAGAAAACAAAAAGAGTTGGATAGCGTGTAATTTTTTTTGTAATTTTTTTCTTAATTGTAGTGAATTTTATGCATTTGTTTTTGCTCTAGATAGAGTTACTAATTCATACCGAATAGTTTTGTAGTTCTCCTGTGCTAGGCTCTTTAGCAGTGAATCTGCTTGCTCTCAATTAAGTCATGATCGATCTGTAAAATCAAGTACTTATTTTATTGCGATCACATTGCACGCGCTGAGATTGACAACCCTTTAAAGGCTAAGGCTAGAATAATTCGGTATCTGTCGATTTCAATTCTTATCTTTGAACAACAAATCGCCAGTCGAAGGACGAGGTTAATTTAGAAACTAACAAGGGTGAAAAAGCCGTGTGGTAAGATTAAGGCCTAATTGGTGAAGCTGTGTTACGTACGCGTACTCACACATTTTTTTAACTAGAGAACGGAAATCAATTTTTTGACTCCAAAGAAAAATTTTAATTTAGATGTTACAACAATTTTGACGACAAAATATCAATCAATTTTTTTGTATTTTTTTTCTTTCATATGTGAAGATTTTACAATGATCATATGACCCGATTTGTTATTTGTTCACCTTCCCTCGGCCTCCACCAAAAAGAAAAAAAAATCCCCTACATCAAATATTGTTACAATTGAATGGAAAATTTACCCCAAATCCCACTCGCAACCACACGCACAACTGATCCGTTGTGGCGATATTTGAAAAGAGGGAAATAATTTTTCACCGGCACTAATCATGGCTACAATCAAGGGTAAAAGATTTTGGCAAAAAGAAGCTCATTCCAAGTATCTTGAAGGCCAGGCAAACACCAATGCACACAATCAGCATAGCTAACGGGATTTGCTAACTGCTCGGGAGTCAACGGGCTCCATTGCTTCTTGTAGATCGATGTGTGCGCGTCTTTGCGATAGCTCGAGAGTTGGGTGATGTTGAGGAATGTGATGGGCACTTTTGATTTACTGAAGACTTCTCCAATCACCTGCATTATGCTTTTCCTAGTATCCGAACCCCAGTAAGTTGGATCCTCTATCATGGTCGTTTCGTTGTAGCAATTGCGTCCCGGTTCGCCACCCCAATCTATGCTCCTGCCAAAATTACTTCCAAGTTTAGCTCGCCAATATACATTTATCTGGAACTGGGGACTTAACAAATTGAATGAAATATTATGCTGTAATATATAGTACTAGCAATTAGCCTCAAGAATTATTTTCAATATTGTGTTTGTCAGGTTGTAGTCCAGACCACTTTCTCGGTTATGAACAGTGTAAAGCTCTCATATGCTACAGTAACCTAAAAAAAATCGCTACAATATAAAGCTCTCATATGATACAGTAAAAACAGTTCTAATCACCCTACCAAACACCCTATAAGAGTTATAACCAAAACCAAAACCCTACTCTTTTTATAAAACAAATAATAGTAGCAAGTTACGTGAGCTTGGCATACTTTATTGGATAAAGTTCATAATTTCATGAAAGACCTATTTTATATACATACATTTAGCTTATTAGTTATTAGTAAGGTAAACTTCGCCAATTGTCAAATTTTATTTTGGACAACCATTGACAATTTTGGCAACCCATGTCTTCACTCTTCTCTTCCTATTTGTCAGCTAAACTTTTCTTGTATTAGTTAGTTGTTGCAAGTTTTCTTGTCCACTTTAAGCAAAGAATATGCCCTAATATATATTTAGTATAACCCATGTTAAAATTATGCAGGCTAGCTAGAATGAAAATCGTACTTTGCATGAGTAGGTGACATGCTCGTGAAGAAGACCCTTGTCCTCTTAGGGTCCATGTTGATCCGCACCCATCTCAACATGCTCTTCATCGCCATACGGTAAGCGTCCTCCGTTGATACCTCTATGATATCCTTCACTTCGTCATCAAAAGATCCAAGCCTGAAAATACACAAGAAGTGACCAACTATTTATAAGACCAACATTTCTCAAGCTAGAGCTAGTTAAAAGAAAATTTATAAAATGAGTAATTTAATCACAAACAAGAGATATACAAGATTTTCATCTTCAAGCCGGTCATCCACCACAAGTAAGTGTTGAAAACAATTATGTCAACGCCCTTCCAATGTTTGCCGTGTTTATTGACGGACCCTTTTCTGACAATCCTATCGGATACTCTATGAACAACTGCATCGTCTGAATTTGATTCAAGAAGAAATGGTGCCCAATAGAACTCAATTGTGGCATTGTATTTCTACATTAAAAAAAAAAAAAAAAGAAGGGAAAATAAAGAAGTTGGGCAAACAAATATGTAAATTATGGGCACCAAAAATAAGCCTTTTGCATGTTTCAATATTAAAGAAACTATATTAGTCACCTTGGCAGTGAAAACGGTCAATGAACCAAAGGTTTCCATGGATTTTTCATCTTCAGGAATGAGTGAGTGAAGAAGACAAATCATGGAAACGTATTGGCCCCGATTTAGAGAATCTCCGACGTACATCATCCGCTTTCCTCGCAGCGTCTCAAGCATCAGCGTGGCATTGAACCTTTATGATTGTGATAATATTGTTATGCAATCTATAATTAAATAAGAATCTAAATGACATTGTTTAGTCTTACTAATAATTAACTACATCTAGAAAACGTTTATCAATGAGCTTTATAAATAGAGATAAAAAAAAAAAACTCTAGTCTCTTTAAAGGCTTAAGGCTATGAGCTTTTGATCTCATCTGGGTATGCTGCCTTTAAGTTCTACTTTCTGGGCCATTTTGAGGGCCCATCTTAAGTTTTGGCCCAAAGAAAAAATTTGGAGAAACATAACAAAAGGTGGGTGACTTGGAGGAATTCACCCTTTTGGGAGTTGAATTTCAAAGATAACGGTTTTATATATGAAAAATTAATCCCAATTTTTACATCAAAATAGATGTTTGAAATTCTAACGCTCTAAGAGTGATTTATACCCTAATTAACACAACACAAAAGGTCCTGAAACTTCCTTTGCGCTAAATAACCCCTGATCTTAGAATCAAGTGGGCTCCATAACATGTGTAATATGTAGCACCTTCATGTGATAATTATGCTTGAAATTTTCATAACAATTATGGCCGTTTGGTATGTTTTTAAAATAAATAAAAACGATTTTGTTAAAAATGTTTTTAAAATTTGTTTCAAAAAACATGCAAATTTTTTTTAAAAACTCCTAAAACAATACCAAAAAACATGTACTTGAATTATTAATATATAAAGGTAGATTCCTCTTGTCTGAACCCAAAATGCAGCATATCAACGTCAAGAAGTTTAAGTAGAGGAGAAAACATTTTCAAGCAAAAAAAAATAGAAGAGAAAAAATATAGGTTTGACTTGGGTCTGATGAACTAGAGTTAGAGAGGCACAAGGGTACAAAATGTGGGTCACCCTAGCGGTAATGCGCTGTCCCTCCGACGCAGGAACAATTTGAACCCATCAATAAACATTTTACACACGTTCTAAATTCTAATTTTTCTATAGCTGCCCCAAACACGAACAGCAGAGAATATGCATGTGATCACGGCGGCGACGTGCACTGGCACAACTAGCCCCACCGCAAGAGGGACCGATTATCCGAACACTCATCACCACGAATTGACACGTGGATCCAAAACCACGAAAAAGAAGTTGGGCCCCACTCTAAACCTCATACTTGTTACGAACAAGCGAACGCGCAGGTCGAGTTTTGTCAAGTTAAACTCACCAACAACACAAGCTGTTGATCACCATCTTTACAAATACGATCCACCACAATTCGACACGTGTACCGTCTCTGGCCGTTTCTTGCCGGCCAAAGGAAACAAGAGAGAGAAAATGGCTTGCGAATGAGACAAACAGAAAAACCCTACGATATTATAAATTCTTCGCTTTGTCGGTGAGTTTCTAAAAAGAATCCAAAGACTTTTTCGTAATCGATAAATTAAAAAAAGAAAAATGATAATCAATTCCCGAGAGGAAATAGTGATTTCTTGATTTTATTAGAATCGATCGAAGCCGTGAAAAAGGGCGTACCTGGGAAGATCACAGCCGTTGGGTTGCCATCTCCAGTTCTGAAACTTCTTCTCCGGTCGACCGTGTTCGAGGCAGGTAAGCTGAGGCTGTATATAAGGACACTCCGATTCCTCGTAAAGCGGTCTCGACTCGTCCCAAACCCACCGCCCGTTGAACACGTCGCAACTCTCCTCGGTTTTCCCGACGGCGAACGGCAGCTTCTCCTTTTTGAAATTTTGCTTCTGATCTCTCCCCAGAACTATCCCCGCTTAATTCAGCAAACTACGGTTTCTCAGAAATTGTTCCATTTTTTTTTTGAAGAAGGAGAACAAAGAATTACATTGTGTTGTGTTTGTTGACGAGTTGAGTGGACTCACCAGGTCCGGCCGAGTCGCGGGCGAGTTGGAGCTGTTGGCTGAAGATGCACATGACGTCCTCGCCGTAGAGGATCGCGACGAAGACGATGAAGACGAGCAACGAGAAGAGGTACGGGGAGAGCTGACGTGGCGGCTTTTTGAGGACGGAGGACGAAGAAGGAGAGGAAGACAGAGGAGGCTTCATAGTTGCACTGACTAACTAGGAATCGTTTCTTGATTTTGGTTTGAGATCAGTTCTCATCGAGAAAATGCTGTTTATTAGGTGTAGAATACTCCCTGGGTTTGGGTTGGACTTTTTGGGAATTTGAAATGAATGCAACTATGGAAGACTTGTGTTTTTGTAGTTTTAATTTAGAGGCATTGGTAATTAATTAACTATTTGTCACATATGTTACTTAATATTGTGGCCTATCAGTTAGTTGAGATAATTAAGTGAAAAAGATAATCAATATGTCACTTTTTTTGTTTTTTTTGTTTAATTAGTGCAATTAACACATAATGTTCCAAGTACTAGTTGTTAAGAATCCAGCTTGTCCATTGCATTCAATTATTTATGTCCTCGTGTATTTAGTAATTTCTAATTGTCTATCAACAAATTCTTCTTCGTTTTATTGTTGTTATGATTGAGCTCGTTTGGTTCGAGTATTTGAATAGAGTATTTGAATAAAGATTTAAATTTTTATGAGAAAAAATACTGTAGCAAAATGATTTGAACTGTAATTCTAACCACGAAATAAACAGACCCATAATATTATATTTTTTTAATTAGAAACTCGTTTCAAATCTAACAAAGCCAAATTCTTTCCATAAACATTGTTAGAAAAAAACAAATTTGACAGATGTATAATAAGTTGCAACAATATGAAGGTCCCCAATTTCGTTTTGGCCTTTACAAAAGGCGAATCATGGGAAAGGCGTGATAATTACAAGTACTGTAGGAGACCAATAGTGGGGGGGTACATGATGGTGTACTTGGAAATGGAGGTTATAATTTGGCTTGGCTTCTAAGTTAAGATTCTCAATGCAACTTGTAAAAATCCCACTGCCTTTGCTTAATAGTTAATACATCATCACTTCTTGTCTTCCTTTAATATATGTTATTAGCCGGTTTAAAAAAATAGTTAAAACTAACAGTTTTAGTTTAAAAACTGTAGCATATGAAAATTTTACACGAAAACATATAAGAGCTTTACATTGTGTACAATTATAACTTATGGCCAGGACTGTTTTTCAAACTACCTATATATTTTGGTTTTCTTTTCCAAATTTAAAAAAAATGAGGGGGACGATGATGAAATAATTTATGAAAAGGTTTTTGGTAGAAGGTAAGAGGATAACTGGTGAGATTTCAGCTTCAAAGTGGTTGGCAATCACCTGCTCCATTTCTCATTTCTTACCCTCAAAATAAATTGGACTTTTCAGCTAAATGAGCTGTAGGCTGTCAAGACAACCAGAAACTTACAATAGTGATGTATCAACTAAATCGATCTTAATTAATTGCAACTTTTTTAACTACATATTAGAAGGTTTTGATTATTATGATTGATTTATTAAACTACCGATTAGTATTGATTACTTGATTGTCTGGTAACAGATTGTGCCACCAGCAGAATCAAAGCCTCGGCCATTTTCTTAGCCGCCAAAAGCTTAATTGGAACATCTTTAATGCTTTCCATTTCTTCAATAGAAGGGTGCATTTTAAAGAAAACAATCCAAAAAAGTGCATACAATTATTTTAGCAAAATTTTATGTGTTATTTTTCTGCTCTTGAAAATGATGCATCCAAATGTGGTTCGCCAACATAACCCCATATAAATGTTGCTCGTTGCCCTCGATAAAGTCTTAAGTTCAAGTCAATTCTACTATAACTGTCAGCATATAGGGACAATTCACTTCTTAAGAGATCTATATGTTCATTTATTCGAAATATCTAGGAACACCCTCTATGCTTATAAACCTTTCTATTTGAGCAAAACAAATGTCTCTTCGAACAACAACCTGGAATCTGAAACCTCAAACTTCGCAAAAACAAAACTACCCAAATTACCCATCTTTGTCAAACTTCCTCTTAAGAACTCAAGCCCCTCTCCAAAACTGTTGTTTGCCACGCTTTGGCTGCCTTCAGATGCTCTCTAGGAAGCTTTGCGATGTTGCATCAAGCGTACGCGTCTCATAACAGTTTCAGTTCTCTCATAAAAAAAGGTACACCTTTAACTATTTTCCTCATGAGGTAATTTACAACCTCAACCATAAATTTATCCCTGACACTGACGTTTTGTGTTGACTCTAGTATAATTGGGGTCTTTTTGGTAGGTTTTAGTCGCTTTCAACAAAAATAAAAAAAACCAGCAACCCAATCAACCAATCTCAATATGGGATTTTTCTCAAGTATCTATCCACTAAGCTTGTATCTGGTTGTTTATAAATAAATGAGAATAAAAATTCCCATTTTAATGAACCACTAACTTATTTTATGTTACTATATAGAGCAAGTCTATAAAATACCCACGTCTGAAAATCCACAATCTGCGCATTTTTATTTTTTTAGGCAAACATCTGTACTAGACTTGATAGAAGAGTTTGATTGAGATTCTGTACGGTAGCAGAACATGAGCTTCAAAAAATTAAAAAATAAAAAATAAAAGAATGTTAACCAATGTTCAATCTGAAAAATCTCCTGTTTTCTTTTATCAACTTCATTTCCCAAATTGTATGCCAAACGAATATCTCTAAAACTGTTTAAACAAGAGCTAGTGAAAAAATCAATATTAGACAGCAAGAACAATGCCAGCAATTGCTATAGCAACTAGAGGAATTAGAAAGCTATTGAATCTCAGTGACGGGGAAAAAATTAAACGGATTGGCAGCGTGCGAAGAGCGATATTGTGGTGTGTGATCTTAAAAGTCCTAGTTCCGCAACAATGAAGTCATGATGAAACAACAGGCTTCAAGCTAGCGGGCTGCATCGAAAATACTTGATAACTTGCATTTGGTGTCAGAAATGTTCATGGCAGAGAAGAAATGATACCAAAATGAACTCACCAAATACAAAAATATTTGCACTTAGAAGTTGAAAGAAGAATATGAGCTCCGATAACCTTGCGAAGGTCCTCTGAATCTTCGCAACAGCGATGAAAAAAAGCTCTACAGTGAGAAGTAAGTAAAAATTTTCAAGTTACCAATAATTATTTAGCTTTTCGGAAAAAAATTCATTGATAAAACCTAATATTTAATTGGGTTTAATTAATGAATTTACTTTTAAAAATGTGAATTTTTGTAAAAATTACGATAAAGTAGGAATAAACGACATTGAATGTAAATTATATGGCAAATGTGATGTAATGTTGGATATTACCGAATACAGATTTTATGAGTTTAATTACTCAAAAATTTGTAAATAATATCCATAAAATGAAATTTATGTCACGATTAATTGTAAAATTGTGATAAAAATAAATGGGTGATTAGAATGTAAATAGGACATAGAAATTGTCCGAACCTAAATTAGAGGTAAAAAGGGGCCGAAGCAGTATGAGTATACTGCTAAATGAAAACACAGATACGAAAAACGTTATGATTGGCCTCCAAAAGTAAACGAAAAGTAAGTTAAATATTTTTATACAGTCTAAAGATAGAAAATACACTGATTTGACCACGACAGTATAGGAAAAATACTGTGGTGAAAAATTACACAGTATAAATTTTTAACTCCATAAAGTGGACACTCCTTGATTTTCTATTGGGCCACATGTCAAGAAAAGTGGCCCAATCACCTTGTCACACCTAGTGGTGTACTCATAGGTTACCATGAGTCACCAAATGTGATAAGGATGCATTTATGGCAAGTTTATCACAATTTTCTTTTCTTTCCTTTCCTTCCAAGCTCTGGCAGCCATAACCAAGACCTCTAAAAAAATTTCTCAGCCCCCAAACTTTACAAAAATACTATTTTTTAAAAATTGCCGCTTTGCACTAAAAATCAAAGTTTCATAACTCAAACTTACCATTCACCACATATACATGAAATTCCATCAAATACATGCTCAAAACCCCTTATGGGTTTGAAAGAATAAAAATCAAAACAAAATCCATAAAATTTTAAACTTTAAAACTTAAAACTTACCAAAATAACACCCTTTTGGTTTCAAGCCTTCAAAATCCCTTTAGACTCCCTCCTAAGCTTCCTTTCCATACAAAAATACCATGGATTAATCTCTTGTCCTTTGCCCATGAAAAATCCCTTGAAAACCCATTAAAAGTTTAGGATTTTACCTTAAAACTTGTGGGAAATCCTTGTACTTGCTTGTAAAACTTGTTTGGGGCTATTTTTGCAAAGTTTGAGGGCTGAGAAATTTTTTTAGAGGTCTTGGTTATGGCTGCCGGAGCTTGGAAGGAAAGGAAAGAAAAGAAAATTGTGATAAACTTGCCATAAATGCATCCTTATCACATTTGGTGACTCATGGTAACCCATGAGTACACCACTAGGTGTCACAAGGTGATTGGGCCACTTTTCTTGACATGTGGCCCAATAGAAAATCAAGGAGTGTCCACTTTATGGAGTTAAAAATTTATACTGTGTAATTTTTCACCACACAGTATTTTTCCTATACTGCCGTGGTCAAATCAGTGTACTTTCTATTCTTAGACTGTATAAAAATATTTAACTTACTTTTCGTTTACTTTTGGAGGCCAATCATAACGTTTTTCGTATCTGTCTTTTCATTTAGCAGTATACTCATACTGCTAAGGCCTCCTTTTTACCTCTAATTTGGGTTCGGACAATTTCTATGTCTTAGTTACATTCTAATCACCCACTTATTTTTATCACAATTTTACAATTAATCGTGACATAAATTTCATTTTATGGATATTATTTACAAATTTTTGAGTAATTAAACTCATAAAATCTGTATTCGGTAATATCCAACATTACATCACATTTGCCATATAATTTACATTCAATGTCGTTTATTCCTATTTTATCGTAATTTTTACAAAAATTACAATTTTTACAAAAATTCACATTTTTAAAAGTAAATTCATTAATTAAACCTAATTAGATATTAGGTTTTATTAATGAATATTTTTCTCGGTCATTACAATCTATCCCCTTTAAGAATTTTCGCCCTCGAAAATCAAAACAACTCGGGGTACCTTTTCCTCATTGTATCCTCTCGTTCCCATGTTGCCTCTTCCACTTGCTAATTGCGCCATAGAACTTTGACGAGAGGTATCTTTTTGTTCCTTAATTTCTTCTCTTCTCGTGCCAATATTTGAACCGGTTTCTCTTCATAAGACAAATTCTCCTGCACATCAATTTCCTCTGGCTGCAGAACATGCGAAGGATC
This sequence comes from Artocarpus heterophyllus, assembly GCA_025403435.1. Taxonomy (NCBI): domain Eukaryota; kingdom Viridiplantae; phylum Streptophyta; class Magnoliopsida; order Rosales; family Moraceae; genus Artocarpus; species Artocarpus heterophyllus. The sequence continues at coordinate 6,941,794 of CM046353.1, forward strand.
TGGTACGTACTTCTTTAGCATTGATACATGGAATACATTGTGTACTGATGCTAGGTCAGATAGTAAAGCCAACTTGTAAGCTACATTGCCCACCCGTTCTAAGATTTTGAATGGTCCGATGTATCTTGGGCCAAGTTTTCCTTTCTTTCCAAACCTAATTACTCCTTTCATTGGCGTCACTTTTAAGAAGACCAAATCCCCTACTTGGAATTATAGGGGTCTTCGTCGTCGATCTGCATAACTCTTTTGTCGACTAAAGGCAGTTTCTATTCGTTGACGGATTAATTTCACATCCTCCGTTGTCCTTTGGACAAAATCCGTTGTCGACAATGTTTTTTTCTCCTGTTTCATACCAATGCAATGGCGACCTACATCTTCTTCCGTAAAGAGCTTCATAAGGAGCCATTCCTATAAAAGCTTGACAACTGTTATTATAAGCGAATTCAATCAACGGTAGCTTTTTATCCCATCCTCCTTTGAAATCTAGCACACAGGCTCTTAGCATATCTTCTAGGGTTTGAATGGTCCTTTCAGATTGACCGTCAGTTGAGGGTGAAAAGCTGTATTAAAAGCTAGCTTCGTTCCCATAGCTTGGTGAACGCTCCTCCAAAACTTGGAAGTGAATCGGCCATCTCGATCAGAAATGATAGATTTCAAAACTCCGTGGTATCTAACTATCTGGGCTACATATAGTTCAGCTAGTCTTTCCACAGAATTGCTGCGTTTAATGGAAAAGTGATTGCGTATGCATCCAGGCAGTTGAAGGATCATGAAAGGAACTATCCAACACACGACTTGGAGTTAGCAGTGGTCGTGTTTGCATTAAAGATTTGGCGTCATTATTTATATGGAGCTAAATGCGAGATATATACAGATCATCAGAGTCTGAAATATATCTTCACACAAAAGGAGCTTAACATGAGACAACGAAGGTGGCTAGAGTTAGTTAAAGACTACGATTGTGAAATTTTATATCACCCGGGAAAGGCTAACCGAGTAGTCGATGCCTTTAATCGTAGAATAATGTCTTCGTTTGTAATGATACGGTTACTGCCAAAACCCCTTCAGAAGGACCTGATGGAAGCAGGAATAGAGCTAATCACTGGAAGATTGGCCCAATTGTCGTTTCGACCAGTTATCTTGAAGGACTTAAAAGAGCGACAAGAAGCAGATCCGTCGCTACTTAAAGCTAGGAATGAGGTTCTTGAGCACAAGGAAACACAATTTAGCATCTTAAAAGATAGCATTCTCCATTATAAGGGCAGAATCTGCATCCCCAATGATGAAAGATTAAAGAAACAAGTATTAGAGGAAGCTCATGAAGCACCCTATGTGGCTCATACAGGAGCTACTAAAATGTACCAAGACTTGAAAGAGCACTATTGGTGGCACGAAATGAAGAACGATGTCACACAATTTGTCGCCAAATGCCTTACATGCCAAAAGGTGAAAGCTGAGCATCAACGACCAGCCGGTGAATTACAGAAAATTGAAATTCCTGAATGGAAATGGGACCAGATAACTATGGATCTGGTGACCGGGCTACCCAGAACTTCAGGTGGACACGATGCTATATGGGTAATCGTTGATAGATTGACGAAATCAGTCACCAAATGTGATAAAGATGCATTTATGGCAAGTTTATCACAATTTTCTTTTCTTTCCTTTCCTTCCAAGCTCTGGCAGCCATAACCAAGACCTCTAAAAAAATTTCTCAGCCCTCAAACTTTGCAAAAATAACCCCAAACAAGTTTTACAAGCAAGTACAAGGATTTCCCACAAGTTTTAAGGTAAAATCCTAAACTTTTAATGGGTTTTCAAGGGATTTTTCATGGGCAAAGGACAAGAGATTAATCCATGGTATTTTTGTATGGAAAGGAAGCTTAGGAGGGAGTCTAAAGGGATTTTGAAGGCTTGAAACCAAAAGGGTGTTATTTTGGTAAGTTTTAAGTTTTAAAGTTTAAAATTTTATGGATTTTATTTTGATTTTTATTCTTTCAAACCCATGAGGGGTTTTGAGCATGTATTTGATGGAATTTCATGTATATGTGGTGAATGGTAAGTTTGAGTTATGAAACTTTGATTTTTAGTGCAAAGCAGCAATTTTTGAAAAAATAGTATTTTTGTTATTTTGATGTTTAACTTTGCAAAAGTGATGTTTAAGCATGAGAATGTGTTGATTAAGGCATGAAATGGTTTCTGTAGGGGTAGAATTGCAAGTTTGAAACAGATTTTTGTAAAAATGCCATAATGACTAAATTGAAAGAAAAAGATTCTTCTCGGCAGAATTGAAAAATAGCCAAAACCACCCTTGTACAGTGAGATTTTGGAAAAAGTTAAAACATAAAAGTTGTAGATCTCGATAAAACTGTTAGGCAACGCGGACGGTTCGTCAAAAAACTGAATCGTTTATGAAATTTTAATTTTTCAAGAATTTATATAAATTGTGAAAAATTTTAAAAAGGGGCAAAAACGTCATTTCTCAAAGGATTTTGAATATGGTACTTTGAGCAAAAATGATCCTTGAGAAAAATAAAAAATTCTGATGCAAAGAAGTAAATTTTAGTTTCAGGGGTTAAATCATCAAAATTTTCAGTTCAGGGACTAAACCGCAAAGTTTAATGAAAATGGGACATAATTGAGAAATAAAGAGATTTGACCCACTAGGGTGTTACTTTAAAATTAATATGTTGTTTTTTTCATAAGAATAACGAAATCGAGCTCGGGTAGGTTAGTAAACCCGCGGAGGGCAAAATCGTAATTTTTGCCCAAATAACCCAAACCGCTTTGAAATGTTTCTAATGGGATAAGAAAACGACTAGAAAGGTTTCCACCCTTCGTTAGAAACGATAGGGTGAAGTTAGATAGAAAAAAGAAAAAAAATAGTGGTTTTAGAGTTGTACATAGTAATGCAACTCAATTTATTAACTAACAATTGTTTCGTATCGAAACATAGTAAAATTTGGCTAATGGCTTTGTAATTGGCCAACAGGATCCTAGGAGTATAGAAGAAGGGATATCGAGGTTAAGTTGCCCAACATTTGCATCAAGTAAGTACCCATCCCACCTACAGTATGAAATTGTAGGCTTAGAGTGTAAAATGTGTATGCGTATACTTGTATGTATATCAAGGTGTATACTTGTATGTATGCAATAACATAAGTGTTTATAAAATTGAAAGGGTATACTTATGAGTATATCGAATATATATATATATACCTGAGAGTATATAATGACACATACGTGAGTGTATATGATAATGCATACCAGTGTGTATATTTTATGTTAAGTACCTGCGAGTACATTATGCTATATATACCTGTGCGTATATTAATGTGTACCAGTATGTATATAAAGTATGTACCTGTATGTACTATATCGTACAAAAACATTTATGTAGATTATGTTATGTATAACATGTAATCATCACTTCATGCATGGTATGATAACCATAATAAGTGAATTGGTAAACGAATCACAAAAAGTTAAGAAAAGTGTCGTACCGACTCCTGACTCAAGGAGAGTTTAAGGATTACAGGATGGTCACGGTGCTACGTAGACCTAAGTGCGCAATGGTACGAACACTTGGGCCCTAGTTAAAGATAAGAAATGATAATGATAAAGAAGGATTATAAGAAAGCATAATATGATCATGCATTTTATTGAATGTGCATGTGGGTTTATATGGGACTTACTGGGCATTAGCTCATTAAGTTTTTCATGCTGTAGGTATTTCGAGGAAAAGGTCAGAATAAATAATAATGATGAGCTGGCGGACGGATGATGTGTGTAGACTGGGTATGGTTTCCGCCACAGTATATTTTCCACTGTATGGTGTTTTAAAATATTTTGAAAGTAATGTTTGACAAGCTATATTGTAAAAGAATGATGGTTATGTAAACACAAGTATATGTTTGTATTTCAAAAGTTATGAAACTGTATATGTACAGTATTTGTATAAAAAAAATTCTTAAATTTTTACCCGAAAGTAAGTAAGAAAGAGTTTTATTACTACCCGTCTTTGCGGGTTGTGACAAAAAAAAACTAAGGAACCACCACTGAAAAAGGCATGAAAATACCAGGATTCTCTGAGGTAAGCTGGTCCAAATTTCCAAGTTTGGAATTACCTTGAAAAGAGAGAGAGACAACAAGTAATAGTTTTGTTAGAAGCGGAGGAACGTGAAGGCAGACAAAGTTCTAGGATGCTAGACTAGAGGCAAAGTTCTAGGGTGCTAGACTAGATAAGTTTTAAATTTCTTTTTAAATATAATAACTTGCCAAAAATACGCACATATGCATATAATACAACAGCATGACTCTTAAGATTGTTGAATTACGCTGGAAAAATAAACGAGGGGAAATAGTTAATTCTAACATCAATACAAAACGACATTAAAAAAAAATATGTATATCAATATAAGATGAGAAAATTCTTGAATGAACACAAAGCCATCTAATTTTTTTTTTTTTGAAAGCTCTAGTGAAAATGTCATAGTTAGCAGAATTTGGTAGAGTAGAAAGTGCTTGCGATAAAAAATGTGTTTATGTACTAAATGCGAGAGACTCTTTCAACCCATCGACTCAGTCAGAACACCTCACTAAGCGTCATTTTCATGCCGGCATGCCATAGAAAGATAGAAGACCAGAATAATATGGATCAGGACGCTACGTTATAATGCAACTTCAATTCTGCAGAGATGCATGTTATACAATTGGTTTCCTGTAATGTATATTTATTAAAGCGTTTTTCTTTTAGTACTTTTTCTTTCCTTTAAATTTTTGCCCAGATATTTCTCGTTCAGAATTTAGTTTCTTTTATTGTATGGAAATAAAGTAAGATGTCAAGTTTCCTTGGTGGTTGTCTAAATAGGAATACTTAATCTTAGTTACCCTTGTCCCAATTCCCAAACAAGCTGGTTCTTACCTATTCAACCTTACATTATTGGTAAATCATTGGGTATGTTTACCAAACGGTAAAGGAATGTAAAGGAAGAGATAATTGAATTGAAAATGAAAGTAAAGTAATGAAAGTGAGTATCATTCATTCCCTTTTTAGTGTTTACTAAATTATTTGATGGTGAAATGAGAAACAATCTTATTCCTTTTTAGTGTTCATCTACTTAGGAATAGAGATCTTATTTAACGTAATTACTAAAATATCTTTTTTACATAATTAATAGCTATTAAATTATAATCTTTGAATTTAGACATCTAACTAATAGTATTTATTCCTTTTGATAGAGAATCAATATTAAAGGGTATGGGAGGATTGATATACCCTTTGCTCATTCCCTATATTGCGTGGGGCTCTCAAAACTCTCATTACTGATTTTATAAGTAAACACATTATTTAAAGGGAAAGGGAATCACTCCTTACTTTCCCTTTCCCTTGGATGCAGAGTAAACATGCCCTCAACGTTTGGGGCTAAAAAAGGTGACATTTTAACCTGAGTTATTTGCACATTTTTTGCTTCAATCCCATATCATATCATTCAATGGCAGATAATTCTACACCACCCATTGGGTAAATAACGAAAGCGTAAACCTTGGTTCGATATATAGATTGAAACAAAGATGATGCTCAACTTGGAAGAGAAAAAATACCTCTATACCACGAATGCCAAGGAAGAAATATCGATAAACTGCACCAGCCAGCAGATATGCTCCAAAAAGGCATAAGATGCTGTAATTATAGCAACTATCAGTACATGAAGATGACTCATCAAGATTTTAGTGGTAAGCCATGGTAAGTGTGGTCAAATTGAAACCTTACATTAACAGGGAAGGTGCCAAACTGGCCCCAGCCATTCACATTAATATTCACAATCTCAGCACAGCCAGAAGGATGTTTTAGCACCGTAGCCTGCCAGAAATATCAAATTATGAACTTAAAACAGTGTAAAACAAGCATGTATACCATCTATATACCTAGGCATTTCAAAACCTCCATGACATTCATATTGTAAAATTTGTTACGGCACATAAAAAAATTGCAAATGCAAGCTCGTCTAATATTCTCAACTACAAACCTCCTGAGCTAATAGGCTTAAGATTAAAAAAACTGAAAAAATAGCATTACAGAACAGCTGTTCCTTATACATTCTATCTAGAATTTAGTCCATGAAAAAGTAGACCAGTCCTTCAATTATAAATAAATTAAATTAAAAAAGTAAAAAAAAAAATGAAAGAACTTACATAATCACAAGTCCCAGTCTTGTTCAGCGAATAAGGTCCCTGAAAGAGAAAAAAAAAATGTGATAGCCATCAATACAGTATGGAAACTCTAACTTACGAATCACAAAAGTTATGAAGAAATTTATGATACCTGAACTCCATCCACATCACAAACTACAGACACTGTAAGTGAACAGTTGCCCGTTTGGCCACTATTTGACATCTTAATGATGACACCCATATGAGGTTTTTCGTTATCTGCCGAAATTTTTGATAAGAGAGAAACCTTAAAATAATTTAAAAAGAAGCATAAATTCTCTTTCATTTTGCACAGAAAGCCATTTTGAAGTCAATGAAGCAGCATTTTTGAAAAGTACTATTTCATGTTATATGGAAGGAATGCAAATGAATCAAGTAGGAACTCACCAAGAACGTTGATGCTTATGATTGAAGCACGCCCACTGGTACTGCATACTGGATAACCTGTACACGGTGTGATTTGCATTAGAGCAATAGAAAATAATCTTTCCCATCTCCAAGACATTTTACCCTCCAATCATTTCCTGGTTATGACTTCTTTATTGGAAGGCCAAATATGTAGACACCACGCAGATGAGTACTACCAAAAGCAACTCTTCAGGAGCCAGAACTTTAGTCTTATCTAACTAAAGAATTATGAGAAAATGGATTTACAAGAAGTAGATATCCAATCCTTTTAAAACTAAGTTATTCACTTTAACTCCATAAAAAGTAAAAAAAAAAAACTGTTTACTTGGACTCTTTCTGTGTTATTGATGCCAGTTTCTAGAACCATGCAACAGAAACTAGAAATTTATTGCACGAAAGTAAAAACAAGAAAGAAGCCTCAAAGAATGTTATCTCCTATGATGTGAGCCACAAGTGCACTACAATTCATTCCACAGTGCATCGGGCCTCCACAATCCTACAACACCGAGCAGAAGTGGAAAAGAAAAAAAGAGTAAAGTTAGGATGGGCGTAATATGAATTGCTCTATTTCATTTCAATGGATAGCCTGACCCTGAGGCAGATTTGTAAAAGAAGAATGCCTATTAAACTGGTAATAACCCTGGAATTTAAGACATAAAAAGAATAAAAAGCGTACTCTGCTCCGTGTAAGAAAAGAACTAAAAGAAAGGGCAAAAATAAGTGAATTTATGAGACTTGAGAAGCATTACCGTGCAGTCAAGACATGAAGGCAGATCATGGTTGAAAACCATTACATCACAAAGCTGCACAACAGAATCAATGAGGAAAAACTCAATATAATGAATCGGAAATTAACGGTAAAGTGATAGGAGCCTGCAATATCCGGGACAAAGCCATCTTCTACAAGGGGTAAAATAAGTCTCTGCATGGTTCCAATCACAGTGTTTGAACTAATCTAGAGAACTCTTGTTTCAGTTCAACATTGTTTTATGAATTCCCTAAGAGTATAGAAAAGCCCAAATTACAAATGAATATGGATCTCCTCATTGTTTGCAATCAGAACAAGCAACTGCAACTGCTCTTCAACATTATTATATTTATAGTGATGGGAACAATCACTAGGAAAACAAGGAAGTGTGACCTGATGGAGCCAACCTGAAACCATAGCACAGTCTCGTTTCGTTCCACCTTATAAAACCTGCAATAGTAACATGCAAAATGAAAAGAAAAAAGGTACTTAATTAGAGCCCAACCTCCGTAAAATATACAAAGATGCATAAAACGTCACCATACATACAATATGATCACTTATCAACTACATAAGCTGAACATCTATGCACTAGCAACCCATTACAACATAATTTTCCTTACAATCAATGATCCTTCAGATAATTTTATTACAGCAGCCCATAAAAAATCAAGAAGACTAAAACCAATTGTTTTGAGTATCGCCTAATGCAAGTTGGCATGCGGATCGGCCTTCGTGTTTTCACATATCTACTTCATTTTCCCTAAAGTAATGTTCTTCATCATCATGGTAAGCACGTACAGTAGACTCTCACGTCTTGGGTGAACCACTAAGTTTGCCTTTCTTTTATTTTATTGCCCTCATTAGTGAAAGATTAGGATATTTGGCCAGTAACAAACGAGGGGTGCCAAACCCCTTCATAACCCAATTCATTAACTTAAATAGAAAAGCAAATACTTATACGGGAAGCGTCAACAACGATGGACGATAAATACAAGCACTAAAAAACAATAACATAAAACTAACGAGTGCCCATCTTACGCAACGTAGAGAAAATCCCATGCATCAAATCTTAAGCCCTAAATACCAGAAAGATCCCTGTTATTGCATATCCCAGGTATCAAACAGTAATCAATCACGAAAATAAAAGCTGCCCATATCAAATAAGTGCGAAAAAAAGAAAGTACCCATCTTCGTTGAGGACGCCATGAGGGTGATTCTTTAAGGGAGAAGCCAAGTTGAAGTTGTAGAGCTTGTTGCGGTCGGTGATGCTGAATTCGCACATGGTCGAGGCAAAGTTCAAGGACAAAACTTGACATGAAATTGTTGAGAAGAGAAGAAGAAGCCATTTCAGTAAATCTCGTCTCGTCACCATTATTGTCCAATAAGGTGGAATTGATCCTTTCGATTAAACTTCCATTACTCTTTTTTTTTTTTTTTTCCTGATTTGGTTTAGCAGAGAAAGAGGTTCGTTCCAGGTCCGAGGTGAAGTGCCCAGAGTAATTTTCGCGGCCAGTTTGGTGGGGTATGGTTATGAGTGATTAATTTTTTTAGACTATGATCCGAGCAAAAAAAAAAAAATTCTAGATTATGATGAAGCTGTTAGTTGTATTTTTGTAAGTCCGTCGTGACAAATCAGGCAGGTGTGTCTTACTTAATAGTACATTGTTGTGGGATTATAACTTAAAGATTAACTAAACGACATCGAATTCCCAACGCATTTCCAAAATATAGGGACAAGTTGGAGAGAAACTGCAAGGGAATTCAATGAAAATAGCTAGAAACGACTTTTAAATGACCAAGAAAAACACGCTTGCATGTAAACAACAGAAAAAAATTGATGATCGATATTGTGCCGTTTCTCCGTTATAAACGACATGCCGATGGTCTCGAAACAGGGGGAAGAAAAAAAAAAAGAAAACATTTTTCATTTTTTTTTAGTTTAGTTTAGGTATTTTTTGAGATATTTACCTTTTTTATACTTTATATTTTAAGCTTATTAAAAACTTATGCCTTTGATTTTTGATTTTTGATCTTATCATATGTATACCCTCAAATTAGATTTAAGACACATATCCATACCTATAATTTTGACCTCAAAATACCCAATGTACCCTTAATTTTGACCTCAAAATGCCTTTACTTTTTTTATCTTATCATATATATACCCTCAAATTAAATTTAAGACACAGATCTATATTTTTTACTGTCAAGCCATAATTTTGACCTCAAAATGCCCAATATACCCTTAAATAAAAGAATAAAACCTAGAAGAAAATTAAATTAGAGAACCATCACTTCTGACAATCTTAATTTGAGACACCATTGGTTTTTTTTTATTTTTAAACATATAATTTCAGCTATTAAAAAACCCTAACCAAACATTAATAATATTTTTCCCTTTCTTCAATTGCCTATCTGTCTCCTCTTACTCTCTATCTTCTTTCTTCTGTGGCAAGTGAGCTTCTCCACAAAGCCAATAATCTTCTATCCTCAGGAGCCGGTGTGAGAGCTCCGTCTTTCAAAGCCATACGCCAAACTATCCTCTTTTCTCTGTGACAGGATTTCGAGAATCTGGCCAGTATGTAAGATCCTTCACGTTGAGAGGTTTTGGTAGCGACATTAGTTGTTTCACAAGCGATGTTGCCAGATCTCCTCAATGATGTCGCCGGTGAAGCCCTTTGTTCCGGTGGTCACCCTGAATCTCGCATGCACAAAAGCCCACTTTGGTAAGATCTGCGTTTTATAGATTGTGGATGATGGAAGTAATATTTACTTAAAGGCAATTTAGACTTCCTGATTGAGAAAAATGCTTTAAATTATAGACTTTTGAAAAAAAGGAGAAAATAAATTACTGGTACTAAAAAAGTACGCAACCTAATTAACTTTCTTTCCATGATTTGTTTTTGTCAATATGATTTTTGAAAATTTTTAACTTTTTTTTCCTTTTTTGTTAATGATAGTTTGGTCATTTTATAGATTCAAATTAGTTGTTAACTCAAATAAGGTATAGATTTGTATATTAAATATAATCTGAAAATATATATATGATAAGATTAAAAACTAAAGATATACATTTTAAATAAAGCTAAAATATAGGGTATAAAAATATAAATATCCCTTTTTTTTCTTTATTTTACATAACCAAATTGAGTTAACAAGACAACAACAACAAGAAGTTTACTTGTATGCATAACATATCGTTTCATAAAATAAATGATAGGAAAATGCACCAAGAACGACATGTAATTTGGTCAACTTGACAATAAGCTAAACATGTTCTTTTTTGGATTAGAAAATTTTTTTGAACACCAAATGGCTTTTAATCCTAGTTATTAGATTTTGAATCTTAAAAAGGACATGCCCTCTTATAACGAAATGATAATGGCTTTGTTTGAGAAATAACTTAAAACTTTAAGGTCCAATTTGCTATAATATAAAACTCTTATATGCTATAGTAGTTTATTACAGTGTAAAGCTCTCACATGTTATAGCGTTTAAATTCTAACTTATTTCCTATACTAAGTGAACATATTCAAAGTGCTCATGTTGTTTAATTGGAATCTTTTACGGCCACACGATAAGCTATTTAAAGGTTAGGGTTATCCCAAATTTGAGAAGTAGGATTGCTTTTTAAAATTTAATTTTAAGTAAAATATAAATTTATCGTCATATATCTAATTTACAAATTTTCAATAAACTATGATTCTTAATTTTTTTTAAAAAAGTAAGATGAATTTTACATTTTTTTTAACTTAAGATGAGAGAATTCGAACTCTTCATTTTATGGTGAAGTCGGGTGTGGTTTTGCCTCTAAATTATACATGCAACCAATTTTACATTTGAATAAAATTAGAAATACATTGTAACACTCATTATATTAACAAGTATAATTGTGTAAAACTTAATGTATTAAATGTGTCAAATTGGAATTTTGTTGTATCTAAAATTTACTAAGTTACTTTTATTGTTCTATTTATTTGCGAAAATGTCACCTTGGCGTTTTGTGTCAAAGGTCTCTAAAGAAGACAACCCTTACTTGCTCTCCACATGCCTGTCTCATTTTTAAATATTTTAAAATCGTATTATTTATTTTAAAAATCAATTTTAACACATTTTATACCAAAATAAAATTCGTATGTTTTTATTTTATTGTTATTTTATTTATTTCTTAATTTACTACAATTAAGTTAGAAAAAATGATATTCATATTTTTAGCATATTAATGATTATAATACACTAATAAAAATAAATGGTAAATTGACATAATTATATATTAGGGGATAAGTTAAGTATGATTATTTTTATAAACGTCTAGGATAATGACGTATTTGGAACTTACATGGTGAGCTTGATTGTATAAGTTGAAAGTTATCAGTGGATATTCTGCAAATAGATAGTGATTCTATTACTCATCTTTTGTGAGGTTTTGATTAATTAAAATCAGTTCTTTACATTGCAAGACATGTATATGATATTTTGAATATATATGGAAACTACTTATGATACAATAATGTGAAACTCATCCTATATTGTACAACGAGAATAAATTAATTTGACATGTATTGATAAAATTAAAAAGCATAGTTAGTAAATACCGACTATTTATATAACGAATGATTATAAAAGAATTGTAATATGTGAAGAGGACGGCGGTTATGTCCTTGCGTACGAATACCCTAAAAGGTAAATAGGGGGAGGTGATGATGTTCCATTGGGTCGAAAGTCCTAGAATACACTGTACAGGAAATGACTTGAAGAGGATTCGGGGCTTAATATCCCCTCACCCGACACTCTTGGAATGATTGAAGAGTATAAAAGCACGCTCATTTAGGTTTTGTTGAGTTAAGTGATGAGATACTCTAGCGAAGTGTAGATACCTACGAACATTGATGAATCATAATACATATATGTATATATGTATATATATGAAACTTGGTAATGATTGATGTAAGGTATCTAGGAGATATGATCATAATAAATCTCATAAGATGAATAATGTTGAGGACTAACTAACTATCAAGTATTAATGTGGAGTTAATAAACATAAAGGTGAGTAATGGTATTCCCTATTGGGTATCTTGATGTACATCCCTATTATTTTTATCTCTTAGGTGGTATTCAATGTAACTTATCCCACAAGGAGTAAATAACAAGATTGCTTGTGTCGTGTCGGAATTATCTTAGGGCGTGTTTGCTGCTTGGGATTGGGACTAGGACTAAGATAAATAGTCCCAATCCCATGTTTGGTGCTCATTATTGACTGGATAAAAAATGTGTTCACCGGATAAATAATCCAGTAAATGGGGGATAACTAATCCTTCCCAAATAAGTTAGATTAATAATCCTAAAGTCTATGATTAAAATTTTCTCCCCAAACTCACCCTCTTAAGGCAAGTCGACTCCAACATACAACAACATTCAAGACAATGATGGTGAGGACAACCTTGATGACGGCAACGATGAGGATGCCTACTCCCTCTCTTTCCGACAACGGCAACGGCAATGGAGCTTTGCTTCCATACGACGGTGATGAAGATCCTTCCCCCGACGATGACCAAATTCCTCCTCTTCCCCTGTTATGGCCACTGGCACTACTTTGTTTTTGATCTCTTCGTTTCCTTCTCCAAGCAAACAATAGAACAGGAAAACAGAAACTCCCATGGGAACTCCAGAGACCTCTCGAGAACTGTGACCCCAACTAGATCCTCGATGACATTAGCGACACCCTTGGCATGGGTGCAGTTGGTGGCTCCGCCTTCCATTTCCTCAACAGCGTCTATAACTCCCCCAGGGGCTTGTTCCTCATCGGCAGCTTGCAAGCCGTCCACATGAACTTGCCTCGCGTTGATAGGGGCTTCACTGTCTGGGGAGACCTCTTCTCCGCCTTCGACTGCACCATGGTCTACATCTGCTAGAAGGAGGATCCTTGGAACTTGATCATTGCCGGCGTCGGCGCCACCACTGGCAACTTCCTCTAGATGCGCCAAGGTCTCAACGCCTCTAGTTGCTCTACGCTCTTTAGCAATGCTCACTTGGCCTTGATCAAATGCGCTAGGAGAAAACACAACATGGAGAAAATGGGAAGCCTAGCCTTTTCTTTGGATCTAGTTGGATTGCTAATGGGTGTGAAGACAAAATTGTGAGGTTGAGTAGGTATGGCTATAACTATGTTTATGGAATTTGACTTAAACATTGGTGCACATTTCAAGTTGAGTATATAGCTTTGAGACAGTGAATTTATTAGTTGGAACTAATTTTAACACATTTAATTAATCCAATCTGATGCTACACCAAACATGTAATAGGATTACACATAATCTTATCCAATCCTATCCAGTCTAATCCTAACCTTACAATCATATCCAGTTCAACATGCCAAACGAGGCCTTAACTTATTTGTAACTTGTATGAACATGTAAGATTCGTAATTTGTAGCAATGATTGTGTGAAGTTGTTTAGTTACTGGGAACTATATTCTAATGATGACAACTATATTTTTAATATTTGGTATTACACTAAAACTATGGAATGTTATTTAAAGCATATTGTTATTTTCTCATTTATTTTAAATACCCTTGGGTAATGTTTTATTGTTTTAAAATGGTATTGTGACTTAAATTTATTTATATTTATTCAAAACTTTTAAGCCCTAATAGGGGCGTTACAATATTCTAAAAATACTTAATATATTCTATAAAAATAATTATTTTTAGTATATTCCCACTTTGAAACGAAAATAAATTTACAGGAGAATATAATGAAAAACAAAATAGATTCTCCGTATCTTTAATCCTTAAACCTTAAACTATGAAAATCATGATAATTTGATTTCTAAATCTATTTTGAAAATTACTCTTTCACCTTTTTTTTTTTTTTCTCTTTTGTACTTCAAGTCCTTACAATTAAAGTTGACGAAATACTTCTGAAATTTATCATACATTGAATCAATAAGGTTTTATTCATTCCCAAAAAAAAAAAATATTATTATTATTTTTTTGGAAATGATGCTTTAGTTTTCAAAGGTCATTAAAAATAGCTGAGAACATTTTTTCCTTAATGTAACTATTATTATAAATTTCAAATAATCACATAGTATGTGTACAATTACTTTTATTAAATGCATATTGTTCTAGTTTCAAAAGTTATTAACAAAAATTAAGAGAAACTTTGTCCTTGATGTAATTATCTTATAAAATTTCAAATAATCACTCAATGTGTATATTATCTTAATTGAATTATAAGAATTCATTCTTAATATTATACTCACAAAAATTTATAAAGTAATCCATAAATATATATCTATAGTCTATAAATCCCTAATAATCTATGAAAAAGCTAAAAAGTGCCACTTGGATAATGCTTATAACACCTGCTAACTTTTTTTTTTTTTTTTGAAATGACAATTGCTAACTATTTTAATTAAAAATAACAATAAAAAGCTTATAACGACGATACTACAAAGAAAGGACTGAACTGTCACCAGAAACGAACTGCCAATAACACAAACGACACACTGCAGATTGCGCTGTTGCCGCGCCGCCATGGCTGCCGATGATCCCAACCCCAGCGGGGCGCTAACCGACACGCGCTTCTCCGACCTCAAGCCGCCGCTCTCTGAGCGGGTCCTCGAAGCCCTCTCCGAAGCCGGCTTCGAGTTCTGCACGCCGGTTCAAGCCACCACGATCCCCTTGCTTTGCAGCTTCAAAGACGTCGCCGTCGACGCCGCCACCGGCTCCGGGAAAACCCTAGCCTTCGTTGTTCCAATCGTCGAGATTCTCCGCCGCGTTTCGCCCCCTCCGAAACCTCACCAGGTATGCGGAAATTCTCTCTATCCCCTACTTAAACCCTCGTTTGGATGCCGAGAAAACATAAAAAAAAGGAAATCAAAATTCGTTGCTTATGCAGGTTATGGGAGTAATTCTCTCTCCGACGAGAGAGCTATCGACGCAAATATTCACAGTTGCGGAGCCTTTCATATCGACGTTACCGAATTTCAAGTCGGCGCTTTTAGTCGGCGGAACAAATGTGAAAGACGACATAAAGAAAATAGAGGAGGAAGGAGCTAATTTGTTGATCGGAACTCCCGGGAGGATATACGACATTATGGAACGAATCGAAACCTTGGACTTCAGGAGCTTCGAGGTCTGTATTTATTTCTACGAGCCATTGTTTTCCTCAATTTTAATTGTTCAATGGCTATGAAAAAAGATAGTTTTGAGTAAATGTTCGCTGGAATTTGGAGGTAAAGATAGTTGTGAAAATCAAGTGGTTTAAATTTTTGGTTTCTGAGAGGAAATTCATGTCTGTTGTGTTTATTGAAGGGGTTTGCTTTGTAAAATGTGGCAAATTGTGAGAATGTGCTCTGAGTGATGGTGTGGGTTGGTATAGGTTTTGATTCTAGATGAGGCCGATAGGCTTTTGGATTCGGGATTCGAAAAGCAGATGAATTCGATTATATCTCGGTTACCAAAGCTTCGGAGGACTGGTCTCTTCTCTGCAACTCAAACCGAGGCAGTGGAAGAGCTGGCCAAGGCGGGACTGAGGAATCCTGTGAGAGTTGAAGTACGGGCCAAAACAAAGTCTGTATCGGAACAAGCTTCCTCTTCGAAAACGCCTTCAGGTCTTCACCTCGAGGTATGCTGGATTCTGTTTGACATGTTTTTTTAATTTTCGGTTGAGGAGACGAAAAAGAATCAGAATAGTAGAAATAACGGTCGTTTTTTTAATTGCAGTATATGGAGTGTGAAGCAGACAAAAAACCATCACAGCTTGTGGATCTCCTTATTAAAAACAAGTCTAAAAAGATTATTGTGTGAGTTTCTTGGAGATTCCCCAAAAGATTGGTTATTTGACATGCATGGTTGACTGGCAACAAATTACTGTGGTTTGCTAAATGATTTTTTTTTTTGGTAGATACTTCATGACTTGTGCTTGTGTTCAGTACTGGGGGCTTGTTCTTCCACGTCTTGCTTCTCTAAAGTGTTCCAATTTAATCCCTCTATGGGGAAAGATGAAACAGGTGAAATTTTAGAGTGCAACATTATTTTGCCAAAAAAAAAAATTCTTCATTTCATCAACTTGTAATAATTCTAAACTGTCTTTAACCTTTTTGTGAAATATAGAGTGCAAGGGATAAGGCATTAGGTACGTTTAGATCGCTTTCAAGTGGTGTTCTTCTATGCACTGATGTTGCGGCACGTGGACTTGACATTCCAGGCATTGATTTAGTTATTCAGGTAACTTCTTAACTACAGGAAATGGAATGGTGGAAGCTATGCGGTCTATGTAAGGTTTAGAGTTGATACATTTGTACCGTCTGACGTGCAAGTTATTTAGGTTTAAATTTCACTTTTAAACTTTCTGCTTTTGCAGTATGATCCTCCTCAAAATCCTGATGTCTTCAATCATAGAGTTGGAAGAACAGCCCGTATGGGTAGAAAAGGAGATTCAATTGTTTTCTTGTTGCCAAAGGTCTATTTCTTGCTTCTGTTTCCATTTGATGAATTATCCCATTTGCTACAAAACTATTTATAGTTCTGTGTTAAATTAGGACTATCATGTAGTCACTGTGTTGTGGTTCAATATTGATGATAAAGGTGGTCATTATGTAGGAGGATGCTTATGTAGACTTCCAACGTCGAAGAAGAATTCCTCTTCAAGAGAGGGAATCCTCAGAAGATGCCCCTGATGTTGTTCCTCAGGTTAGCAAGATTCATTCTATAGCAATCATCAATACCATTAGTGATATAAAAAAAAAGAAAAAAGAAAAAAGGAAAGGAAGAAGAAAATGTAACTGATACAGAGTCTACTAAAACGTCTTCATCTCATCATGTAGTAATAGAGAATGTAATTAGTCTTCTAAAAATTTCATCCCTTAATCTCTCTCTCTGGCACCAACAAAATACTAGCACTTGATTTTGAAATAGTTGTTACCAACGAAATACGGCTTTTGTTACTTTCCTGACATTTTTGTTCTATCTTTTGTTCAGATACGATCGGAAGCAAAAAAGGATCGCGATGTCATGGAAAAAGGGGTTACAGCATTTCTTTCTTATGTCCGTGGATATAAAGAACATCACTGCTCTTTCATTTTCAGGTGTGTGACTACTGCTTTTAGGTGCTATTCTCGCTCTCTTTCTGCCTACACGCATCTGTTTCTATCTATGAGTATAAGCTGATTTAATTTTTTTAACAGGTGGAAAGAACTTGAAATTGGGAAGCTGGGCATGGGATTTGGTTTATTGACGCTTCCCACAATGCCGGAGGTGAAACACCATAAACTTTCCACTGAGGGGTTCACCCCTGTTGAAAATATCAATTTGGAGGAGATCAAATATAAGTAAGATTCTTAACACCCTTTAGTCAATAGATTCTTTGGACACGTTGAATAAGTTCTAAGGGTACGTTTGGTTTGATGGAACGACCATTGGAATTGGATGACAATTCCTAAAATCCAGTCATTTCTATGTTTGGTTGGACAAATAGACTTAGTAATAGCTATTTCTATGGAATTGCTATTTAACCATTTTGGTTGAATAGTCAATCCTAATGTGAATCAGTGGAATGATCATTCCATGTTAAAATTGAATAATCTAAAATTCTCTCTTCCTAAATTACTCCTCTTCATGTCCTATTATTTACTTTATTGAATGCCTATTTTACTATCCTAATATAAAAATATATTTGATTATATTAACTCTGCTGCAACTCTATGTAATTGTTAGTGCTTATACGATATTTCGTACAATTTTTCACATATAAATTATGATTATCTTTGTTGAGAAAGTTAATTGTTTAGGGATTAATTATAAATCAAATAAAATAATCTCTTTAAAACGTATAAATAAAAAAATCACTTTCTCATTTAAAAAAAAAAATCACTTTAGAGCATATATTAATTCCGTTTTAAATATTATCAAAGATTGAACAAAGGGTTATTTTTGTCAAATTGTTATTATTCCATTCCATTCCAATTAATAACCAAACATAATAATCATGATTCTAATACTAATTTCAATGCTCAACCAAACAACTGAATTAGAATACATCTTTCAATCTATTCTTATTCACATTGTATTATATTTTTATTCCTATTCTTATTCTTATTCTTATTCCATTCCATCAAACCAAACGTCACCTAAGGTTCCGTACCTCTCCCTTGTTGCAATAGATGCAGTGCAAATGATAAACATAAAACCTTTTTTTTTTAAAGGTAAAGATGCAAATTTATTATTTTGTAATTGAAATGGTTCTTTAATGGTTTTGCATGACGAGGAATTCTTTTCCAAGTAATATTTTCTCTGAGATAACTTCATTAGATTCATTTGATTTATTGAAAGCATTGACCTTTTTTAATTGCCTTTGGCATGACAGACATAAAAGCGAGTCTTCTCATTTTCTAATGTAAAACGGTGCTAAGAAAAGAAAACTTTGTTGGTAATTTAGGGATAAATTTCGTGAGAAGCAAAGAAGAAAAAATTTGCAAGCAAAGAAAGAAGCGCAAAAGCAACAGCCCAAACCGGAGAAGGCTGGCAGAAATTCAAATGCTGCACCTACTGTGATGAGGAAGAAAACAGCTAAACAGAGACGGGCTGCCCAGACAATTGAAGAAGAAGAAGAGCTGGCTCGGGAATACCGCCTCCTGAAGAAGCTGAAAAAGGGCGCTATTGATGAAAGTGAGTTTGCAAAATTAACAGGAACTGAAGACTTGCTATGAAATTCATGACATGGACAGGTAATTTACAGTTGATATGCATTTTCACAAGGCCAATCGAACTTTGAAGTTAGAACATTGAAGCTTATACCTTTGGATTGAAGGCAGAGTTTTTGAAGACCCACAACTAAAATTGAATCTGCACATTTTATTGCGGCCACTGTGCAGGTGACTTGTGAAAGATCTTTGGATATTGTCCCTACAAATTTTGGTTCTGTGATTGATGGTGAATAGGCTCTGAAACCTCTTTTTATTTAATTTTTAATCATTTGTTCTCCTTTAGTTTCATAGATTTATGTCCTTAGTAGATTGATTCTAAATAGACCGCAAGAAAAGAAGCAAAACATATTTGTATCAACTGCAAAAAATTGTACTCCAACATTAGCAATTCTCGGCGAACACAGCCGCTAGTATTTTGTGCTGGTCTTATCCTGTTTCACGTCATATGCTGCTGCGTGTAATTTTCCCTTTATACAAAGTTTTCTCAATGAATACAACCACTACTATTTTTTTCTCAATCCTTTTTTAATCAAAATAAAAAAACAGAACGCGTATGCAAAAAGCTGAATATTACTTGAAGTCTTCTTATAATAGAACTTGATATCAAAACATAAGGCTCCAGTACAACTTGGAAAGAGAGAAAAATACTTAAAAACAAAAACAACTGAGCTAATATTGTTTCAGATCTTAGGAATGGGTACAACCCAAATTGGAGGTCGAGGAAATATCCTGGACAAAGTAGTTGGGTCTACAGTAAAGCGCTCAAAACTTTTACTTTTGACGTTGTATATGCCCAGATCATAGCCCTTTCTACGACCAATTCCAACATCATCGTGCGTAAAATATATGCAATTTGGCCGACAAACACTGAAATCAGAAGCCAAGACAGATACACTGGTACTGTCGCCTACAAAAAAAATTGCAGCACCATTCTTTAATCTCAACCCTCGTTTCCTCGTCAAACACCACCTTGTAAACACTGAATATTGTTGTAGAACGAATTTCATCTACGGAAATACTTGGAAGAGATCCCCACATGATTCTACTAGATATTTCATGGAATGTTTTGTACCAGATGGAATCGTTAGTGCAACGCTCTTTATTGTGGAAGGATCTTCAACACCGAAAGATACAAGTTTACCAAGAAAAACGGCGTAAAATTTAATAAAAGTTATTTCATTACTTCCGCCGTATATCACGAAAATGGTGCAGCTGTCAGGATTTGCTAGTGGATCAGCCGTAATTAAAGCCTTGACAACATGATAATCATGTTTATGACGTAGAAATTCAAGGAATCCAATGATGTATGTCGTCTATCTCTACAGGTGGAGAAACACACGGAAGGTCAATACTTGTTGTACCTACTTGACTGTTTTCCTTATTTTTTGCTATAAAATCTGGTCTGTAAAGTGTCACCGTGTGATTCTCGTTACCAACCACAAACCTTCCTTCCGAAAAGCTACTAAAACGTTTCTTGTTTGACAAGGATAGGTACACCTCCAGTAATTTATTGTCTCTGACATTATATATACTCCATATATTCTCTTCTTCTTCAGGGAACAAAAGCATTGGAATTGATGGTGACAAGATATACATACATATATATGTATATATTTTTTTGTTTAGTTGCATTATCTTTCATTATAGAATACCAATGAAGACAAACAGCTCCGAATCGTACACGATCCATAAAAAACTCTAACCTCCCCAAAATTAAGTATAAAAGGTGTTTTGGAAGGCCAGCCCAATCTAAAGAAAGCAAAAGAAAAATGGAATAATTAATGACAATTATGTGAAAATTACGTGAACAAACAAAGAAAATGACTAAAATTCCTTAAATCATAGGACGTCCGACAAGTACGTCAATGAGTAAACATTTATATATATATATATATATATCGACGTCAAATTTTTAAAAGATGGCATTTCAAATAAAATCATTCTATTTGGCATATGCTATGGTGTCAAATGAAGTACCAGCTAAAGAAAACGCAATAATTTCAAGAAATTTCTTTCTTAAATTTGATTCACGGAAAAAAAAGAGAGAAGAAAATCGGTGCACAGAATGAAGGAAAAGACTGGCTTGCTAAAGAGAAGCGTATTCAATCATCCTTGAATGCGCGGAAAACTGATCTCTCTTCTTTTGTCGAGCGATTTTCTCTCCTTTTTTTTTTTTTCTATGGGGATGTCGGCTTTTAAATAGAGATTATTTTTTAGTTAAAGTGTTCAACTACAATTCTACCTCGAATTGTTTCCATCAAAGTACGATTCTAATTAGGAAAGGGCTTCTTTCCACTGACCGAAAATTAGTAACAAGCTAGGATCAACGACTCTTTCTGGACCAGCAAGAAACGCAACAGCTGTGGTTTTAGTACCACCACCATTTCCAGCAGCAATTTGAGCTTGAAAAGGCTCATCCACACGATACCAATAGTGGAAAGCAATGTGACCTTGTGAGGTTTATTGCCGGGAGAGTTACGACCAGTGAATCTTCCACCGCCACATCCACCAGTACCACGAAAATTAGGGCCTGCACCACGGCCTCGACCGCCTCTGTTAGCAGCACCATTTTTGGTTGCAAAATGTGCGGAAGGAGACTGTAATTCAGCAGAAGATTGAAATTGTTCAATTCTACTTTCTTGATTCAATAGAAGTGCTTGCACTTCCTTTGGAGAAAATTGATCTTTCGATCCTCTCGTGGTAATGCTACAAACAATTGGATTATACTCAGATCCTACTCCAGCAAGGATGTAGAGTATCAAATCCTCATCAGCAATATAATGACCAGCCTAAGCGTACTGATCCACAAGATTTTCCATTTTGGCAAAGAAATCGCTCATAAAAAGAGAGCCTTTCTTCAAAGATTGAAGTTGCATTTTCAATTGAGGAGGTCTTGCCTTTGATCGAGAGGCAAAGAGAAATTGAAGTGTGGACTACATGAGAAGTAGAGCAGCGAATTACTTGACCTAGAATGGCAGGAGTCAGAGAAGAACGCAACCAACTGAGAAGCAATTGATCTTCACAAGTCCACTGTTCAAACCCAGGATTGACAATCTGCTCAATTCTTCCATCGCCATCACGCTTTTCCAAGAATTGAGAAGGACAAGGTCTGGTTCCGAAGAGATAGCTGCCGATACCATGACCACAAACAGCTGGAATGACGCAATTTCCAGAGCAAGTAATTATTACGATCAGCTTGATTGATAAGGCCGTGTTCAAAGTTGTAGAGAAAGGAGAGCAAGGATTCTGTTTCTGAAAACTGAGAAGATCTCGTTCCAGATTCCTTTGAACATTGCTCACCACGTGTTCGACAGACGGCGAAACAG
This sequence comes from Artocarpus heterophyllus, assembly GCA_025403435.1. Lineage (NCBI taxonomy): Eukaryota > Viridiplantae > Streptophyta > Magnoliopsida > Rosales > Moraceae > Artocarpus > Artocarpus heterophyllus. The sequence continues at coordinate 6,964,205 of CM046353.1, forward strand.
GTTCTTCTGACTTAGCAGAAGCAGACGCCATTGAAGAGCACTTGAGTATACTTGAGAGGCTTCAAGAAAGCTAAAGAGAGAAAGCTCTGATACCAAATCAAGACCTGAGAGAGAAGAATCTAGAGAGAGACTGGGATTTAGAGAGGGAAACAAAAAAAGTAAAATGAGCTCTCGAAACAGAGAAGGCTCGGCTGAATTGTATTAATACTTCAATAACTAGTACATGTGGCTGCATACAACAAACTAAGCAGTCCTGATCAACTGACTAATCAGTGCTGACTTCCTTGACAGGGGAAGAGGGGAGATGGTTGCGGCCGTCTCGCGAGGGAGTTTGCCCCCAAAAGTCTTGTTTGGTGCAGTGCAGGTGATTTTTCTCTCTTCACTTAAAATGGGTGGTCAAGACTGAATTACAGATTGCACCTATCACAATTCATTAGATTTTTTTTTTTTAAACCCCCTATTTAGGCCTATCACGAACTGTGCAAATCTTTAAGGATTCTTTGATATTCAGGTGATTTAGTCTATTTAATCTAGGGTCAACCTATGAAAAGATTTAAAAGTAACATAAGTCTCGGTTGCATTTAGAAGAACTTAAACTTGAATCGTTTGCCTGAGTAAAACAGTGCTTTTTATTTGAACCAGCGAGATATTGATCATAATTCATTAGTTATTCCTGTCATTTGTCACTTTCAATTTTAACAGAGTTGGTTCTTTGGTCAGTCAGTCAATTTTATATACTCTTTTTTCTTTCCTTTGTCCACTGAAAACCAGCCACTATTAAAGTGACTCTCCACTCAGTCTAAAAAAACTCGATATTGCATCCAATTTCTTTCCCATGATGCTTCCTCTGCTACGCCTTCGCTCTCACATAAACCGTGAAACATTGGTGTCTGTGAAAAACCTTCTCAGACTCGTTCACCAAAAACTCAACAACTTCTTTCTATCCATCTTCGGCAAACTGTCCAAAACGGGCTCAGAACCAGAGCTCCAATCCTCTGCCTCCGATCCCACGCCTTTCGATCCCTTACAGCCGTCCGTGCCGATATCTTACCCGATCAAGACCCTCGAAGAGCTCGAATCGAGATCCTATTTTGAGTCCTTTCACTACCCATTTAACAAAGCGTCTGTTCCACTTCAATCCGGGACGACGTTGCCCAATAGGCCTAGACTGCTTGTGTGCCATGATATGGCCGGTGGGTATGGAGATGATAAGTGGGTCCAGGGTGGGACCAATCCCGAGGCGTTTGATTTGTCGCATTGGTATCTGATGGATGTTTTCGTCTACTTCTCTCACAGTCTCGTTACTCTCCCTCCTCCTTGTTGGATCAACACCGCTCATCAGCACGGTGTTAAGGTAAACTCAACTTTTGATTTTTTTTTTTTAATTGGCTGTCTAGAAATTATCTCCAATTGTGCTTTCAGAGGAATTTTTAAGATCTATGATCTGGGTTGGTTTGATTGGACTTATGACATTTTGGCGTTGACTTCGAGCTTGACTTGCACTGTTTTTTGGTTTTTTATGACTTTGGCTGAAGGAAACTGGAAAATGCTATTATCTTACACTTTACAACAAAGGACCAGTTGTAATGGGTTACTTGTTGTGTAAGAAAGAATTGATGCCATTACAATGACGGTTTAATTGATGCCCAATTTTGCCCACCACACTTTTTTCTGGGCCTATGGCAAAGTGGAGGCATCTGCTTTAATTCGGCTTAATAAGCAAAATTCCTCTTTTTTTTTTTAAATTTTTGAAATATGATTCTTGCTTATTTCTGATAAGTTAACATTTTAGGCCATTATTAGCACTTTTATGTCTCTCCCTGTTTTCTTTCCTTTAATTTCGATGTGGGTTTGATAATACAACGTTGCATTTAGGTTTAATGGTGGATTATGACACCTGTAATGTCTCTGTCACATGTGAATGTGATTACTTATGTGATTGGAAAAAGATATTTTTTGTCTTAAAATTTTGCTTTTGGGCATGGAATTGTAAGGTACTAGGGACTTTCATCACCGAATGGGACGAAGGGAAAATCACTGCCAACAAGTTGCTGTCAACAAAAGAGTCGTCTCAAATGTATGCTGAGCACTTGGCAGAACTTGCTGCCCGTTTGGGCTTTGATGGATGGCTGGTAAACAAAATAACATACTATACAAATTTAACAAAATCCAACAAAAATATTGATAATTCAAGGGGAAAAAAAGTGTCAGTATGATGATTTCTTTTATCTACTGTTTACATATGAGTACATTATTAATTTGCAGCTCAATATGGAGGTCTCATTGGACGTGAGCAAAATTCCTAGTCTAAAAGAATTTGTCAGCCATTTAACCCAGAAAATGCATTCCTCTGTTCCTGGCTCCTTAGTTATATGGTGAGATTGAGATTGTTCATATTAAATTATCATCATGATTTTGTGGTGCAAACTAAAACTTGTACAGAATTGATCGCTGTCGGCTATGCAGGTACGATAGTATTACAATCGATGGTGAGCTTAGCTGGCAAGATCGGCTGAATGAGAAAAATAAACCATTCTTTGTTGCTTGTGATGGTATTTTTGTAAATTACACGTGGAAGGTATTGTTCTCTCCTCTTTTTCCGTTGTTGGATCTTAATGTTTGTCCAGTTCGTTATTATTTTCTTATGTGTATATTGGTTCACCAATATTTTCACAATGCAGGAAAGCTATCCCAGCCTCTCAGCTGCAGCTGCTGGTGAGAGAAAGTATGATGTCTACATGGGCATTGATGTCTTTGGAAGGACAACTTTTGGCGGTGGACAATGGAACGTATGTGCCAATGCCATTATGTATTCTGTAGCTTCACAGTTTAAAAACAGCCTTATTTATGCTTTATCCGTAATTAACACTAATCATACTGTTAAGCCATGGCAAATTTCCCAACAAGCAAAGTTTAGCGTAAAAAGTAAGATCCTTAACTATTTAGCACATGATAAAGTTACTAAACATGTCAAGTGTAGCATGAAATCTACTTCCTTAATCCTTAATTCTCTATTCCTCGTACTTTCCTGATTTTTTATTATCTACTTATTCCTTTATGTATTGTCTAGAACGATTGAATTATCTGTTGACTATTTAATGGCTCTATGCACATGACAGACAAACGTTGCACTTGATGTGCTGAAAAAGGACGATGTTTCGGCTGCCTTATTTGCGCCTGGATGGCTCTATGAGACTAAACAACCACCAGATTATCAAACTGCTAAAACTCAGTAAGCCCTTTCTGCAAGACTTCAAATTTTTGGTTATCTTTGGAGTCTTGGGTGTTTGGCAAAATAAGTTAGAACCATGGTTAGAACTAATTTTGGTTAAAAACACTGTAACATGTGAGAGTTTTACACTGTAGCAACTTTTTGCTAATTACTATAGCATGTGAGGGCTTTTCACTGTTTGAGTTAGAACTCATGTCTTCTAACTTACTTTGCCAACAGTCAAGGAATAAGTTGGTTAGATCCAACCCAAATCCTTTGGATGACTAATTCCTGACACTTTGGATTAGTTTTCATGTCATATGATTTGGGTTTTGCAGATGGTGGGCCCTTGTGGAGAAATCATGGGGAGTTGCTCAATATTATCCTAAAACACTCCCATTCTATTCAAATTTTGATCAGGTTTCAACTATTTTTAAGAAAAACTCTCTGGAGTTCTTTTCGAAATTCCTTCGTGTTAGGTTGGCTTAGTGAGTCATAAAGCAATTTGATCGCTGTCAAATTTCACTAATTATAAGGGATTGATCTAGGAGAATCATGTTGTAAGACATGAATTTGATCTGTTTGGTTCCAATCTATTTTCTCAACTTCTTGTTACTAATGTTGAAATTGCGATAACTCAATGCCAGATACTAGGGAGTAAAGAGGAATTTTAGATAAGATAGTCATGGTAACCGCTAAAAATCTCTTTTTATTGCCATTATTATTATCGTTCAGGGCCATGGTTACCATTTTTCTGTTGACGGAGAGCAAGTTCTAAGTACCTCTTGGAACAACATTTCTTGCCAAGGCTTTCAGGTTTGTTGCAACAGGCTTTGTATATTCTGTCTTTAAGCAATTGCTATCAGGTTTCGGGGTTCATGCTGCGTCTTGCCTGTTTCTAGTTGATGTTATTTTTCATACATTGAGGTATCTCCAGTTTGTTGTGGTTTTGAAATTATGACCCTTTTTCCCGTTAAGCTTTATGTTGGTGTCGCTTTGCAGTTTTATTTTCGATTGTATGATTAGTGTTATGTTGCACACACTTAGAAGTCGTTTTTCGAAATTATTGTCGTTTCTACGGTTTTGTTGTTTTGTTTCTAGTATGGTTTCATATCTCGTTGTTTTTCCCGTTCTAGTAGTTTGTAGATCAATGTCGTTTTTCAGCTGATTGCTACTAATACCTGTTATAGTTTCTTAAACTCATTGTCGTTTTGTATGTTAATGTCATTTAGAACTTTTTTTTTTTATCCATTTCATGTTGCTGTAAATTTATGTCATTTTTAAGTTCTTTGTCGTTTCTTCAGTTCTTTGTCCTTTAATTTCTTGTAGTTTGTTTTGTGCTAATGATTTTCAAGTGCTATAATCCTTTCTTCGGTCAATGTTGCTGGTTGATTGATGTCGTTTTTTTCTTGTAGGTTTTTTATGTTAATGTTATTTTAAGCTCATGTTGTTTTCTTGGTCATGTCCTTGCGTAATGCCGGTCGTTTCTTCAGTTGATTATCTTTTTAAGTTGCTGTTTCTGATGATTTCAAGTTGTTTTTCTTTTTTGAGTTTAATGTCGCTCGCTCTCTCTCTCTCTCACTACTGATCTTATTGATATTGCCCTTGCCGTCAAGTTGTTTTCTTATTCCATTTCCTTGCAGCCGCATCTGGAGTTCAAATCTGCAGACGCTATTCAAGCGCTGATTGAGTAAGTTTCAATTCTTCTGTCAAATATGATCCTTAATACAAATTCCGTTCACTCGATCATGTAAAATTCTCTACTTTATGTGGCAAAGGGAGGCTAAATTTGGATATGAAATTCATTTAGTGATCACCACCACTCTGCTTGCATGTCCGTGTTGTGGACAATCAAAAATACATTCCAAATTTCTTCCGGTGCTCAGTAAAAACCGAGTACAAACACTTTCAATTTCCTTAGGCTAGCGCATTCACTCTGGTCACATAATTTCACCTATATGAGTAACTTGTTATTACTATTCATGTTTCATGCTTTCTTTTATAGTAGCTGAGTTTGATACTGTGAATATACGTTTGTGAATGATAGTTTCAAGGAAGCTTCCTATAGTGGGGGAAGTAGCATCACTTTTAAAGGAAACCTTGAAGGAGATGACTTCAAAACAAGGCTCTTCTTAGGAGAGCTTCTTTTGGAGGACTTGCCTCTCCACTTGACATATTCCGTAAGCTATTTCTTCTTGCGGATTAAACCTTATATTCATGGTGTTTTCTTATTAAACAAGGATAGCTCTCGTAAGAACATGTTAGTCAAGTTCTGGTAGGACCAAGTCTTAATCATGCACAAGCAAGGGACATTGGGCAATCTGATCACAAATAGTTATACCTTCCAATATGTGCTTTACTAGGATTAATTCATATGTGAGGACCTAACTAAATGCAGGTAAAATCAGATACCAATTGTCTACTAGGCCTATATCTTAAGTTCTCTTCCCAGGCGGGTGAACAAAAGTCGGTACTGCTTGCACCAAGGGAAGCCAAACATTGCTCAAGTACATTTAATGAAGTGGTTATAACCCGCCCACTTGAACATCTTAGAACTTCTCAAGGCTGGGTCATATTCGAGACTAGTATCGCAACGACTGGACAAATATTAACAGAAATCGGCTGTGTATGCTACAGGTCACAGCCTCTTATTGGCCAAAGCAATTCTACTCGTAGTTTGGAAGAGTACTATGCATTGCTTGGCCATATTTCCATCAAGACTTCAGAACAGGTTCTGCAATTTCCACCCACCTCTTCATGGTTGGTTGAGGGTGACTACATCAAATGGGATGCAGGTTCTGAGAATTCCAAGATTGTTAGTGTAAAGATTACTTGGAAGTTGAAAGATGGGAATGATTCTGCATTTTCAAAGTACAATATTTACGCCGAGAAAATACCCGAGAAAGTTGTTCCAGGACAAGAACCAGCAAGAGAGTTCCTTGGAGTGGCACGAGTAGAGGCTTTTTATGTTTCTAGCTTTGCAGTTGGTTCTGATTATATTGGTGTCAAATTCATCATTCAAGTGTGTGGCACTGATGGGAGTAGCCCGAAACTGGTTGATTGCCCTTTTTACAAATTGGAGGCACCCAAAGCTCTGTTATCTAGTGCCTTCTCTGTCTAGCATTGCTGCATTTTGTAAGCGGCAATAAGAACATGTTGTAATAAATGACAATAATAACGACATATGTCTTCCTAATGTTGCAACATTAGAATAGAATTTTTTTTTTGGGTTACTTCATAAATTTTTGTAGGGGAATTCACAAATGTTATCTTTTGAAAGTTTTAATTTTTCCTTCTTTACTTAAAGATCGTTTGGTCATTTTAAATGTCAAAATTAATTATTGACTGAGCTAAAGTATGAATTTCTGTATTAAATTTAATCTGAAAATATACATTCAATGAGATAAAATGTAGAAGGTATAATTTTTGAATTTACGTAAAATAGAGGACATAAAAAGATAAATATTTCCATAGAAAATCACATAAATGGGAATCCTTGGTGAAAAAATGTAGAAGTTTAGACACAAGATTTTACAAATCATTTTAAAATATAGCCAATTTACAAATAGTAGAAACTAAAATCATTAGATAAGTGCGGCGTAATTTTGTAATATAAAATGTGGACATAGGTGATTACGATAATTCCTGCGCAATTTTACTCTGTCTAAAATAATTTAAATAAATTGCTACTCTTCAACTCTATTTTTATAGGTTTATCATCTATTATAATTTTTACAAGTTAATTGTTACTTTTTTCTTTTTTGCGTGTTTTTCTTCTTCAATGATTGTTTTGCTTGAGTTTTCCAATTAGGCTCCGGACCACGCTCTGCATGACTCTAAAACTCCATGATTTTAAAAAATAATTTTTAAAAAATCATAATTACAAAGTAATTTTCATTATAAAATCTAATTCTACAATCATAATTTTGCCTTCTCATTTACCCTATTTAATGAAAAAATAAGATAAAAACTGTATATCTAAAATATGTCTTTCTTCTTTTGAATATTGTTGTCGTAAAAATCTAGTTAGCGTCCCCGTTAATTATAATTTATAACCCTTTTAAGCTTACTCATGTCTTTTTGTTACATTTATGTCGTTTCTAGTAGGCGTCATACTGAAAGTGTCGTGGCTTTTTTAATTTTATGTCGTTTGGGTTCTTATTGTTTATCAATTCATATTGCTTCTGAACTTTACATCGCCTTTAAATTTTATTGCCATTGTCAGATTTCCCACGTACAGTCAAACATTTCTCTTGCTCTTAATTCTCAGGTTTATTGTCGTTCTTCATGTTTTAGATATCCTTCTGAGACGTAATTTTTAATATCACTAAGAAGTATTGCCTTATGCTTCGGTACCTGTCATTTTCAGTTAACACATTCGAGAAAAATTATAAAGTAGTTAAGAAAAAAAAATATTTATTAAAGTCATCTTTATAACAATATTATTTTTATGAACAACAAGAAAAAATTGGTTAAAATATTTAAGAAACATTATTCTAAGGGGGCAAAAATTAGAAGGAAAAAAAGAAAGAAAGAAAGAAAAGCACATATGCATTAAATTAGAGACAGGGTTTGCCAAAGAGGAGAGCATATATTAAAAAAATTTGAATGAGGGACATTATATAGCTTGGAAAAACTATATGCATTAAAAATAAATTTTCAATGCTGCGATCTCTGTCTCAAAATAGTCTACGGCAGTTGGAGCTGTTCTAAGAAACTTGACAGGCTTTGTTATGGCAGCTTTGGCTAAGAAGTTAGATGGTGCCTTTGCTGCCCGTGATGCTAAAGCTAAAGTCCTTGCTTTAAGTTTAGTTTAGGCTAAAGATGTAGAACTAAATCTCCATGAAGTGGAATCTGATGCATTGACAATGCTTTAAGCCCTGGACACTAATAATTTTGGTATTTTTTTGTCAGATATATCTAATTTGTTATCTTTTTTTTTGGAGTTAAGATACGTTATGTATTCCGAGAAGCAAATAATGTAGCCTATTATTTGGCTTATTACGTTCTTAATATAGATGACAAGCTTATTTTGTTGGAGGAATCTTTCATTGATAGAAACTGTAATTGTACTCGATGCTTCAAATTCATGATAACAGTTTCTAATTCTAAAAGAAAAGATTTTCAATGGTTGCAAGTATAGCCTAACGGTAAAACTACTAGGACTGTACAAAAAAGCTGAAAAATCGAAACTGATCAAAACCGCCCGAAGAACCGCACGGCAAAAGACCGAAAAAATCGGTTTCATGAAAACCGAACAGATTCAGTTCGATTAACCAAATTGTCCAATAGTGGACGGTTCGGTCTCGGTTTGAATTTTTCGGTTCGATTAGAAACCGAACCGAACCAAATGCTATGACATAAGATTTTTAATGATTTTAACATAAGTGCTATGACAAATTGTAAATGTCAATCGCCATTATAGTATTTTTTTTAGCACCATTTCAAATAGAACCTAAATAATACACAATACATTATACTATTTCAGCAATTCTTTAACAAAAACAAAATAAAATGTGGCGAACTGATAGTACGCTTCTTGTATACCATTAGATTACCATCTGTTGAAAACCGAACCGACAATAGAAATCGACCATAAACAGTTGGTTAACCGACCGAATACTCTTGGTATGCGGTGCGGTTTCGGTTTTGTAATTCTAAAAATTGAAAGTTGTGGTTCGGTTACCGAACCGACCAAAACCGACGGCAACTGAACCGAAGAACACCCCTGTAAACTACATCCAATTTCACTTAAGGTGAAGAGTTTGAATTTCCTACCTTAAGTTAAAAAAAATATATTTCCAGGAATATTTGTTAATAACCCTAAAAACTAAATGTTGACTGCGAAGAAAGGGTTTATAGATATCCTACCTCATGGACAAAATAATCTGCTGGCTCCATTGTTCAATCCCATTTAACTTTAATCCCTCAAAATCCGCTTAATCATTCTGTCATCCTTTCAAACAAACAACCTCTGTCTCAATTTCCAATCAAATTGAATCATCAATCTCAATCATATATAATGTAAACTAAAATTTTATGGGTGTGTCTTAGATAAACTTTAGAATACACATGAAATAGTTTTGATATTTTTTTTTTAGATCAAAATTAAGGAAAAGATCTAAAACCAACGTCAGAAAAAAAAAATAGATGACTTCCAAAACAAGTAACGACCAAGTTCCAACCCTACAAGAGAGGTCTGGCCTCTTATCCATACTACCAGAAGCAAACCAACTTTTGGGGTTTATACCTTTCAATTCCATTAATCAAAACAGACAAAAACTATCTATCTATATATTGGGCAATCAATTACACATTAAGTTCAAACAGATTTGCTTTTAAATGGTAATAATTGACTCAAAACTAACTAGAAATTCAAGTTTTGAAAACAACATCTTCAGAACAGTAGCTCCATCTTGAGCTTGAAATCAAAATTCTCTCAACAAAATCTCAACCCAACCAGTTGATATTATCCACGAACTTAAAAACCGTAATTTTAAAACCATAACATCATAAATTCCGAATAAAATATAACAAAACTTAATTTAGAAGTACATGATGTCAAACTAGTATTCCGTAATCAAAATCGTAAACCATATAGAAAATCAAGAAATAGAATTCTTGGATTCACAAAACATTATAAGCCCTTAAAATTTCAAAAATAGATTCTCCTTAATTGATTTCCATCGTGAATCTTCACGAAAGTCCCCAAATTTCTTTATAATCTAAGTTTTTAAGAAGTCGATTTATAGAATGCTTGGAACATCAGTTCCAACCTATCAATTATAACTGTAAATAGCTAGCTATAGTAAAAAACAAAAACTTAATAGAGTGTAAGCTTTTATATTTTACAGTAATTAAACTTAAAACTTATATTCCAATTTGTTCTCTAAACGAAAGGTATATTGGAGTTGAAATATCTTTTCATTTGGAAATAGGTTTCTCTGAGCTTCTCTAAGAGAGAATAAGTGCTTTTGCTCTAAAACGAAAAAAACAAAAAAAAACAAACAAACAAAGCAAAGGAATATATATATATATATATATATATATATATATATATATATATATATATATATATCGGAAGAGAGAGACAAAGGAGAGATTGAGAGAGCGAAAACTTTAGCTATTTGTTCGTATATTTGTAAGGAGTTATCGACTTAGAGCTAAGCGGTGCAATAAGAAAAAAAAAAATTGACAATTTCAAGACAATATTGAGTTCTGAGAGAATTTACGTGAAGCACTTGATGGCTCAAGGGGCTGATTTAAAATTTTGTTGCCAGTCATTGGGGCAAAGCCGTAGTTTTAGAAAAGTTGGCGGTTGAAAACAAAATTTTGAAAAAAACTTATAAAACGATCAAAATAAAACGAAATTAATATTTAACACGCCATGATGCAAAATATATCCACCAAAAGTTAAATAATCGGCACACTAATAAACTTATAGGGTGTTTGACAAACATGTTTAAAACCAGCATTTTAGTTAAGAAATAGTGTAAAGCTCTGATGTACTACCATAAAAAGCAAAAAGTTGCTACAATATAAAGTTCTCACGTGCTACCATAAAAAGTAAAAAAATTACTATAATGTAAAGCTCTCACATATTACAATGTTTTAAACTTTTAGCCCGATATGTTAAAACTTTTGTTAAAAAATTTGAACTTTGCATTCGGTTATCTTAAAGAGATAATTTATTTTGCTTCATATCAAAGAATATAGGTATGTGATAAACTTCATAATATCTAGTTGGTGCATTATAACTCTTAAATGTATACACTATCATATATAAATATTAGAATTACATAAGAATGTGAAATAACTGATATTTGTGATCTAGCTACCACCTAATTCATGATCATGACTTTCATCTAACATATAGTGCATGCATGTTTCTCCACTTGACGAGCAATTTTAATGGAGCTTGCATTTTTATCCCTGGAGAAGCTCATGACAAATAAAAATTAGCTGTTCAACTTGCAAAGTGCAAGGAATTTACCAGTTAATTAATCTCAAGTAATTTTTAAATTTAGGTTTTGGGAAACGCAATTAATTCATTATAATTTTTGAGTATTTAGGGCGCTTTGTAATTTTTGACAATATTTTGGCTAACATGTTACTCAAGATTGCAAAAATGATGTGCAATATTTGGCAGAAGTTGAAGTTAGTGAATTTCTTGTTGAAAAATGGCTTAAAAAAAGCATTTTGAATACCATTTTGATGCTCAATTTTGAATTGGACCTACTATGTGTTAGTGATGGGTCAATGCGGAAACTTGTTCTCCTCTACATAGAGATCGAAATGGTATATTCATATACTCAAAATAGTGAACAGGTGAATGAAAAATTAACACCTAAAATGCACACATGCACTATGAATTTTCAAAAGCTTAAGTTGAAAACTCTCTAAAATTCTCTAAAACACATCAAAATACTGTCTTCTTTACTTTTAGAAATTCTCAAGATACTATATTCATCTTCAATTTAATTTATTCTTTTTCTAACTTCCCTCTCGATTATATGTACTATATATTTACTTTAAATTTCCATGAGTTTGATACTTTGATATATGCTGCTTTACGAGGAGGGAGAGCTCTTGATAGAGTCCATTTTCTTTTTGGTGAATATCATATAAGACTAAGAACTTTTGATATTTATTGCTTGGCACCAGTAAATCATGATACTTAATTTATCAAAATTTAAAAGAGTTATTACCAACAAACTTACCGAGTTCACTATTTCTATTATTTTGTTTATGTTGTTCTAGAAATAAAATTAAAGTGCTTTGTTGATGTTACGACTTACATCATGTTTATTATGGTGTTCAAATGTGTTAACTTGAAAAAGTGGTTTTTTTTTTTTTTTTTTTTTTCATCTTTTGGCTTTTTTATGGAAACATTATTTGCACCTATAGTACCATCTCTGCAAAGACTAAAAAAGGGAACGGATGAGGATACAAGTGAAAGGGAAAATTGGTTTTTGAAGTATTGCTCAAAGAACTGTAAGAGTTATTACTTTACTATGTATACCATCTCTGTTCATGGATATTCCATAGAGGATCTTTTGCAATGGATTTTTATCTGCGTAAGGTGATTTTCTACTGAAAAGATGCGCTCAATTGTTCACGGAGATATTTGCAATTTTTTATAACAAATGATCACCAATGTACATTGAGTGAAAGATGAACCTTAAGCCTAAAAGAGTGTCTAGTAAAATCAATTTTAACAAAAATTTTTAATTCTTATAACATAAGTTGTCTTTTTATATTACAGTTTTTAATTTAAAAGTTTAAGTTTTAACTATATTTGCTGAACACTTTATAAATTGCCTATAAATTACTTACCCTTGTTTGGCTAAGTGGTGTGAACCACCGATCTCACCACAAAATCAATTATAATCAATGTAAAGCTCTCACATGTTACAGTAATAATAAAAAAATTACTACAATATAAAACTCTCACATACTACAATAAAAATAGTTCTAACCAACAATTTTTACCACATTTTCAAACACTAAATTATAATACAAGTTGGATTTAGCATTGTTTCAAAAATATAATATATTTAATTTTTAATATGACTTTTTATTAATAAATGAGACGAATAAAGTAAGAAATGTCAGATTTTAATTTTATAGCAAATATCATATATATTTTAAAATATTAATAAATCGCATATCTTAATTGAGTAATCATGTAGAGTAAAATACTCTCAATCTGGCCTAAATACTCTAAAAAAAAACCTGGGTTTTTTTCTTCTCTCTACTTTCTGCGCCTCTCTCTTATCTCTCTGCTCTCTCCCCGTTTCTCTAATTCTCCTCTCGACCGCCGATCTGCAACGACGAGCAATAAGCGGAGACGGGCGAACTCGTGGGACTGTGATGGACAAACTCAGACGCAACAACGATGGGCAAACTCAAACGCGACTGGCCTGGGCTCGAGGAGAAGCTCTGCCATGGACGTGGAGTTTCCGATTTGTGATGGGTCCAAAATCATGGCAGCATTGCGCTCCTGATCTAGTCGATGGAATGCGAGGCTTCACCAATGTCGTGCCCCCGATCTGGTCGACACAATGCAAATTTGGTCGTGCATGTGGCAACGAATATCTGATGATGAGAAAGAGAACCGCTATAGCATGGTCAAATCGGCGCCGAAGAAGAAGTTGTTGACGTCGGCGTAAGAACGAGAGCAGGTTGGAGAAGCAAAAGAAAGAGATAGGAAGAGAGGGGAGAGAAACAAGTGGGAGAGATTGAAAAAAAACAAAAAGAAAATCAGATCTACGGGTGAAGAGTGAGGGGAAAGACATACAAGGGAGAGAGGAAGAAAGTCAGATTTAAAATTGAGGGTGTTTATTGAGCTGGCGTTAACTAAGGCTTATTTGTTTCGATATTCGAATTACGGTTTGAATTATTTTGTTATAGTATTTTTTCTTATAAAAATTTAAATTTTCATTCAAATACTCTATTTAAATACTCGAATCAAACGGGCTTTAATATTTACTATTCAAGAATATTCGTGACATTTGTCAGCAGATGTTTAAAAAATCTGATACTTTTTTTACAATTTCTCTTAATTAATGTAAATATATTTAATTTGTACTAGAAACTTTTGTATTTTTTTTTTCTTTCATTTCTTTGAGGAGAGATTTTTGAAAGTGACTTTTCTGCTACCATGACGTGATCATTTATATAAGTTGAAGATGTGTTTGTTATTATATTAGTAACTCAATATGTGTAATTTAAGAAGAGTAAAAAATAAAATATTTTTTTGAGGTAGTAAAAAATTAAATATGAATTACAAAACAATATATTAATTTGAGAGAAAAAACAAATAGCATACTTAGGCTAACCCTTAGTAAATAATGACGTATAGTTTTAAAATGTGTAATATATAGCATATCATGAGAAATTGAGAACAAAATACCCCATCTTTTTATTCTCCATATCTCTCACCATCTTCCTTTGCCAACACTACTACCGGTCAAATAAATACAATATTTACCAGAAAATGTCGTATTTACTGTGTAAATATAAAAATTCACTAAGGAATTCGTCGGACTGCTGATAGCCAAGAAATACAATATTTACTAAGAAATACCTTATTTACTGTATAAAAACAAAAATTTGACAGCGACTTCGTTGAACCTCCGGAAGCCTAAAATATAGTATTTCAATTGAAATACACTATAACTATATAAATATAAAAATTCGTCAGCAACTTCGCCGAACCACCGTCGACTGAAAAATACAATATTTACCAAAAATATCATATTTATTGTGTAATATAAACATTCACCGGTGACTTCACCGAACCGCTAGAGGCCGAAAAATATTGTATTTCACTTGAAATATTGTATTATCGTATAAATACAAAAATTCACTAGCGACTTCATCAGACTGCCAACAGCTCGAAAATACAACATTTCACTTGCAATATTGTATTATCATGTAAATAAAAAAATTCACTGACGACTTCGTCGGACCATCGGTTGCTGAAATAATACAATATTTCACTTGAAATACTATATTACTGTGTAAATACAAAAATTCACCAGCGACTTCGTCTGACCATCGGCTGCCGGGAAATATAGTATTTCACTTGAAAAACTATTTTATTATGTAAATACAAAAATTCACCAGCAATTTTGTTGAACTGCCAGCGGTTAAGAAATACAATATTACTAGGAAATACCATATTTACTTGTAAATACAAAAATTTACCAGTAACTTTATCGGACCACCGACGGTTGAAAAATACAATATTTACCATGAAATACTATATGTACTATGTAAACATTAACCTGGTAATACTATATTTATAAAAAAAATATAGTATTTTAACGTAAATATTAAAATTTACTAATGACATTGTTGGACATCACCAGCACCAATGACGTCATTGATGGCCAAAAGATAAAACCAAAACAATATAAATTACCATGAATACCGTCAAAAACCAAGAAAAAAGGGAAAAAAATCTATCTAACAAAAAAAAATCGTTGGCCACCACCCTCCTTCATTGGCTGCCGTCCACATGCCGCCACCATCATGTATCGTCGATGGTTCGGGGCTAATTTTCTGACAATATGCTCCGATATCTTGATGAGATCAGCCAATGTTTAACATCGATGCAGATCTCAAAAGAAAAAATAAAATTTGTAAATAAAGGGAAAAAATCAAATAAACAGAAGAAAAAATTGGAAAAAGTCAAATATACTTTTTCCTTCCTCTCTTTGTGTCCTTTTTTCCTCCCTTGCTCTGGCTGCTCCTCCATCTTCTCCGACATGGAAGCTCCATCAACGGGAAAACAAATCAAATCTACACGATAGAGCAACGCCTTCTATGGGAGCAAATGATAGACCTGTAAGCGCTTTAGATCTTGGTGGAGGAGGATCTTAAACGGTGAACTACTCAGATTGTATCGGAGCCTACTATGAGCTTTAGATCTTGACGAAGGAGGAGCTCGACTGGTGAGGCTCGAACTTGAAAGGCAACGAGGGCTTGGATTCGAATAGATAGTGCAAGCAAGAGGCTCAATCTTGGACGGTGAGTTGCGATTTGGATTTGCTAACAAAACTTCCATGCCAGAGACGGGGAAGATGAAGCTTCTGACAGATCTTCTTCTCCAAACAAGGAGATAACATGGAGTTGGAGATCGTCGAACTTTGGCCATGGCGGAGAGATCATAGGGGAGTGAAACAAGGGAAAAATGGATGAGAGAGAACATATCTGAAAAAAAAAAAAAAAGGAAATGAACAGAGAGAGAAAGAAAGAAAGAGAGAGAAAAAGGAGAGAGAACAAATCTAAAAGTTGAAATCAAATCTAATTTGTGAGTTTTAGGGTAGTTTGATCTTTTTATGCTTTTAAAAAATTGATTAATATTATTAGAGTGTTTGGAAGGGTGGTGG
Source organism: Artocarpus heterophyllus (assembly GCA_025403435.1). NCBI lineage: Eukaryota > Viridiplantae > Streptophyta > Magnoliopsida > Rosales > Moraceae > Artocarpus > Artocarpus heterophyllus. The sequence goes on from CM046353.1 coordinate 6,980,315, forward strand.
AAACTAATGGTGGGAACCACTTTTACTGTAGCATATGAGAGTTTTATATTGTAGCATTTTTTTTATTGTTACTGTAACATGTAAGAGCTTTACACTGTTTATAACTGAGATTGTGGTGGGAACTGAGTGGTCTCCACCACTGCTAAACACCCTCTATATATGTTATTATTTACATATTTTTGAAATACATGACATTATTTACTAATGATTTATGAAAATCTGACATTTTGTACAATTTTTCTATTAATTATCTAATTAATTTTAAAATTATTGGCTTTGATCGACAACTTGATATTATATGTGTATATATATCTATGTACTCATGTGATGATCTATTAGGCAACTAATCATGATTTAAAAAACACAAAAATAGATAAGGAATTTCAAATCGTACATTTTTTGGTGGAGTTTAAGTGTGGAATTACTACTAATTTAGACTAAGATGCATGACTCTTTTGTCAATCAAAGAATGTACTAGTTTTAATTTATAAATATAATATATATATATATATATATATATATATATATGTCAACTTCTTATTGGTTAAATTGAAAAAGTGATCGTTATCCATGATGATGTCTAGTATTTAATATCAGTTTTTGGCAGCGTTTAAATGTGGAATTACTAAATTACTACTAATTTAGACTTAAGTGCGGAATTACTACTAATTTAGACTAAGATGCACGACTCTTTTGTCAATCAAAGAATTCACTGGTTTTAATATATATATATATATATGTCAACTTCTTATTGGTTAAATTTAAAAAGGTGGTCGTTATCATGATGATGTCTAGTATTTAATTTCTATAGCAAATCGAAACAAAAATAAAGAGAGATTGAAGATATTACAAAAGCGGGAAAATATTTTTAATTGGAAACAACCTTTGTTTTGGAAGTATTTCTAGACCTCGAGCCTCAAAAGACAAACAAGTCTTCCCACCACCCTCTCCTGTCCTCTCAAGGCGCCAAATATCGATAATGATTTATGCGCAATTCTTTTTTTTTTTTTCTTTTTTTTCTTTTGAGAAGTGATAGATATGTGCAATTTTTTATTTTTATTTTTTTCCCTCAAACTTTTGTCTGGTTATGTAGGTAAATTTTATAAATATATTGCTTGCGTCGTTTTCTTTTCTTCAGCTTAAAAAGATTTGACTCAAGCTCTCTAACACATTTGCTTGATTATTAACCATATCCTTTGGATTTTGTTTCATGTACCAAGCCAGTTTACGTCAAGCTTTAGCTGGAATATTGTGAATACAAGTTGTCGTTTTTGAAGTCATATTATCAAATTGCGCGGTACCATACTATGCCATAAATGACAATCTAGTTATATATCACTACATCAAGATTTAGGCATGCATGTCTATGCACGTGATATTACAGTATATATATAACTGTTATCAGTAGCAGAGCCAGAAGTTTTTATTAAGGAGGGAACTATGTAAAATATTACGGATAATTATTATTGCATATAAATGTAGTTATATTTTTTATTATTAAGTGAGAACATAAATCATAATTTTTTTAAAAAAATGAGGACACAATGATATATTTCAGTTTTGTAGTAGGAGCACAATTATAATTTTTTTTTTGTCAAACAAAGGTACAACTTAAATTTTTAAAAAATTTATAAGCAAGAAAACCAATACTTTAAAAGTTGAGTATGGCAAGTGCATATTAGGCACAAAGAAGAAATGAAAGAACAGTTGTTTTGGCCATGTATATAATTATAGGTAAATCTTACATGAACATAAAGATATATATATATATATATATATATATGTATATGATGTAAAAACTCAGCAAAATAAATACTAGTTGCAGAGGTAAGAATGCGCGTTTTCTTCTTCTCCCAAAATACGTTCAGGATTATTCAATACTTCACAACCCCATTTTAGGAAAATTGTGTGGCCAATAAAAACTAATTGAGGGCATTCTTCGAGTCCATAATTTCTAAAGTAACCAATAGATGGGAAAGGCTGGATGACATCAATAACATACCCTATATTCTTTTTTAGAAAATTATAAAATAACAAAAAAAGAAAAACTAATATCTTCCCATCATTCAAAGATGACATCAAGTAAAATTCCCACCTTGTACTTATCTTTTGACGAAGAGATTATCATTCATCCAAAAAAAAAAAAAAAAGACTTGAATATTGAACTCTACGTCCTATACTCCTTTTGTCTTGTTAATTTGTTAACTCGGCCAATAAAACTCTCAAGCACGTTCGTTTTCCATTGTAACACGGCACTGATGAAAAGACAGGTAGGGAAGAATTGCTTGGAGTACGTTGAGATGTACATTGTGCAATATTTAGAAGATGAAAAATGGCAAAATATAGATGCGCACAAGAAGAAGTTTGCTCGAGGGGGTTAAGAAAAGGAAGAAAAGATGGTTTTAGTTAGATTATAATTTTTCCACACTTAAATCTAATATTGCAGGATTTTCGATGATGACCGTGTACAGCTAGAAAATAACTAGCCATAAAAAAGAAGGATTTGATGTAGGTATAGAAGAAGAAACGTTAAACTTTGACTTGGAAATGCTGCTATAATTCTTCCTTGATTTTTTTTTTCTCTCTTTTGCCTTCCAAAGTATAGTTATGACATGACATATATTTGTTTTGGAGAGATGGATTTGGAAAAAAAGAGAACTACATAATATACAAACTTCAATAAACATTTTAGGATATTTGACTGGGTTGTTAGAACTTTTTTACTGTAGCATGTGAGAGTTTTACATTGTAACAGTTTTTTTAATTATTACTGTAGCGTGTGAGAGATTTGCACTATTTACAATTAAAAAATGGTCCGGATCAAAACTACCAAACACCCCTAATGTTTATATATGTATATATATGTGTGTATATATATATATGTGTGTGTGTGTGTGTGTGCGTGTGTGTTTATATACACAAAATTATTCCCATGAACTCATCACTTTCTTGCACTACATCCCACGTGAACAAGGTAGGCGATGTTGCATATACAATATTGTTAATTTATAATGTGTTTGGGCGGTGTGCCATTATATTTAAATCTTTCCTCTATTTAGGCTTGTCTTCTTAGCGGCTAAGTGGGAGATGTATTGAAACAAAGTCAGGGGGCGCAGCCTAACATAAAGTTTTTAATTTTATGAATCTGAGCTAGCTAAACGCCAAAAACTTCTAAAAGAGAAAGTACTAAAGGGAAATTATTATACTATGTCAACAAATTAGAATCACTCAAGGGAAAAATGAAAAAAAAAAATGAAACATATTGGAAACCTAAACCTGAAGGGTCTTTTTTTTCCTACGAATTAATTATATGAAAGGATCCGTATCATCAAAAACAAATATAAATGTAAATATTAACAGATCGTATTCAATGTTTACCACATTTTGTACTAGTATCTCCATGGGACAGGTAGACCCTTTTTGTATATGAGCTAGAGGCTTTTGCTTGATTAAAACAAAAACTTACACCTTTATTGACTTTAAATGGTCATCTATTAGGTAAGAGTACTAGGGATCTTAGTATAAGGTTCTTATCTTTTTTTTAAAAAAATATATAAATGATGAGAGAGAGCAATTAGCATCAAGACAATACTAAAAGGGTAGCACCCACTAAAAGCAAACAGAATACCCAGAAAAACCCTCGACAAAGCCTCAAAAAAATAGCAAAAAGAGTAGATTTAATTCTAAGATCCAAGAGAGATCATTATATTCATGATTAATATTGTTATTTAGTCAATAATACTGTAATGCATGAATCATATGTTAATTTGTCACTCCAATAAAGTTTGAATCAGTTGCATTAAGAATTTATGTCTGGGATTTTCATAATTTTTGCTTTGAATTTAAGGCTGAACTTGAATTAGAAGGCCACCGACCTGCCTGCAAGTAGACGTTATAATTTATTGACTTAAGATTTGTTTGTTAAGTAAATTACTTCGAATTAGGCTCCAATATTTTTACTTCACCTAATCACATGCTAGAGTTGACCTCATAATTATAAGTACAAACAACTCTCTCACACTACACATAAAATGTTAGAATATATGCAAGTATTTGTGATCTACATATTTATAATATATTTGATATATCAATTTGAACTCATTAGTTCAAATCATTCATAGTGTAAAGTTCTCTATTACTATAATATAAAGCTCTTACAAACTATAGTATTTAAACTTTAAACCAGTTTACCAAAGATGCCTTTGTCGAATAATAGATTAATACAAAGTTTAACTGCCATGCTTAGCACCACTACCACTAATAACAATATTTATTGCTTTAGTTTCCACTAAACTTGAGGTCTTTTAAGTAAAAACATGAGAAACTATTTGATATTATAAAGAGACCATATCATAGTCGAAAATGCTCTCTCTTTTGAAAGAGTCATGAATTACATTATCGCTTGCAGAAGCAAACTTATGGAACTGATCAGCTGCGACGAGGTTGTTGTTGTTGTTGTGGTGGTGATGGTGGCCGAGAAAATAGGGTTTCTGGTGATCCTGATCATCATCAGCCGGGTCGACTAATGTCTGCGGCGGAGATGTTGCCACCATCGGCTCCTGCTGCATCTGGATGCAGAGGATTTCTGCTTGAGCAACAGCGAGTTGCATTTGGAGCTCGGAAACCTGGTTCTGTAGGTAAGAAATTGCCCCTACACACCCGTAAACTGGGTCCCGCATTCTCGCATTTGCTTCGTATACTAAACTGCTCACTGCGTCTGCTCTTTGATGAACCGGAAGCTCCTGCATTTTTATATCATATAACCGTACACTACCAAACATTAAAGACCAAGACACAATGCAAACTAAGAAGAACATAAGAAATATATATACATCGATATATATATACGTATATGTATATGTTTCTCCTTCTTCTATAAACACAGAAGAACAAAAAACACACATCATAGTCGGATCGACCACAAAACCTTTAGGAGGAAGTAGTAACCCCACTAAATGCATTTCAGGCAATTGCTGGCGGAAAAGAAACTCGTGGGTACTTGAATATGCTTTTGTTAACTTGGGAAATTTTGTGATGATATGAAGTTACCTGCAACATTTTGCTGACATTGCTAGCGCCAAAGACCTTGTGGACAATAGCGAACTTGTGGGGTTCTTCCGAGGGGAAGTAAGGTGCGAATATGCATTCCTTGGCGCATCGGCGTCTCAGCAGCTTGCATGAAGCGCAGGGTGAATTTCCACTGCCCATTGTTTGTTTCTCGAGAAAGTAGTTTGAGAAAACTTGCTATGAAAGGACAGAAATGAATGCTATGAAGGGTGTGACTAGGACAGAAAGTTGGAGGAGAATTGAAAATGCAGTGTAGATATTTATAATAGGTGAGAACGTGAGAGCCTATAGGTTGTAGTCAATTAAAAAAAAAAAACAAAATTGTTGAGCAAGGAAAATAATAATTAAAAGGTTTGGTCCATGATTAAATAAAGTGCTTGGGATATTTTTAATTAGAATATTCCACATGAGAGAGTACTACTACTCCTAGTAGGTTATAATCATAATAATCATTGAGTTTTGAAGTGGGATTCTAATTTTGTCTTTGCTATGACAGAACCATATATGTAGATCAAACCAATAGCCACTCTACAGCTTTCAACAGTAGCTACAAATAAAGACTCAAGAAAAGGCGTTTAGTAAATTTGTACTTTGTGGGTTCATTTCTTTATTTATTTCCTTTGTTTTGGTAAAAGGGTGATTAATAATTATATCACTATTTTAATTAACCAAAAACTTGGTTCAAATGGCACATTCTTCTGGATTCCATTTTCTTTGGGTCTGATCAAACTAATATATTGTGCAATATGGATTAGCTCAACGCTACCGGAAGGACCCAGTCCATTCACCTTCTTCTTTTTTTTTTTTTGGTGGGGGCGTTCACATGTTTGTCAAAATATTAGAAACAAAATGCAAATGTATCACACATGACATACCTCATCACAGTGCCATTAATCTAATCCTACTGATTTTGTTCATCTCCCAACCTACAAGAAAAAAGTAGGGTCCACAATCATTTACTTTTTATATTAATGGCCAAAATTGAAATTCAAGTCCCATTTGATCAAGATGGCCAAATTGGCGTATTGTAAACGTCACATCATTATTTCTTTTCCAAGTAATGAAGCAAACAAACTGGGTATCTTGACCGTGACGTTTAGGTGTTTAGCAATTAATAGTCTACTTCACTTTTTTAATTATAAATAATATAAAACTCTTACATATTACAATAATAATAATAAAAAAATTAAAAAAATAAAATTGCTATAGTATAAATCTCTCACATGCTATAATAAAAACAGTTCTAACCAATGGTTTTAATCACCTTGTCAAATACCCTATAAATTTTGCCCAACAAGATGTTGCGTCTGTTTCATATTTGTCCCAAGCTTTGCATGCATGTACACCAGAACCACTTCTACTCTAAGCCTACCAACAAAATAATATACACATTATTACTATATCATAGCCCTAACCCAATATTGAAAGGGACCCCTTTTTTGTCGAGGGCCCCACCTAAATTTTCATTTGCCCTTGTGACTGAAAAACCAGCAACGGATATAGTTGACTGTCGCAAAACCGTGAGTGTCCAAGTATTCTTCATATAGATTAACTAAGCTTCCGTAAACATGTAATAATTACATTGTATCTTGATTCAGCAAAAATGTTACATTTTATATTGCATGGGACAGGGTTTTTTTTTCCTTTATTTATTATTCTTCTGGGATTTTCTTTGTGAGCTAATACTTGATTAGGATTGGGATTAGGCTTGTGATTGACCAAGAATGCCAAACTAAGAAAAATTCCCAAGTGACCAAAGAGAATCATAGTGAGTATTTGTGGGCCAAACAAACATTCAGGCCCACAAACATTCACGTGAAAAAGCACAAACGCGATCTCTTCATATATATGATTGATAATCACTTTATTAATTTGACACGAGTTAATCATTGATTAGATGATCACGCAGCGGCCAGAAATGGGGATCATTAGTTGATTAATTTGGTGCTAGGACCAAGATGGGGACTCTACATAGAAATAAGAAGAGTTTCAGAGGGCCCCACTGCGTTAATTTGTTGGTTGACTAGTGATCACGATCAAAGTAATCATGATTTTGGGATTCTAATGAACTATTTAAGAAGTTTCCAAAAGACATAAAGCACGAGAACATTTTTGCTTTTGTCACTGTATATTGTCGTGCAAAGACTGATGTTTACGTCCTTAATATATATCGTAGAATTAACACGAACGTGATTTATTTTGGATAATATGCATGCATGTCATTAATGGCCTTAAAATTTACTTACATGACAAGGGATTCTGTTTGGCAGAAACCAGATATCGTTTCCACTTGCAAAACCATTGGCCGTGGATATTTTCTCAAATTTTAGTCATCTGAACATTAATAGAAGATATTTGTGTATCTATATATTTGACGTTTTATGATTTTCATTTTCAATTGAATTTGGCAACTAGCAAGTGGCAACTCAGCATCATTTAAAAAAAAAAATGGAACATCAAGTTGCTTTTTCCTTTTTTTTTTTTTTGAGGCGAAACTGTTGGAAGCAAGTTGATAATTAAAGATATTCCATATCAACGAAATTCTAATTAGTTGATATTAAGAGTGTTTAGGAATCAAATTAGAATTTAAACATGGTAGCATAAGAGGACTACACTGCAATATAATTTTTACTTTATACTGTAACATTAAGAACTTTAATGTTGAAACTTGGTTCTTGACAGCTCTGATAGAATTAGTTGCTTTCTTTTCTGTATATTTTCTTGTTAGTACTTCAATTCTTTAAATTTTCAGTGGTTGGCCGCAGACGTCCCGTGGTTACAAGCCTGTCCAATTGATAAGTTGATATCTAGAACATATTATTAACGTTTTTGGGATTTTATTATAAGATCTTGTGCATAGGGAATCCAGTCGTGGCAACTCAAGAACCATGCAACATTATCTTGATCAAACGCAATAACTCATTCACGACACACATTATTTTTTAATTTATGAGACCATACAGGACCATCATTATTCTGCTTATGTTGACACATTGAGACATAAATATTCATGTCGTGTGTTTTTGTCTACTCTCTCTCTCTCTCTCTCTCTTTCTCTTTACAAAAACAAGCTATATATGAATAAGCACAAAGAACTTGCACAGTTACAGTAAAAATGAAAAAGGGCGTACATTTTCGTGGAGGGGGGGATCTAAACAAATAATAACAACGTTGGTTTCTTTTCTAAAAAAAGCAAACTCATGTTTCTCCTCAGTTCCTGTTTTGGAAGTTTCCTACAATTCTGCAAGCAAAACACTTCTACTTTTCGTTGTTATGATTACAACTAAGGGACTCTTAGCCCCTTGTTTGACTAAGGGTGGTTTCCACCACAAACTCAGTTATGAACATTATAAAGCTCTCACATGCTACAGTAAAAAGAAAAAAAGTTGCTGTAGTGAAAAGCTCTCATATGCTACAATTAAAAGAATTCATACTAATGGTTCCCACCACTAACCAAACACCCCTTAATATATGCGGTCTTTTCTTTCTTTCTTTTTTTTAATGAGAAAATTAGATGGACAACTTATTTTTTAACACCTTTTAAACTTCTCAAAAATTAAAAAAAATGGCTGAATGTTTTGAAAATTAAGAAAAAATTTTACAGTGATACGTTGCTCATAGACACCAATACATTAATGTATATTATTGATTAATATTAATACATCACTTATTAACTATTGTTCATCACTAATAAATTGGTTTATTATTGATCTAATAATAATTTATCATCAAAAGTTAAATATAAATTATTTAGTAATAAACCATCAATTTAATCAACAATAAACTATAAATCAATACATTATTGATGTACATACATCATTGACGTACAAAAACAGATATTTTCTTAATTTTCAAAACCTCAACAATTTATTAAAAAAAAGTCCTTATTTAATTTGTTTAGTTTCTCTAGCTCCACCTATTTGAGCGTTATAGAAATCGTCACAAGTACACATGTTTATGGCCATAAAGATCGGCTAATAATAATATATAACCCTTGTATTTTTAAAGTTTTATTTTTCAACCATATAGATTGATCTCAACAACTTAAATTAAAGGATGCGCAATGATATGATACATTATTAATGGTAAACACTTTATCATCTGAGAGCACTAGTTTAGCGGCGGTAACATTTATTCGGTGGTTGTTTTTAGCATTTTCTGTCTCTTCTACCTTCGTAAAAATTAAAATTTTAAAATGTTGTAACTTTTTTTATTTTAACTCTAATCATGATTATTTTTCTTAATATGCTTTGGAGTTAACAGATAAATAGATTCTCATCCATATTGTCTATGAAAATCTCTTATAGATATTGCCATTTTGTAGGACATATTAGAGAAAACTAAAGTTTTTCGTATCATACTTTTTAACACAAATTCAAATTTTAAAACAATCATTTGAAGAACAATCAATTAGTTGATCAAAACAATTATTTGAAAAACAATCAACTGGTTGTTTAAAACAATCATTTGAAAATTTACGTTTATTAACGAATCTTACAAAGCATCAATGTCTATGTTTTCATGGGTTATATGAATGTGGTTTGTTTTGCTCCAAATGTAGAAGAAGAAAAATTGTCTCAATTAGAATTGAAATGAAAAAGTTATGACATATTAAAGCTTAAAATTTTAAGTAAATTGCTTAAATTGGTCCTTACCTTTCATGAAAGTAAGATTTTGGTCCCCAACCTTTTTTTTTTTACCAAAATGACCCTAACCTTTAAATTAAGTTATTGAAGGACCATTTTTACAGCCAAACCATTAAGTTTGATCGTTAAAAATTGATTAATATCATTTTTTTAGGCCCTTTCATCAAAATCTTCCCTTTTTTAGTTGAAATTACTAAATTATCCTTCAAAATAATGGTTTGATTTTTACCAAAAAATTTAAAATCAGAAAAAAAAAACACCAAACAAAAAAAAGAAAACAAAAACAAAAACAAAATAAAAATAAAAATAAAAACAAAAAATAAAAAACAAAAAACAAAAAAAAAGCTTCGTCTTCATCTTTCTTAGCAAACCGACTTTTTCCTTCATCTTCCTCATCCAAAATCCCTTTTTTCTTCTTCTTCTTCTTCTTCTTCTTCTTCTCTTCTCTTAAAATAATAATAATAATGATAATAAAATAAAAAATTCTTCACATCTCTGCAACACATTTAAAAAAGAAAGAAAAAACCCAATTCAAAAATGTTGCTGGAAACTAAGTCGGCTCCTTTTGTAATGCCCCTATGCGGGGTTAATAGTATTGAACAAATATAAATAAATTTAATTACAATACCATTTTAAACAATAAAACATTGCCTATAGGTCTTTGAAGTAAACAAAAAATAAGAATATCTTTAAATAACAAACTATAGTTTTAGTGTAGCACCAAATAAAAAAATAATACAATCATAATCATCACATTACAATTCCCAATCAACATATAACCAAATACAGTCACTACAACAGTCTTATAAATCTTACATATTTTGAACGAAATATAGATAAAACTATGATATCTCAACACAACACCAGTAGTTTTATCGTCTACTCCTCGTCAGACAAGTTACATTGAACTCTACCTGAGAGATGAAAATATAATAAAGATGAACATCGACATGCCTAGTAGGGAATACCATTACTCTCCTTTAGATTTTATTAATTACTACATTAACACCTACATGGTTAATTAGTTTTTAGTCATTATTCATCTTATGAGATTCATTATGATCATATTCCATGGATACCTTACGTTAATCATTACCGAGTTTCATACAGATACATATATACAAATATTATGATTCATCAATGTTCTTGGGTATCCACGTTTTAATGTAGTATCTCATTACTCAACTCATCGAAACCCAAAGAGGCATGCTTTTCCACTCTTCAATCATTCTAAAAGTATTGGATGAAGGGACATCAAGCCCCAAATTCTTACCAAGTCATTTCATACACTGTGCATTCTAGGACTTTCGACCCAAGGTAGCGTCATTACCTCCCCCTATTTTACCTTTTAGGGTATTCATGCTCAAGGACGTAATTGTCACCCTCTTTACATCTTACCATTCCTTTCATAACTTCTACAATTATGTATAGAGTATATTTCCTAACCATGCTTATCAATTTATTCAATATATGATAAATCAATTTATTCCTCGCTGTATATTACAGGACGAGTTCCACATCATTGTGTTATGAGTAATATTTGTACACGTTCGAAACATCGCAATGTAAAACAATCAATTTTAATTAATTAAAATCTCACAAAAGATGAGTAATAGACTCCTTACCTCCTTGCAATATATCCATTAATAATTTCTAGCTTACAAAATCAAGTTTGTCACGTAAGCTCCAAATAACCATTATCCTAAAACGTATATAAAAATAACCATACTTTAACTTAAATCCTAATTTATAATTATGCCAATTTATCATTTATTTTTATTAGTGTGCCATAATCATTAATATATTAAAATTGTGAATATCAATTTTTTTCCAACTTAATTTTAGTAAATTATAAAATAACAATATAATAAAAACATACAGATTTTATCTTGGTACAAATATGTGTTAAATTAGATTTTTAAAATATTTAGAAATAAAATAATTAAATAGTTTGATATTCATTAAAATAAAATTATTTGAAATCATAAACTTTATAGAAAATTATTTATTATGTCTAAAACATAAGTTATCAAATAACTACCATTGTCCTAGTAGTTTGGTCTCCTTTATTTGTCCATGAGGTTGAAGGTTCAAATCCCACCTAAAACTAAAATTCACCTATGATTTTATTAAATCTTCTTTTGAAAAAATGATATGTCATTTTTAAGAAAACGACACGTAGTTTTTTTGGGAAAAAAGAAATGTAGTTTTTGTGAAAAACGAATTCTTATAGAGAACCCAAAATCTAAATTTTTGAGTTTTTCTTCAAATCTTAGTTTTTTAACAGCTTTCTAAGCATAAAAATAATATATAAATAATATATAATTATTTCGATATAATATAAACTCATTTCCACTTATTTCCATACTCAAAACATAATCAAAATCTAAGTTTTAAGTTTTAAGTTTGAAAAGTTTACCTCAAATTCAAGCCAAATACGTTGTTTTAACCACCAAAATCCCCTTGTTTCCAAGCTCTACGAGTTGCTAAAAGTTGTTTGTGGATTTTTTTGTGAGAAAATAACTTGAAAATCTTAAAGGATGTTTAAGTTTTGCCTTGGTTTTTCTCTACTTTTTGGGTTATTGTAAAGGAAGAAGGAAAAGAAAAGGAAGAGCGAGGAGATAGAGAGAGACATGTGAGAATGAGGGAGAGAAAGAAACAAAAGAAACAAATAAAAAGAGGAAAAAGAAAGAAAGGGACAAATGGGAGGTTAGGAAGAGAGTCAAGGGTTTGGGAGAGGAAAGAAGACAAAATAGAAAAAGGAAAATGATTAGGTGGTAAGGCATGTAGAATTAGGTAGGGAGCTCCTCCGGAGACTTTCGATACAAAATGCCAATGTGGCATTTTCGTAAATAAATAGAACAACAAAAGCAATTCGGTAAAATTTAAATACAATAAAATTTTATAAAGTTTAAACTGGCACACTAATAATTAATTTATATATAATTCTACTCGTTAAAAAAAAGGATGTCACAGCTCTTCCCTCCCTTAAGAGCTTTCGTCCTCGCAATTTTTATACAACTATACATGTCATTAAAACAAATATGGGTATTTCTCCCTCATTTTTTATTCAAGTTCCCAAGTGGCTTCCTCAATATCATGATGTTGCCACATTACTTTCACTAGAGGAATTTCATGACGACGTAAAATTTTTACTTCTTGATCCAATATCTGAACTGGAACTTCCTCATAAGTCATGTCCTTTGGATTGAGACATCTGTCCACATAATCACATGTGAAAGGTCAAGTTCATACTTTCTCAACATCGATACATGGAATACGTTATGCATTTGGGACAATTGAGGTGGACTCTAAGCAAGCATTCCAATTCGTTTTATAATCTCGAACGGTCCTATATACCTTGGTGCTAGCTTTCCTCTAGCATCAAATTAAGATACACCACGCTTTGGTTTTACTTTTAGAAACACATAATCTCTGACCATGAACTCTAAAGGTTGTCTCCTCTTATCCACATAGCTCTTATGTCGACTTTGAGCTGTCTTAAGGCGTTCACAAATAATATGGATCTTTTCCGTTGTTTCCCTGATGAACTGAGGTCTGAGATCAAGACGTTCTTCCTTTTCAAACCAACATAGTGGAGATCTACAAGGCCTACCATATAAAGCCTCATATGGAGCCATTCCAATACTTGCCTGGCAGTTGTTGTCGTATGCGAACTCAACGTATGGCAATTGTACAACCTAATTAGTTCTAAAGTCCAACACACAAGCTCGAAGCATATCCTTGAGAATCTGAATGACACGTTTAGATTGTCCATTTGTTTAAGGATGAAAAGCAATACTAAGGCTTAGTTAAGTTCCCAAAGCTTTTTGTAATCTTCTCAAAACTTTGATGTAAATCGTGTATCCCTATCAAAAACTATCAACATTGGTACACCATGTAATGTCACTATCTTTTCCATAGACAATTGATATAGCTTTGAGACATTATAGCTAGTTTTGATTGGGATGAAGTGGGCTGTTTTGGTTAAACGATCCACAATTACCCAAATGGCATTATGCCCCATTTAAGTCCTAGGAAATCCAGTAACAAAATCGATCGTCACACAGTCCTACTTCCATTTAGGAATAGGTAGGCTCTTTAGCACACCTCTAGGCTTTTGGTGTTCTGCTTTGACCTGTTGACATGTCATGCACTTGGAGACAAAAGTTGCTACATCACATTTCATTCGTCGCCATCAATATTATCACTTCAAATCCATATACATCTTAGAGCTTCCAAGATGAATAGCAAACTTAGAATGATGTGCTTCATCCAACACTACATGCCTAAGATAAGCGTCCTCTGGGACAACTAATCTTCCTTTATAAAGTAAGACTCCTTCTAGTTCAATCTAGCATCCATCCAGTTGTTCACTATTCTGTATTTGTTCCCAAATCATACGTAATCTTTCATCATGCCATTGTCCTTATTTCACTTGTTGGATTAATGTAGGAGTTGTTATCACATTGAATAAGAAGGCTCTTTCATCATCCTCATAATAATGCAAGTCAAAGTTAGCGATGGTGATTGTTCACCTCCAATCCTTTAATGCTAAGCTGGCCATGATCCCATCGTTCTTACGACTCAAAGCATCTGCCACTGTATTTGCTTTACCAGGATAATATTGAATGCTAAAGTTGTAATCCACCATGTATTCAGTCCATCTCCATTGCCTTAGGTTGAGATCCTTTTAAGTAAATAAATACTTCAAACTTTGGTGATCTATAAATAAATACTTCAAACTTTGGTGATCTGTACAGAGCTCAAACCTTACGCCATATAAGTAACATCTCCAAATCTTAAGCGCAAAAACCACAGCAGTTAACTCAAGATCATGTGCAGGGTAGTTCCTCTCGTAGGGTTTCAATTAGCATGAGGCATAAGTAACTACTCAACCATGTTGCATTAGCACATAACCCAAACCATTTTCTGAGGCGTTAATGTACACAGTGTAAGGTTCCTCGTTGTTAGGTATGATAAGTACAGGTGCACTGGTGAGTCTTTGCTTTAGTTCTATGAATGCTTCCTCACATTTATCATCCTACACGAACGAAACATTCTTCCTAATGAGTTTTGTCAATAGAGAAGCAACCTTCAAAAATTTTTCCACGAAGCACCAATAATATTTAGCTAACCCAAGGAAACTTTGGATCTCCGACATGTTCTTTAGTCGTTCCTAATTTAACACCGCTTCAATCTTGGAAGGGTCCATTAAGATGCCTTTTTCAGAGACAACGTGTCCAAGGAACTTAACTTTCGTCATCCAAAAGTCACACTTCTCCTTCTTCGCGTATAAGTCGTGTTCTTGTAACGTCTGTAAAACGATCCTCAAATGTTCAACATGCTCTTCTTCGGTTGTGGAATAGATCAGGATATTATCTATGAAAATAATGATAAATTGATTTAAGTACGGTCGAAAGAAACGATTCATTAAGTCCTTGAAAGCCGCAGGTGCATTGGTCAATCCGAAAGGCATGACGAGAAACCCAAAGTGACCGTAGCGAGTTCGAAATGCTATCTTTGGTACATCTTTATCCTTTATCTTCGGTTGATGATATCTAGACCATAAGTCAATCTTTGAGAAGTATCGAGATCTTGCCAATTGACCAAACAACTCGTCAATTTGGGGCAAGAGATACTTATTCTTAATGGTCAGTCGATTGAGCTGGCAATAATCGACATAGAGTCTCAACGATCTGTCGTGTTTCTTCACAAAGAGCACTAGAGCTCCCCAAGGTGATGTGCTCGGTTGGATAAATCCTTTCTCTAGTAATTCATCTAGTTGCTTCTTAAGTTCCATCTTCTCAACAAGTGTCATTCGGTATGGAGCGATGGAAACAGGTGCTACTCCTAGAATTAGGTCGATGAAAAATTCGATTTCTCTGTCAGGCAGAAGTCTGGGCAATTTATCTGGAAAAACATCTAGGAATTCGTCCACCACAAGAGTGTGAGAAAATGAGTCATTCCTCTTTGATTCTCCCTTCAAAGCTAAGATCATTCCAAGACTGGTGAAATTCCTTCGTCCTCTAATGCAAGCCTTTAGCACAGGGGCTAGCGTCACTGTCCCTGTCTTTGCTTAAAAATTGATAACTTGTCCATTCTTTGTGAACAAAAAGACATGTTTTCTGGTGACAATTAACTATACCCTGATACCTAGTTAACCACTTCATTTCTAAGATTACATCAAACTCCGTCACGGTCATTACATACAAGTCAGCCGATAATCTATGTTCTTCTATGACAATACACACTGATTTACAAATTATGGAGACTTCAGCTATTACACCCATGAGTATACTAAGGGTTAAAGGTGAGCTACATGTTTCAATTTCTAGTTGTAGTATAAAAGCAAACAATATAGATATAAACGAATGAATAAAATCGGTATCAAATAATACATGAGCCCAAGAGTGAGATACATGAATCATGCTGTCTACAACGGAGTTGTAGACCTGTCTTGTTTGTCTAGTCGAGGCTGTAATAGCATAAGTATGTGCTATTGCTTTCCTTTATCATTATTTCCTTTCCCTCGATCTCCTTAGCTGCTACTAGCCTTATTATTCCTCCTAGGAAAGTATGGTCTTTGATTTACAGAAGCTTGAGGAGTCGACTGGAAGTTTCGATTTGGATAAAAATTGGAACCTTGTGACCACTGCTAATAGTTGTACTAGGGCTAGAACCCTGGAGGTTGTGTAATCGAAGCTTGAGAAACTGGCAAGTTTTGCTAGGATGTCCCTCGGTTTCGACTCCCTCCCCACACAATGGAGCCGAAATGACTACCTTGTGGTCTTGGAATAATAAATGGATGTGTAGGGCAATTATGGTAGTTCATTCTCAAATGTCCCACTTATCCATAATTATGACAAGCGTATGGTTAGAAGCGACCGGTACCCGAGGATCCACTATTAATACTCACTCCACTATTCTGAGTTACTTACCCTTAAGACTTCTTCTTTTTGCTCATCTTCTTCTGGCGCCCACCAGAACCCTTATATTCTCTATAGGAGTTATTCAGCTCTGACTTTACGTGCTGAGCAGTGGCTACAAGTTCAAGAAAATCAGTCGATGGGATAGCAGCTATCAATTGTCTGATTTTTGGCCTTAGGTTATTTCTAAACTTTTCGCACCTCGCCATGGGGTCCGATACATCTCCAGGGTTATAGTGAGATAACTCTATAAATCGGGCTTGGTATTTAGCTACCGACATGTCTTTTTGTACCAAATTTTTAATTTCCTGCATCATTGCTTGTTGGTGACTCTAGGGAACATATGTATAATGGAATATCGTTTCAAATTGATCCCAAGTGAGGTTCAACATGTCACAATCATCCTTTTGAAGATCCCACCATTCCTCAGCTTTACCCTCAAATGCTACATGGCAAAACTGACTCGATATTCTTGTGAGATTCTTAGAGTATCCAACTTCTTCTTAATAGCCTTAAGCCACTATTCTGCCATGGTAGGACTGGGTTCTCCAATAAACATAGGTGGTTTTTGCTTCATGAACTCTTTCAACAAAGTTAGGTGACGTTGTTCAGGGTCACGAGCCTCTGCAGGTCTTTGCATGTTTTGCAAAGTTTAAAGAATCTATCCCAAATTGTTTACTTCTGATGTAGCTGGTTAAGGCTGTGCTGCCCATCGGGGTTGCTCAACTTCTTGAGCTTGTTCCATTGGTTGAGGTTGCTCAACTTCTTGAGCTTGGTCAACCAGTTGTGGCTGCATAGCAGGTTGAATTTACTCGGTAGGTTGTGATTGTTCAGACGATTGAACTTGACGTCTTGACAGCATGGTTTCTACTGACTATGAAAGTTTAACTAGGATTAGTACCAATGATGATGACATTAACATTTAACTTTAAAACCATTTCCAAAAATTGATTTTTAAGGTGGTGCTACACCCCTTAGGTTAACCAAACCTAGGTTTTAATACCAAAATATATAGCACCCCTATGTGGGGGTTAGTAGTATTGGATAAATATAAAGAAATTTAATTACAATACCATTTCAAAACAATAAAACATTCCCTATGGGTCTTTGAAATAAACAGAAAATAAAAATAAGCTTTAAATAACAAACCACAGTTTTATTGTAGCACCAAATAAAAATAATAATACAGATCACCACATTACAATTCCCAGTCAACATATAACTAAATACAGTCACTACAACAGTCTTATGAATCTTACATGTTTTGAACAAAATACAGGTAAAACTATGATATCCTAATACGACACCAGCAGTGTTGTTGTTTACTCTTCGTTAGACAAGTTACATTGGACTCTACCTAAGAGATGAAAATATAATAGGGAATGTCATTACTCTCCTTTAAGTTTTATTAATTACCACATAAACACCTGCATGGTTAGTTAGTTTTAAATTGCATGTTTTGAACAAAATACAGATAAAACTATGATATCCCAATACGACACCAGCAGTGTTGTCATCTACTCCTCGTTAGACAAGTTACATTGGACTCTACCTAAGAGATGAAAATATAATAGGGAATACCATTACTCTCCTTTAAGTTTTATTAATTACCACATAAACACTTGCATGGTTAGTTAGTTTTTAATTAGTATTCATCTTATGAGATTCATTATGATCATATTCTGAGGATAAATTACGTTAATCATTACCAAGTTTTATATATATACATATATACAAATATTATGATTCATCAATGTTCCTAGGTATCTCATTTTAATGTAGTATCTTATCATTCAACTCATCGAAACTCAAAGGGGTGCGTTTTTTCACTCTTCAATCATTCTAAGAGTGTCGAGTAAGGGGACATCAAGTCCCAGATCCTCACTAAGTCATTTCCTGTACAGTATATTCTAAGTCTTTAGATCCAAGGGAACATCATAACCTCCTCCTATTTTACCTTTTAGGGTATTCGTGCTCAAGGACGAAACCACCGCCCTCTTCACATCTTACCATTTTTTAATAAGACGAGTTCCACATCTTCGTGTTATGAGTAATATTCATATACATTTGAAACATCGCAGTGTAAAACAATCAATTTTAATTAATCAAAACCTCATAAAAGACGAGTAATACAATCCCTATCTCCTTGCAATATATCCATTGATAATTTTCAGCTTACAAAATCAAGTTCGTCACGTAAACTCCAAATACACCATTATCCTAAAACGTATATAAAAATAACCATACTTTAACTTAAATCCTAATTTATAATTATGTCAATTTATCATTTATTTTTATTAGTATGCCATATTAGTATGCCATAATCATTAATATATTAAAATTATGAATATCAATTTTTTCCCAACTTAATTTTAGTAAATTATAAAATAACAATATAATAAAAACATACAGATTTTATTTTAGTACAAAATATATTAAATTAGATTTTTAAAATATTTAGAAATAAAATAATTAAAAAGTTAATATTCATTAAAATAAAATTATTTGAAATTATAATCTTTATAGAAAACTATTTATTATTTCCAAAACATAAATTATCAAATAACTACCATAGTCCTAGTGGTTTCGTCTCCTTTATTTATCTATGAGGTTGGAGGTTTAAATCCTGCCTAAAGCTAAAATTCGCCTCCAATTTTATTAAATCTCCCTTTGGAAAAATGACACATAATTTTCTAGGAAAAATGACATGTAGTTATTGTGAAAAACAAACTCTTACAGAGAACCTAAAATCTAAATTTTAGTTTTTCTTCAAATCTTGATTTTCTAACAGCTTTCTAAATATAAAAATAATATATAAATGTTATAAAACAAATGCAAAGAACTAAATTGCAAAGCATAAAATAGAGAGACACAAGAAAAATAAAGAGAAACAATTTTTGTTATTCATCATCTCATCTCATCTCATGTCCAAATATAAGCTCTCAAAGGCCATATATATAGGCCAAAGATCATAAAGTAGGAGAGACCAAAGGGCAAGAGTTACAACAACAAAATAATATAAATAGAGTGGTAATTAGGAGGTTATGAAAGTTATAAAATACCAACACTAATGGTCATTAAGGTGGAAATAATGCAATTCATGAGGGTGTTAGGAATATGAACATCCACACTATTAAACTAATTTATTCATAACACTCCCCCTTGGATGTTCACCATTTAAGAATATATGCCTCGTTAAAAACCTTACCAGGAAAAACCCTGTGGGAAAAAATCCTAGTGAAGGAAAAAAGAGTGCATTATAATCTTAAGATTTAGCTTAAAACTGCCTCGTTAAAAACCTTGCTAGGAAAACCCGATGGGACAAAACCTATGCAATGGAAAAAAGAGTACAGTAGCCAATAACCTCCCCCTCATGTCAACATGTCTTCTTCAACAAAATCAAATGCAAAGATCTTTGAGTCGACACATTCTAATCTTACATAGTAATTTTTCAAATGTAGTTGTAGGAAGTATCTTTATATAAATTTTTCAAGTTGTCACTTGAATAAATTCGATGAATGCCATCCTGTAGGAGCTTGTGCATGAAAAAGAACTGTTAGGAAACTTGTTTTATTATGTCTTCTTAACTTGGACGATAAACTTTACATTCTCCTCGTATAAAGCCGTCGGACTTTCTTTGCTAAATAAAAGGTCACATGTTGCTTGGATATATTAGAGTGTAAATCTCAACAAAATAATGCACATAAGATGACTATCTCATAAATTGCCAACATTTCAACATGATTCAAAAATACAACAACAATAATTTGCCTTATAGATTGCCAAGATATAGTAATACCATCATATGTAAACAAGTAGTATGCGTGTAATTATGCTTTTATATGGATTGAAAAATATTCAACATCCAATCAATTTTAATATCCATATCAAATGTTTCATAATGAAAATGAAATACTTGTTTAACATCTTTTCAATGTCTTTGAGAACTATATCTTGCTAGTACAATAGCAAAGATTGACGTGTGAGGTCATATGCCATTAGCAAATACATTACTATACTAATAGTATTATTTGGACCAATAATTTTTTCAATATCACATGGTGATAATTTTTCACTTCAAGAGATCAAAAACATCCTTGTTCAAAGGATCAAACAACCATTGGAGAACACATTGTAGTGTTAGAAGGTGAACATCAATGATAATAATAAGTCAATTTAATTTATAAGACTCTTTGTTAGATGTTCAGCACTTTAAAATGTGCCTCATTAAAACCTTACTAGATAAAACCTCATGGGATAAAATTCTAGTGAAGGAAAAAGAATACATCATTCTTTTTATACGCTGTAAACTGCCTCATTAAAAACCTCGTCTGAAAACCCAATGAGAAAAAACCTTGACCAAGGGAAAAAGAGTACAGTACGTATTTGTGTCTCCCTATACTGCTATTATAGTTCTATCAATAACAATTGATTTGATAGAAAATAATTGAGTTGATGCATACTATTGTAAACAAATTCAAGATATTTGCAATCGACTACTTGAACTTGTTACCCCTAGTACTTTTGCTAATATTTCAACTATCGCTCTTTAAGAGCCCATTTATAATAAAGAATTTCATAAAAGTATTAGCTATCTTTATGGGTATACATGAATGAACCTTTATCCATATTTATTTTCTAATTGGTTGAACAATGATGCAACAATTATTTTCACATAAAATCATCTCCAAGTGAGTATAAAAGATTGTGCACCTTATAGCCAAATACTTATCATTCTACTTAATTATTTAGATAATATTTCATACTGTAGTATACTAAATTTAAATACTAAGATGCTATACAAAACACTATATAAAAATTCAAGATTTGGAATTATTTTGGTATATCCTCAAAATATATAATCATCAAATAAATGACAAAAATACACTATATCCCTGAAAGTTCATTAGAAAAATTTTCTTATATGTAAGAGAAATTATGGATAAGCATTCTTTTAAGCAAATCTCAATCTTCAGGTCTAAATAAACTTTCTTCTATGAGATTTGTCTTCTTAAATTTATCTTATGATATCCTCAAGAATTTTTACAAATAACAGCAAGTCCAATATGTTTGAGCTCATTATAAAGCAAGGGAGATATAAATTTGCTAGCACTTCTATTCTTTATATCATAAAAATATAGTGGTACCATTCATATCTAGATTGCATTTATTTAGACAAACATCTTTGTGACATTCATAATTAAGCGTGCAATTTCAACTTTTATTGTTCAAACCTTTGAAGCCCTTTTTGGACTTTTTATAAATATCAATAGATTGTTGCAACATGCTTTTCAGACGCACATGAACTTATTATATATATTTTTCCAGGCTATCAAAATATAATTGCTTATCCATCATATATGAGCACCGTTACTCATATATATATTTTATAAATTTTCTACAAAAACTTATTATTATAACTCATAACTTATTTTATAACCTCATACTTTTTCATATGCACTATTTCATATGAATATTCACTTCCATCCTACTGGCTTTAATATTTGAAATATTTTAAACTATTGGTCCTTCATACTTTGCACTAGCATAGATACTTGCCTGGACTTTGCGTCTTTTACTTATAGGCCATTTTTTCACGTCAATCACTTTCGACGGATTTCAATTATTTTTCAAGATCCTCACTTTTTTAATATAATAATAATTCATGCTTTTTGTAATTGTCGACAATAACTTTTATTGCAATTTAAATTTATTTTTATATTGACATGACTTGTCGAGATCTTCCTCTTTTCTTTACTATTTTTAAATTTCAAGTATACCCTTTGAACTACTTCGGGAGCTCAATGATTTCAAGAAGTTTGATATTTAACAAATATATCAAATTGTCATATCAATAACCTTTTCTGAATATATACTCTTTAAGAATATGGTCTCTTCATAATACCAACTTATTTATAAGTTTCTTTCTCTTCCAACAAGTGTGGTACTTTAGACTAGACAAGTCTGCAGTGCTTTAAGTATTTCTTAAACTCATAAGATAACAAATTATCATTTAGAGACCTCAATCCAAGCTATTAAATTAGTAGCTGGAGAAGTGATTCAGTCACTTTCTTTATTATATTAATTAACAATTTTATATTGTATTGCAATGCTCAATCAATCAATCTATGTGAGGATCAATAATATCTAACTGCTAATTCTCTCCCCCTGATGGTGGAAATATTTTTCAAACGATATTACCTGTAGGGATTTTGAACTACATATGTTCATACCCAACATGCCTTTTGGGTTAGCGAACTTCTAGTTCGTCATAACAATTTTTCATAGTTGTCTTATTGCAACTTGGAAGAGAAAGTGGAAATAAATTTCCAATATATCCATATAAGTAATAACAATACGCCCATGTATGTCTCTCTGTATATAAAATCAAACATAATGTAGAGACAACTTATATCCTTTATAGCTACTATGATCATTTTTTCCTTTTTATCAATATAATGATAATACCATGGGAATTTACATCATCAATAACAAACATTTAATTTGTGTACCCAACAAATTAAATATCATAATCAATTTCATATTAATCACTAGACTATGTAATAATAAAACACCATTATTACTTTAATGTATTGCATGTATGTGATCTTTACATAAATTTTATCTCACAAGCCTTTTAATTTTCCTTTCTTGTCACATTTCCACTTTCAATGATTATATGTTACTTTTTCAAACATAGAGGATGCTTTGCATTATAATATCATATTGCACTCGATCAAATAAACTTCGATCAAATAAAGAGGAGACAATCAATAGCTCAACTCTTTCTCTAGCTTTTTTTTCCATTTAGGCTTTATAAGATCACATTTTTATTTTGAATGCTCTATAGGTATATCCTTCATGGAGGCACCACTATAGCCTTTTCATATGTCATAATAATATTCTTATAACAAACGGATGGAAATTTCTCCCTTGATTTAGGCTTGGTATTGATATTTAGACGTACAACAAGTACATACCAAAGCCTTTCTATATCACATGCCAAGTGACCAAATTTGATTATTCATGGGAGCAATATTAAAATTTTTTTAATTTCTCTTATCAATACTTTTTTTTTCACTTTTCAACCGTAGCTTATGGCTTTCTTTGATCACCGGGATGTTGAGAAATTTCAAAAATCTAATAGCCATTGGATTTGCATTCACTTGGAATATGCAATAATAATTAGACAAACAATATGGTCATTTTATATTATGTTGTCGATACTAAAAGACCATCTCTAATATAAATGACCTTTTTAGTATCTCATCATAATTGCACCAATAATTGCAATAATATATATTCATTTCATGGAACATGTGGAGCCAATTAGCCAAAATTAATGGCTCTTTAATTATGGGCTCAAAAATTAAGTGCTAATACAATTTATATTTATGTTAATGTAAGTTTCAAATATTAGCTAGAGAGTATTTTTAGATTCTTGCAAGTAATATAAACAAATACAAACATAAAAACATATTATAAATGAGTACAAATTGGACAAATATTGTGCTAATATAACAAAAGAAATCTTGAACCAAACAATACCATTTGATATTAAGATGATGGCATAATGGTTTTGGTACTTAAAAAAATTTAATAGTAACAGCATGTCATGTTTATTTATACAATTATAACATTCAAAACACACTTGTGCAATATAATAGATAAATTGTCATTTATGATTATAAAGTACCATCAATTTCTTGACTTTAAAATAACCAAACAAAAACAATGATGATTATATTTTCATGATCATTGAATCAAAATAAATAATGATAAAGAAATTTTATAAACTAATATGGTTTGTAAAAATGCAAAAATAATAATATAATAGGAAAAGATTTTCATAAGCAATACAAGATGTGCTCTCAAACGTAATAAAAAAAAATACATATTGTTCACTAGTCAAAGTGAATGCATAAAGAGCATAGCCAAACAAGAGTTGTGTAGATATAATATGAAAGCATGTTTTAAAATCTCTACAAATTTCTTCCATAACAATATATGCAAATATAAATATATATAATTACAATATTCCATCTAGAGAGTGATAATAACCAACATTCAAGACCTTTTATTTGCAACGCGTATTCTAGCTTGAAATCGTAGGATCCGATTAAGCATTTTTATCTTCAAATAATAGTATATAGAGTTGTATTAGATAATAGACACAATAATCATATGAAGTATGGATTACCTGTTCATCCTCAAGATATAGTTGGTATATCATGAAGAATACTTAACACACGTCGAAGATAAAGTACTAACATCCGAGATGATCTTCAAATTTTATATAATTTTAAATGCCCCTACAACAAAAATAGCTAGAGACTCGTGCTGATAACGTGTTATAAAACAAGTGCAAAGAACTAAATTGCAAAGCATAAAATAGAGAGACACAAGAAAATAAAGAGAAACAATTTTTGTTATTCATCATCTCATCTCATCTCATCTCCAAATATAAGCTCTCAAATGCCATATATATAGGCCAAAGATCATAAAGTATGAGAGACCAAAGGGCAAAAGTTACAACAATAAAATAATATAAATAGAGTGGTAATTAGGAGGTTATGAAAGTTATAAAATACCAACACTAATGGTCATTAAGGCGGAAATAATGCAATTCATGAGGGTGTTAGGAATATGAACATCCACACTATTAAACTAATTTATTCATAACAATAAACAATATATAATCATTTTCATACAATATAAACTCATTTCCATAGATTTTCATACTCAAAATATAATAAAAAATCTAAGTTTTAAGTTTGAAAAGTTTACCTCAAATTCAAGCCAAATATATTGTTTCGATCACCAAAATCCCCTTGTTTCCAAGCTATATAAGTTGTTAGGAAGTTGTTTGTGGATTTTTTTGTGAGAAAATAACTTGAAAATCTTAAAGGATGTTTGAGTTTGGCCTTGGTTTTTCTCTGCTTTTTGGGTTATTGTGAACGAAGAAGGAGAGAAGGAAGAAGGAAAAGAAAAGGAAGAGCAGGGAGATAGAGAGGGACGTGTGAGAATGAGAGAGAGAAAGAAACAAATAAAAAGAGGAAAAAGAAAGAAAGGGACAAATGGGAGGTTGGGAAAAGAGTCACGGGTGAGGGAGAGGAAAGAAGACAAAATAGAAAAAGGAAAATGATTAGGGGTAGGACATGTAGAATTTGGTAAGGGTTGTCTCCTCCAGAGACTCTTGATACAAAATGCCAATGTGGCATTTTTGTAAATAAATAGAACAATAAAAGCAATTAGGTAAAATTTAAATACAACAAAATTTTACAAAGTATAAACTGGCACAATAATAATTAATTTATATACAATTATACCCGTTAAAAAAATAACGAATGTCACACCTTTTTCCCTGGCAAAGCTAATCGGAGTCCTTCTATGTCAACATTGGAAATAATGTAATTCACAAATTACAACTTGCTTCCATTGGAAATTTTGATCTTGGAAACAAAGTATATGAAAAAAGCAATTGAGAGAAAAACTAGAACTGGGATTAAAAATTTTAATCTAGTAAAAGTCAAGGAACTCCAATTAATTTGTGAATATTCATTCATTGAAGAGAAAAGAGAGGAATCTCCATTACCATAGCCTTGCTGCTAATGGATCCAGATATAGAGTTCAAGAGCTGCTAGCATTTCTCGAAGTGGTTGTTCAACTCGTTGATCTTCAAAGACAAAAAAAAAAAAGACACTTAATCAACATTATAAACCCTAATTTAGCAGGAAAAAAGAACTTGATCATACCTGAGCATTTAACCCCACCATGTCACCCACAAAGGCCATCTAGAAGTCGCCATCTGCTACCAATCCCACCTTAAGGCCCAACCACCCAGCCACCCCCACACTTAGCCCTCTGTGTCGACCGCGTGGGATCACCGAAGACCCCCAGCCTGTTGCCGTCAAGTCATCTCCCTATTGCACCTAGTCCATAGATCACCGAAGCCCCCTAACCCCTCTCCATTTCTCGATCTCTCCCTCTCTTTCTTTACCCATCTTTTTTTTCTCCTTTTTGGGCAGGATTGAAACCTAGGTCTCCGGCGAGTGGAATCCTTCCATGGGAGAGAATGGGGTGGGGGATGTCGGAATTTATATTTTTTTTAAGCTTTAGATCTTTTTTTTTTTTAAGAATTGGATCTTCTTTTTTCATGAGAAGATCTGAATTTTGTTTCAAAAAAATTATCTGATTCTAATAATACATGGTTATTGTTGTTTATTTTTTTTCTTTATTGTTTTTAATGTTTTCATTTTGAATTTTTTAAAACATATTAGGTAATTTATTAAAATACCCTTGCTAAGACGGTCATGTGCCTGTCACATGATGCACATTTAACGTTCATCCGATAAAATAGTCTTTCAACAACTTAATTAAAAGGTTGTGGCCGGTTTGATCAAAAAAATTGGAGACCAAACTCTCACTTTTGTAAAAGATTGAAGATCAATCGAGCAATTTACCCTAAAATTTTAGAATTAGAAGAAAGTGAAAAACAAAAAAGCAAATGATTTTCATTGTAACTAATATACAACACGCTGTTACCATATCAACTAACTTAGTTACGATTGCTTTTGCTCAAGTTTTATAAGGTGTTTGGTCTGATGGTTAGAACTGTTGGTTAACATTGTTTTTTGTGTAGCATATGAGATTTTTATATTATAGTAATTTTTTATTATTACTGTAGCATGTAAAAGCTTTATATTATTTATAACTAAAAAAATTGTCCAAACTATTACCTGTTAAATATCTTTTGAATTATTATATATTATTTAATCGTTGAAGCATCATGCCTTAACATTTCAGCCTTTATCAAGTAAAAATAATTTACACAAACAACACAATTTCAGTACCCAAATAACCCACAAATGCCGGCTATCTCCCCTGCAACTTAGGGCCCGTTTGTTTCAATACTCGAATCACGGTTCGAATCATTTTGTTACAGTATTTTCTCTCACAAAAATTTAAATTTTCATTCAAATACTCTATTTAAATACTCGAATCAAACGGGCACTTATCTGATACACGATATAACTAGTCACATCTAATTGTACAACCAACCAACAATACCTTCCTATGCTTAACGTGTGACCGATGTTTTGAGACAACTGATGTACCGTAGAAAAGGCATATATATACACACACACACATTAATGAGGAAGCCAAGAAAATTTTATGGAGGGGTTAATAGTTGTAACAAAATTTTAAGTAAACTCAACAATTATTAATGTTATACATGTCTGTAATGAATTATCATGTCTTAGAAGTGTTGTATAATAGTCTTATCATCAAGGTCGTTGAAAATATATTTTTCAATGTAAATAAGCAAAGTATCATTTATCAATTTATCAACTGATATTCGATTGTGTAGCAAGTCTTCACAATATTTATGACATAAAACACCTTCTCTTTAATGGCAATAACAACCAGTATAATTAATGCTAAAATAAGAAGTCAGTAAACTAACAGATAAACGGTTTTTTTTTTTTTTTAATAAAACCTTTGTTGCCTAACGTACTTGTGTGAATAAGAGAGAGAGAGAATTTAGACAAAGAACAGAGAAGGTGAGGGGATTGCTTGCGCCTGGCACACAAGGTAAGATATATTCCTTTTTGTTTATATATATATATTCGCTTCATTCTTAATTTCTCAATAAGTTAATGCAAGGTATTAGGCATTAATCCATTAGGCTTCATATTGCTTATTAGGCGTGTGAATTTAGTTGGGGGGCCTTGGTTTTTTTCTCCCATTAGGGAGGGTTTGTTGTATGTATTAACTAATATACTAATATGGGGACTACGTAATATTTTTTAATAGGATAATAACAATATATTATATTAAATATAATATCACACTTTAATTATTCAATATTGTTGTATATTTTGCTCTAAAAAACATATACTATATTTTTAATGTGGCGACACCAAATTAAAAAAAAAAGTATAGAAAAGTTGAAATAGCTTTCTTTAAAAAAAAAAACATTGCGGCTCTATTTGATAACCATACCTTGGACTGAAAAATTCAATCCAAATAGAAACTAGTGTTTGATAACATTAAAAGAAAAAATTAATTCGAACAATCAGTGCAAATTGAAATTTTTAATTCAAACTCATTTGTCACAATAAAAACCATTCGCTTTTTTTACTCTTCTAACTCAAGTGAATAATTTTTATTATAACAAATGAGTTTAAATGTACTACAAAAATTGGACATTTTGTGACTAAAAATTTCGTGGCAAAACGTTTTAGCTACAACAAAAATTGAACTAAAATTTGTGACTAAATGCATATTAATCAACATTTGGTTGTCACTAAAAGTTTTGTTAAAAACTGTTAGACTAAAAGTCTAGTTTTTTATAGTAATTGAGAATTTCAAGTTGAACTAATTGTTTGAATTGACTTTTTCTTTTAATATTGACAAACATCACTTTGTGTTTGGACTGAATTTTTTTGTCCAAACTATGGTTCCTAAACGGAGTTGCAATATTTTTTAAAAAAGCATAGGTATTTCAAATTTTTCACACTTTTTTTTAACTTGGTGTTTTCACATTAAAGGTATAGTATATTCTCTTCTGAAACAAAATATACGACAACATTGAATAATCAAAGCTTAATGTTATGTTTAATATAACACATTGTTATCCTATCAAAAAATGCTACATTATCTAGACGGTCAAGAGATAAAGACCGTTGTCACTACCTACTTATATATTTTTAATAAAAAATACTTATATACTTAAATATGATAATAGAAACAAAAGGCCCCCTTCATCCTACAATGCCTTCATGTACATACATACATACATACATGTGTAAATGTAACTTGGATTTTTTTTTAGCACTTTTGGCCCCTTAAATTTTCAAACTTGGGCAACTATTATCTTCTGAGTTCTTAATTTTGACAATTTACCATAATTTGTCCCTCCAACTTAATTGTTGTAATGTAAAGCATAGAACGAATTTCGCTCTGTTTTTTTTTTTTTTTTCCAGGTTAAGGGGATTGAGTATTGGAGAATTTAGTGATTTTTATTACAGTTTGATCAGAATGTTTTAAATCTGGTCGAATGTGCCTTTCCATCATCAATTTAACACAACCATCATTAAAATACGGCACATTGCAACAGTTTAGAAAGTTGTGGGCAAATTGTAATACTAAATGTTTAAGAAGCAAAATGTCAAAACCCTAAAAGTTCATGGGCACATTTGCAAGATACTCTCTTTTTCACAAACCATTGAATCTGCACATGATTTTACCCCTAAGATGTTAATGATTGTTTGTCTGTAACATGCATGATTGTTTTACCGTAAGAACTCTTAACAGAAATTTGATATAAAATTAATGGAGAGAGTAAAGACAAACAAGGAGGACCTCCAAGTTGTAAGAAATTATCAAGGAGACCCTGACACCCATTGAGTGTATGTATTATAAAAATTGAATTCAATTCCCAGGGAGAGATTATTATATTTGTAAAATTTCATGATTATATGCTTCTTTTCACGTCTTCCAAACACATTTTCTCACATTGTATTTGTATATTTGTTGGTTTCTCCTCCAATTGATATAGAGAACAATTCGATTGTTTTTTTATATATAAAGAACGTGGTACGTACATTATTTTCGTATAGTCATTACTTTGAAATTGAGATTTTTGTACCATGTTTTATATTTCAAATAGCGTTTTACCGATCATATTATGACATATTATTCAATAAAAAATATATAAAATTTAACTAAATATTATTTCAAATTTATGTAATTATATGGCATATTAGGATTAATTAGATACTATTTAAAGCATCAAAGTTGAACAAATAATCCTAGTCTATTAATTTGGTCTTTGCCATTTGGGCACCACTTGTTTGGTTCAAGTCCCTTCTTAAGCTAATCCTTAACAAAAAGGAAGAACAAGAAAATCTTGAAGCCCAAATTGATTCCTAAACTTTATGAGCAAAACCCTTTCATCGAGGATGATGGTCTTTTACTTCCTAAAAAAATTGGTGGTATTTTATTTTGGTAAATTACAGCAAAAAGTCCCTCTTAAATCTTTACAGTAAATAGTCGATTTAAATCACAGTAGAGGGCCCTTTTACTTTTATAAAAAGAAGAAAGATTTCTAAGAGAAAATTGATCTCATTAACAAAGTGATTTTTTCTCTAACTTAATGTAGGGACTTTTTTTTTTCTTTTGAGAATTAGTGTTGGGACATTTAAACTCTACATATTAGTAGAGTTTATTATTACACCTGCAACTATAAGATTAGTAAACGTTACTATTAATTTAGCAACATAAATCCAGATTTTTATAAAAACTGCTATTGTTCCTTTAATACATGAGTTTCTATGGTTTTAAATCTATGGACCCATCAAGTCAAATGTAAAAACCCGGTTTTAAACATTAAATTTGATTTAAATTGATCAAAATGTTAGTATTATAAACTTGATCTCCTTAAATTTTAAACGTTTTGAACCACTTTTTTTCAATAAAAACATTTCGTATTTTCATTTTCTATCCTAAATCATAGTTTAAGATGATGTTTTGATATTGTTCAAACTTTTATATTCTAAATAACGGTGGAAACTATATAAGCTAAAAATCATACATTCCGATTTTAAAGTCCAAATCTATACCAATTCAAACACGAGTACTGTTATTTGTCCCATCGGGTCAAAATCTTATAAAAAACAAAAAATATATAGGGCCATGTGGGTCCCACATGATGGAGCCCTCTTTTGTTTCTAACCGAGTTCTGTTGCCGTAGTTTATTAACATTTTTTCTTCAAACACGCCTATCAAATAAATCAATTAGAAGCGTCTAAACTTTTTCTCCCTCCAAATCAGATTTTTTCCCATTCTCTCCCGTAACATATTGTTCGTCGCAGCCCATTCTATTAGGATCCAAGTAAGTTAATACATGGTCGAAAATTACTATCGGGCTTTTAGCCTCCAACTAAGACGTTGGAGGTATCGGCCCATTACTCAGCACGACGTCCAACAATCGGGGTCAATTTGAGAAACCCTGCGTTTTATTTTTTAATTTTACCAAAGTTGAACCGTGGCGCTTTCTGTATAAACTATTATTCTCGTAAATATAAAGACATTTTTTGGTATGTTTGTTTCATGTATTTTTTAAATTTAATGGACTCAAATTTAAATTTAAATATCAAAAATTCTTCAGATACGTGCTTGTTTCTCCAAAAATCTTAATCATTTAAGTATCAAGAATATAAGTTTTTAAAGTTCTTATCCCCGTAAATTTTTGCTACTCGGATATTTTTGCTACCGTAAAAACTAAATTCTCTCTCATATATTTGAGAAAAAAATCATAACTTAGTTATTTGATATCTAAATAAGATGATTTTTTTTCACTGTATTTCTAATAAAGAGATGAATAAATCAAGATCTATATTGCATATATTTTAGAATCATTAATATTAAGATTTTATTATATTTATTAATAAATCAAAAACTACATTCACTACCTCTCCAAACACAAATTTCAATTTTATTTCATACCCAGATTAAAACTTAAATGCACATCCAAACGTCAATTCGAATAACAATTCAAATTACTAACTCAAATCCTAATTCAAATCACACTAACTCAAATTAAATCACTAATTCGAATCCATTTACTAAACAGAATAACAGTGTTATATAAGAGTATTTTTAACCTTTTTTTACCTAGTAAAATGGTATGAAACAAAAGGGGAAAAATAATAGAACATAATAGTGATAGTAAAAAATTGGTATGTCACCTAATTTACTCAATGATCCAATTGCATTGCCCTTTTTTCTAAAAAATTGTAGTAAATATCCTTTTTAAAACTAATTGTAGTAGATAGCAGATTTTAAAAATATTTGTAATAACAAATTTATGATGTAAATAATTAATTTACTCTCTTCTTTATAGTTTAAATAGTTCTCATTTACATAGTAAATAAATTAATTACATTATAAATTTATTATTTATTATAAATATTTTTAAATCTTATTATTTAATTTAAAAAGTTCAAATAATCTATTATTTTTTTATCATGCATTTAAAATATTAAAACTAATTGATTTTAATCAAATATAAAATAAAACACTTAAAAATTATAATAAAAAATAAAAATTATTACAGTATAAATGCTGTCGTTTTCAAACTTTACTCCATAAACCAACGCTTTGTTATTTTTTCCTGTTTTCTTAGCCACGTCACAAAATTTAAGCGCGTGACTTTTCTTACTTCTAGTCTCTGATGATAATGAGAAGAATGGGTCAGGCTAGAATCAAGCGAGAGAATCTTGATCACGACTGAATCCAATCACTTTCTTACACAATTCAAGTCCAACAAAACCTTTTCTCTACTGCAATCATGCACATCAAACTAGGAGCATTATTAGAGGGCATTCTTACACTTATCATTGTCATAGAACACTTCAAAAGGCACTCCAAGATGTTCCTATTCGTCACGTAATCATTCTTCTTTTGAAAAAAGAAAAAAGAAAAAAGAAAAAAGAAAAAAGAAAAAAAAAGTTTTCCCTCCAACAACCGGCATTAAAAAACAAAAGAAGCTTTGAGGCATAACATAAAATTTTATGCCATAGAGTACTCTTATAATTGAATCAACTTTTCAATGATCAGATTCGTAAATATTTATATTAAAAATTTACAATGTATAATGTATAAATTACTTTCAGAATAAACTGTTACAAAATTAATTTAATAGTTAAAATAAAAAAACTTATAAATAAGATAAAAATATTTGTCCTACTATAAATTTTGTGTAAAAAAAGAATAAAAAATATAGGTCATGCTTGTCTTTGTTCTCAGAATTTTTAAAAATATTTTCACATGTTTTTCGAGATAAAAATTTTAAACACTCACAGTATAATTTTTAAAATATTTTCATTTTTTAAAACTAAAATATTTTCGCCTGTTTTGAAAAAAATACTAAACGACCCTATAGTATCATTTTTATTTTTACTACCTTTTTTCTTCTTATTTTGCTGGCATATAGAGTGCCTTTAATTTCACTAAGCCTTACTGTGGTCTACTTGGAATCAACAGTGGTAGCCATTGTAGAGTGGACTAGAGGTATACTATTTTTAAAGAGTTGGGGTTTGAATATATCATCTTGTGAAAAGATTATATATAACATAGTACCATGAATATTAAACTTAAAAATAGTACTTGCCTAATTTAGAGGTCAAGTTTTATTGTATTTAGGACCATGAATTTTGACATCCCCTTTTAATGCTTATGCGGTTATATGTGGTCGTTTTTGGAAAGATGTTGATTGGAATATCCATTGCAATACTATTATAGTAGAGAGGGTTTGCAATTTTTCAATTATAACAAGAGATTTCGAACAACCCTTCTTCTTTTGGCCTTTTTAAGTTTTATTACGAACTTGAGTTACTTTCTAGATAAAACTCAGAAAAATAATATTCCCCTTTGAAACCAAGGCAAGAAAGATAAGTGCCCACTAAGCTTTTGGAGGGTTTCAAAGAAGGCATATGTTTTTAATGAGCAAAAAAAAAGGCACATGCATAGTCCATTTTTTACCAAACTAATTGCCCTTTGGTACAAAAAGGAGAACGACTTGGTTGAGGGAGCTCTTAGGAGGCGTGCATGACTTGAAAGAATTGTGTGCATATGGTAATTACTCAAAGAGTAATCCAATATAATCTTATGGGTTTATAACTTTGCTAGAAACAAAGCAATAAAACTTAGTCTAAAAAATATATTGTATATTAAACTGAGGATTACTCCATGAAGATGAAAATGATTTTTCTAACTCAAAAGTATCCTGTAAAAATGAAGAAGTGAAGTACATATAAATAGTTGTTTTCATAATTTGACTTCATTTGTTTGCATGATTATACACTTTGATTGAGGCTAATATTATAGATCAAACCGTTTTCCATTTAGTCAGTCAGAATGCCATTTTTTAGCTCTTTAGTGAAAACGATGTGCAAGATCTTCAAGGATTCTATTGCCACGATTGGCTTATTGTTCTTTTTATTCTTCTTCTTATTCTTTTTTTTTTTTAATTGTTTGAATGCCCATCCTTGTTAAAACAAGTAGCAAGAATATTGTTGACAGCGAATATTTGCAGACAAAAAAAAACTCTTCACTTATTTCGCCAAATTAAATAGAACAATAATTAAAATGCAACATGAATAAACAGGATACAAAGGGTCAAAAGTGATTTACCCTCAATTAAATGCTACGTGCAATAAAAATTTAAAGCTTGTTAAAATTTCAGTTCATATATGTTGGAGTTCTTATCCAGCAATTATTTTGTCCAACGAGCAGGGTAAGCAGAGTGTCAAGTCATTTTACAAGCATTGTATATAAACGATGTCGTTTTAGTTAATGTGTTAATAGTTCTGTTGTGTTTTGTTCTCGTTGGGTATAATTGTAATTATATATATATATATGGTATCCTTCGTACATAAAAGGGATTATCAGTCCTAGTCTCGGGTAAGGGAAAGAAAAAAAGAAAAATAGAGAGAGAAAGGGAAAACAGTGGTTAGAGAGTTATAGAGAGAAAGGGCATATTTCTCTTGAGAATTCTTACTGTTTATATCTGAAAAACCCTGTTTTGCTAAGAGGAAAGAGTGTGTAGTCTCTGGATTATTTTTTGAGAATAGATTGAATTATTTGAGGGGAGTTCACGAGGACGTAGGCTTAAATTTTTGGCCAAACCTCGATAACAAATTTTTAGATGTTCTGTGTTCTTATTTTCTTTCTTGTTGTTCAGTTTCATTTCTATTGAAATGGAAGGCAGCAGAGGGAAGAAATCACAACAAAGCTGATGGGTGAATTTTACTGTAATAAAAAATAAAACAGATGTGGTTAACTACAATTTAGTGAATTACTTGCATATGGAATAGTGTTAGGACCTTTTTTGGGATCTAATCTCCTATTGATTATCCATCAGTGTAAAACAATAGCGTGCATGTGAAAACATCATAGGTTGGTGAACTGTGTTGAATCAACGAAAGAGACCTATGGGCCAACACTAAACGACATAGATAAATAGCTGGACATGCTAGACATGACACAATGTTTAATTAGAGGGGTCAAATCCGCACAATGTTTAACCTATTTCTCTATTTTGCAGTAGCTTTATCGTCAAATAGAATAATTTTACATCTTTTAAAAAGTTTATCTCTAATCTATTCACTCCGAACTTTACTTTGATGCCAACTGTATTCTTTTTTATTATTTTTTTATTAATTCCCAACAATTAATCTTTTTAACCAATTATATTATTATATATTATTTAACATACTATTGCAATAATATGTTAATTTAGCATTTTGACGTCAATGAACAGTGCTACTTCAAATTTGAAGTTACACAATCCAATACTTCATTTTGAGTCATGTTTTAAATTTGGGTTGGATCCCAAATGCTACTCCATTTTGAAGCTAGGTTGGAGATGCCCTCACGACTCTTACCTCTAAGTTGTCACCACTCAAATCCTACCCACCCATAAGGGTCTCAAGGTTAGTTTGGAAGTAAAAATCACCAAGAAAATAAGAAAAGAGTAAAGTTTTGATGGAGACCACTATTATTCTCTGCCGGTGAAGAATGCTAATAATAATCACTACACCATAGTCCAATGGTCAAAGATAAATAAACTTAAATGAACCTTAGATGAACCCTCATGCACCATTTTTTTTCGTCATACTAGGTTTTATCAAAAATTAAAAAAAAAAAAAAAAAATTAGCCTAGCCATACCCAAAAAACAGCGAACGTCGGGATCTACCATGAAAGCCACCAAATGACGTCAATCTTTACCGCCACCTACTTCAACTTCTCATCGGCAAGAACCCTAGCCCCCTCCATCCACCACCTTTGGGTCCAGCAAAGAGACAAAGAAAGGATAATGTCTGGGCTTTTTTATTCAAAGCTTGAGTTTTTTTGGTTCGGTTTATAACATTTGATTTCAAAGTTTGTATTATATTTTATTTTTATATTTTAAATGCAAAAAATGATTTAGTCTGATATAGTGTATGGTTAGCTATTTACGCCTTCTTGATATTCAATGAGAACTCTTGGATTATTCCCCACTGATAGAGAATTTTTTGTTCTCCACCATAAACTCTCATTAAAAAAAAATTTGTTTTGGATCGGTTTGATCAGTTTCGTATTATGTAGAAATTAATCAAATGAAACAACTTGTTATTGGTTTGGTAGGTTAATAGAAAAAAGATTTAATTAAAAAAAGTGACAATTGAGATTTGAGAGACCTGCAAAAAATGAATTGAGAGTCTGCGATTTAACTTCAACGTAACAACGTTCAAATATTGTGAAAATTTTAAATTATAAAATAATATCCAAAATTATTAATTTAGAAACTATAAAAGTAAATAAAAAATTATATTGTAAAAATGTATTAAAATTATAAAAGTTGAAATGTGTATTTTTTTTTTTTTGGTTAGTTTGATCGTTTTTAAAACACTAAACTGACCACCAAAAAAAAGTAGCGGCCACATCCAACAAATAATCCAAAAATATTAAAGATTTGATTCGATTTGTTATGAATTTAGGGATCGATGGTAAGATTTATCATTTTTTAATACCCTTATCAAATCAAGTTCTTTAAAATAATTACGTTTTTCTTAATTTGTATGATTTTAATGTAACTCATTATACTTTTTAGGGTTTTCAATGTAAGTGGCATTATACTAATTAATGTGGTAATTTATAACTGATTGATCGATATAGGATAGTGACTAACAAATTTTAATTAATAATTTACTGATGTATTAATGATAAATCAAAAATTTATAGATGATTAACCACTGTAATAAAAGTGACCATTTTCTTCGGTAATATGTTTGTATGCAAAAAAAGAAAGCTAGCATTGTATAAAAAAAATTAGTATATGTTTGGAAGTTTAGTTAGAACTATTTGGCTTTAACTAATTACAGTGTAAAACTCTCAACAACTACTAGAGGTGTTAGTTCGAACTGTCTGACTAGGCGGGCCAAAATGAAAAATCGAATAGCCTAGCCTGGCTAGTTAATAAAAGGGTTAATGAGACAATTAGCCCAATTACGTTTGTTGAATTAAAATACGACTTTAATTGGTAAAAATTCTACAAATATCTCATAATGATATTATTAAAATTATTTATATGTAATTATATAGTACAATATGTAATATCATTAAAATAATTATTATATCATTAAGGATATTTTTAAGATATTTTAAATATTGTGTTAGATTTTAATTTTATAACAATAATTTAGACAAGTATTGTAATTTTTTCTTAATAAAAAAGGAGGCTCAGCCTGACCCAAAGCCTACACAGGGCTAAGGCTGGGCCTAGTCCTCCCGAATTTTATAAGAAAAATTATAAACAGGCTACGGGTTGGCTTATTTGGCTTGGCTTAGAGTGACAAATCTAACCGTTATAAAAAAAAATAAAAAATTTATAGTATATATTATAATTGTTAAATTTTAAACATTAATTTTAACCTGTGTATGAAACGACCCTTTGGTCATAATAAAAAAATAGTAGCGAAAACTGACATCCACCAAACTTTTCTTTTTTTGAAACCTAGTTAGGAATTAAAGAGAAAAAAAAAAAAAGAAAAAAAAAACCACAAACACTGACGTGAGCGACAAATATACGGAAGAAAATAAATATGAGGAATATCTCAATCTACACCCAAGAAGGAAAAAGGGCGAGGGAGGGACACGGGCCTCCAAAAGATGCCTAATCTTTCATGTCTTTCTTTTGACTCTCAAAAGGCGCAAACGGAAAGGGGAAAAAAAAAGTTTTTTCCTAATAACAAATTAAGGATTCATTTAGTAAATAAATTTAAATTAATAATTTAATTTAAATTAATATAATTAAATTAAGATTTAAATAATGATTTGAATTATTATCTAAATTGATTTGTATGTATATTTAAGTTTTAATTTAAGTATATGATAAAATTAAAATTTGTATTTAAAAAGCTAATGAAAATAGTTTTTGATTTATCAACAAATCTAATAAAATCTTAAAAATCTTAAAAAATATGCAATATGTATCTTAATTTATTTCTTTTTTCATTAGGAACATAATAAAAAAAATCATCTCAATTAGATAATAAATGAAGAAATTATAATTTTTTTTTTAAATACAAGAGAAGAAATTTTTGATTTTACTGTATCAAATATATCTGAATATTAAAAATTTAGTTTAAAAAAAATCAAAACTCTAAAAACTAAATTTTTAATACTCAAAATATTAAAATTTTAAAATAAATATATATATATTTTAAAAAAATTAATACTTAAATTTTAATTTAAACCTAAAAAATTTAAAGAGTTTTTTAAACAGAAGCCAAGGGGCACTCAGAAAGATGGTCAAATTAAAGCCAAAAAAAGGGGAAAAAAAAGAGAGAGAGAGAGAGAAAGGGGACCAAATTTCCGGATTTTTCTCTAACATTCCACACCACACCCAGCTAGCCACGAGCTCGCCACGCTCCCACCTTCACGTGTTACCCATCGATGGTCCATCCAGTCCTTTTCTCCTCCATCTCTATCCTCTTCTCCAAAGCACTCGCAGTCGGATTTAGCTTATATGTCCCACTTTTTTCCCACTTCCTAATTACTCTGTTCTCCTCTGTTCTTCAATTCCAACCATTTCTCTCTCTCCTCTGAAACTTCTCTTTCTCTCTCTACCCCACCATGCTTCTCAAGGCTTCTCCGGCTTCCTCTCTCCTCGGCACTCGCGGGGAAACTCTGGTCCCGCATGTCTCTCTGCTGAACTCTCCCAACCCTCTGTTCTCGACTCTCCGATTCTCTCCGGAGAGGAACGGAGCCGGATTCTTTGTCTGCGCGGCGTCGAAGGGCGCCGACAATCGGCCGCTCACTGGCGTCGTCTTCGAGCCCTTCGAGGAAGTCAAGAAGGAGCTCGATCTCGTCCCCACTGTTCCGCATGTCTCCCTCGCGCGCCAGAAGTACTCCGATGGTGTCGAGGCCGCCGTCAACGAGCAAATCAAGTAGGTTTTCTTTTGCCTTTGTTTCTCTCTTTCTTGCAATCAGTACAAATTGTTCTCCTTTTTGCGAGAAAGATTTTTTCGCCCTCTTTCTTTGCATGTTTAAAAAGTTTAATTTTCTAATTATCTTTCTTTTTGGTGGGAAAATAACAGTGTGGAGTACAATGTTTCGTACATTTACCATGCCTTGTTTGCCTACTTCGATAGGGACAACGTCGCGCTCAAGGGTTTCGCCAAGTTAGATATTCATGTTCTTACTTTTGTTTCTTCTTTTTTAATTTTTGGGTGTTTTAGCATTAAATTCCGATACTTTTCTGTTAATTTAAGGCGTTTCTGTTTGAATTTGTTTGGTCAACAGGTTTTTCAAGGAATGGAGCGATGAAGAGAGGGAACAAGCTGAGAAATTGATGGAATACCAGGTGTGTTATGTTTTGTTACTTTGTTTGTTGGTCTGAATTTGTTCTTCTTTTAAAAAAAAAAGTTTATTTCTAGTATTTTATTGCTTTTTAACAGAATAAGCGCGGTGGGAGAGTGAAGTTGCAGTCCATTTTGATGCCCCTCTCTGAGTTTGATCATTCAGAGAAAGGAGAGGCTTTATATGGTTCGTTTGGTTTGGCTCTTTGAATAGTTATCTAATGCGTGATTTTTGTCTCGACCCATTTATTTTTCCACATATAGCATTCAACATGTAGTTGCTTCTTGTAGGCCCGTGGCGGGAGTTTCTTGAAATTGCGTATGGTTTGTCTCGTTGCCGATTATGCAAAGTAGAAGTTGGTGAACAGAGTTTGTAATGATTAACATTTGTAGCATGAAAAGTAGCCCAGCATGTTAAAACCAGAGTACATGATTTTGAACTATGCATTTGGTTATTGGGCATCATTTCATTGACTAAGTTGTCCACAGTTTTTCTTTGAATTAAGATTGCTTCGGGTCAAAAAAAAAAAAAAAAAAAGATGCTATGAAAATGATGGGAATTATCGTTTCATAAACTGTTTCATGCTTAGGACCACAACCTTGGATCTAAGCTCATTGGCACTTTAGTGTTTGAAAGTGTATGTTGGATTATAATAAATTATTGAAATAACTTCCTAGTTGTGATGTAGCTACTACCTTCAATGGCCTTCCTCTGACATTGCAATCTGTTTTTTTCACTTCAGCAATGGAGCTTGCATTATCCCTGGAGAAGCTGACAAATGAAAAGCTCCGTAATTTGCACAGTGTAAGGAATTTAATTTATTAATCATTACGTTTTGAACTAGTTCTTTGAAAGGCGATTGCATTCTTATTAAATAAGGTTCTTTTTAATCTTTGATCGTTTGGCTAACAGGTTGCTGACCGTAACAAAGACGTGCAGTTGATGGATTATATTGAAAGTGAATTCTTGACTGAGCAGGTGAATTATCAAATTTAAAAAGAGGAGCACATATTTATGACATATTCACTGTGTTTTCCACTCTCAACCCTCAATTTTCACTGTCATAGGTGCAAGTGATAAAGAAAATCTCAGAATATGTCGCCCAACTGAGGAGAGTTGGCAAAGGACACGGTACTATTTTCATGCTTATTTCCCTCAGATGTTGAATACGTATACATTACAAAATTACAGACTCACAATTCGAACCATTATTTGAATTGCGTCCCTTCCTAGTTCCTAATCTATGAATTGTGTGCATTTGACTTTCCAGGAGTTTGGCACTTTGATCAGATGCTGCGTCATGGGGAGGAAGTTCTTGATGAAGCTGCTGCGTAATTAGTAGTCCTTTATCTTTTTAACCTTTTTTATTACCACTTTGGAGGAGTTTCTACATGGTTTACCATGTTGGTAGTTACCGTTCAGAGGTTGTGGTCAAAATCAAACTTAGTACGTTTTGTTAGATTTATCAGGGAGAATGCATGCGGAAAATAGCTTTAGTCCAGTTAATCAAATGGCGTTACTCGGTAGTAGATATAAATCCAGTGAATTTTCCTTGTAAATGCCCTTTGGATCTCTGTTTAAATCTAAATAGCTTTTCTTGATTGATATAATAATTTTTGTAATGAAATGTGGATGTCTTTGTGGGCTAGCCTCAAAGCTGGTCCACTAGAACACAGGAAAATTTGTTGGATTCTTCTGCACTCGTAGTGCCCCTTTTATAAGAAGACGACCGACTCCAGGGGACAAAAATATTTCAGGATCCTGATTTCTGTGGTCTGCATGTCTGGGACCGTGATGATTTGGTGCTTGACACTCTTGTTTTGTTCACACAGTAGATGAACGTTTGGCATTATTTGTCGTCGTTCTAGGATTTTGTGCCGCGTAAGAGTAAAAAACGGTCGGCCCTTTTAATCGTCGTTTTATAGGACGTTGTGCTCCCTATGAGAATGGGGCGGTTTACCTTTAGAGGAAAGGGATAATCGGCCACTTCGGTTAGAGTTTGGATATTGACCGTCGGGCTATTAGTTTAGAGGTAATTAAGCATGACCATGTTGTCCCCAACTTCCAACAGGAAGCAAAGAGCAACAAAACTGAGACAAGCATTTGTTTAGAAGTCCAGTTTCAACAAATGGTGTCTTTTCAATCTGAAACTCCCGTTAAGCCCATCGTTAGAGCTATAAATTATTGTTTAAACTCAATTTTTTTTCAAATTAATTAAATCCAACATTTTGATGAATTTAAGAGACAAAAGTTTAAACTATAAATTGTGATTTAAGTTTTTTGATTTTTGTTCTAATCAATATTGGTTTTAACCAATTGGTTATAACCGTTCTCTCAATAACAATATAAGCTATGTCTTTGACGGAGCGAAGAATTTTTTAACTCAAATAAATCACTGATCATCTCAAGAGCTGCATTTTTTTGTGCCTAGATTCATATTAAATAGAGCTGCATTTTTTTTTGCCTAGATTCATATTAAATTGGCAAGTTGCCTGCTGAACTTTTTTTGGTGGTAAAATATTGTCTGAAATTAATATATTAATTTAAAAGAATTATGTAACACTCTCAAATTTTAGTTGTTTCTTTTTTATTAATTTGAAAGAATTATGCAACACTGTGTTATATTGCCCTTGTAATGTGTCAAAATTAAAAAGTTGAGATATAACCTACTAATTTTGCAAAGTTTGAGGCGGAAATATCAACGAAGTCTTTGCCATCCACCCATCATTCAAGCAAAATTTGTGTGTCTACTACTCATCACCTTAAATTTGTAGTTAACCAACCCATTTTGAAGGGATATGCTTGATCATCATCTTATATAAAATATGCCAACTGCACATGCTGTATATGCATTGGATAAAAGAGGAACCCCAGGCTGAATCAAATGTTGGTTACTAGTTACTACATAAATCTCTAAAGGATTGAACGCCAAAAGACCAGGCGCAGAGTTGTATTTTTCACAAGAATTTATCATTCTAGGTTGAAAGTCTAGTAGGTTGTTGCGCCACCTATTAGATCAAGAGGCTTAGATGTGTTAAGACATCATCCAATTTCAAGCTTTGGCGTGCACTCGCAATTACCTCCTAATTTCTATGTCCAAATCATGCATTAAAGAATCCGAGGCGAGAATTAACATCCAAAAAGGCAAAAGTAGTACAATTCATAATTCAACAACTACAATTGCCTGCCCCAAGCCAAAGAAAGAAAACACGTTTTAGAGTATAATTTAAAAAAAAAAAAAAAGAATGGCCACCTAATTTTCCTATATTAAATTCTGTTAAAAATTGAGAGGAAAAAAAAAAAGAAAGGAAAATTATAAGGACTGGGGAGCCGATATTCTTAGGAAAATAAAAAGTGAGTAAAGCTCTCAAAAGACAAACCAAGAGGAAGGATGCCTTCTTTTGGACTCTCAAAAGACAAACCAAAAGGAAAACAGTTTTCTAAGATAGAAATGGAATTTGCACCGTAAGAATTATCTTTTCTTTTCTTTTCTTATCTTTTAAAAAAAAACGTTAATTTGTATGTATATTTTTAGAGCACACATTTACATATTAAACTGTTAAAAAAATTAATACAAGAATAACATATTGTTTGGCAAGAATAGTTTTAACCACTATCTCAGTTATAAACATTATAAAGCTCTTACATATTATAGTAAAAAAAAAGTTACTACAGTGTAAAATTTTCACATGCTACAGTAAAAACAGTTCTAACTAATAGTTTACACCACCATGCAAACACCTTGTATAACAGTAGTTCTTACTATTAGGAAAAAAAAGTTTGTGTTGTATGAGAACTTAGATATGAAAGTCTGAGAGCATTCGACAAATAAGTTAGAACTTTAAATTTAAACTTAAATACCATAATATATATCAGTTTTATACTATAGCATATTTTTATTTTATATTGTGTAATACGAGGGTTTTATACTTTAATAGTTAAAACTTTAAGATTATAATTTATGAGATATTTGACAAAATAGTTTAAACTATCAGTTTAAATTTAAAAACTATAAAATAAAAAAATTTTATTTTATAACCTTTTATTATATCAAGCATAAATTTTATATTATTTATAATTTAAATTATTAATTTAAACTATTCTTTTAAACACCCGCGACTCATCCAACGGTGGACTAAAATTCAAGATATTTCTTTGAGATTTCGCACGACACCATGAGCTCGCCACGCTCCCCCTCCAAGAATTAACCTTGACGGTCCACGTGTTACC
Source organism: Artocarpus heterophyllus (assembly GCA_025403435.1). NCBI lineage: Eukaryota > Viridiplantae > Streptophyta > Magnoliopsida > Rosales > Moraceae > Artocarpus > Artocarpus heterophyllus. The sequence continues at coordinate 7,024,600 of CM046353.1, forward strand.
ATCTAAAGGTCCATCTGGTCCTTTTCTTCTCCATCTCTATCCTCATCTCCGCACCACACACACAGTCCACTTTCCACACGTGTTAAGCTTCAACTCTCACCATTTCAATCACACTCACCCTCCTCTGAAACTGTCTCTCTCTCTCTACAAAACCATTATGCTTCTCAAGGCTTCACCCGCTTCCTCTCTCCTCGGCTCTCTGGGGGAAGCTCTGGTTCCCCATGTTTCTCCGCTGAGCTCTCCCAACTCTCCGTTCTCGACTCTCCGATTCTCTCCGGAGAGAAGCAGAGCCGGATTCTCGGTCTGCGCAGCCTCGAAGGAGGCTGACAATCTACCGCTTACCGGCGTCGTCTTCGAGCCCTTTGAGGAAGTCAAGAAGGAGCTCGATCTCGTCCCCACTGTTCCGCAAGTCTCCCTCGCTCGCCAGAGGTACTCCGACGAGTGCGAGGCCGCCATTAACGCGCAAATCTAGTGAGTTTTTCTTTCGCATTTCTTTCTCTCTTTCTCGCGATCCGGACAGAACATTTTCTTCTCCTTTCAGTAAAGATTTTCTTTTCTTCTTTGTATTGTTCCAAAAAGTTCAATTTTCTAATGAAATGATTTTTCTTTTGGGGGAAAATACCAGTGTGGAGTACAAGCTTCGTACGCTTACCATGCCATGTTTTCCTACTTTGATCGGGACAATGTCGGGCTCAGGGGTCTCGCCAAGTAAGATATTCAACTCCTCAATTTTCGATACTTTTTCTTTTAATTCTCAATTTTTGTTTTGACATATATATATTTTTTTGGTCAACAGATTCTTCAAGGAATCGAGTGAAGAAGAGAGGGAGCGTGCTGAGAAATTGATGGAATACCAGGTATGTTGTATTTTGTTCATTTTGGTTTTGAACTTACTTATTATTATTATTATTACAAAAAAAAAAAAGGGTCCTGTTCTGGTCTTTTCTTGCTTTGTAACAGAATAAGCGTGGTGGGAAAGTAAGGTTGCGGGATTTTTTGATTCCGCGCATTGAGTATGATCATGAAGAGAAAGGAGATGCTTTATATGGTTCGTTTGTTTTGGCTCTCTGATTAATTATCTATTTGGATTTGAGCTGAAGTATATGTAATAACTCATATTTGTGGTCTAGCTATTTTTTAATTTAGGAAAACTCTTAATTTCTGGAGATCCATTAGTCTTGATAACTTACCTGATTCTGAGCTTGTAATAAATATATTTATATGAATTCCAATTTATAGTGCTCTTTACTAGTTATAGTGAAATTCTTCCTTTGCCTAATCTATGGATTAGACACCTTGCGAACCATGTTAAGCCTCACTGTTCTCTTTTTCTATATTTTATTTTCTTATCTATTTTTCTTCTTCAATGACTTGCCTCTGATATTGCAAATGTGTCTATTCACTTCAGCAATGGAGGTTGCATTAAACCTGGAAAAGCTGATTAACGAAAGGCTCCTCAACTTGCACGGAGTAAGGAACTTAGTAGTTGCTTATCTTTTAATTAGATTTTGCGTTCAGGCAATTGCATTCTTATGGAATAATGCTCGATCGTTGATCATCTGGCTAACAGGCTGCTGCCCGTAACAACGACGCGCAGTTGGCGGATTTTATTGAAAGTGAATTCCTAGATGAGCAGGTGAATTACAAAATTTAGGAAGAGTGTTACAGTTTGAACACAGATAATATGATTCTCTCTCTCAGCTTTTGATTTTTTCACTTTTCTAGGTGGCAACCATCAAGAAAATCTCGGAATATGTTGCACAACTAAGGAGAGTTGGCAAAGGACACGGTACTGTTTTTCATTTTTGTTATTTTCTTTTGAATCTCTTTCAATTTTAGAGTACGTATTCATAACCATTATTTGAAATTGCATCCCCTCCTAACCTCGAAATTCTGTTCATTTGACTTTCCAGGAGTTTGGCACTTTGATCAGAGGCTGCTTCACTAAGGGGAAGGTCTATGATGGAGCTGCTGCGTAATAAGAGTCCATTTACTTTTTAATCGTATTTGTTACCATTTTAAAGTGGTTTCTACACGGCTTATCATGTTGGTAGTTATTGTTCAGAGATCGCGGTCAATTTGTCGGATTTACCAGTAAGAAAATTAATTTAGCAAAAAAAAAAAAAGTTGCACGTCAATAAATTCAGCGAATTTTCCCTGCGAGCACCCTTTGATGCTTTGCACTTAAGTCTAGTATGCTTGTCTTGATTAATATGATTTTTGTACTGGAATCCGGCATGTCCTTGTGCATTTATCTCAAAGCTGATCCATTTGAATGCAGAAAAATTTGTTGGATTCTGCACTCGTATTGGCCCTTTTAAAAGAAGAAATCGACCCAAGGGGCCAAAAATGTTTTCAGAATCCTGCTTTCTGTGGTCTGCATTTCTTGGACGATGATGATTTAACACTCTTTGATTTGTTCACAATGTACGAATTTGAGAGGATTATCCAATACAAAGTTCGGGGGTCGCATATCAAATAGCCTTGCTAAATATCCACTCATCCTTAAAGCAAAATATAGTGTGTATGCCACTCGTTGCCTTGAATTTGTAGTTAAAACAGGTTCGACATACTAACCATTTTGAAGGGATCATGTACTTGACCGACATCCGGTATGCAATATGCCAAATGGATATTTATTAGATGAGAGAGTAACCCAGGCTAAATTAATGTTGGTACCGCATTGATGTCTGGAGAATAACGCAAAAAGATCAAGCACTATATAATGACAAAAGTCATAGTGTTTTGACTTCGAAGATTGTAGGGTTGGATAAAAAAAAAAAAAAAAAAAAATATATAAAAAAATTACATTTTTCTCGACATTAAAATTTTTAAAAAATATGTATAAATAGCATTTTTCACGACAATTTATCATTCTAAGTTGAATGCAGAGGCTTGTATGTTGACAAGACATCGTCCGTTGCCAACTTTGGCGTGCCCTAGCACTTTCCTTGATGTTTTAAATCGAGTATGACTCGTCTTACGACAATTGACATCTTGAAAGCCCTGTTAACTACCTGTAGGGATGCGCAGTCCAATCAAATTGCACCAAGCCAAGTATCACCAACAGTTGGAGAGAAGAGATTACTTAAACGTAAGCAATTAACTAGCTATTTAACTAAGCTACCTTGACTAATTTATTATGGAAAGCTACACATCAGATCTAAATGAGTAAATATTTTGCACAATGGCCACAAACAAACAAGAAACTAGGAATCGTAGCAAGCAACACATCGTTGAGTTCGGTAAAATAAGGCATGCATTAAGAAATCCGGGCGAGAATTAACTTCAAAAAGGGCAAAAGTACTACAATTCATAATTCAACAACTACTATAATTAGCAGTACCACGCCAAAGATAGAAAGCAAAATTTGGAGCATAAATCCATTATAAAGTTCAGCTACGATAAAAAAGAAACATCAAACAAAGTCTTAGAAATATGGGAGTCTCTTGATTATTGTTTAAGCTGTGGATGCTGCTTGGGCTGCAAGCCTCTTCTTGGCTTCTTCAATGATTGACAGCTTAATACCCCTACCCTTTGGAAGGGATATCCATGGCTTGGTCCCCTTGCCAATGGTGAACACATTGCCCATTCGAGTAGCGAATTCATGCCCAGTAGCATCCTGAACATGGATCGTTTCGAAACTTCCCTTGTGCTTCTCCCTATTCTTGATTACTCCAACACGCCCTCTGTTCCTTCCACCCGTAACCATCACCACATTCCCAACATCAAACTTGATGAAATCAGTGATTTTGTTGCTCTCCAGGTCCAGCTTGATGGTGTCGTTCGCCTTGATGAGAGGGTCGGGGTAACGGATAGTACGCCCATCGTAGGTGTTCAGGTATGGGATACCCTTTTGGCCAAACTGCACAGAGCGGACTTTGCACAGCTTAAACTGCAGCAGAACACCCAAGCAATCAGAAAAAGCCGATTACGAGATTCACGATGGGCCATGGCGCATACATAGAAGACATTATTTCTATGTTTAGCGAAGTATGCTAGTGAAGCATGGCTAACAATACAATGTTGTGATTCCAAAAAGTTTTTAAGTGTTTAATCATGCATCTCAATAACAATATATTTACTCTTTCAAAAGAGAGACGAAACATAATAATAGCAAAAAAAAAAAGAAACAAAATCTAAAATAATTTCAAAGGTATATCACCTTTGCCTCATCATCCCTGATTGAATGGAGACGGAAACGGCCTTTAGTATCATAAAGAAGACGGAAATTCTCATTTGTTTTTGGGATGGATACAACATCTGTCAAAATATAACACAGGATGAGAGTGATATTACATATTGAACATCCACAAGATAAAACGATCAAAATCTAGGACGACAAGACACAGGGAATCCATTCCTCAGTCAAAAGCTAAGTAAACAAATTGAGTTAATTCACACAAACCATATTGAATACATTTCAGTAAAATCAGGGTAGAGCCTTAGGCAATAAACTACACCCTACTATATAAAGCAATATTTGTATCTTTGTATAAGTGACTATAACAAGCGTTACATTCCACGTTCAAAAGAACAAGTATTACATTCCTCTAGAAGAATCTAAGAACTAGATATACAGGGGTCCTTAAAAAGAAAACAGAATCACAAATTCAATGCAATAGATATGCAAACTTAAAAACATAGGTAATGATTCTAGCTAGAAAATTGGGTTTCTTACCCATGAAACCAGAAGGGTATGTCTTATCAGTCCTGACCTTTCCATCAACCATGACATGCCTTTGCATCAAAATAGCAATAACTTCACGGTATGTTAGAGCATATTTCAAACGGTTTCGCAGAATGAGGATCAACGGCAAGCACTCCCTGGATTTGTGAGGTCCAGATGAGGGCTTGGGTGCCTGTATAACAATAATAAGTTATAAGTTAAATAAACAATGTCTAAATGAATATACTTATATATATATATATATATATAATAAATTTAACACGAAAAAAACTTACAAATGCACCACCAAGTTTGTCAAGCATCCAATGCTTGGGGGCATTGAGCCGCTTCAAATGCTTCTTCAATCCTCTCGCCTGATATATATAAACAAACACAAATCAATATATATAGGCTTGAGCTAAACTAAAAATTGCCTAAATTCATCACAGACATTAAAATTTGCAAGCGACCGACGAAGACGTCAGATGTACAATAACTTTCCAAAAGAGCATCGCAAAATACAAATATACATCAAGATATACAAATCTAGATCTGGGTATCACAAATCATTCACATTAATTCACTGAAAAGCAAAAATTTTCGCAGTGATCTGTGTATCTATTCAACTTTTCCAGATGAAAATAAATAAGTAATGGAAACAAGTAAAAAGGTAAACTAAAGAGGAGAGAGAGAGAGGTGAACCATTTTGGGATGATGAGCTTCAAGATCTGTGGAAGCGGTAGCTTAGCTGAGCCTCAGAGGCTATGGTGTCCTGCAACAACTGTCTGCGGAAGAGAGTATAACAAATGTCTTCGAAAACCCTAGCGTGATTTTGAAGGGGCTTGTTTAGTCGATGCGGAAGTTGGGCTAGTATGGGCTTTCTTGAGGGCAATGGACCTTAAGCAGTTTGCTAATACTTATGGGCTGTAGTCAGGCCAATTAGACCAGTTACTCAAGACCTTCGAATTTGATAAGAAAAAATTACAATACATATCTAAATTATTGTTATGATATTAAAATTTAACACATTATTTAAAATATTTTAAAAATATCTTTAATAATATAGTAATAATCTAAATTATTGTTATGATATTAAAATCTAACACATTATTTAAAATATTTTAAAAATATCTTTAATAATATAGTAATAATCTTAATGATATTACATATTGTACTATATAATTACATATAAATAATTTTAATGATATCATTATGATTTGATTAAATTTGTTGGCATTCACTTTTTGCCACCACTATTGTATTTTATTACTTTTTATTTTCTTGAACGTTCATATCATTTATTCTCACTATGAAAAAGTATAAAATATTCTTATATAATTAATTTTTACCTAATCTTAATCTAAAATACTTGAGAGCAATAGTATCTTTATACTCTTTTCAAACCATAGAAGTGTATTTCTTATATTGACCTATTTTTTTCCCTTTTTTTGGAAGGAACCAAATAGCATATTACGGCTAAGAATTAATAAATAATGTTATATACTTTCAAAATATGTAGTAAATAGTATGTCATGAAAAATAAGGATTCATCTTGTGAGAAATTAAAAATAAAAACGTAAAAATATATTTACCTCTTTCTCTTTTTTGCCTGTCTCTCCTCCTTCACAATACAAGCGATGGCTGAGAAATATAATATTTACATGTAAATATTATATTTATATGTATATATAAAAATGTACCAATGACATCGCCGAACATCATTAGCACCAACAATGTCATCGACGACCATAAAATATAATATTTACATATAACTAGTAATTTATATGTATATATAAAAGTTTACTGTTGATTTCGCCAACGACAAATAAATACAATATTTACATGTAAAAACAAAAATTTACGAGAGAAGTCGTCGAGCATCACAGGCATCTACAATGTCGTCAACAACCGATAAATGTTGTATTTACATATAAATACACTATTTCTATATAAACATACAAATTTATTAACTCGAAAAATATCATGTATATATGTTGATGATGTATTTCCATATAAATATTAAACTTCTCATCAACGTTGCAGCACGTCACTGACACTGGCAACGTCACACAACAATTGGAAAATACTTTAGAAACGAATAAGAAATAAATAGAAAGAGTGAAATTCATAAAAGGGAGAAGGATCCCATTTCTTAGGTTTTGTGTCTTATTTAATACTTGACTTATCTTATTTTAATAATTATTAGAACAATCACCAGATTTGGACACATCATATGTCTTTTTGGGTTACTTTGATTTTCCCTTAACATAATTAGAATGTTTGTTATTTTTGGCCTTGTCATTTTCCTCGGGATTCGTGTGTGTTCACGTGTCTCTTCTTGTTATGCAAGTAATGAGACACATGTCTCCTTATCAGTAATGTCCCCAACACAAACACATATACTTCTCAGAGTGGTCACTTTAATGTAATTTCAAGACCTTCTATCTACTTTTTCAAGATCGATATATCGAGATATAGATCGATCTTCCTCCTCGAGCTGTCAAAGTTCTCTAGTTTTGGCTATATTAATTGTTCAACTTATAATCGTACTTTATCTGCTTGACATGATGGTCGGAGATTGATATTAGTCATCGGGATGACAAGTGTCAATCCATTATTTGCTGGTGTAAAATCCCCCATGAATAGAATAGGTACATTTTAAAATTTGATGGACATGTCTATGCAAATGCCAAAAATGCCAAATCACATTTTGCATGGGCAAGCTTAGAAAACTCAATTAAGCCTAAAAAAAAAGGAGAATGAAACGGCCAAACAAAAAACAATGGAACTGTAATTAACAAAACCAAATAAACGGAAGATACACATTCAATTGATTCACATTTTAATGGATGTATCGACGCATAGATGTATAGATGGATGGATTTTTTTTTTCCCCCCGAAGTATGCATGCACACGCATGGAACAATGGATATACTTGTATATCAGGTTAACGCTATGTTGTTTGAAAAATTTAAAAAAGATACCTAGTGATTTTCAAAATATGAATTCCTAAAGAAGATCGGTAATTTTTTATTTCTTTTATTTTTTTGTATTTATTTTCATTAATAGTTTTAAGAAGAAAATAATTGGGGTTTATTAATAAAGAGTAAGTTTGATGTTTTATGTTTCAAAATAAGACATATCTTAGTACTATTAAGTTTGATATTTTATGTTTTAAAATAAGAGGTATCTTAGTAATATTTTTACTTTTCAAATAATAAAATAGTCACGTTAAGTTAGAACACAAAGTATCTAATAAAATAAAATAAAATTCATATATCTTACTGTGGTTTCTATTTTTGTCTCTCTTTTTTCCCCCGCCTATGCCAGTATATAACTGCCTCGTTACACATTGAAAAGGAAAAAGGTTTTTTAAAGAAAAAAGGACTTTTTTTTAGCTGAGAAAAAAAAAAGTCTCATAAAAAAAGAATGAAGTCAAAAAAAAAACGAATGAGTCTTACAATAATCTAAAAAAAAGTTTTAAGAAGTCTAGGTGAGAAAAAGAAACCAAAAAAAAGTCCCATAAAAAAAGAATAAAGTTAAAAAAAAAATGAATGAGTCTTATAATGGTCGGAAAAAAAAGTCTTCAAGAAGTCTTTTTCAATAATAATAGAAAAAAAAAAACTCTTTTCAGATTATTGAAAGACTCATTCATTTTGTTTTTTTGTTTGTTTTTATGTGCAAAAAGATACAGACGTGGAATATCAATAATTCTACAAAACTATAAATACCAAAATGCCGATTTTGGATTTTCACAGTACTATTCTCTTCACACTCTTTAAGAATGGTGAAGACGAAGAACAACTCTAAGGCCGTGTTTGCTTGTTTACTGTTATCGTTGTCGGTGCTCGCCAATTCCGACGCCGGAGAAGATTTTGACGTTCGCAAACACCTCTCTACTGTATCCAGGTCTCATGGATTTTGATCGGCGAAGAATTGTCCCCGATTTTTGTTTGTTAGGGTTTTAAATTAAGTGTTTTTGATGAATTATACGGTTTTGATTTAAGATCGAGAATTTGTGATCCGAGAATTGGGAATTATGGTGTTTGTATGGCTAATTGTTGTGTTTCCTTGTTTTCTCCTTCGTTGCAGATATGGTATCGTCAAAGATATTGCTGATAATTCGTTTGTACCTTCGAATGTTCCAGAGGGATGTACTCCTATCCACCTAAACCTTGTGGTATTATTTCTTTTGCACGATTTAAATTTTTCTCTTTGGGAAATGTTCAATGCCAAACTAGCAATGATTTTGTGGTAGATTTATATTTTAGAATTGACATAATTACTACTGCCTTTCCCTTATAGATTATTGTTTTGGCTGAGAAGCTAATTTTATGTGTCAAATTCTGATTCATTTCTATTATTATTATTATTATTTTTTGGTGACATTGTTTGTATGATTCATTTTATAAACCTTGTTAAGGCTGGATGACATGTAATTCAAATATTGATTCTGCATATGAGAACGTTGTAAGGCATTGATTCTGCATATGCATTCGGTTTAATTCGATGTCGGCCTCATGAAGAACAATTTGTTTGACTGCACACTCTGTATTTGTTGCAAATTATTTTTAGTTCTGTTGATGCCTTCATATTTTGTTAGTGTATAAATTGGAGAAGTACATAACTGATAACTTTATTACAAATCTACGTTTTTAGGCGAGGCATGGAACTCGTTCGCCGACCAAAAAAAGAATGAGAGAGTTGGACAGGTTGGCAGCTCATGTCGAAGTACTCTTGAGAGAGGCAGAGGAGCAAAATCTGTCTTTGCAAGAAGTTCCTTCCTGGTTGCGGGGTTGGAAATCTCCTTGGGAAGGAAAAGTGAAGGGTGGAGAATTAATCAGTAAAGGAGAGGTGGAACTATAAGATCTTGGAATCAGGACTAGAGAAAAGTTTCCAAATTTGTTTAATGAGGACTACCACCCAGATGTTTATCCAATAAGGACAAGTCAAGTGAGCATCATTCTAATTTCTTTTTCCTTTGATTTTGTTGAGTTAAAGCATTACCTGACTCCTTTATATTCAAGTGTTTATTGTAAAAATTCTATGGTTTAAAAAGGCGTTCGAGGCGTACGCCTTGAGGCTCGCCTCAGTTTGAGGCGCTTGATCAGTGCTTCAAGGCTTAAGCCTTGAATGGCTTGAATGAGGCTTACGCCTTTTTTCATTGAGGCGTTTTTGCCTCAAGGCTTATGAGGCGTGAGCCTCAAATTGAAGGCTATTTTGAGCCGGTTTTCAATCCAATCCTTTTTTTTCCCCTTTCAAAGAAAGTCAATCCAATATCAAAATCGGGCTTTAATCAGATAAAAATATGCAATAGATTTTTAAACCCTAAGTCTACCATCTTCTTCGACACTTCTTCATCATCTGCCCCCTTCTTCATCATCTACCCTTTCTTGATCATCGACCCCTGCAACTTTCAAGCCCATTGCCCTATGAGCAGTGACTAGAACGACGGCCCACCGACAGCAGCCACCTCCAGATTCTGACCTCCTCAGCCCTCACTCCTTAGTTTTTTTTTCCCCTTTTTCTTTTATTTTCCACCGTAGGTTGGGTTTTTTTTTTTCTTTTTTCCCCTCTTATAGCTACTTTAGTAATGTATTTTTTATAGAAGTAGGTGTTATACAAAAGTTATAATGCTATATAAAATGAAAGTTATATAAAGAGTGCAGTATGTGATTTTTATTCATTTAGATCTATAGTTATTTTATATTCTCAAAAAAAAAAAAAAGGTTATCTTATGTGCTATAAAAGCCATATAATTATAACCATATTAGAAGAACAATAGCATACATATTATATTGTATGTGTTTTATGCACTTTCTTATTGTGTCTTATGGTTTTGTGATGAACTAAATGTGTGCTTTATGGCATGTTTATGAATTTTATTCAACTTTCTAAATTTTTTTATTTTGCATTGGAGGCTTACGCCTCAATCTGCCTCGAAGCTTACGCCTCAAGTCAATTAGACAAAACGTCTCGGTTCCCGTTTTCGCCTTTTAAAACCTTGAAAAATTCTTTTCAAATGTGGAGGAAAATATTCTAGTTCACACACTTTGAACAACAACACATGAAAGTTTTTGGGGTCTCAACTTGATTAGCAATTATTCATTAACTTTAGCTGTGATCACGGTTGTTCTCTTATTCTGTTTCCGGTTTCAAAGTTGCTGTAACCTGTCAACTTAAATATTTCTCTGTTCTTTAATGGGATAGGTTCCTCGAGCATCAGCTAGCGCTGTGGCATTTGGGATGGGGCTATTCAGTGGGCGAGGAAATCTTGGATCTGGGCGTCATCGAGCTTTTGCTGTAACTAGTGAAAGCCGTGCAAGTGATATAGTGCTACGTTTTCATGACTGTTGTCAAAACTACAAGGTAATTCTGCTCTCTTGGTCATCTCTTTTCCGTGTTCTTCGCCAATATAGACATAAAATATTGTCTCCACTCTTTCTTCTGTTAGTGCAAACCGTTCGCTTTGAAAGTTCAAACATTAATATATTACATATACCACATTAAAGGGCAGCTGCTTAATGGAAACTCGTATAGGGATAATGGATATCCTAATTCAAATTCATTTAAGAACCTTTTTTTTAAAAAAAAAATACAATTCTCGTTTGCAACTTTGGATGTACAATGTACAAAACATAGAAATATCATGACTTGTTCACTATGTTTATTCTGTCTATAGAGCTAATGAAATAAATCAGCTTCTTGACACCACATCCTCTGTGGGTGCCCACTGCATTAGATTTTAAAGATGCTTTTTGATTTGGAAGGGTATTGTTTTCTGGATTTTCTTTGTGTTTCTTTGAGTTATTCTTTTTCTATTAGTTATAAAAAAGGACTGATTGATTGGCCAAATGCCAAGTTTGAAGTTTGTGCTTGAATAATAAATGGTCTATTTGATAGGTGAACTATAGTCTGTCAGCACTGTTTTGCTTAAATATTTGAGACTTATGGATGCAGGCCTTCAGGAAAAGTCAGGAGCCTTTTGTTGATGAACTTAAGAAACCTATTCTTGACAAGATCACCTCTGCTTTGGTTGAACGCTACAAGCTGAATTTTACAAGGCAGGATACATCTTTGCTCTGGTTACTGTGCAAACAGGTATTTCATTTCTACTCTCTGTGTAAGCACATTATTCCTGTTGATTAATAGATAATTTTGCTTTCATTGTGTAAGAATTGTTTACTTTTAGTACTGTAATTGATATTAAGCTTCTTTTAATAACCCGAATTGGTGATCTATATTCCAGGAAGCATCCTTATTGGATATAACTGACCAAGCTTGTGGTCTTTTCAGCCCTTCTGAGGTATACAAGATTATTTGTTATCTGTTCTAAAGTGACTTAATTATCTTTTTTTTTTTTCTTTTTTTATCTTTTTTCAGATATTTTTCCCTGATGTATTCACCTTTAGCCCTATTGCTTGAGAAACTTAAATTTGTTACTTGGTGATGGTGACCTTACCTAGTACTACTTTAATAATCAACACAAACTGACTACAAGTAACTGTGTTGTAGTAAGCTGCTAAATCAACAAAACAGGACTCAATGATGAAAGTGGTATATATGCTTTATTTGCTGCTACATGCTTTTCCTTCTTATTTATATACAAAATTCTCTTGACGTGTAGGTTGAGATGCTTGAGTGGACAGATGACTTGGAGCTGTTTATTTTGAAGGGTTATGGTAATTCATTGAATTATCGCATGGGAGTGCCGTTACTTGAAGATGTCGTGCGATCTATGGAGCAGGCTATCCAAGCCAATGAAGGTAAATAGCAAATTGTTGTGAGAAATGAGGAGCTGTCTAATAATCCTTTGGTGATGTAATTTTTAGTTACTTTATCCTTTGGTTGCTATTGCCTTTCATGCTGTTTAGTTGAAAAAAGAAAAAACAACAACAGAATGGAGAAACAAGTATGGTACTTTAATAGCGGGAGCTTTATCGTTACAAAAGCAGTCGTGGAAAGTTTTGATACTTGCATGTATCTTCTAAGATCTCAATTTCTTGGCCTTGCAGAAAAACATGCTCCTGGAAGTTATGAAAAGGCAACACTAAGGTTCGCACATGCAGAGACTCTGGTTCCATTCTCTTGTCTTCTCGGACTTTTCCTTGAAGGATCTGGTAAGCAATTTCATCGTTATATTCTCAACAAACTTGGTAGGATCTTAGTGCATTTGATGGGAGCCAATGTGAGCATTTTCTGCGTCCTATATAATCAATCTTATCTTTCTTTTCAAATATTTCAGCATTTAAGCAAATACAGAGAGAAGAAACCCTGCAATTCCCTCCAAAGCCTCCACAAAGGAGAAATTGGAGAGGCAGCGTTGTGGCGCCTTTTGCTGGCAATAACATGCTGGTGTTGCACAGCTGTCCAGCAAATACTTCAAGCAAGTATTTTGTGGAAGTCTTGCATAACGAACAACCCATTCCATTGCATGTAAGCCTTTTTGTCCCATCTCTTTCCCCCTCTCTCGATGTTACATCAGTGCAGATTTTTGACTTAATGGATTTGGTTGCACAGGGTTGTCATGGTTCTGATTTCTGTCCATTTGAAGTTTTTAAGGTACTAATGTTATCCTGCTCAATTGCAAAACTTCGTTGGTGTGACCCTTTATCCCATGCTCATTGCAAAACTTTTTGTTACATGTATCCAGGAAACGATTGTTGCTCCTCATTTGAAGCATAGTTTTACCACGCTCTGCACTGTGAAGCTTGATAAACAGGAGCCTAATCCTGCAATGAGTAAGTTCTCTCGACTAATCCGTTGGCTTTTTTCCTTCTTCTTACCGGAGAGGGCAGATAGAAGCTCAGGGAAAGATGATTTATAGTGTGTTTTACAACACTTCCTGAGTAAGAAAGGAATAGTTTTCACGTTCATTTTCCTCGTTGGCCTTGGCTTTCATGGTTTTCAGCCACGAGGCCCACGACCAGCTCCTCTATCTAATTTACATTTTTCATCAATGCCATTGCTAACGCAGAACCTGCTTTAGCCCTCGGCTACGTTCTTTGGTGCAGTCCTTTTGTCAAGTTCGTCTTGCAGTCTTGCTCTTTGTACTTTTTTAGTTGCTGCAGTACATTGGTTGTAATTCCTAGCTTGATCTTCCCATGTTTTTGGGAGTAGGTGAAGTTTTTGGCATATTGGGTGAATATATTCTTTAAAGCACGATCAGTTGACCCAGACTTAAAAAAAAGCTGTTTGGGAAGATTTTTGTTTGTACTCAAGTATGCCAAATATATGTCTCGTTTGTTTGTTGTTTTCAGAACAGAAGCATATAGTTTCTTCGAGGTTACTAAGGCCACTATTTTTACCCTTTTTTTGGGCTACGAAATCCTAAGGCTACCAAGCATCTGAGTAGTTGCTGGTCATGTAATTTTCAAGTATTACAAGCAAATTAGAAATGCCATGGCTAATAATTTGTAGAAAAATATGGGGGTCGGAACATGATTTATTTATTTATTTTTTTTCATAATTAGTTATATTTGGGAATATATATATATATATATTGCCATTCTGTAATTAGCTATATATATATATATTCCCATAATTAGCTATATATATATATATATTGTAATTACCCTTGTGAAACAAGTTCCCAAGGATGGTCATGCTTAATCGAACTTTAAGTTATGGGTTTATTTAAGGCCTGGGTATTTGAATGAAAATTTAAATTTTTATAAGAGAAAATATTGTAGCAAAATGATTCAAACTGTGATTCAAGTATTGAAATAAACGGCAAACTTCAAAACTTCCGTCATTGCTCTTGCAATCATTACATGACACGTCAGCCATTGCCATTCCTGCTCTCGCAATCATTACATGAGTATGCCACATGTGAAAACGCAAGTACGATTTTATAAACATAACGGTTTATTTTGCTTATTATTCAAGTTGGAAACATATCTTCACGTTAACAGGCGTTTAGAAATAAATTTTAAAAAAGTATTATTTTACCTTGTGAAATCTTAAAATAATGAGTCACATTTCCCCAATGTTTTTAATAACCAACGCCATTGGTACATTGTGGTTTGTTCAACAAAAGAACAGAAGTGAATAATTTGTCTTGCCCAAAAAAAAAAGTACAGTTTGGTTTATTATCCAACTTAATATGATATATGAGGTAATCATAAATCACGATTGACGGTGAGACATTTCCTGCCCACAGACACGAACGTGCATATTTGAAGAAGAAAAAACATATTTGTACACCGACGCATCTTACCTTATTATATTTATAAACGAAAATAGGAACACCCTTCGATATATCAAAACCCAGAACCATTTATAGGAAAAAAGAAATAAATAAATACATAAAGGAAAAGAAATATTTGCAGTCATGAAATTACAGGAAAATTACAACCTTTTGGTTGCATTATTATTGTATATACACGTAAAAAAGTTAGACACAAGTACTAAAAAGTACATTGGTAATTCATTAGACCAGCACAAAAGATGGAGAGAAAGCAGGAAACTTTTACGAGGAAGACAGCGACAAACAACCGTGTGTCGTATTATCTCCGACAAGCTTCCCGTTACGAGCGGAAAGAGACCTTGCGTAACACCCCAACACGTCCCTGTAGCTATACCTCTGACGAGTCTCTGCATTACCGGAAACGACAGAATGAGCCTTAACCTCCATCCACCCATTTGAGTCCTGCCCGTTGTAAAGCCTCCTTTTGAGTCCGCCATGGACGGACTTCTCCTTCAGCGAATGCGAAACGTTCGTGACCAGCGTATAGGTGTCCTTCCTCGACCCTGGAAGCTTCGCCGTGATGACTGTCACAGGACACGTCCTCTTCGAGCTCGTACTTGTGATCGCTTGCCCTTTGTCGTTCCAAACCTTGACTTCTCTGTTCACCTTGATCTTCTGCTTCACTGACTTGTAGTCTCCGTCGTTCTCGAACCGGATCTTGTTCCTGAACTTGTACCTCTGCGAGAATGACGTCGTGTGGTTGCCTCCGCTCCACTGGACCCAGCCTGTGTGATGAATCGTCCTCTCGGCTTTGATCTTGAACGATCCGTCGAGCTTTCTGAACTGCGATTGGCGCTCGATTTGGAGGAGAGGTTTTTGGTTAGAGTTCGATTGGGCCACCACCGACGGCGATTTGTGGTCCAGCCAGAGGTGGAGATTAGCGTTGACAAGCCAATACGAGATTCCGTCGGACACGCCGATTCCGAGATGGTGAGCCTTCTTGTCCAAGAGCTTTCCGAGAAATGGCGTCAGTTCTAGGTCGTACGTCGGCAAATTGAAGGCTCCGATCGCCACCACCGGTTCCCAAAACAGAGGATTGATTCCGCCGGTGAAGATAACCGGGAAGGGAACCTCCGATCCGACTAAATCGCCGTCAATTGTCACGTAAACCTCTCTATAAGCTCCGTTGGCGCGAGCGGTTTCCAGATTGTTCATCGCGACGTAGGAATTCGGCGGATTGGAGTACCAAAACTCGTCGTTCCCGTGGAACGACACGTAAAGTTCCAGTGCGGCTCGGCGAGTGTTCTTCGGGAATTGGATTTCCTTTGTGTGCGAATCCAATTCGCTCTCTGATCTGAACCAGAAACCCCTCTCGCCGGAGTCCGATATCGGGATGATCAAATCCGCCGGCTCGTCCTCCACATTCCCCGAACTCGCTTCAAGATCAGAAGATTCCAGCCCTGGATTTTGCCTTATAAACCCTAACTCTCCAGTTTCATTCCTATCTCCGATCGTAGCCGGAACCCTAACCTCTGTTACGGTCTCTTTGTAGTACAGGAAATTGACTTCAACGTGGTAGATTCCAGTAAATTCCTTGTCCACGACGTTCTCGAGCATGATGGTGAGATTTAGGTTCGATCGCGAGAGAATCGAAGAGTACCTGGTCACGTCCTTTCGAACCTTCCAGAAGATTCCTTGCTCGGTCGGCTCGGCGGTGCTGGTACGGAGAATCTCGACGCCGCCTAGCCACAGGGCGGAGATTCGGTCGTACTGCTCTCCTCTGCATTTGGCGCGAAACTCGACGACGACGAAGGACCACGGGGAGGGGCAATCGGACGGCGGAGAGTAAGGGGTGGTGAACGGAGGGCCGTTGATGGTGTTGGCGAAGGAGTGGCGTAGGATTGGGAGGGTGCACGATGCGGTCAGCCGATCGGACGGCAGAGGGAGCGCGAGCTCGAAGTACTCTTGGGCTGTTGAAGGTTGGCGATGGAGAGAGGATGTGAGGGACTTGGTGAAACGGCCTGGGAAGTCAAAGGACGCGATAGTGTTGAAGAAGAAGAAGAAAAGGAAAATGAAGAAAAGAGTGTTCATTTTTTTTTTTTTTTTTGTTTTGGTGGTGGAAAATTTATCACTGGTGACGGGCTTTGGAAACTAGGAAGCTGAAAAGGGCAACAGAAGAATAAAAAGAAGTCCACGTTAGGGAGTGAGTTTTTATTTGGAAAAATTTGAAAATAAAAATGTTTTGGATTGATTTTTAAATTGTGTTTGTTTGCATGATGGTATGTTTTTTAATACAAATATTTTTTGATAAAAAAATTATTAATATGAATAAAAACCTAAACTTTAATTCAAAAACTAATTATTAATATATTAATAACTTTTATATCATTAAGAAAACAAAGAGGAAGTCAACTTCCTCTTCTTTGCTCCGATGAGGCTAGAAGTCGTTGATGGACTCGATAGACCTGGCCCCACCCCCTCGACGGCCGTATCATGGATTGACGATGCTCTGGGACGACAGCTGCAATCAACAGAGATCCGACGGTCTGGGTGGCAATCGACAAAGATCACACAGTAGGGGGCCTCGCACAACGATTTGCAGTGATGAGCTTCGCCGTAGATGGGTAATGGTTCAACAAGATCTTGTGGCGGCCGTGTTTTGACGAGATCGCTGGAGATTTGTTGCTAGCCTTGGGCTATGGTTGGGGTCGGTAGGTTATGTGTGGGGTTCACTGGAGATAGGTTCAATAAGCAAGGGAGTTCTAGCCAGATTGTTGTAGACCCGTCGCCGACGTTGGGCTATGGTTGGGGCCTGCTAGTTATGGGTGGGTTTTGCCAGGGATAAGAGGGTGGGAAGAGAATGGGGGAGGGGGTTGTGGGTTGGTCGAGAAACAAAGAAAAGGAAAACACAAAATGAAAACTAAGGTGGTGTTTGGAAGGTGGTGAGAACCAGTAGTGGGAACCACTTTTACTGTAGCGTATGAGAGCTTTACACTGTAACAATTTTTTAAATTGTTACTGTAGCATGTGAGAGCTTTACACTGTTTATAACTGAATTTGTGGTGGGAACCACGAACAGGGGTAACTTTTCTTTTTTCAAAAGTTAAGGAAATCTAGGGTGTTTTGAAACCAATTTTCCAAATTATTTTCAAAAAATTTTAACCAAACATTTTTTTAAAAAACGTTTTTATTTTTTTTTTGTTTTAAAAAATGGGAAAAAAATTTCCAAAAACAAAATCAAACAGCCCCTTTGGGTGTGATTTTGTTTTGGAGCAGGAAATTTCAATTACTTTACATTTTGTCCCAAAAAATTTTAAGTGCTGGTTTTTGATTCCAACACTGTTTCATTGCTTTCAAGTGGTGTTTTCCACTTTGAGGAAAAAATGTTCAATTTGCTTGGTACTGTCTATCCTATATTTTGGGATTGTGTCCTTGTTATGGGATGAATTCGATAAGAAAGATCATTTCTATCTTTATAAGATAGTATATATTTTAGAGTAAGACCTATTATTTTGTTAGTAATAAATTATAACCTTATTTGTTTTGTTAGTAACAAGTTGTAACCATATGAAGTAAAATAAGATTACTCATCCTATAAAAATAATACATGCATATATGATAAAATATATACAAGTAAATGTACAATATACAAATTACGGACAGCTAGACTTGATAATTTTGTTTTAGGACTCTTTTTAAGTTTACTTTCTCCCTGTACATGTTATGCAATTTTGCATGGTGGGTATGTTATGCAATTTTGCATGGTGGGTCAGTTAACTACTGCATATCATATAAGTATAAATTTTTATGTTAAATTTAATCTAAAAATTTATATTTAATAAGATTAAAAGTCAAAAATATAAATTTTGACTTGCGTTAAAATAAAGGATATAAAATGATAAATATCCAAGACAAAAGTGAAATACTTGTCACACCGCCAATAATCCTAGAGGTGTAAAGTGAAAGATAATTACCTCTTCCGACAAGGACGGTCAGATTCAAACGTACTGGAGAACTTGTTGGTCTCTACCTATACCATTTCGAAGTTTAAATCAGGAAAGGGTACGTTTGCAAATAAGTTGAAATAACACACAAGAGTATTATGTTATAGAAAATTAAAAAATATGTTTATTTGGTGTATTATTTAAGTTAAATAGATTTAAATTTAGATTTAAGTATTAAAATATTTTTAGATATGTGCTTTTTTTTTATTTGAGTTTTACGACTTTAAGTTTTTAGAGTTTTCAGCATTTGATGCTCGGATATCTCTGTTACAGTAAAAATTAAAATTCTCTCTTATATTTTTAAAAAAAGCATAACTTCTTCATTTGATATCCCATTAAGATGATTCTTTTTTCATTGTGTTTCTAGTAAAGAGTGGAATAAATTAAAATCGATATTGCATATTTTTTAAGATCATTAACATTAAGATTTTATTAAATTTGTTAATAAATCAAAAACTATTTTCATTATTTCTTCAAACACAAATTTTAATTTTATTTTATATTCAGATTAAAACCTAAATGTATATCCAAACACCAATTTAGATAACAATTCAAATCATTAACTCAAATTCTAATTCAAATCATACTAACTAAATTAAATTACTAATTTAAATCTATTTACCAAACAGAAATTTCTCAAACAAAGCAATAGGACGAGTTTGACAAAAGAAATTGCAAGAATCTTCAACAGTACCTCATATTTTCTTCCGTTTGGTTCTTAGCAGAAAAGCTATTAACCGATAAAACAAATAGAAGTAATTAGAAAAAAGATAAATGCTGTCTGAAACTTTTTACTTGAACGTATTGATTAGTTTAAGAAATCTTCTTCAATAAGCAAAAGCACTACGGTAACTCTTCCTTCCTTAAGAAACAATAAAAATTAAAAAGAAAAAAAAAAAACGAAACTTGGATTATAAACGCCTAATAAGTCCTTATAATTGTTTGCAATGTGGATTTAATTACTCCAGGTTCTTGAGCTTTTCGAAATGACGAAAAAAAATAAAATATATCCAAAACAAAATCTCAAATGTTTCAAAGAAAAAAACCCATTTTGCTTTCCTGCATTATATGCAACTACTCTTATCGGCTGGATTATTTATTTTTAACTTTGAGAATAAAAAAATTAAATTTCACAATTTAACATTATAGCACTATAATAAAACCTGTTTTAATTACCATTAATTTCCGAATTGTTGATATCATTAAATTATTATGTGACGAAATAGGTGAAAATATTTTTATTTTAAATAATAAAAAATTTTAAAAATTATGTTGAAAATATTTTTAAAATTTTTACCTTAAAAAACATACAAAATACTTTCAAAAATTTTGAACACCAAACCAAACCAAACCTATATATATAATAGTTTTCAATTTTTTTATTTGACCGATTCTAACAATTAATAAAAAGTGCAATTTGATTTCTAATTGTTTAATTTTGGACCCAAAAAAAATTTGATTGGGACAAATCCATTTCTTTATTTTTTGCAAAAGATAATTGTTTTATCTTGTGTGATGGCTATGAATTTTTTTGTAAAGTCGTTTATCTTATTGGTTTTTTTAATTGAACCACAAAAGCTTAATGGCTTATAACTTCAAAACTTTGATTTTGGATTAGTACATAAATTAGGAAATAAAAGTCGTAACTCGTATCTAAAAACGTTATTATTAAAGAAGAATTCTATACTGGCATTGGTCAAGTTTTCAAGTGGGAAAAGTCTACTCAAACGAACCACCCAGCAGCACTTTGAACTTGGTCCTTCACAGTCCAAATTCCAAACGGCTCCGGTGGGACACACATTTTAAAGAGTGAAACATTGGCAATGATGATAAAGAGTGAAACTTCTCATAGGGAAAGAAACCACAAATAGGTTCAAATTGTATTGGTTTAGGTTATTTTAATTTGAGTCATGTGATTTAAATTGTTATTTTAATTAATGTTTAGAAGTGCATTGAAAGTATTAATTTAAATAGAAAATAAAATTGAAATCTATATAATTATATAGAAAAAGTTTTTGATTTATTAATAAATTTAACAAATATTAATATTTATATATTAAAAAATATACAATATAATCTTAATTTATTTACCTTTATATTAAAAATATAATAAATAAAAAATTGTCTTAATTAGATATTAAATAAATAAATTATGATGTTTTTTTTACAAATATAAGAACCAAGAAACGTAACCTTGATGCTCATCAACGCACGCGACCTTCATGCACATCGATGCACGAGCGTTCTATTACTAGTGACACATAACAAAAAGGCACGTGCAAATGCCAACCAGTAAATTAAAATAAACATTGGCTACCACCTGCCCGTCTAGCTCAGTTGGTAGAGCGCAAGGCTCTTAACCTTGCGTTTCTGGTTTATCTATTTTTGTTTTATTTTTTGTTTTCTTGTTTTATTTTTTTGATTTTGAATATTGTTTTGGGTAAAAATCATAATTTAGTGTTTTTGAATCAATAAATGTAAATTACTCTTAATTTTCTAATGTTTCGATTACTTGAAAGGTAATTTAATAATTTTAACTAAAAATAATGTTTAATAATTTTTAATTGTTAAATTTAACGGTTAAAAATTAAGTTATATTTTTTAAAAAAAATTAGACTCAATTAAATAAAAAATTTAAGGAGCAAATTATAACTTTTAAAAAAATTATGTACCATCTAAGCCCTTTATACTAAATAAAAAAAAGGTTGGGACCGATGCTTGTTTTTCTTAAAGGTTAAGGACTACTCAACAATTTACTGAAACAAAACACGCACAAACAAACGACGTCGTGTTTGAAGGAATAATTTTATCTTTCTCAGGCAAATTTATGCTAGTGTCTGCTCAAAACCCTAAGCCTGTGTTCGCTATTTTCCAGCTTTCCAAACACTCCGGCCTATCTCTCTCTCTCTCTCTCTCTCTCTCTCCCCTTCCTAATTTTTCCAGAGGAAAAGATAATAGCAACTTTCCGTCGGCAAGATCCAGGAGAGCGAACAAATTTTACAGCAACCAACCATGGCTTCCCACTCGCCGAATCTCGAGTGCCGCATGTACGAGGCCAAGTACCCGGAGGTGGACATGGCGGTGATGATCCAGGTCAAGAACATCGCCGACATGGGCGCCTACGTCTCTCTTCTTGAGTACAACAACATCGAGGGCATGATTCTCTTCTCGGAGCTCTCCCGCCGTCGGATTCGTAGTGTCAGCAGTCTGATCAAGGTCGGCCGCACCGAGCCCGTCATGGTCCTCAGGGTCGACAAGGAGAAGGGCTACATCGATTTGAGCAAGCGGAGGGTTTCGGAGGAGGATATTCAGGCCTGCGAGGAGAGGTACAACAAGAGCAAGCTGGTTCACTCGATTATGCGCCACGTCGCTGAGACGATGGGAATCGATTTGGAGGTAATTAATTTCTGAATCTTTCTGATACTTTTCTGGCCAATGTGTGGATTTTTAGGGTTTTTGTTATGTATTTGGGGCTTCATGAGTGCTGAAGAATTTATCTATTTCTAGAATTACGCTGTTTGTATTGGTTTGTATTGGCCTCAAATGGCTACATGCATATAGGATTAATAGCGAGAATGTATGCATTGGATAAGAAATTTAGGAAAAAGTTTACATGATTAGATTGCGTATTTGGGGTTTAGAATGTTTGAGGAGCTTCTTCGTTTTGTTATAGATGGAAAATACTCTTCTTCTTTTTTTTTTTTTTCCCAGATATGAAGTTAATTTTATTGGAGAGGGATGTGATGGGATTTTCGGCTCGATTGCTTAGAGAATTTTGGGGAAAATCCACATGATATGGTCCTTAAATCAGCATGCGTATATTGCTAGAATGTATATGTCAGATCTTCAATTTAAGATGACTTTATGGGTTTTCATTGGAAGAATGTATACATGATAAGGAAGTGAGAGTTAATTACCGCAGGATAGTTCAAATCAAACTATGCACTTCCAAAGTTGTGAATTATTTTCTTCCTTGTAACTTGTTTATTAAGAATTTCTCACGACTGTAGAGGTTTTCTTCTATGCAATTGGGTTTGTGTTGAAAAAGATTCTGTAATTGAACTAGTTTTATCTACCTGCGTGAATGCCACATGATATGTCTGGGTATATAAGCTGGTTAATTGATGAATGAATGGCACAAAAGTTTTTGGTATCAAGAGTCCTTTTTTTTTCCTTTTTCTTTTTAACTGCCTCAGTTGCCCGGTTATTCCTGTTTCCCTTTACCTAAAGTTCTGATTAAGGGTACTACTTTTATATCTCATTGAAGCCTTAAATTATCTTTTTATCTGATACTCTAAACCTTTGAACGTTTTATGCTTAACAAACTTGTTGAGTGTTGGTACAAGACTACTAGTTGCTTAAATTTGTTTTTGTATTCCTTTCTATTTTTTCTGAGTTCAAGTTACATGTTACAGGATCTGTATATCCATGTTGGCTGGCCTTTATACAGGAAATACGGTCACGCTTTTGAGGTGAGAATTTTACTCGCAAAGGTGTCAATGTCATCACTTTTCTAGGTTGCAATGGTGAACAAGGCTTGTTCGCTTTGCAGGCTTTCAAAATAATTGTGACTGATCCTGATTCAGTTCTCAATTCCCTTACTCGTGAGGTCAAAGAAATTGGCCCCGATGGAGAGGAGGTAAATCGCTTGACATACCCTTATGCCAAATTCACTTTACTTGCCCTTATGCCAAATTTTCTTCCGTTGATGACTTAAGTCATTTTTCTTCTCGGCTTGTAGGTGACTAAGGTGGTTCCTGCAATGACGGAGGAAGTTAAGGATGCTCTGATAAAGAATATTAGGAGAAGAATGACCCCGCAGCCTTTGAAAATTCGGGCCGATATTGAAATGAAATGTTTCCAATTTGATGGCGTTCTTCACATTAAGGTCATTTTGCGTTCGTTCGTTGCTTTTGTTGTTTATAGTGTTGGCTTATACCTTCAAACTATGATGCATTTTTTATTTTGTGGTATTGTTAAATAGTCCTATTGGTGTTTCACATACATTCATTTCTACCTATATTTGCAGGAAGCTATGCGGAAAGCTGAAGCTGCAGGCAACAACGACTGTCCTGTCAAAATTAAGCTGGTTGCTCCCCCCCTCTATGTTCTGACCACTCAGACTCTTGACAAGGTTAGCTTAAACAATTATATAATTTTTATTTGGTCAGTGAATTGGCACCGCATGCATTCTACAAACTGCTGCTGATCAATCTCCACATCATTCTGAAGATAAGTATGCGTCTTTTCAGTCTTGTAAAACATAAGTGTAGATCTTTTGGTTTTGGGTTGGCCAAGAAAAATTCTAAGTTACCCTGTTTGAAGGCCTGAAAAACTTTTCAATTTTCATTTTTAGCAGTGGACAATAGAATCAGGCAAAATAGATGTGTGATCACTGGGTTGTTTGTGTTGTCCTTTTTATGTTTGTATTGTATTGGGTAACTCTTTGATTGTTTAGACAGTTGTGTTTGATCTTCTATTTGTGAATTGACCGACAAAATGCATATTATATCTATATATGGGCACAAGAATCCTAGTTGTCATCTTGGCAGTTCTTAAGTCTAGTGGTGCCAGTATGTTCTTTTTTATGTTCTGATTCCTTCACTTCCAAAATTAGAGGCAGTTGTGTAGTTCCAGAATATCTGCCATTTAAGGTTCTTTCTCACTACGTTAGGATTTCTAATGCTGACAGGAACAAGGGATAGCAGTTCTAAACAATGCAATCACAGCTTGTACCCAAGCCATAGAGCAACACAAGGGCAAACTTGCTGTGAAGGAGGCATCCAGAGCTGTGAGTGTCAAACTTTTTATTTGGCCTTTGTGGTGCCACACATCATTTTTTTTTTCTTTTCTAATGACTGAATATACATATCTGGACCTCTCCAAACCATCCGCAATATTCACCGATTTAATACCAGGGAACTTATTTTTTCAAGCCATGGCACTGTTTCTGGGATTTATACGAGTCATTCACAAAACGTGCATTGATGCAGGTGAGTGAAAGAGATGATAAATTACTTGCTGAGCATATGGCCAAGCTACGACAGGATAATGAGGAGGTCAGTGGCGATGAGGACAGCGAAGAAGAGGAAGACACAGGAATGGGAGAAGTTGATGTGGACAACGCTGGAACTGGGATCACAGACTGAAAAAAGAAGCCTCCCAGATATTGACAATCTTTTTGAGCAATTTTTTCTTCCTTGGCTTTTACTTGCTTTTTTGACCGCTGTATAATTCCAGTGATGAGAAATTGTTTTGTTGAGGTAGTCCGCCAATACACTAGCTTTCTTGATGGTCGGTCGACGGCCTTATTCATTCGGGATATAATACATTATACATTTGTGGAAACTCTCTTCGCGCGCGTAGATTTACAACCTTTTCTAATATGCTTAATATAAGATCTTCAGCAACAAGAGAAGGGGAATCTATTAATAGCACTGACAACATTTTGTGCATTGGTTTCAACTTTCGACGCCATTACTCCCGCTTTTGCAACATGAGAGAATACCCGGTAGCTTCTTCGCAAAACTTCATGCACAGCCAACCGTTGCATTCCAAATCACCCATCAAACACCCACCAATGCCATGTTCTAGGTTGTACAAAATGTGATTGTGGTGCAACTTTCAGCATTCGCCCTTCCAAAAAAATATTCTTTGCTAAGCGGGTTTGAAATTATAGTTTTTAAACTTATTATCTTTTTTTTTATTATTATTTTCGTGGAGGTGCCAAAGGGATCAGGCCGGCCCAGGCCTCTTGACCGCTGGCCTATGACGGGCGTGGGTCATGCCATGCCCGCCCTCTACAGTAGAGGGTAGTGTCAAGGCCAGGCGTTTAAAAAAACTTCAAGTCTAGTCCTAGCTGAAGCCCTGGCCCTTGAAGGGTTGTGTTGGCCTCAGGCCTAGGCCTGATACGGCCGGCTCTACATGGCTAACTTTGTAATTTTAAATTTTAATTTTTTAAATGTTTTAATTAAAAAAATTAACAAGTATATAAGTATGGGACTACTAAGTATACACAAAGCCTTCTAAACATTATTTAGAGTATTAGAAAATTAAAATTCCTATCCTTTTCAATATATAACTGATGCAAATTTACATAAGTTTATATTTAGAGTATTGGAAAATTAAAATTCCTATCCTTTTCATTATATAACTAATGTAAATTTATATTTTAAACTTATAATATGTTTATGAACATAATAAATATAGTTCGAAAATAAAAAATTATACAAATAGGCTTGTAGGGAATTGGTGTGTTAGGGTCGGAACCATCGTGGGCCGGGCTTGCCTTATGGGCCTAGGAGTCAGGCTTAACCTTGGCACACCAGGTGTGCGGGCTAGCCTAGCCTGCCCAACCCTGCACTTTAAAAGGCTAGGCTAGGCTGTCTATGAATTGACACCTCTACCTTTTGCACCCGGGCTAGCCTGGCCCACCACAGTATAAGGCCGGGTCAGGCCGGACACTGCACTATAGAAGGCTGGGCCAAACTGTCCATGAATTGACATTTCTACTTTTTTGTACCTTATGATTTGAATTGATGGTTTTAAATCTATGTAATTTGAATAATAGTTTTGAACTCATACTTTGAATATAAAAACCTAAATATAGAATAAAACATGACATCAAATAACTTATGATTGGATAGGGTGAGAGCTGTGAGTAAAATTATAAATGTGGTCATAAGTTTAGGTGATTCAAACGATTCAAACTATGAAAATTTAAGGAGGTCAAAGTTTTAAAAATTGGAGGTTTTGTTTGTTTTAAAGTTCAAATTAACACAATTTAAACCAGAAAACTAAACGGGACCTTAGTCATCGTGCGCAATCCATAACCCTTTCAATTCGTCATTCCCCAATCCTTAATCTTTTTCATAATAGTGTCAGTGTGCAAAAAACCCATTGCTCTGACTATTTAAATGAGGCCACATCATTACCTTTCTCATTCTTGACCGGTTTTCAGCTGGCTTCCCTTCTTTGACAGGCGAAAGCAGCTTTAGAAAATTGGTTAGCACGTTGAACTCATCTGTCCCACAATTCTTTTAATCAATACATAATACTAATGTTATTTTTATTGTCAATGCTTTTCGTTCAAATGCTTTTTTTTTTTTTTTGTTTTTTTGTGTTTAATGTTTGCAAGTTTGTTAGTATATTATATTTTTGGTTGAAATTTTTAAGTATATTGCATATGTTAGAACTAGGAACGACGACAATATAGGGCGAGGGCGTATATGCCACCACCCCATATCCTACCTCTTTTTTGTCCTCATACCCGACTCTGTACCCCACTTAACTTAAGTAGGGGCGGAGATTGAGGAATTGTATCGGGGAACTATCCCCATATCACAAGAGCTTTAAAAAAATTATTGCAATATTATCAAAACTAAAAATAATTCATGATAGTAGGCATAGTCTAGGATTGGGCAATTACATCCGGGAAACTATTCCCATATCATAAGAGTTAAAAAATCTCTCAACATCATCAAAACTCAAAATAATTTGTGTTTGCAGATATAGCTTAATGGTGAAACCACATCCGGCTCTACTTAAGAGTGACAAGTTTGAATTACTTATCCTTTAAGTTAAAAAAAAAAAACTCAAAATAATTTTATTAGATTAATTATAGAATTCAACAATAAAAGTACTTATATCTCATGAAAACAAGTTGATATCTTAAAGTAGAACCAAATCCAAACTTTAACAATAACATACTAAAGTCTCAAAACAACATTAGAACTCCAATAACACAAAACCAAATTCGTAACAGTAGACTTAAAAAACCACCTATAGAAGCTTTAGGTCCAATTATTCTAGATTACGCTTGCATCCTTTGTCTTACTGCTGCTGGCACAAAGTTAGCCGATGTTTATTCCACAGAACCATCGTTCTTTCTTCTTCGGAAAAAAAAAAGTTCATAAACTGTAGATATATGTGTAATAATATATAGGTTTAAATCTTAAAAATGTTGGTTGAATTTTGTTGTCAATATTATTTAGTCCCTGATTTTTAATGTATCCCAAACTCATTTTTAATCTATTAATTTGTGTTAGGTTTAGTAATTTTCATCAACTGAGGGTTAAAAACAGAACAAAACATGAATGTTCAAGTCAAGTAGCAAAATGATATGAAAAAAAAAAATAAATTTAAGAACTATTTGAGATTAACCCTAAACTGTATAAAACAGTTAACATAATCAGTGGGGGAGCTTTCCCCATGCTTTTGAATCAGGGGTTGCTTTTTGCCTCATATCCGGCCCCCCTCGCCCTATATAATATTTTCATATTATACCAAAAAAGGTCTAAAGTTGGACATGTACTCCGAATAAGAATGTCATCCTACTTAGACCTTAAAAAAAAAAAAAAAAAAAAAAAGTTAAGTTGACACAAAAATTCACATTTGCTGCAAAACCATTGAGCCCCACCTGCTTACTTTTTTGAATAATTTTAGTGTAAAAATTTTATAATACTTTAAACCGCGGATCTAGAACCCTACGTTCTTCTTTTTAGAGAAAATTAGACAGCTTGCCATAGCTTTTATATGTTCTTATTTGCACTATGATTTTTTATTGTTTTGAATTGACAATGTAGTATCCAATAGAAACTTCAACATGAATACAATTGTGAAATTTCCTTCCAGTAATTCTCACAACTTCTAACCGCCAAGTGAATAAATTAGGTGCCATATCATTTTTTTACTATTATTATTGTCTTCTGTTATTTTCTCTCTCTTTGATCTGTTTATTTTCTTAACTAAAAAAGTCAAAAAACCTTTAGATAAAACATATTTGTCTAACACTAACTTAAAATATTTAAAAATAATTATATCTTTTATATTTACTAAAAATGACTTGTTTTAAGCTTTTTTATAAAAACAATAAAAATTAAAAAATACATATTCTATTACATTTTAAAAGTAATATTTATTTATATTGTATTTAAATAAATTTATGTCATACTATTATTAATATTATATATTATATTATGTCGTAAATAAATATGTATAAATTTATAAAAAACAAAGTTAAGGGAAATATTTACGAGAATTCCTAAGAAAAAAGCCATAGAGTTATACTTCAAATTGGGACCATATCGCAATAATTTCAGCCCACTTGTTTATACTTTTTTTTTTTCATTTTTTAAATTCGGGAAAGGCGAAACAGGGGTGTCCCACTTTTGAACACCTCCCACAGATAACGACATTTCGAGCAGGAGGTGAAAAAATAGCGCGTCTCTACCGACCTCTGTCCTCTCTCTCTCTCTCATAAATGCCGATCTCATCATCAGCAAACCCTCTCAGCTGATTCCGCTCAGACCTCCTTTTCTTCCTCCCAGATTCATGGCGGTCTCAGTCCATTCCCTCTTCAAAGAACGCAAATACCCCTTCGTCTTCGCCCTCACCGTCCTCCTCTTCTCCGTCCTTATCCTCCTCTTCACCAACTCCTCCCAATTCCCTCTCTTCCTCTACTATTCCAACATCCAAGCGCCCCACCCACCCCAACCTCTCCCTCTCTCTTCTCCCCATGCATCCAACCGCCCGCCTCAGCTCGCCCCTCCGCCGGAGACGCACCGCGACGACGTCGTTTCTCCCGAGAAAAGCGACGGCGTTTTGAGTGAGAATGGGACCAAGATCGACGAGGGATTTGGGTGGGAGTGGGACCTCTGTGAGGGTCCGATGGCGGTCGACTACATTCCGTGCCTGGACAATTTGCAGGCGATCAAGGCCTTGAGGTCGCGGCGGCACATGGAGCATCGCGAGCGGCATTGCCCCCAGCCGAGCCCGAGGTGTTTGGTGCCGCTTCCGGCTGGGTATAAGGCTCCGGTGCCGTGGCCGAAGAGCCGGGACATGGTGAGATTGATACTTCGGTAAGGTTTGTTGATTGTAGGGTTCTTGTTTGAAAAAAAAAAAAGAAAAGAAAAGAAAAAGAAAGTTTCAACCCAAAGGCTTGGGGTTGGATTTGTTTCGATTTCCGAAATTTGGGCCAATTATGGAATGTGCCAACTCTTCCAGGTTTGGTATGACAATGCTCCTCATCCAAAGCTTGTTGACTACAAGAAGAACCAAAATTGGGTTCGTCAGTCTGGGGATTATTTTGTTTTTCCTGGTGGTGGTACCCAGTTCAAGGAGGGAGTTGGTAACTATATAAGGTTCATAGAAAAGGTAAAGAATTTATCTTTCTTTCTTTCTTTTTTTTCCCTCAGCCTAAAAATAGAATTTTGAATGGCCGTAGCTAAAGGTTTTGTCCGTCTCTGGATGATCTCTGCCTTTCATATCTATTGGACTCTTCACTGTGCTTATTATATTTCAGTTTCTAGTTCACATTTTTGGGAAAGGTGTATATCACAGGAAGGTCAATTTGTTTTTTCAGCTTAAAAACAGATTCCGATTGGAGTTAGCTGAAGCATTTGTCTTTATTGTGCATTTGTTACACAGTTCAATGTGCTAAAGACAAGGCTAGTTATAGTAATCACATTTGTATTTTGGGAAAGGTTCCAATGCCTGTATGTATGGAAATTTTTTTTTTCTGGTGGATTACGGCCACTAATATTCCTATAGGTGACAATTGTATATATGCTAAGAGATTTGACTGAAGTAGCTACTATATTGGATAAACTTATTTTTTTTTTTAATTTCCTTTTCTGGCTTTTAGTTGAGGCTGTTTGCTGAAAAAAAAAAAAAAAAAATCATTCGTCTAACATATGATTGGATTTTGGTGGTGGATGCTGGTGCATTTGGGTTGTATATTGCGTTCGGTTTTTGTGACCTTCTTTGGTATACTGCAGACTTTGCCAGCAATTAAATGGGGAAAGCATATCAGGGTTGTTTTAGATGTCGGGTGTGGTGTTGCCAGCTTTGGCGGCTCTTTGCTGGACAAAAATGTTCTTACCATGTCATTTGCCCCGAAGGATGAACATGAAGCTCAGATACAATTTGCTCTAGAGCGAGGGATTCCTGCTACTCTTTCAGTCATTGGAACTCAAAAGCTGACATTTCCAGACAATGCTTATGATTTGATTCATTGTGCACGATGCAGGGTTCACTGGGATGCCGAGGGTAGTCTCTATTAGCTAGTTAGAGTTGTTACCTTTTAGTCTTTACTCTGAAGTTATCTTATTCAGCATTTTTTTTTTCTTATTTTGATGATTTTGGTTTAAAATTATAAGGGGGAAAACCATTGTTGGAGCTTAACAGGATTCTTCGGCCTGGTGGTTTTTTCTTGTGGTCTGCTACTCCGGTGTATCGCAAAGATGAAACTCATCACAATAAATGGAAAGGTTCGTAATATGAGAGTTATCGCTTACCTTATGAAACTACGAACTCTGTTAAAAGATTGAACCTGAAATATGTTGATACGCACTTGTTTTTCTTGTAGCTATGGTGAATCTGACAGAATCATTTTGCTGGACCGCTGTGGCTCGGACTGTTGATTCAAATGGAATTGGGCTTGTTATATTTCAGAAGCCTGACTCTTATTCCTGCTACGAGAAACACAAACAAAACCATCTACCAATCTGTGATGATAAAATTGGAAAGAACAATTCATGGTATTCTTCAATACTCTTTATTATCGTATTAAAATTCAGGAAAGCTGATGGGATGATAATGGGCTTTATATAATATAAATTCAGGAGATGCGTTGATCAGACTATATGAGATGAAAGTTGGACAAAAATTGAATACATCATTTATGTGGTTTTTTTAAAACTGTTTGATAGGTATGTGCCACTCGGTAGTTGTCTTACCCAGCTTCCAGTTGATAGCATGGGTAACGTGTACAGCTGGCCTATGCCTTGGCCCCAGAGGCTCAAGAGTAAACCTGTGAGCTTAACAACTGAGCAAGATGCTATCCAGAAGTTCTACGAGGACACCAAGCGTTGGTCTACACTTGTATCAGATGTTTATCTGCGAGGTCTTTCTATAAAATGGTCGAGCGTGAGGAATGTACTGGATATGAATGCAGGTTATGGAGGGTAAGCCTATAAAGGTTTTATTTGTTTATTTATTTATTGTCTTCCATTTTTTTCTTTTCTTCTGTTTTCTTCAATCTTGAATATGGAAATAAATAGATGGAGCTATAGGCTGATTATGGATTTTTCTTTTCCTAGATTTGCCACAGCACTTATTGATCGGCCTCTTTGGGTGATGAATGTTGTGCCCATTGATAAGCCGGATACTTTGTCCATTATATTTGACAGAGGGTTGATCGGAGTCTACCATGACTGGTGTGAATCTTTTAATACCTATCCTCGAACGTACGACCTACTACATTCCAGCTTTCTCTTTGGAAACCTTTCACAAAGGTATACCATGACTTTCATCACCCTTGAAACCTATTCCTGTTTGTTGCCTCATGCCTTACATGGGATTATGGGCATAATTATTGTTTTTCGTCTCTCAGTTGAATTAAATTTATCTGGTTTACAGTGGTTATGGTAAGCTGAGAATTTGCAATTTTTCTTTTGCCAGATGCGACCTTGTAGAAATTGTCGTGGAGATGGACCGCATTTTAAGGCCAGGTGGATATCTACTTGTTCAGGATACATTGGACATGATTAACAAGCTTAGGCCAATTTTGGACTCACTTCATTGGGCTTTATCCCTCCATCAAGATCACTATCTTGTTGGCAAGAAGGGTTTCTGGCGTCCAACAAAACAAGTTTAATAGGCATTGCTGATCTTTTCCACTATACAATTTCAATTAGTTGCCCATTGATATGGCCCGTTATTCAGTGTAAGGAACAGATGAGAGAAAAATGATACCCTTTTTTTTCCACTCCCAGAAGTGATACCCCCGTAGATATAAAGATTTTACATTGTACTAGTATTAAGAAATTGACGACCAATTTGACACTCATTTTGTCCTGTGGTCACGTTGTTTATCTTATCATAATTCATCATTCCTTGTTGCTTCTATTTCCTTTCTGCAATGATTCGCCAAGTACCAGCCAAACTGCAGACAATCATGTCAAGATTGTATTTAATTTGCCATTCTCTAGATTTCAATTAGGACGACTAGGAAGCTTCTTTACTGATGAGGAACTCTGCAATATCATGGTGTCCCATGGTTGTGGCCATGTACAGAGGCGTAGCACTACTATTAGTCTTTGTATTTATATTAGCACCTTTACTGGCTAACGCAACGACTGTGTCTAAGCTTCCACCAATGATGGCCTAGTGCAGCGGCAAGTGCCCTTCGTTGTCTTGGGATTCCAAGTCCAATCCAAATTCAATAAGCATCGAAAGCACGTCCTTGTGGCCTTTCACGGCAGCCGCGTGAAGAGCAGTCAGCCCATATTGGTCGCGGGGCTTATGGTTGCACCCGTCTTCAATAGTGATTCAAGATGCTTTGAGTCGCCGCATCTTGCAGCCGTAAGCACTGCCTCTCCCCCTCTCTAGAATTTCCACCACTTCACTCTGCATTATCAAGCACAATGCCATTGTTAGTCCGGCAAGTTAGCAACCTTTTGATGTTCAATCATGTTAAGACAGAAACAAACATATCAAGAGGACTGTAAAGATTCCATGCTGTGTATTTATTTGATCAAACCCAATTAAGAGCTGGAAAAAAAGGTAACAACAAAAATAAGTTTCTAACCTGCAAGTATTAAATATGATGTTTTAATTCTTAGGCTAAAAAACTTTTAGGTTCTTTTTTCCCCCCTTTTAGCATTTATTTGCCAAACGTTCACGTGACAAACGAGAAAAATTTTTACCCTCTTCTTTTTTATTTTTGCCAAGAAGAAAACTTTATCATTTTATATATTATGTCTATCTACGTGTCCTTTCACAATGTCATGATTAGTCTAAATGGTCTGCAAAAAATAAAAAATAAAAAATCCTTATTTATTTTATTTGTAGTCTTTTATTATGAAAAGTGAAGGGGGTGTTTGGAAGGTGGTGGGAACCGGTGGTGGGAACCACTTTTACTGTAGCATGTGAAAGCTTTACACTGTAGCAATTTTTTAAATTGTTACTGTAGCATGTGAGAGCTTTACACTGTTTATAACTGAGTTTGTGGTGGGAACCGTGGTTCCCACCACAATGCCAAACAGGGGGTAAGATTGTTTGGTAATATTTTTAAAATAGGTAAAAATAGTTTTATTTTTAAAAAATAAAAAATTTTAAAAAATTAAACTAAAGATATTTTTGTAATTTTTGTGTAAAAAACGTCCAAATTTTTTTTCCAAAAACTCCCCAAATGATGCCAACACGGCCTTGAAATCATTTATCTCATTTTCGTCGGACAAAAAAAAAAAAATCTTATTTTCGTACCCAAATGGACGATCATAATCCTGTACGCATCCAGCCGCTTGTACACGCAACAACATTGTAATTTGTACCTACAGACAACCAGAGTCTTGTATCATATCCATTCACGTGCCCCTTATCACGTGCAACGTCAACCGGTGATGTCCACGATCATTCGGGATCGTGGTGCGTCCCACGTCCTCGCATCATCCTCGCCAGCTCCACAACCTCATCCGTCCGATCAAGCGCCTCCGCTACGTGTAGCTTGTCCCATCCCCTACTTGCCCTCGCGTCGTCTGGCTCCACGCGTGCCCCAATCTTCAGCCCGGATTACAGAAGCAAGTTCACCATGCCCTCTGGGTCTGCCAACCCGGCCGCGACTCGGGGGAGCCACTCCGAGCCACGCGGCTGCAACTCGGAGAGGATCGACTTCTGACGCTTGATTATGTTGCTGGTGGCGTCGTAGTCACCCCGGCCGACAGCGTAGCGGAGGAGGAATGGGCCGACGAAGGCGACCTTGAGCTTGTGGTCCCAGGTCGGTGGCGCAGTGGTGGGCCGGGAGGCAAACCAGGAGGTTACAGAGACCGGCTCGGGGTCGTGGGCCGGGCCGAGGGAGGAGGGGAATTGGGCCATCTTGATGAGGAAGCGGTCGGAGGGGGAACGAGGGAAGGCCTGGGGGAGTTGGGCCTGGGGCTTGAGGATGATCGGGAAGGTGGCGTAGGATAAGGGAGGGATGAAGCCCGCCGGGAGGGTTGACCATGAACTTGTGGGATGAAGAGGTTTGGACTTTGAAAGGATACAGGGGAGGTGGCGCACGTTAGCGCGGCACTTGCAGTTGAGAGCGAAGTCTATGCGCACCTCTTGGCCTGAGACTTCAACTAAACTCTCCATTGTAAGAGCAGAGAGAGAGAGAGAGAAGAATTGTGAAGAGAGTAGAGAGTTGAGTTGATATTGTTATGAATATAATTGAGGAATGTTATGTGATTGGATAACTACGTAAATTAGATGCGGTTTGAACCGCTTAAGTATGAAGC
The DNA here is from genome assembly GCA_025403435.1 of Artocarpus heterophyllus. Classification (NCBI taxonomy): domain Eukaryota; kingdom Viridiplantae; phylum Streptophyta; class Magnoliopsida; order Rosales; family Moraceae; genus Artocarpus; species Artocarpus heterophyllus. Next base: position 7,059,739 of record CM046353.1, read on the forward strand.
GATAAATTATTATTATTATTATTACAAGAGAAGGGGAATGCCACGTATTTAAAGGTGGTTAAACGTGATTCGAACTCTTAATTTATGATTGAAGTAAAATGACTTACAATCAATTAAGTTACCTTTACTTGTCAACCGGTATTTTGAGGGTTATGGAGATGTTATGCTTATAGTTCATGTTGCATCTTAAATAAGATGTTGCATTAATTTGGACTTTTATGTATCTTGATGTTTGTAGTGTCCACAAATAACGTGCAAATATTGCATAAATAATAACAATTATAAAATAATATGTACATATGAGATTAATCCAAATTAGGGGCATAATAATTTTTTGAATGTTATCTTAAATTTATATAGGAAACAAAGTAACTTTAAAACTTTATCCCTATGACATCTTTAATCGTGATAAATTTGGGTTGAAATATATGAAAACGATCATTCCTATCATTGTTTAATATTATATGTCAATTTCTTTAAAAGCACAATTTATCAATGAGGTAATGCAATAGATTTATAGGTTTAAAGTTCCAGTTGTCAAAATTAAAAGTTTAGGGGCAAATTACAAATGATGATAAGTTCAGAGCGCAACAATGTAAAAAACCTAAAAATTATGAATATCTAGAAGAATTAATTAAGTGCTTCCAAAGATTTTTTTTTCAAGATGGTCTTATCATCACTTATAATTTCATTATGATCCTCTACATAAGGTTCGCAACTTAGCATAAGGGCCATTTGAAAATCTAGTAATTTCGAAGCCTTTAGTTAAAACTTTAAACTCCTTACACAACCATTCATTTATCATAATTGACGACAAAAAGACTACATGTTATCTTCCAACTTGGGATTAGAATTACAAAACTTAACACCACAAAAAGAAAAAAGAACAGGAGGAAAAAAAAAATAAAGAAACCACCAATTACCTCTTCTAATTTCACGAAAACATAAATCGGTATCAATATATGCAAAATCTCAAACCCAAATACTGCCTTCTTGTCTTCTATTTTACGACCATTCTACTCGACCACCAACTATTGGTTTTACAACAACTCCATATTGACGATGAGCGCCGCTATTTTGGTTTTCTTGTTTGAAAGAGGGAGCTTTTGAAGCTAAACACCAACTGCACATAACATAGGCTTTATGATCTAATTTCTCTTCTAAAATTGTGAAATATTTATTTATTTTGTTTTATCACTTTTAAAATTCTGTTTAATGTATATAAACAACTCTTTTATAAGGTTAAATTTGTCATTAGATGCTTCTGAGAAAAAAGAGGGAAGGTTGGAGAGAAAATGTTAAATTTGTCACTGTCTATATGTGTCGTTGCAAAAAATAAAAATGCAGGGAGTGATTCATAATAACCTAAAAAATAACAGCGTAGTCCTACAATTTTTTTAAGATGCAAGGACTGTAAACGTGTACTATTTTTGCTCCGAGGGAGGGCAGGATGGGAAATTTAGACGATTCTGGGGGACCCAGTAGCCAGAGAAGCTGTTATAACAGCAAAGGCTAACGTCAACCACTGTCACAAGCACCAAGCAATTGTCCTCCTCAAAAATTCCACGTGTCATCCAATTTCTGGTGATCCCAGTGGAAAAAGTGTACCTGAAAGGTGACGTTATCATTCCACCTTCAGTCCCTCGCCGAGCTCATGTTGATGGCGCGCAGTGTTGAAACAAGAGAACGAGTCACAGCAAACGTCCACTCGTTGAGGTCCTTCTTCTGTTCTGTTACTCTTCTTCACCGCCATTGAAGCTCTTAACCATTCTCTCTTCGTCTTTCTCTAATCTTCTTCTCTTTTCTCTCTCACCGGCGACGAAATGTTCTACTCTCGCCAGCTTCTCGCTCGCAAAGCTCCTCTCGGCCAAATCTGGTAAACCAATTTCAACTTCATTTTAGCTTCTGTACGATTTCCATCGCACAGTGTTTGTTTTCCGAGAATTTTACTCTGTTTCATCCGAGAAAATTTCGTTTGAATTTTACATCATGAATGTAACTCTGTTTTATGATGAATCTCTGCTCTGATTCAACCATGAAGGAGAGCCGCGACGACGCACATGAAGATCAATCGGAGGAAGCTAAACAAGCTAGACATTATTAAGATCTGGTGATCCTCACACTTTTTTCAGAAGCTTAACCTTCACGCTGGAAAAATGTTCATTCTAATTAAACGTTATCTTTTGAATTTTTTTCTTTAACAGTGAAGAAATACTGAATCCTTCGGTTCCAATGGCTCTGAGGCTGTCTGGAATTCTCATGGGTAATGAAATCTCGTTCGTGAGTTTTCTTCAATAATCTCTGTTTGTTAAGTTTCAGATACGGCAATGACAGAGACTGTTTCTCTTCAAATCGCTTTTCAGGTGGAGTAGTGATCGTCTATGAACAAAAAGTTAAGCTGCTACACGGTAACTACGAAATTATTTTCTTCTCTTTGATTGATTTTGAAATCGAGTTTCAGTTTTGAATTTCTGGAAAAAAACTTCTGACGAACTTCTTGAATCGTATACTCTGCATTTCCCGCCAGATGATGTTAATCGCTTTCTGGTAATTAGCTCAACTTCTGATCCGTACATTTAGTTTTCTCTTTCACAAGTTGAATAGTTTCTTCACTTTATTTGATTTTTCAATTTGGCATTAATTCTCAGGTTGAAATCAACAACGCATGGAAATTGAAAGCTGCTCCAGACCCGACTCTGCTCCCCAAAGGAAAATCTCAGGCCAAGTCAGGCTTTCATTTTAGAAGCATATATACTAGAGTTTTTATATTTTCTTTTCCTCTCAGCTCTTTTGTGCTTTGATTAATTTCAAGTCTGAGGAGCTATCCATCTTAGGTGGTTTCTGTATTGATGATTTGGTTTCTGAATTCTAAGTGTATAATCATGTTTGCAGGAAAGAAGCTGTGACTCTACCTGATAACCAAGATGCTGATATTGGGGACACTGAGCAGTCCCTTAGTTATTCCAACACCGCTGCTGCCATGGGGTTCCCACAAACGACCTATTTTGCTATGGTAATAAAATTGAGCACCAGCCCAAAAAAAACCCGCACCAGGAAATTACTTAATAAATCAATTGTAGCAGTAATGTTAGAAGGTGTTTGACAAAACATGCTTCAATGCATCAGCCCTGGCATGGATTAGTCCATCTCAAACACAGTTTGTTGGCACATATACTTCTAAATTTTATGTTTAACAAGTTATTATTAAGTTCAATTTTGTCTTAATGGCCTGGTTAAGTTTATTTCTTGCAATTTAAGTTAAAGGACAATCTATGACTGAATAGGTCACTGAAAGTTGGACAGCTAGTCTTGAAACTTGATTTATTGATGGTGCAGCACAAGAAACTAATGCCCTGAACGAAGCCATCTGCAGTTCTTTCATGCACACTGTAATTTTATGTTTATGCCTTTCTGTTTGCAGCAACTTGACAGTATAGACGAAGCCTTTATTAATGGTGATGCTAGGAACGAGGATCGATCTGAACGCTTCCACCAAGGTTCTCTTTTGTTCATTAATCTGCCTCTTTAATTTGCTGTTGCCATCTTCTGTTGTGTAGAAATCACTTGCGTAAATTATCATGTCGCTTCCATCTGCTAACTCATGTCACTATGTCTTTTACTTCAGCCGAACCAGAAGATATAACCTTACGTGAACCCTTTGATCCATATCAGGCTAATGCTACTATGTCTAATCTTTATGAAAGGTGATTGCCTAATCAAGATGGATTAAGCAAACAGCTTTTTTTCAATACACTTTTAGCTCGTATATGTAACCTACATTCGTTTGCAGATTTGATGTTGAAGGTGATGTTGGGATGCAGTTCAACCTCACATCAGGAGAAAATACACATATCCCCGCCACTTCTATACCCTCTCCATCTCCTCAACCAGAGCCTCAAAGAGGCGGTGATGACCATGCCTCAAGTCTTTCTGTCTATTTTGTTACTCGCCTAGATTTTTTCACTTAGTCAGCTTCATTTGTTATATAATAAAAACGTCAATTATATGGAGGCAACTTTTTAGTAACTAGGCTAGCTAACCTCTACGCCCTCCATGCAGTAGATGAAATCCACGATGAAATTCTAGAGCCTCGGGTGGATAAGAAGGATGAATGCAAGGAAGTTGGACAAGTAATTATATGTTTGCATGCAATCATATTTTGGGGGGAAAAATTTGAAAAAGGTTGTAAACTTAACTATCTTGGAAAATGTGGGTGAAGCAGGCGCCGAAAAGAAGGAGAACAAGAAAAAAGCCAGCCTGTTTGATGGATGACGAACATACTGTCATTCCGGCTCATATATATCAGTCCTGGCTTCAAGATACATCAGATCTCGTTTCAGGACCACGAAGAAGAAAGGGGAAGGTGACTTCCATCTCTAAACTCCATTATAAGTGTATTGCACTTTTGGTATAGAAGATTTTTTTTAACTCTTTTTTTTATAGACGGATAGAAAAAATTAAATCACTACCAATCAAATTGAATCATAGATAATAACAAGCTTAAAGCTCTATTCAGTAAATTTAAAAGCTAGAGATTACTAGCAGCCTTTGGAACCTCTTACACTTTTCATGGCGCTTAACCGTTAGGTTCTTTAAGCAAATATGAAGCCCATTGTACATTCATTCAGTCATCACTGAGCATATGCGGGCTTTACCATTAATGCATTTAAATTGCGTTTTTAGACTTATTTTGAGCAAGGAACTTTGACGATGAATATTTGAAAAAACAGCTTGTTACCGAAATATTACCTTCATACCTCAGTAGTTCTACAATTCACACGTAGTTTCAATGCTCTGGTGCAGAGTTCTGGTTTAACATCCACTGTGAAGATAGCCAATCTCATGGAGCTACCACCTACTGTACTTATGGATGATTTATTTCGTAAAACTAGAGAAGTCTACTATCCTCCCCCCTTGATGGAGTTGTGGAAAAAAAGCACCCCACCTCCCCATGAATTGCCTCCTGGCAAGTATTACTCGTTTAGAGAACTTCCCTCCGAAGATATTTGCAAAGCAATTAACTGCAGTGTTTTCCATTATGCAGGGAGGACCTCCCCACCCCTGCCACCAGAAGCAGTGGAGTTCCCCCGGCCTGAACAACAAAACTATCCAAATCCAATGGAGTCAGTAAGACACCAAAGGAAAATTCATGTGAATTTTGTTTAAGAAAACAATTTAGCTAATGTCTAACAAGTGACCATTTATGCAAATTCCTAAGCATTTTGAAGATTTTCATAGTGGAGTTGGCTCCCAGTCACTGAACATGCCTGAAGGGCTGCGAAATGTTGCCAACGATATATCTAACGAACTATTAGCCTACATGAAAGGTGGAGTTGGGGTAACTGAAACACACTTCATGGCCACGCCTAGGAATTCTGGTAATAGAAACATTCATTCACGCTTGTGATACTCGTACTTCTTTACAAAGATGTCTTTGAGTTAATGATGTATTGTGCACATGTTTAAAATATTGTTTTTTTTCATGTGTTTTACAGGAGAAGATGCAAGATCCATCCCAAGCACAGGTTCTGGACATGGATTTCCTTCACATAGTTCAGAAGTGAATGTTGGAAGGTTAGCATATATGTATGCATCTTAACAATGCATTGAAAAGAAAAGACGACAATTTAAAAAAACGTTATCTGCATTGACACAATACATTATAGCTTGATACACGAATGTCCATTCAAGTCTTAATGCATTCTTTTTTCGTTCCCATAAATCATGTTATTAAAATTTTTAACCGTCAACAGATCTGACAACTCAAGGCCATATTCTCCATCTAGACACCGCAGTGGCAGCCTCAGAGCTGTAGCGGAAGAGAACTCATTCGACAACATAGATCCAAATTATCCTACTGCAAACATAGATCCAGATTTCAAGTTAGCAAGTGTAGATGAGAATAACGGCCTTACACCAGATCAAGGTATACAGCCTACAGTTCTATTGTGGCTTAAACAGAAGTATGGATTAGATTTCATTACCTTCTTTCCTCCTTTGACAGATCTACTCGTGGAAACTGGTCCTACGCAAACCCAACGACAAGTCATCACTCAACCACTTGACCATATAACTAACTCTATAAAAATGTACGTCTTCTGATACCACCATTTAATCCTTTTTGTTGTCCAAAACAAACTCCCAACATTCTTCGCTTGCATGCTTACAGGCAAATGAAGGCACACTTTGATACCCCCGGAGCCCCTCAAGCGGAATCCTTAAACAATCTAACCATTGGAATGACTCGAAAAGGAGCTGCTCAGTTGTTCTATCAAACTTGCGGTACAATCCCTGCACAGTGCTTTCACCATCTTCTTACTTGCAATCAATTCTGAACTAAGACAAATAGCAAAATATCTGCAGTTCTGGCTACTCGTGATGCTTTAAGGGTCGAACAGAGGGTGCCGTACGGGGAGATTCTCATTTCTAGAGGAGCAAAAATGTGATCAAGGTGAGATAATTTTAACAAGACTATTAGAGTTGTATAGGAAGTTTGTCTCTGTTACTGATCATATCTTTTTATGACAATTAACAAACTGAAACACTGGTTTATAGATTAGTAGTGGCATTCCTAGTTTGAATTAGGAATCTTAAGTATTTGTCCTTTGGTTTTGAACAGAAAGGGTAGTAAATAGTCGCTTCCACTTTATTCTTTCCAACAGCCCCAATCGTATCTCTGAACTTTGTTGGGCAAATCATAAGTTTCTTTCCCTTAATTCGTTATGTTTCTTGGTACTATTCTTGTCACTGCATGTAAAACTTCTCTCCACACATGCAATATATGTGGCAAATGAACACCTATATGTCAAATTTACACGTGCCTAAAATAGCTTGCTTGACGTAATACTATTGTTCTAAATTATTCCAAGAATTTTTTTTTCTGAATAAATCAAACAATAGCAAGAGTTATGCTAATTGAACTGCAAAAACTTGTTATCATTTATATTAATTGGATAAACAGAAGGGAATAAAAAAAGAATTGGCATCTGATATAAATTTAAAAAATGAGAAAATTCTTCTCTCTCTCTTTGGAAAAAAAAAGGTAAAACGTTATAATATCATTTTTAACGGCTCAATTTTATCCGGACACTAATAAGAGCATCCAAACTCATAGGAAGATCTCTTGTTCTGCAGTTACAGGACGACGTAGACGATGAACAATGCTAAACGGCCAAAGAACATGAATTTTAGCCAAAAAAAAAAATAAATAAATAAAATGAAACAAAATAAAATAAAAAAATCCCAGAGAACATAAACTAAAAGCTGAATTCTGGAATGCAATGCTTGGAAACTTCAACGAACCATAACTGGAGACGACAGGTAGAAGCTACCGGGGGTTAGTTGAAGATTTGGTGATTAAACCTTGTTTTGCACTCATTAACAACTCATAATTCCACATGTATTAAGAATTTAATAATGCGATTCTTTTAGATGCATTCACATGCTTTCAAAATTCTGAATTGGACTTCTATTATTTTATTTCTCAGTGGCACCATATCTGCACTTGACTCACTACTGTTTTAATAGATAAACTTCCTTTTGGAAGTCTCTTAATGCATATTTGGTATGTCAATTCCTGTTTCTCCAAAACAAACACAAAACGCACATAGATCTCACCGGTCACTGGATCTGTGGACCACAACGTGATAACTGACATATGTTGGTTTTGGAAAACATTTTTCACAAAAGATAGCAAAAACGTGATAATAGTACGGATCGTGTATGATAAAAATTTTCTTAAAACTTTTGTATAGCGCTATAAATTATATTAATTTTACTCATAAATAAATATATATCAAACTTTGCTTACCGGAATGAGCGGAGACGAACGGTAAATAAGCAGCTTGTAAAGAACGTTCTCTTTTAGACGAAACCACTGTCTTCTTCGTCCATTGCTTGACATAGGATAGACGTTCGTGTAGGCATAGAAAAAATATAGTTACTAAAGGATCATTCAAGTTATTCAAGTCACCCGTAAATCTCAACTCATGAGTGATATGAGTCTTTGGAGGGGATACGGGTCTTTTCTCTAATCTCAACTCATGAGGGATACAAGTTTTTGAACGAAGAACTTTTTTTCACTCTTGTCTCTCTTACACGCCTATTAGAAGAAATTTTGGTAAAGTACTCTTAGTCTCTCCAAAACTTACATGTATGTGTCTCTAATAAATAAATGGGCCTTTATTTATAGAAAATACAAAAGTTAATTAATTTTGAGAAGTTTTCTTTTTTTAAATTTAATATCAAATATTTAATTAAAATAAAAACACAAGTTTTCCTTTCCTGATACTGTGATAGGCGCCACATATAGAGAGATTCCCTGTGCATGTGGCGCCATGCCCATAATAGTTCAAGCAAAAATACTGCTTATTACCTAATCTTATTTGTCTCCATATTTAACTTTGCATATTTGAATTAAATTACATTATTTAAAATTGAAAATACTAAATAAAAAAACTTTGTAAATAAGCTTTGATGTGCATAAATGTACTTTTCTTTTTGTGCTATAAGCACCACTTATAGTGGGATCCTTTTACTCTATGTGCCACACACACAGTGGGACCCATTGTGTGTTTTTTCAAAATTAATTATCTGTTATATTTATTACATAATTTAATTATTTAATAAATGAACATTAATTTATAATTAATTTATTTTGAATGATATTTAATTTAAAATTCTATAATTTTAAATTAATTATTTCAACCAATAATTCTACTTGTTCAAACAGTATTTACAAGGATGGCGGAGGACTAATAGTCTCACAATTTTAAGCTCCAATAAAACTAATATATTAATTAAACTATTTAATTAATACATTATCCTTTTATTAATTTCAATGTGACTCAATTAAATACTTTAAATTGCACTCTTGAAATTATATATATTTAATTACTCATTTCTTAGAGTCATCCATTTGACATAGCCATTATATATAAGTCGATAATCTATAAATAATTCATAATAGGTGAAATCTGTTAACTTGTCTAATTACTTCTTTATCCTTGAGTACCATTGATTCTTTTAGTGAATAATAAATTCACGTACTTAATCATGAATAGGGCAAATCAATACTTAAAAAATTATTTATCTATTTCTCGTTAAAAAAGAAATGTATTATATCTTGTAATATTAACATTTTCATCTACTTACTTTATTATGCCTCCAAGATACAAGGAATATGATTCATTTCTTAAATCCGTATTGAGTGAATCAAAATACGCCAATCTATAAATAGGAGTCTGCTAATAACTCAGGATTAATATTATCTTGTATATGACTATTTGTCGATGTGATTAGAATTGCTATATTTAACAAAAATTATTAGTTGTTCATCTCATCATGTCTTGATCCTACATAATCTTATTATGTACAGTGTATTTATTTAATGACTCATTACATTAATGATTCAAATAAGACGGTTCTATTTTTAATAGAGATGAAATGATTTAAAATATGAAAAAAATTCAAAAAATTATATTTATGTGACCCTCTTAAAACATATGTTACTTGTAATAGGGGGAATTTGAAAAAAAGGGTGAAAAAAAAATTTGAATTGGGGAAATGGCTTCTTTTTTTTTAGCAACCAAAAACTAGCTTTCTAAACACGAAAATTGCTCCAATTTTTTTTTCAGAATGATAAGGAAAAAAACTATAGCAAGAAAAGGGACCTCAACAGGATTAAAAAAAAAAACTGGAGTAGTTTTTTTGCCTAAAAGGCCTCTTTTTTTTGGCACCAAAAAACAAGATTTTTAAACACAAAAACTGTTTCAGTTTTTTTTCAAAAAGATAAGGGAAAAAACTATAGGAAGGCTAGAAACCTTAACAGGATAAAAAAAAAAAAAACTGAAGTAATTTTTTAGCCAAATTTTGTTTTTGCTAAAAAAAATAAAAAAACCATTTATTCAAAAAGGTTTTTTCTTAAAGTCATTTATCAAAATGCCTCCTTACCATATATAGGCACGTAAAAAGCATACCAAAAAAAATCCATCCATTTTATCTATCCTTTTTTTCCCTCAAGCAAAAATCTTTCCCTTTGTTACCATGGGCAACCAAAAATGTTAATTTTTTTCCTCCAAAAAATAAAGAATTTTTATTCTTTTCTTAAAACAAGGACTGACCCACCTACTTTATTAGGGTCTCTTATTATTTTATGTATTTTAATGTCTTTTCTATTCGTGGTATTTTAAAAAATGACTTTAAGGAAAATTTATTTTGGACAAATAATTTTTTTTTGACAATTTTTTGATTAAAAAAATATATTTTTTGGACATAAAAATTACTTCAATTTTTTTTTTAATCTATTCCTTTCTTTGTTATAATTATTTTCATTTTTTTTTAAAAATAAAATAATTTACCTACTTAAAAAAATATGTTTTTTTTTAAAAAAAAAGAGATTATTTCCTTAATTAAGAATTTTTTTTTGCCCTTTATCTCAAATTCTTCCCTTCTGTTCCTAAATGGCCCTACCCAGTTTCCCCTTTAAAACCGGCACCTTCTCTCTGTGTTTCCCCCTCGTCTCCCATAGTTATTTTCTCTCTCCTTTCCTTCTCTCTCTCTCTCCTCCTGTCAATGTGGTCACCATGGCTAATGAGATCACCAACCAAAGCTCAAAGACCAAAACCAAGAAACCCAACAAGCTTCTCTTGCTCATCCTTCAAGGACATTCAAGCCCTCCTCCAAGAAGAACAACCCGAACCCGAGTCCGATTTCGGCCTCCTAAGCCCCGGACGGGCCTCCATTTTCCACCGGGTCCGGGTCTCCCACTCTGTCCTCCGCCTCTGGGCGGCGGCCTACAACCGAGGCCCGGCCCACAACGTTCCCACCCTCCCCGACGGCGACCAGAGGGTGGTGATCTTCCACACCAGCCTCCGCGTGGTCCGCAAGACCTTCGAGGACTGCAGGGCCGTCCGATCCATCCTCTGTGGTTTCCGAGTCTCGATCGACGAGCGAGATGTGTCGATGGACGCGCAGTCCTTGGACGAGCTGCAGGGGATCGTTGGGTGCAAGACTTTGAGCCTTCCGATGGTGTTCATCCGAGGGACGTGCGTGGGTGGGGCCGAGGAGATCAGACGGCTTCACGAGTGTGGGGAGCTGAAGAGGCTGATCCAAGGGCTGCCTGTGGTGGACTCCAGGGGATGCGATTCCTGTGGAGGGCTTAGATTTGTCGTGTGCGATGAGTGCGATGGGAGCCACAAGGTGTTCATGGACAAGTGTGGGTTTAGAACTTGCGTGGCGTGCAACGAGAACGGTCTGATTAGGTGCCCTTCTTGCTACACCGTCCGATTTAGACACAAACAAATGTAGAAAAAAAAAAACGGAAATTGCGAAAGAGGAAAATAAAATAATAGTTGTTTCATTTTTCCTTTTTCTCGCTTTGATATTTATTTATTTTTGTATGCTTTTGCTTATTTTCACCCTTTTCCTTTTTCTTTTTTAGCGTTAATTTAGGGATTATGAAATTCGCTAATTTTTAGATGGGTTAATAGTATCTAGACATCAAATTGGCATTTCAGAAATCATTTATTACTGGTGCTTCATTTATTTATGTTCGTTTGCCAAATACACTTTATTACCTCTGCTAGTTAATTCTTCATTTTCATTTTGCAAGAACATGACATGGGTCGTTCTATGGTGCCTTCACGGCATGTATTGATCGTAAGCCTATCGTGACTTTTATGTGATGTTTAGTTGTACCAGTTAGAATTAAAATTTTTGATTGTTATAATATAAAATTTTTATATATTATATTATTTTAATTAAAATTAATTAAAATTATTGGTTATAATTAATACTCTTAAACACCTTTTTACAACTTTAACTTTTTTCTAAGTTTATATTATTCTAACAAAAAATTTACAAGTTATGTTGTTCCTTTAAAATTCACAAGGACATTGAACTTACGTAACTCCAAGGTTTGAAGTTTGCAAATTTTAATGTAAAATTCTTAAGTTATATTTCCAGCATGGTATTGAGAATTTTTTTTCCTGACACCAAAAAAGTTTCTGAACATATTTAAATCACTTATTTATATCTAGTGATTTGGGCTGTATTTAACTAATCAAATTATGTTATATTATTTAAAAAAGTTTTTTTCTTTTGAAAGGACCGTTTAAAAAGGTTTAAATGTTTGTTTTATTAACTTTTTTTATACTTGTTTATTTTATAATTTGACAAAACATAATTAATTAGATACTATTTAAAACATAAAAAAAAATTAAAAATTTCTATTCTAACGGTAACTTTGCGCCCCCTTTAACCGAGATCTAAGTCTGACTTCTGTTTACCGCCAAAAAAATTGCTATGCGCTCCCTTTTAATTGAGACTTAAGTTCAAGTTCTATTTACCGCAAAAAAAAAAAAAAAAAAAAGGCGATTGGCTCTTCGTTTAAACCCAAAAGGAAAAAAAAAATCCTCTTTATTCGTTAAAAAAATAATATATCACTATATCCTTGTATAACATCTTATCACTTATTTTTAAAGACAATATTGTTCAATTACAAATTACCGATATAGGAATTCATTAATTCGTTTCCATGGTAACGTAAATTTAGTTGTTTTGTTCAGTAACTTGTGAAGAGCTAGTCTGGAGTTATTTGACACCTTCTTAAGCTGGTTTAAAATAAGTATATTTATGTTAATCTTTTTTATTAAACATTAGTGTAATATTTTTTTTTGGAAGGAAAATCGTGAAAGATTCATTAACACTCAAGAACGATTGCTAATAAGAGGAGAACCAAATGGGCATAACAGCAACCCAATTGGCATCCGATACGGAGGACAGCCCCGGTGGGCAAAATAGAGGAAACATCAATAATAATATCGGTTTTAAAGATATTTAAGAGAAAAGTAACAACTCTTTATGGTTTAAACTATAAAGCAAAATTTGTTACAGTATGAAATTTTCATATGTTATAGTACTAAAATTTAAACTACCAGTTTTAACTCTTCTCCCAAACATCTTATTAATAATCGAATCTCTCAAACCGTCTCGCTTTGCAAAAAATAGACCTCATTCAGCAATACATTCACAATCGGCAAGGATTCAACAAAGAGTGTCTACTTTTTACTCCCATGACTTTGAATTTGGTTAGTACTGTCTCGTTAACAATTACTGGTACATGAAATTGTTAAAATAAAGTCAACTCAGGGGCCATTACAAATAAAAAATCCAAAAGAAGTTTTCATACTTTTAAGGTTATTTCCAAAAGAAAGGAGGTGTGGTCGTGGACTGCATAGAAGAGAAGGCTCCTCTCCTCTACAAAAGGAGGAACCCTATAACTAGTTCCACATGTGCAACATAAGGAAAATTCTCTCAACTTGTATTGATGTGTCTATTGAGAACCCTCGTTCTACTTTTCATACACATCTTTTCTTTAACCATCCTCTATTTTACTTGTTACACTCCTTTTAAAATATCAAAACAGTCCCTACACTTAAGTGGTATTGTTGTTTCATCTTCCACCCACCACCATCCAAACTATACAATTTTTTTAATCCATTTTGCTTTTTATTTGAAAAAAAAAAAAAAAAAAGCTTGCTTTTATCATTTGCTATAAGATTTAAAATTTGATCATTTGTTGTAAGCCATATTTTTATGAGAAGATTTGATCATTTTGTTTTTACAGTTGAAGGCATGTCACATTAAAAAACACAAGATCATAAGAATCTAGGAAGAGGTACCAACTTCAACCACAATCGATTCACAAGAACTTCCTAACACTACAAACCATGCGATGTACCCAAAACACACGCACACGCGAGGCTAACAAATTAAAAAAAAAAAAGACCACAATGTCTGAACAAGAACTATTATCATAGTAAATCATGTAGGATTTCTGAACAATCCATAATCAAATATAACTTAAAAATTACTTGAACCAAAAAATAGCAAATATTCTTTACACCTTGGGAATGGGAACAACCCAAATTGGTGGTCGATCAACCACCCTGACAAGGGCAGTAGGGTTGATAGTATAGTGGAGTTCAAAACTTCCACTTTCAACATTGTATATGCCCAGATCAGAACCCTTACTAGGACACAAAACACAATCATGTGTAAAATAAATAAAATTTGGCCGGCATCCAATAAAATCAGAAGCTGGGACAGATATACTGGTATTGTCGCCTACAAACAATGCAGCACCACCAAGGCCTTTAATCTCAACCCACCTTCCCTTGTCAAAATCCATTCTGCATACTCTCAACATTTCTGTCTTACGAATTCGATCGTCATCGATCGAAATAAGCCTTTCCACTTGCAAGATCTCTCCACATGATTCCACAAGATATCTCTTACAACATGTGCGAAATGGAAAATCAGGAGCAATGCGGTTTAAACTATTGAGGGTCCGAAGTATCGAACGATATAAGCTTACCCTGAAATCCCACGGCATAAATCTTATTCTTGTAATACAGAATGTCGTCAAAGTAGACATCTGCAATTTTAATCCATGTCGTGTCTTTATTGTATCTGATAAAAGCTATTTCACAATCTCCGCCAAATATCACAACAACAGTGCAGTGTTAGCGGATCAGCTGTAATTAAAGCCTTGTCAACATGATATCATAGGCTTCTTCGCCCAATTATTCCAGAATTTCAGGCTTCAGATCTTCTACCACCAGATGTGGAAATAAACACGGAAGGTCAATGCTTATAGCTGCTCGACTGTCTTCCTTTCTAGCTATAAAATGGGGTCTGTGAAGCGTCACCGTTTGATTCTCATTCCCAACCACTAGCCATCCTTCCGAGGAGCCACAAATACGTGACAAAGATAACTTCAGCTCCAAGAATTTGTTCTTCAAGACGTTGAATATACTCCATTGATCCTCTTCTTCATCAGGAAAAGCAAGGGAACTTGACGTTGGCACAATAATTTGTTTTGTATAGTTGAAATATCATGTTTCAATACGGAAGACCAAGAATGACAAACAGCTCCGAATTGTACACAATCCTTAAAAGACACTGGGTGGTGTTTGGAAGGTGGTGGGAACCGTTAGTTAGAACTACTTTGACTGTAGCATGTAAGAACTTTATACTGTAGCAATTTTTTTTGGTTACTGTAACATGTGAAAGCTATATACTATTTATAACTGAGTTTATGGTAGAAACTACTATACCAAACATGGGTAACTTTCCCAAAATTAAGTCCAAAAGGTGTCTTGGGAGGCCCACCCAGTCTAAGAAAAAAAAAGAAATATGTAAACATATAAAGAAAACAACTAAAATTTCTTAAATATTGGAACACCTTATAAAATATCTATTAGTAAACTTTTTTATTAATAAGAAAACATTTATACTGTGGTAAAAAAGGTATTACCTCCTCGAAAAGGAAAAATCCTGTACCTGTATAAACAACAATATACATATATAAGGCTACAAAAAATAATATATTTATAAAACAAATCTGCAAAAAAAAAAAAAAAAATCCAATACATTCTTGAGTTGGTGGTAAGGAGAATTGAGAATTCATTTTAAACAGTATGTGTTTATGTTATAATTATTTAATTTAGGTTATCCCTATTAATCAGAGATTAGATTAGTATTGGAATTAAATTCAAATGCCTCGTGTAATTGCATATGTATTCTTATTCCTCAATTGAAAAATTTGTGTCATTCTTTTCTAAATTACTAAGGACCCGAAAGCACAACTTTTGCTTATTCTTTTAGTTAATAAAAAAGAGAGAGTAAAATTATAACTTTTTATTAAGTTTTTGAAACTATATTTTTAAAAGAGTTTAAATGGGTGAAGATGGTTTTAATTTTTTTAATAAGTTATAAAAATGTTATATTCAAGTTTATAAAGTATTGTTAACATCAGATATAAATTTCAAAATTTATTTTCAAAAAACTTTTTTAAAAAGTTATATTTTGAAGCTTAGACCTGAAATACTTCTAAAGAATCAAACCTTCTTTGATGGATTATCCAAACACCTTTAAAGGCACATTTTGAACTCAAGACACTAAAGGCAGCTTCTAAAAAGTACTCTAAACAGGCTAAAAATCTTACAGGTGTTCAACGAAATCTAAGACATTATTTTCAAAGTTAAACAACCCAAATAATTTCTAGAGATGTGGTTGCAAATAGAAGATAAAACAACGTGAAGGGCAGGAATTTACAACCCTGAGTTCAAAAGAAAAATAATAATATCATGGAATTCCTTTTTATTGTTTTTCCAGTCAAGGAAAGAATATAACGCAGAGTCGAGTTGCTTAAGAGATACGCAAATCATGAATAACATACCTCGATCCATGGAGTAGAAAACTAGCATACCTAATTCAACTAATTATTGTGATTCTTACCATTGATGGTATTTCAAGCATTTTTCGTATGCCTTATAGCATTTTTAATGTAATATTAAATTAAGGTGTCAAGATAAATTTATCATTTGTGTGTAAAAAAAAAAAAAATTTCCAATGTCATGTCATTTTAATGTCAAATTTACCCTACGTTAAACTTTGTGATAAATTTGTCACTAAATTTAACATATTAAATTTCACATTTGATTTTTATTAGTTGATTGATTGACTTTTTTTCTTGAACAATTATAATATTCTTATTTTTTAATTATTTTAATATTAAGAGTAGGGCTGTTCAAAAACCACCCCACACCGCCAACCGCCCGCGCCCGCACCCGCCCATCTCGAAAAAAGCGGGTTTACGTTAGCAACCCACTGGTGGGCGGGTTCCAATATATTCGGTGGGCGGGTTTGGTTTTAAGTTTTTGAGGGTGGGTTCAACCCGCACCCGCCCGCCTATATATTTTTTTAAAAAAACTTATCATTTATTTGATTTTGTTTTTATTTTAGAGATGATTGAACAATCCAACACTCCAAGCACGGGCTCGGCTGCCTCTTGACATATTGAAAACTGGAAATTCTCCTATTATTTTGTGAAGTGATCAAAATTCAAATCAAGTAAGTTAGTAGAGAAAGCCTTAAAAGAAAAAGAACACTTGACTTTGTTCATTAGTTCATTTGTAGCATTCTATTATTTTCGAACCCAGTGAATAGGCTTTAATATCTATGGACTCTTGACTTTGTTTATCACTTCATCCTGTAGTTGATGTTTCTTGTTGCAGTGAATGATTATGTTTCTTAATTTGTACTTTTGAATATGATCACTGTCTTTAAGCATCAAACTTGTTGGGAATGCTTTATGTATTATCATTTTATATTTTCTACAAATTTTCTTCACTTTCTAAAAAAAAGGTCCAAAAAATTACATTGGGCAATAGCATAGGTCTAAACCGCCTCAACCCACCCGCACCCGCCCGCAACCACCCAAAACCAAACAGAAACCACCCACCATGTGGTGGGCAGTTTGCGGGTTGGTTAATCTCCAACCTGCCATCTAAAAAAACCGCACCGCACCCGCCCAAAAACCATCAAACCGCCCGCCGTTCACGCATAATTAAGAGTTTATTTTTATAATTTTCAAGGTTTAATTATTATGACAAATGACTAGTATTTTAAATAACATTATGCATCATAGCTTGTAATAAAATAACATATTACATATATTATTTTTATATTTTTTATAGTAAATATAATATTCACATTGATAATTTTATAAGAATTTATATTAAAGATAGTATCAGATGATAAAAATTTCGCCTTTCAGGGCTTAAGAAAACGACGTCCTGATTTTATTTGAATATGTGGCATAAGAAAACGACGTCTTTTCGTGCATTTAATTCAACTATCGTTCGCATAGAAATCAATGGGTAACGAGGACTTTGCAAGGTAACACAAAACACTCAAAAACACAAGGCCTAAAATTTTCCCCACAACTTTAAAAAAATAATAATAATAATTCCCATAGATACAACAAATGTGGGGCCCATCTGCTTTGACTCCTTCATTTTTATTTTTATTTTTATTACTTGGCTTATTAAATTGCCTCCTTAACTTCAAATTAGGTTTTCTTCCTTTTTAAAGTGGAGTCTTTTGCAGCAAAATCATGTAGACAGTAATATTTCAATCTGTTTTTAATCCATTGAGAGTCAAGAAATAAATATCCTTATAAGAAATTTAGCTTTATACGGGCTCTTTTAGACCTGGGATGTGCTTAATTAGGAGGGAAAATGGAATTAAAAATCTTCAGAAATGAAGATTATTAGGACAAGGCAGATAACTTTCTCCAACATTAATATAACTGATTTTGGTCTTATGTACTTGGCATATGGCAAAAGTGGTCGTCATGTGACAAATATTCAATATGACCGCTGACCTATGTTTTAACATATTGATTTTTAAGTGCTTGATTCTTAAAATTGCATGCGCACCCTCAAGACAAGTGGTATTTATGAAGAATTGAGGAGAAGAGTTTAAACTCTAAAGTTTGAATTACACATAATAAGTGTTGAGGGAAATCTTCATGATGAGAAAATCATCTGAAGTTCATACCCTCTTAAAACCGAGTACCCGAACAGGTTGGCTGAAATGACCAATCTGACTAGGACAGGATCCGTCCGACCAGGGACCTGTTCGACCAGGGACCTGTCCGACCAGGGACCCGTCCGACCAGGACAGGATCTGTCTGACCAGGGATCCGTCCGACCAGGACAGGATCTGTCTGACCAGGGATCCGTCCGACCAGGGACCTGTCCGACCAGGGACCCGTCCGACCAGGACAGGATCTGTCTGACTAGAGACCTGTCCGACCTGGGACCTATCCGACCAGGGACTCGTCCGACCAGGATCTGCCCGACCAGGGACCTGTCCGAGCAGAGACTTGTTCGACCAGGGACCCGTCCGACCAGGATCTGTCCGACTAGGGACCTGTCCGACCAGGATCTGTCCGACTAGGGACCTGTCCGACCAGGATCTGTCCGACTAGGGACCTGTCCGACCAGGACAGGATCTGTCTGACCAGGAACCTGTCCGACCAGGGACCCATCCGACCAGGACAGGATCTGTTTGACCAGAGACATGTCCGACCAGGGACCCGTCCGACCAGGATCTGCCCGACCAGGGACCTGTCCGACCAGGGACTTGTTCGACCAGGGACCCGTCCGACC
The DNA here is from genome assembly GCA_025403435.1 of Artocarpus heterophyllus. NCBI lineage: Eukaryota > Viridiplantae > Streptophyta > Magnoliopsida > Rosales > Moraceae > Artocarpus > Artocarpus heterophyllus. The sequence goes on from CM046353.1 coordinate 7,078,761, forward strand.
AGGATCTGCCCGACCAGTGTAACGCCCCTATATGGGGGTTAACAGTTTTTAATGAGATAAAATAAAAATAAATAATAAAAGTAAAACCTTAAAAATAAAATTTGCCCGGGACTTAAATGAAAACTCTCAACTCAAAAATAAAAATATAAACGACAAATAAACCACAGTTTTAATGTAGCACCTTAAATTTAATAATATAAACTGTTGTCATCATCATTTTAACCCTCAACACATTGTAATACAGTCACAGAAAGTAACAATTGATGCTTACATTATCATGAAGAACATTCTCAACGATTGAAGCAGTCCCAATGTAATATAGCTACATCACTTCCTCAACTATATTTCTCGTAGCCACCTCACACTTAGTGAGTCCTGAAAAGATATAAACATAAGGGTATGAGCAACACTATGCTCAGTAGAGAAAACCATTACTCACCTTTATCATTACCACATTAAAATCTGCATGGTTAGTAAGTTACATCATATTCCAGATTATGAGGTTTATTATGATCACATCTTATGGATACCGTAGTTAATCATTACCAAGTGTCATAATTACACATTTATACAAATATTACCAATCATCATTGTTCCTAGGTATCCATGTTAAATTGAGTATCACTCAACTCATCGAAACCCAAATGGGCGCACTTGATTACCCTATAAACATTCCAAGGGTGTTCCGGTGAGGGGACATCAAGCCCCGAGTCCTCACCAAATCAATTCCTGTACAGTGTGTTCTGGGACTTTCAACCCAAGGAAGCGTCATCACCTTCCCCCTATTTTACCTTTTAGGGTATTCATGCCCAAGGACGTAACCGTCGCCCTTTTCATGTCTCACAATTTCTCTATATTAAATCATTATTAATAGAGTTAATTTTCCTAACCATGCTTCTCAATTTATAACATGTGTCAATTCATTATGTTCCTCGCCGTACAATACAAGACGAGTCCATGTCATAGTTTCATATGTGATAATCATATAATATCAGTTCAACATAGATATATATATATTGCGGCAAAACAATCAATTTTAATTCTATAAAAACCTCACAAAAGATGAGTAATAGAATCCCTACCTTTTAAGCTTATCAACAGTCTCTTAATCCTGGAATCAATTAACGTTAGCTCCATACTCCCTTGATCCTAAGGCGTGCATAAGGACAATTAAAACTAAAGCACAACATACAACTACATTCATAAATAAATCATGTGTAAACCTATCTTACTAGTATGCCATTAAAGCTTTTATATAAATCTCTTTTGAATACCACAGTAAACAATTTTTGTCTTAACACAATATAAAATGTGAACAAGTAATCTATATGTTTTAGTCCCTAATAAGATTCATCAATCACTTAGGATAATATTGGAAAGGTTGCAAGACATTAAAGAATTAGGTGGTGAGCAAAGATGGGTTCTTGGTTCAGGTTAGCAGCTGGTATACCATAACAAACTGGCAGATTTACTAGTTTCCAATACAAAAATTGAATAATTCTTAGAAAATAAAATACAACTCCGATTTAGGTTTATGATAGCTCGTTAGAAAGCCTAGGATGCTACTTTTCAAATATGCAAACCAATTCATAAAATTCATTTTAATTTAATCTTAGAATTTCAAGAAATAACCACTGCCCATAGGGGTATTACAAAGTTTAACAATATAAATTTTCTGTCTAGGGCATATACACTTAGACTTCATACATATGCTCCAAAATAGCAACAAACATATACTTAGGTTTAAGAACGTAAATTTGAATAATCCTTTAGTATAAAAGAAAATTTATAAATGAAAGACTAAATTTGTTCATAAGATTCTAACCTCGGATTATGGTTAGTTGGAAGCTTGAAATGGCTTCAAAACAGGTTCCTTTACTTCGGTATGACTGAAATTCTTGCTCAAATGGAGGTGATGGTGGCTGATTTTTATGGCTGCCTTGAAGAAGTTCTCTAAGTATTTTGCTTCAGCAAAGAAATGAGAAGAAGAGTGTGGGAACCGTGGAATAGAAAGGAAGAAAAGATGAAGTCTTTGAAGAGAAGTGATAGAAACAATTATAGAGGAGACATGTTGAAGCATGTCACGGAGGAAATAAAGAAAATGAGGGTCAAGAGTAGTTGGAAAAGATATCCTTATGTCTCATCTAAAGACTTTAACACACATAATGCCAATATGACATTTTTGAGATTTATTAGAAGTTCTAAGGCTTTTTAGTAATCATACTAAATAAATATAGGAGAATTTTAGAAAACTTAAAAATAGATAAAAATAAATATTATAAAATAAATTTAAATGAAGCAATTTTTTTTTATACATTAAAAATTAATTTAATTACCTCAATACCCGTTAGAAGAATAACGGGTGTCACAGCTCTACCCCCCTTAAAGAAATTTCGTCCTCGAAATTTCAATTCTAGCAATACTAGTAAAAATTTTAATTCCATTATGATTCCAATTCCGAGTCTAAACCGTTAATGTTGTTTGTCCTCCAAATTTAAGTTATCGTAACTCCACTTATTTACTTGCATAATAAATCTTACTCTAAATTCTAAATCCCTCAATGAGAGTATTTCTGACAAGTTTCAACTTGTAACACCGTATAATAGTCTAAGAATCTGATCAGGCATACATATTGACCATACCATGATTCCAGTCCTTCATTGTCCATGGACTGTGATTTACAATCACATTTAAGGAGATTGCCAGAGAAATTTTATATACTTCATCTTTAGGTTCCTTTTCCTTTTTGAGTAAGGAAAAGTCAAATATATTTGATTTCATACCTCAACTAATAAACTAAAACATAATCATAAAACATATATCACAAACACTTATATTCAAAACCATACATTAAACTTATTCATAGAGATATTAAACGGAATCTCAGAGTTGCAAACATACCCGACATATTTTTCATTAAACAGCTATCCTCATGACACAAACATTCAATCCAAATAATATACTCATATTTCATATGGAATATCCCCATAACTGACTCTGGTACTTCCACATAATATTAACAGAATATTACACATTACAAACATAATACGGATACGTTTCGAGAGTACAAGGCACTCCGTATACCAGCTATCCATATCATGCATGCTTAGAGGATACAAAAACATCGATAAACAAAAGATCGGACCTTAAGAAGGATGCGTTTCGAGAGCATCAAGTACTCCGTATCCAGCCATCCCGGCATTAGGCTCAATGAATCTAAAAGATTGAACAACAACGTACCACAAGAAACACAGAATACAAGGCAAACGGTTATTCGTAACACACGAAATACGGACACACATGCCTACATGCCAAAGATAAAACAAAAAGATTACAGATGGAGATTCAAATCAATTGGCCGCTCCCGGCTTTCCCTTTCCCATTCAAGCTTGGATGTTGCAGTGTCGGATTCTGGATGTATGATTTGCATTTTATCTATCAATTCCTCAGCTGTTGAAGCAGTAACAAAGATTTGTCTCTCCGATTCTGTAGTGATGTTTTCTTCCACAGCGTAATCTAGAAATTTCAAAAGACCGTCATAAAAACCATTTACATTCAGCAGTCCCAAAGGTTTGGAATAAAAGCCCAACAATTGCCCACAAGCAACTATAAATATTTCCTCAAGAGTACCTAGACCACCAGGTAATGCTATAAAAGCATCAGAATTATAGATTATGTCTTTAAAATTTCTAGGGATACTCCTGACTCCTTCTCCCTTACCTATGGCTTCCTTACAAAGGTTTCCTTCAACTGGAATATGAGGCCAAATTCTTACATCAGTAGCGTCGCTAGACCTAGCTGCTAGTGCCATATTTACCATCATTTTTATACTACCACCCCCATAGATTATGTTAATCTTCTTGCGTGCTAGGACTTGCCCTAAGTGATTTGCAGCTTCTAAATAAGCTTTATCTTTTCCAAGGCTGGAACCACAAAAGACACAGACATTCTTTATTTTCTTCGTGGACTGGGAGGTAGACATATTTGGTTTATAGAAGTGGTTGTTTAATGTCTGCTCCACTTAGACTTCGGGTTCTACATGAGATTTTAAAGATGAGAAATATACAAAAAGGGCTAAAGAGATAGACGAGTAGGTAATGAAAAGGTAATCCAAAGATTTAAACAAAATCTTGTGCGGATAAGAAAGTAAGATAAGGTGATTGATAGTTTACAGAAAATCTGATTCACTTTTTGAAAAAGATTAGACTCTAATTGTATAACTTTTGACAATTGAGAACAATTCGACAAAAGACCCTCATGACACAACTGTAGACTTTTTGACAAATATACTCCAAGTCTAGAAATTTAATATAAACGACAAATACTGTAGAACTTTTGAAATTTGAGACACAAATCTTGAAATATCTGGATAAGCTTTTCAAAATTCAAACATATTACTGTACCGTATGTAACGTGTCTGATAAGATAATATATTTTATTATATATATATTTAAGAAAATCATAAATTAAATAAGATATTAACACTTACTGTATCAATCTAATAATCACAATTATTTCAAACACAAAAGCAAATATTCTGAGTAAAAGAAAAACACAAACTGTTGAACATCAGCTAAAACTGCTTCAAATAAGTAAAGACTAAATAACCTTTATAGAGCGATGACTTATTCCCCATCCAGTTTTCTTATGGCTTGGCAAACAGGATCTAGAAATACCATATTCCTGAGGCGTTGTCTTTCTGTATAAAATTTAGGCCAGAGTTTAAAAATAGCTCCTTGAACATATCCACTAGGGTGACCGTGGAGAGGAGGATGGATGCTATCCAAGTTCTCCTTTGAAAGTCCATCCCTACAAAACCTTATTTTATCCTCTCTATTCGTAGACATATAACCAGGTGAAGTACATTTACCGTTACAATTTTGTCTTCCACATTTGTTACAAGTGACCACGATGGCACGAGCTCTTCTTTTCATTGCACTACGATTGGTACCTGTTCCTGGTAAACCGACATCTTGACTAAAGTCACTCGGACGGATTTTCCCCTCTATCAACATTCTCACATCACAAGGGATGCCAAAATGCATAAGAATCCACAACCGAGTAATTCTAGCCTTGTATTTCTTTCTGAGAATCTTTTGGGAGAGTGATGGGAAATACTTTCTCAGGTGTTGGTACTTTGGGTCCATGATGAGATGAAAGAAGAGTAAATAGAAAGGAAAAATTAAGATAGTAAATTGCAGAATCCTAGAATTCCTTCTTCTTTTAGAGAAAAAGAAGAATTTTTAATGAAAAAGAAGAGGATTTGCGATTTAGAGAGAAAATAACAAATTAAGAGAGAAAAAGTGAACTCGGAGAAATAAGCTCCTATGCACAGTAAACGTATTTGTAAACATTAATTAAACCACTGTATATGACACGTATAGAGACCACGTGGGAGAGACAGTGTGAATCAAACTGATTTAGGATTTAAACTAGGCCCAAATGTTCTTAGTTGAAAATGGTCAGGTTGTTTCGGGCCTTAACACATTTAGAACGAGTTAAATAACAAACATAAAATTGAAAACCAATTTGTATAAATCTTAAACCCAATTTAAAGCCCACTATAGATAAAGTTAACTATGAACAACAAATCTAATTTAACGACAACAAGGATCTTCCTGAATGATATTTAAAATCATTTCATAACAACATAATCTTCCAGCAACTCAAATAATTTTGTTTTAATCAAAACCTTATTGAACAATGCATACACCCATATGTTATTGATAATACTCAACATCTATCAATGGATTCATCATCATTACTACCAAGGGTTTAGAATGCGACTAACCTTGAAATCAATACGATTTACGTCTTTCAACGTAGACCATATCAATGAACAAAGACACTTGATGTTACTACTTAAGAATATCTACAATCCCCACAATTCTACTTATACCATATCGAATTTCCTCATATAACAAAACCGTAGGTAACCAAAAGATTCACTTATACACTTAAATACAATGTACGTAACAAAATATTTCAATTTTGAGATTCATGCATTCTAGACTTTACACAGTCTCAATAGACCAAAAGTCTAACATTTATCTCTCTCAAGATTCAATACCATGATTCCCAACTTATATCATATTCCTCAAATATATAGAACTTTTAAGAAAAGACATTGACACTTATGTGCTCCATCGAATCCACACATAATCATTACTTAGGTTTGAATCAATTACGAAAAATTTGGCATATCTATGTCAAACTTTAAAATCAATAAGTCAAGCCTTATATTTCTTATTGTTTTTCACGAGACAAAAGGCTCTTAAATCCTCGTATCTATACGAATTTCTCATCGTTTATACGAATTAAATATGCTTATAGATCCAAATATTATACGAATCTCTCATAAGCATTCTACTTATAAACTCATTCCATATAATTGTCATTCCCTCATAACTATTAATACTTTCCTTCTATGTAATTATTGTACTCATATAACCATTAGTATTTTCATTCTATGGCCTTTCCATGTTACATCCTTCTAGACTGTATAAATCAATGTGAAGGTTCATTTTGATGATGACAATGAAAATTCAGCTTCAAAACCATCTCAAAAATATATTTTTAAAGTGGTGCTACACTCCCTAGGTTAACCGAACCTAGGCTCTGATACCAAAAATTCTGTAACGCCCCTATATGGGGGTTAACAGTTTTTAATGAGATAAAATAAAAATAAATAATAAAAGTAAAACCTTAAAAATAAAATTTGCCCGGGACTTAAATGAAAACTCTCAACTCAAAAATAAAAATATAAACGACAAATAAACCACAGTTTTAATGTAGCACCTTAAATTTAATAATATAAACTGTTGTCATCATCATTTTAACCCTCAACACATTGTAATACAGTCACAGAAAGTAACAATTGATGCTTACATTATCATGAAGAACATTCTCAACGATTGAAGCAGTCCCAATGTAATATAGCTACATCACTTCCTCAACTATATTTCTCGTAGCCACCTCACACTTAGTGAGTCCTGAAAAGATATAAACATAAGGGTATGAGCAACACTATGCTCAGTAGAGAAAACCATTACTCACCTTTATCATTACCACATTAAAATCTGCATGGTTAGTAAGTTACATCATATTCCAGATTATGAGGTTTATTATGATCACATCTTATGGATACCGTAGTTAATCATTACCAAGTGTCATAATTACACATTTATACAAATATTACCAATCATCATTGTTCCTAGGTATCCATGTTAAATTGAGTATCACTCAACTCATCGAAACCCAAATGGGCGCACTTGATTACCCTATAAACATTCCAAGGGTGTTCCGGTGAGGGGACATCAAGCCCCGAGTCCTCACCAAATCAATTCCTGTACAGTGTGTTCTGGGACTTTCAACCCAAGGAAGCGTCATCACCTTCCCCCTATTTTACCTTTTAGGGTATTCATGCCCAAGGACGTAACCGTCGCCCTTTTCATGTCTCACAATTTCTCTATATTAAATCATTATTAATAGAGTTAATTTTCCTAACCATGCTTCTCAATTTATAACATGTGTCAATTCATTATGTTCCTCGCCGTACAATACAAGACGAGTCCATGTCATAGTTTCATATGTGATAATCATATAATATCAGTTCAACATAGATATATATATATTGCGGCAAAACAATCAATTTTAATTCTATAAAAACCTCACAAAAGATGAGTAATAGAATCCCTACCTTTTAAGCTTATCAACAGTCTCTTAATCCTGGAATCAATTAACGTTAGCTCCATACTCCCTTGATCCTAAGGCGTGCATAAGGACAATTAAAACTAAAGCACAACATACAACTACATTCATAAATAAATCATGTGTAAACCTATCTTACTAGTATGCCATTAAAGCTTTTATATAAATCTCTTTTGAATACCACAGTAAACAATTTTTGTCTTAACACAATATAAAATGTGAACAAGTAATCTATATGTTTTAGTCCCTAATAAGATTCATCAATCACTTAGGATAATATTGGAAAGGTTGCAAGACATTAAAGAATTAGGTGGTGAGCAAAGATGGGTTCTTGGTTCAGGTTAGCAGCTGGTATACCATAACAAACTGGCAGATTTACTAGTTTCCAATACAAAAATTGAATAATTCTTAGAAAATAAAATACAACTCCGATTTAGGTTTATGATAGCTCGTTAGAAAGCCTAGGATGCTACTTTTCAAATATGCAAACCAATTCATTTTAATTTAATCTTAGAATTTCAAGAAATAACCACTGCCCATAGAGGTATTACAAAGTTTAACAATATAAATTTTCTGTCTAGGGCATATACACTTAGACTTCATACATATGCTCCAAAATAGCAACAAACATATACTTAGGTTTAAGAACGTAAATTTGAATAATCCTTTAGTATAAAAGAAAATTTATAAATGAAAGACTAAATTTGTTCATAAGATTCTAACCTCGGATTATGGTTAGTTGGAAGCTTGAAATGGCTTCAAAACAGGTTCCTTTACTTCGGTATGACTGAAATTCTTGCTCAAATGGAGGTGATGGTGGCTGATTTTTATGGCTGCCTTGAAGAAGTTCTCTAAGTATTTTGCTTCAGCAAAGAAATGAGAAGAAGAGTGTGGGAACCGTGGAATAGAAAGGAAGAAAAGATGAAGTCTTTGAAGAGAAGTGATAGAAACAATTATAGAGGAGACATGTTGAAGCATGTCACGGAGGAAATAAAGAAAATGAGGGTCAAGAGTAGTTGGAAAAGATATCCTTATGTCTCATCTAAAGACTTTAACACACATAATGCCAATATGACATTTTTGAGATTTATTAGAAGTTCTAAGGCTTTTTAGTAATCATACTAAATAAATATAGGAGAATTTTAGAAAATTTAAAAATAGATAAAAATAAATATTATAAAATAAATTTAAATGAAGCAATTTTTTTTTATACATTAAAAATTAATTTAATTACCTCAATACCCGTTAGAAGAATAACGGGTGTCACACTAGGGATCCATCCGACCAGGGACCTGTCCGACCAGAGACCCGTTCGGCCAGGGACCCGTCCGACCAGGATCTGTCCGACTTACCCAAAGACCAGCACATTGCACCATCTCAACCCTCCGTTGGGCAATCCTCCTTCTCCGAAGATCGTGACACCTGTCGTTGGACACCTGGGTTACGGGCCAAACCGGTCCATACCCAGATCCAAGCTAAACTTTATAAATAGGAGCATCAACCCCACCACAAAGGTACGGGCATTATTCCCTCGCCTACTCTGCCTTTCCCTAGCTCTTCCAGGTCAGAACACTGACTTGAGCGTCAGAGTGTCCTTGGCAGACACCAAACCGGTGTCCCCTTACTCCGAGGCCTTCTCTCCTCTTACAGATCCGACCGGACTAGGCCGAGCCGGGCAGAACAGGGAACCCGACCACCGTGGGTCCCCGCACGCGGTGTTGTGCCGAAATCAGGCATCAACGTTTTGGCCCTAGAAGGAGGGCCCCGCACCTTTCCAGCAGCCTCAGCTCTTCCCCCCAGACATTCCCTGGATGACTGAGACCCAAGGTCCGAGCTACGGCCGACCATGTCCAGGACGAAGAGTCCAACCATGCTACGACCGAGACCCAAGGTCTAGGATGAAGAGTCCGACCAGGTTCGAGAAGGTTACAACCAACCAGAGAGGCCAGGTCCGGGCTACAGCCGACCAGGTCCAAGACGAAGAGTCCAACCAGGCTACGACCGAGACCCAAGGTCCAGGACGAAGAGTCCGACCAGGTCCGAGAAGGTTACGGCGACCAGAGAGGCCAGGTCCGAGCTACGGCCGACCAGGTCCAGGATGAAGAGTCCATCCAGGCTACGACCGAGACCCAAGGTCCAGGACGAAGAGTCCGACCAGGTCCGAGAAGGTTACGCCGACCACAGAGGCCAGGTCCAGGCTACAGCCGACCAGGTCCAGGACGAAGAGTCCAACCAGGCTACGACCGAGACCCAAGGTCCAAGACGAAGAGTCCGACCAGGTCCGAGAAGGTTACACCGACCAGAGAGGCCAGGTCCAAGCTACGGCCGACTAGGTCCAGGACGAAGAATCCCGGCAGGATATGCTCACAAAAAATATTTCCCAACTACATCAAGACTTCGATGCTGATGACCTCCACCACCAAAGTCTTGGGGGGCTACTGTTGAGGGAAATCTTCATGATGAGAAAATCATCTGAAGTTCATACCCTCTTAAAACCGAGCACCCGAACAGGTTGGCTGAAATGACCAATCCGACTAGGACAGGATCTGTCCGACCAGGGACCTGTCCGACCAGGGACCTGTCCGACCAGGACAGGATCTGTCCGACCAGGGAACCGTCCGACCAGGACAAGATCTGTCTGACCAGAGACCTGTCCGACCAGGGACCTGTCCGACCAGGACAGGATCTGTCTGACCAGGGACCTGTCCGACTAGGGACCCGTCCGACCAGGATCTGCCCGACTAGGGACCTGTCCGACCAGGGACCTGTCCGACCAGGGACCCGTCCGACCAGGATCTGCCTGACCAGGGATCCGTCCGACCAGGGACCTGTCCGACCAGGGACCCGTCCGACCAGGACAGGATCTGTCTGACCAGAGACCTGTCCGACCAGGGACCTGTCCGACCAGGGACCTGTCCGACTAGGGACCCGTCCGACCAGGACCTGCCCGACCAGGGACCCGTCCGACCAGGATCTGCCCGACCAGGGACCTGTCCGACCAGAGACCTGTCCGACCGGGACCTGTCCAACCAGGGACCCGTCCGACCAGGATCTGTCCGACTTACCCAAAGACCACCACATGGCACCATCTTAACCCTCTGTTGGGCAATCCTCCTTCACCGGAGATCGTGACACCTGTCGCTGGACACCTGGGTTACGGGCCAAACCGGTCCATACCCGAATCCAAGCTAAACTCTATAAATAGGAGCATCAACTCCACCACAAAGGTACGTGCATTCTTCCCTCGCCTACTATGCCTTTCCTTAGCTCTTCCCGGTCAGAACACTGACTTGAGCGACGGAGTGTCCTTGGCAGACACCAAACCGGTGTCCCCTTACTCCGAGGCCTTCTCTCCTCTTGTAGATCCGACCAAACTAGGCCGAGCCGGGCAGAACAGGGAACCCGACCACCGTGCGTCCCCGCACGCGGTGTTGTGCCGAAATTAGGCATCAACAATAAGCATGTAAAAGTTTTACACTGTAACATATATTATTTTACATTATAACATATGAGATTTATAATATTTGCAATTGAAACTCTCGAGTTCAAACTACTTTTTTAAAAAAACATATTAACAACTAGTAATAAAATGTGCTTTTAGACTATTAGTATGTATAAATAGTAGAGTTTCGGATTTATTTCTAGAGGCTTGAATTTTCAATATGATCACAATGTTGCTTTTTTTAATATAAGGTTGAGAATTCAAACTCTTCATCTAGTAGTAGCGTTGGACGTGAAATTACTGCTAGACTAATGTTACAACCACGTGCAAGATCATTACTATAACTGCACAAGAGAAATAGTGGCTAGTGCTCTAAGAAGAATTAAGAGGAAAAATCCGTATGCTTTTCTTTATGAACACATGAGCAATTACAGCAAATTCATAGGGATAACTATTGATTTGTGTTGTGTTATGGAAAGATTTGGTTTGAGCATAGTGGTTGTACTAAAACTTGTGATGTTACATACCTAATTTGAAGATAGAAAAAAGAAAAAGGAAAAAAAAAAAAAGACGTTTAACAAATGCCACCTTAAATTACTTGATTAATCAGAACATGTATTATATGATTTTATTTTGTGTTCTCTTTTGGAGAGTTCTAAAGACAATTTCAGCCTCTTTGCAGGTAGAGAAATATAATTAGAATTAGATATTTTATTCATCATGTAATGCATAGAAAGTGGCAAGAAGAATTTTACAAAAAGTCAATTAAAGGAAACGATATTCAACGACGATTGCTGAAACGAAGTGGCTAAACTTGGAAAACCAGGTCGATCGGCGCTCCTTTAAATATTACTTTATTCAAAAGTCCATCCATATATAAGAAATAAACTGGGTGAGATGATGGTCTCCGTTGACGAAAATCCATTCATGTATATCCAACTTAACTTGACAACGCACCTTAAAAAAAAGAAAAGAGGCGGGCGGGGGGGAGGGGGATGCAATCTAATGTTCCTATTAGAAACAATTGAAAGGTGGGTGAAAACCGTTAGTTAAGATCAATTTTATTATAGTATATAAGAGTTTTATATTGTAATAATTTTTTTATTGTTATTGTAGTATATGAGAGCTTTACACTGTTTATAATTGAGTTTGTAGTGGGAACTAATTCCCATAACTTAACTAAACAGCTGGTAAGAAGATAAAAAAAGTCGCCAATGTGAAGAAAGCAATAAAAGAAAAATGTTTTATAGCAAATGCTATCCAAAACAAAATCCATAATGTTTTCATATAGTGTAAAGTTTTTATATGTTATATATTATTCAAAAAAGTAAATTATAATGTAAAACTTTTATATATGCTATAGTATTTTAACAAAAATTAGTTCAAAACATACTTCACAAACACCTATTAGTTCATTGCCAAGAATGGTTTATAGGTCAAATCCTAAGTAAATTGGAGGGTTGGAAGTTTAGGAGCCAAAATTTTTTTGGAGGATATTTTCAATTAAATTCCCAGTTCACTTTGTTTAACACGTTTCCTTAATAATATAAAAAAGGCACGGAGATGATATTTTGAGGTGAGACAATGACAAGCAATCTTGCCTGTTTCTTATGATTTAGCCCTACTTAGTATTCTTCAGCCAAAAAAAAAAACATTAATTGGTATTTATTTAAAAAAACATTAATCAACGTATAGTAAGATAGATCTGTATGAGCTGGATTATTAAGCATGATGATTAATTTGACACACACAAAAAAAAAGGAACAACAATCCAACTATCCTTCTCAAATAGAGTCAACAAAACTTGGATGCATATACATTGATTTTAGTTGACTATGATGGTACTTCTGTATTTATTTTCTCTTTTATTCGCTGTGAAAACTCCTTGTAATAGATGAACCCGCTAATTACACGCTTTTTAAAAAAAAAAAAAAAAAAAATACTTAGGAGGAGAGACTCAACTCTTTGGTTTTATTTTTCAAAATGTTTTTCCCATTTTCAAAAACTCAAAAAATGAAGATATTTCTAAAAACATGTTTGTTTAAAATTTTAAACCCACGCAGAATAAAACATTTCTAAAAATACCACCTCAAAATGCCCATTTTAGAATACAAAAAATATGCTCGTCGTCAAATTTTCCAAAATTTCCTTCTTCTTCAACCAACCCCTTTGACATACCCAGCAGCCCCCCTTCCCCTCACCGCCATCCTCTCTGGTGAAATCCAACCACAGCTGTTGGCTTAACAACATTGGAGAACCCAGCAACCCATATCCCTGACCCACACCGACGTTAAACAACCCACGCCCCCCGATGCACGCCGTCGCCTCCGCCGTGCTCCTCCAAACCAAGAGACAGATAGAGATCACAAGAGAGAAGTCGGGGCTAGGGTAGTCGACGATGGGGCAACGAACCCAGCGACCCACGCCATCGCCTCCACCTCCGCCGTACTCTTCCAAACTGAGAGCTTGCGAGAGAGAAAGATCACGAGAGAAAGAAGGCGAGGGCTGACGCAATTGATGGTGGCCGTCGAGAGTTGGGGGGAAGGGGGGGTGCTGGGGAATGGAGGGTGAGGGCAAATTACGCAAACACAATTTTGATTATATTAATAATTTTTTATTAAAAAATGTTGTTTTTTAAAACTTACCATCTTACACAATCAAATATAATTTTAAAAATAATTTTAGTATATTTTTTAAAACATTTTTATTTTTTAGTTTTTTTAAAAATAAAAACTAAAATAAAGACATTACTAAACATACCCATATTTTATATAGTAAAATTAGTAAAATCAAACATAAATTTACTGGTAAGCAATACCTTTGCGACTACAGTCACACGTTGTTTTAAAGGGTCTTGTATTTCACAGATAGGTATTGAAAAATCGTCTATATGTTATTAAAAATTGAATATTCATATTATAGATCTTGTAATATTCCTAATCCGTATAACAAAATACGATGAAGTCTCACATTTGCCTATTTGTTGACAATTTCAAAGCTTGGCAAGAAAATAGGAAAGATCATGGAAAGTACAAACACCAAACGGAGTATGGCCGTCTTATCCGATAGAGAATTTCCTTTAAAGCGAAAAAGAAAGACGAAGAAAAAAACGAAAGAGAACTTGCATGATTAAGAGGTGTTTTACTCAGTCAAATGAGTTTTTAAGATATGATTTTAAAAACAATAATAATAAAATACAAAGTGGGAGTGCGTCTTTGTGCGGTTCTCAACAAGTCGTCGCCGGCAGGTGATAACTCCGAAGGAACGCCGACTTTACAAAAAAGGCAAAACTAAACATTAAAGACAGATTCAAGCGCGTCCCATTCAGGGGACCTTACACTACTTCAAGCACTTGTTGGATAAAAATTCTTAGAAAAAATGAGAGAAAAAGCAAAAAGCAGAAAATAAGTAGCCGCCATTAATTCTTGAATTATTAGGGATCTGTTTGGTTCGAGTATTTGAATGAAGATTTAAATTTTTATGAGAAAAAATACTATAACAAAATAATTCAAACTGTGATTTAAATATCGAAATAAACAGGCCCTAAGTAAGATTACGATGATTTGGTTCTTAATTTTTTTAAAAATAAATTAGTCCCTAAATTAATGAATTTAAGAAATTTCACAAAAACATTAAATTAACTTTTCTGCAAAGGATAAATAACTCAACAGATTGAGCTTTAAAAATAGAAGCTTTAATTCTTAAAAAAGTTTAAAAGTCAAATCCTATTCATTTAGTATGATGAGAAAGCACCGTCTAGTAGGAGGTAGACTTATGTTTTATATACCACCACTATAATGACAAATAAATGACTTATTAAAACTTTCTCTTTAATTATTTAGAGATTGATTTTTCTTATATGTAATAAGGCTATATATGCCTCCTAATGGTCTCAGTTGATTCTTCCGATAAATATTAGATGGAGACATAAGACGTAAGAATACTGTTGATCTTTTTTTATATTTTTTAAAAAAAACTCAAGATTTATATCGTTTAAATAGCAACTAAAATACCAAGGACATTTTTTTAAATGATTAGTGGTTGTTTGGCTGAGTAGTGAGAACGGTGGGAACCGTAGTTTCCACCACAAACTTAGTTATAAATAGTATAAAGTTTTTATATGTTACAATAATAATAAGAAAAATTACTACAATATAAAACTTTCACATGCTATAAAAAAATAATTTTAATCAACAGTTTTAACTGTTATTTTAAACGCAGTATAAAACACCAAGGACATTATTGATAAGTTATTGTGGTGTGCACTCATTTTTTTAAGAACTTTTACGACTTAAAATTAATTTGGCCGTGAGGTTTGGTCCTCGGCAATCGTTTACTTATTTATTTTTATTTCAGCAAAAAAAAAAAAATCATGCCCTTGATGTATTACCTTTTTCTTTTTTGAGGGTGCACTTTATTTGTTTCTTTTGTGTACGTTTCAACTTTTTTTTTTTTTTTCAAAAGTGTGTTTTAACTTTCAAGTTTAACCAAGTCAGGCAGCTGAAATGGGATTTAATTGAAAATGATGTTCCTGTTTTTTGCGGTGTACGCGTTTTCAAACAATTTTTCGCTGGGTCTAAATTAGCCTGCAAGCACGTGAACTTGGTTTCTGAATCTTTTCCCATTCAACTGAAAAATTACGATTTCGTCTCTTTCATGAGTAGTTCTGAGCTTTGATTTGTTCTGCTCAAAATTAAAAAAAAAAAAAAAAAAAGTAGTAGCAGAAGAAGAAGAAGAAGAAGAAGAAGAAGAAGAAGAAGAAAAGAAGTAGCTTGCTCTGCTAGGAGTTCGTTCGTGGATAAACAAGTTGGGATTTGGTTTGATTGGATCGTCGGAAAATGAGCGAGAAATGGAAGTTCAATCGATTCAGAAACAGCTTGGAGCTCTTGGCTATGGTGATCGTCTGCCTATCGCTTCAGAATTTGAGTCTCTGTTGGTCTCTCAACGATGAAGGTTCGTTTGACTTCTTTTCTTGATTGTTCTTTCGTCTTTAAGGCTAAAATTAGCTTGAAAATTTGGCAGGAAAGAAAATGTTTGACGAAAAATGTTTTTTTTTTTTTTTGTTTTTGTTTTTGGGTCCAGGTTTGGCGCTTTTGAAGTTTAAGGAGAGAATCACAAGTGATCCGTTTAACGCTTTGTCTGATTGGAAAGATGATAATGGGGAAGTTAATGCCTGCCTTTGGTTTGGTGTCGAGTGCTCAGATGCAAAAGTCGTTGCTTTGTAAGTTGTTCTATCTCTTCCTTGAAATATACAGAGGAC
This sequence comes from Artocarpus heterophyllus, assembly GCA_025403435.1. Classification (NCBI taxonomy): domain Eukaryota; kingdom Viridiplantae; phylum Streptophyta; class Magnoliopsida; order Rosales; family Moraceae; genus Artocarpus; species Artocarpus heterophyllus. Next base: position 7,095,173 of record CM046353.1, read on the forward strand.
TCTTTTTAAGATTGTTTTTTTTGAGTAAGTTTTTAAAAGAATTTGAGCTCTGTAATATTGTGTGTGCGGCACTGTCTCTTTGTTTATTTATTTTTATTTACTTAGAAAAGGTTGGATAAAGAATAAGGATGAAGAGGGGACAAAAGGTGTTCTTAGGCTGTTCAAGTTAAAAAGATTTGCAGTTTCTTCTTGCCTCCGTTTTCCTGAACATGTGCAAGTGCAACTCATGAATTGTTGCTATAAAAAAATTAGTGTCAAGAAGATGGTTTAAGCCTTACTTTGTATGTTGAGATTTTCGGTTTCTCATTTAATTCATTTGATCTTGAGACAAATTGTTTCTTTAGATAGAGGAAAAAATGGCTTTAAGTTGTAGTTTAGACTGCAGAATAATGCATAATTAATACCACAATGGTGAACTGGTAAACATAATAAGGTTCCTGGTCTTTTTTTCATGAGTAAATAGGTTCTACTTTCTAATTTTAAATACCTTTATCAAGTAACAGCTGCTGATTCAATCAGCTAACCATAAGTTAGATACTTGTCTTCGTCTATTTTTAATGTACGAACGCTCTTATATTGTCTCATCTCTTTTGGACAAAGTCATATTTAACTTTGTTTCTATTTAATTAATCCTAATATTAGATGTATACATTGAGCAGGAATTTGAGAGATCTTTGTCTTGGAGGAACACTGGCACCAGAACTTGGACACCTTGTCCATATAAAATCTATGTAAGCAAGCAACTCTTATTTTGTCAATTGGTCCTATGCTTATTAGAGGTTCACATTCTTCCCCACACCCCCCCCTCTTTTAGTGTTATCAATCTCAATCCATTGTTTTCTGCAGTATCTTGCGGAACAACTCCCTTACCGGAGTGATTCCTGAGGGAATCGGCAAGTTGGAGGAGTTAGAGATACTTGATTTGGGATATAATAACTTCAGTGGACCAACTCCGGTGGACCTTGGCAGTAATTTGACATTGGCAATACTGTAAGTTCATGAAGTCACAAGCAGTTGAACTTTGTCTTCAACATCATTCCTTTCACCTATTTTATTGACCTGCTTTTGTTGCCGGAATTTGCAGACTCTTGGACAACAATTGGCTTCTTGGTAGCTTGTCTCATGAAGTTCATGAACTAACTATGATTTCTGAGTTTCTAGTTGATGAAGATCAACTGTCTGGTGCAGCTAAAGAATTATCTTGCAACAAAAGACCAAATGCAAGGTGTGTAATTGGATGCACATTCAAAAATCTGTATCAAAAACTCAAATTTTCTCTTTGAGCACATTCAAAAACAGGAGCATCTTTTTTGCTGTCAATTCCACGCCTTCTATCAACTCTGATCTTTTTTTTTTTATTTATCTTTATTTTTTTATTTTTAATGCATTTTGACTGTTCATGTTCTAATCTTACTAGTGAAGTGCCTTTTTTTTTTTTTTTGCCAGGAATCTTAATCAGGCAGAATACCACATTCATCGTAGAGTGTTACAACAACCTATGCCTCGGCGAGGGGAAATTCCACCGCCATCTTTTCAACAATCCCCTTCTGTCAAAGTATTCAGTGCGCGGCCACCGGAATCTTCTCCTTCTCCATCTCCATCTCCATCTCCATCTCCATCATCAGTCGCAAAAGCTAATGTTGTACCACAACCCCAGCCACCACCTCCAGTTTCTGCTCCAGGCCCTTCTTCAACTGCCAGCCATAAGTCTTCCTCTTCAAAGAGTCATTCTGTTGTGGTAATGGCCGGAGCTCTCGGAGGCGCCTTAGTTCTTGTGGCTGCAATATTTGGCTATCTATGTTTTAAAAAAAAGGTAGCTATTGTCAAACCTTGGGCAACGGGATTGAGCGGACAGCTTCAGAAAGCATTTGTATCTGGTAAGTCTTCCCTCCCATGGGAAAAAGATCTGCTGCAAATTCTGCTTAGTATTGATTTGAAGTTATATTTCAGGTGTTCCAAAGCTTAAGAGATCAGAGCTTGAAACAGCTTGTGAAGATTTCAGCAATGTGATAGATTCTTCATCGATTGGCACTCTGTACAAAGGGACATTATCGAGTGGAGTTGAAATAGCTGTAGCATCAGTTGCTGCAACATCTGCCAAGGAATGGTCAGAAAACTTAGAAGTGCAGTTTTTGAAGAAGGTACTGGGACAGAAAATTCTACAACACGATACTGGTTTATACTATCCGGTGGGACAATTCCTAATAGTTTTTGTGGTTATGTTTTCAGATCGACACATTGTCCAAAGTGAGCCACAAGAATTTTGTCAATCTTATTGGATATTGCCAGGAAGAGGAACCTTTCACTAGAATGATGGTTTTTGAGTATGCTCCTAATGGAACTCTCTTTGAGCATCTGCATAGTAAGTACCTAGCTAGTCATTTAAGGTTTCATATGCCAAAATTTTATTAGCATACCTCTAAGTGACAAATTTTCTTAGTGTGCCACTTTCTAGCCAGTATTACATGACATCTGATGCTAGCGGATGTGATTGCAGTAAAAGAAGCAGAGCACTTGGACTGGGGAATGCGACTGAGAATTGCGATGGGCATGGCTTACTGCCTAGACTATATGCATCGGTTGGAGCAACCTATACCCCACAAAAACTTAAGCTCTGCAGCTATCCGCCTTACCGAAGACTACGCTGCTAAAATCTCCGACTGCAGCTTCTGGAATGAGATGGCTGTGGTGGTTCCAATGGAATCTCTGGGGACCAAAAAGCTTCCAAACACACCCTCATCAAGCCCAGACTGTAACGTCTACAGCTTTGGTGTAATATTGTTTGAGATGGTCACAGGCAGGCTTCCTTACTCAGTGGACAATACCTCTCTTGAAGACTGGGCATCAGACTATCTAAGAGGAGACCAACCCTTGAGAGAAATGGTGGATCCTACTCTAACTTCATACCAAGAAGAACAGTTGGAGCTAATTGGGGAAGTCATAAAGTCTTGTGTCCATCCTGACCCAACACAGAGATCAACAATGAGAGAAGTTTGTATCCGACTGAGAGAGATAACCAGGATAACACCCGATGGAGCATCGCCGAGGCTGTCTCCTCTTTGGTGGGCAGAGCTTGAACTCATGTCCACAGAGGCAATCTAATCAAGGTTGCGACTTCAAAATGTAAGCATGCCAAGTTCTACGTTCTGTAGTTGGCCTTAGGTTTGATTGTGCTTGTATTTTATTATTTCGGTGTCAGATTCTTTTAGTTGTACATAACTGCAACACAGGAAAAGTATGGGAAAAATCTCTGCTCTTTTTCCCTTTCTCCCATTTCTTTTTTCTTGTTTTTGACTCAACAAGAATGTGAAAAGAAAAAAAAAAAAAAAAACATAAAAATTGCAACTATTTGAATATTCAAGAGTTGGATTGAGGAGCATGGTATCAAAAACATCAATGTGAAAAAAAATTGATTACATGTCACTGAAAATGGAAAAGAAGAAATTCCATCTTTTTGCACATAAGATGGAATTAACATGATCATCAAGAATAGGAATTCTACCTTACAGCTTCAAGTACATATACACACCAGCGTTCCACAAGCAATCAAACTCATGCTTGCACACTTTTGAGTAGCATATAAAGCGTTTGTCTCAACATATTTGAACTGAGAGTTTTAGATCCGCTCTTCAACAATCAATCTCTTTGCTTTACAGGCCAAAGCCATTTCGTAATGACCATTCAAAAGTCTGAGAATTGAACCATCTTCGTAATCGACGCACTTTAAAACTCGCTCGTGTTTAACTTCGCAAGAGCTTCTAGGTCCAAATTCGAATCTAAGACTGATATATTATATTTAAACAATCTAGAACTATCAAAAACCGAATTCCATTGAGCCAAAAATTTCAAAAGAGATATCGGATCTCAAATGGTTGGGTAATCACACCCTTTATTGAAATAAATAAATAAATAAAAATCTTAAAATCCGAGCAGCTTCCTGGAAAGATCGGGTTATATCCTTAAAAACATGTTTTTGAGACACAAAAGAAATGATATCTATGTCTTGCAAAGAAGATTAGGACAAGAAAATCTTTTAGATTGATTTGTCGTCCAACGTGTAAAAGAATATCTGCATTAAACAAAATGAAGGTGGCCTTAACGTATAAACCGTTGACATGCGAACTTTGTTGCTCCCACGTATATAATTGTGTTCAAAGCCACACTTAAATAAACCACTCTTATGCAAAACCATTCGCCATTAAGAAAAAGCTTCTTTCTTCTCCAATCAGCTCTAACTAGTCCCTTTACTACCCATTAAAGGAAATGGCGAGAAGTCAACTCATGATCCTCATCTCATCTCTTCTCCTCCCGTTGGCCTTCCCTTCCAGTGCAGCCAATGAAAAGGTCCCAACCAAGCTGGCAGAGAAGAAACTCGACGTCGTTGTGGAAGACATGGTCTATTGCCAGAGGTGTGACCGGTTCGGAACATGGTCTCTGACTGGTGCTGAGCCGATTCCTTTGGCCAAAGTTGGTGCCATCTGCAAGAACCACAGGGGACAAGTCAGCTTCTACAAGGCTGTTGAAGCAGACAACAAAGGGTATTTCTATATCGAGCTCGAGGGCTACAAGATGAGCCATTGTCTGCTTGAGCATCGCCTACAAACGTGCAAAGTGAAGCTCGTTTCCTCTCCTAATGTGAATTGCAGCCTCCTCTCCAACGTTAACTATGGAATGTACGGATCCCCTCTTCGTTATGAGAAGAAGAGATTGATAAGTGAGAATTATGAGGCTGTGGTATATGCTGCAGGGCCTTTGGCTTTCCGTCCTAATCATTGCCCTCTGACCACCCATTTCTGATACTTGCCACCGATATTATCCTCGACGAAAAATCCTAAGTTAATCTTTTTTGCTGAATTTTTAGTTGTGATTTGATTGATGTACTCGAATGGATAAGATAAGCTGTGCTACAATGCAGAATGATGTCCTTCACTTGTCCATCTATTGATCTTATGCTTACCTTTATTTACATTGTTGAGTTTGCTTAGAGAAATGAGAATTTAATGCATGACATCGTCGGATATTTAGTCTCCAACATGGATTAGAAACTGAAGTAGTATTCCAACAAAAACAAGTATACAAGAAAAAACAGAGCACAGGGGAATCCATCAAAAGTTTACACAACTCAAAAGCATGTGATACATTGTTACACACTCAATTCCAAATAACAGACTTGGAAAATCATATGCCGTTCTAAAAGTCCAAAGGCATTCCAAACATCTTGTTAATATCATCAATAGCCTCCTTGGTAACCATAGTAGGTTCAAATAAGTCGCAATCTCCTAACTTTTCTGATGGTTTTGGCATTGGCTTAGCTGGTTCATGTTCCAAATCATCATCAGCGAGTATTGTAAACCCACCAAAATTGCTTTTCACATCAGGTGCCTTGTCCTTCTTCTTCGATCTCTTGGTCCTTGCAAAATCTATTGGCTCTCCAAACATGTTATTGATATCATCCATGGCCTCCTTCAAGTTGATTGTGGGGTCTACCAATCCATGGTGGCAAACATTTTCCACGACTGGCTCGTCCAAAATAGCGGACCCAACAAACCGACAAACAACTGTATCCTCTTTAAACCTTGGTCGAGGTGAGCGGTCTATATCCATATTATCAGAACTTTCAGGAAGATCATTTGGACTAGGAAATACAAACACATTGGCGTGTGAAGTAGATCTATGATCTTCCCTAGAATTGCAAATATCTCCCATTTCAAAGCTATCTTCAGCAGGATTTCCATTTTCAATTCTATCATTTTCTTCGTCATCGATAAAAATGCTCAAAGGTTCTTGGTTAGCCTGCTGGTTTGCAGTTCTACTCTGCTGCAGCAGTGGAGAACTCTTCTCTTTCTTTTGGTATGCTGGCTTGATTCCTTCATCCAAGTTTTCATCAACGAATACTTGGAATCCATCGTTTGAATTGCCATCATTCTTTGGTTGTCTTTGACGTCTACCCACTCTGGCTACCTCCAAAGGCTCACTAAACATGCTGTTTATGGCATTCATGGCCTCTTTCATGTTTATTGTGGGATCAACCAACCCATGATGGCAGGCATCTTCTGTTTCAGATTTTCCAAAAGCAGTGCCCACATATTTCACCACTACTGTATCATCACTACAAAACATCTTGGATTTGTCTGACCCTCTTTCTGCAGTAGCTTCCTGCTTATTTCTAACAGCCGAGGCATCAGTATTATTAGATTCCATTAATGGTTGAGAACTCCCCTCTGATATTTTATCAGTCCTTGCGTCTTTCACATTGGGAGACATTCGATCTTGCAATGCACTTCTCGGTCTACTCCTAACTCCACGTTCATTGTCATTGTTTTCTTCAGCCTTACTTTTGTTAGGCTTTTCCAGGCGCTGCAGAATATTCACCTAGGATTAAGCTAGCAAACAACTTTCTCTAGTGTAAAACACAAACCAAAACGGACACGAAAACAAAAGAACCACCTGAATTCTTTGGTTCTTCTGTCTCTGTATGCGACGTAGGAACTGCTCATAAGATTTCTGTAACTCGTCTAGGGGCTCCGCAAGGCTGTCCAACAATTGAAAGATTAAGCGAAATTAACAGCTGCCCAAGTTTCAAAAGAAAGACCAAACAACTGAAACACGTCAATTAGCTATCAATTTTTCTTGATTACGAGATATTTATGAAAGAAAAGCAGGTGGCGAGATAAAGGAAACGTTTTTTGCTTTCAGGAATTCTGTACTTTTAGCTCTTAGCTCAACTAGATTTTTCAATTTGCTCTCCCAACAAGTAAGAATAACGAGACTGAGACGAACAAAACACTAAAAAGCCATAAGAAGCGGAAATAGGAAGTTACTTTTGAACTCCCAAACGGTACATCTTCTCAGCCTCGTCAAATTTCTTGTTCTTCTCATAGTAAAGAGCATACGCCTGGTAGAACAGAGAGTGCTTCGTTCCAATGCCATTCGATTCCATGGCCTTCAATAGCGTTCTCGGATTATCCACGAAATCCATCTGAAAACAGAAAGAAACACAGTGAAAAACACCATTTTTGCTCATTTTAACAACAATCTTTTTTTTTTAAACGTCAAATATGCTATCGATTATCAACAAAGAAACCTAAAACAATGTAAAAGAACCATAACTTTCCACAAATTCATATTCATACAAGTCATTTTCTTCCAGTTTCTCTTCAGCCAAACAGTAATAGCTTCTAAGAACATCAAAACCGTTAAATTATTAGGGCTTGGATTGGATATATCAGTTACCAACTGTAACCAAACGCGAAGGTACCGCAAGTCGTTGCGGTAACGCCGATCGGACTCGAAGGTCTGCGTGCATTTCTGAAGAAACCGAGGGAGCTTCTCCTTCAGAATTTGAGGCGGCAACGATTGCTTCAACTTTCGGATTCCTCTGGAGCAATAAAATCATGAGAAGGTTGAGCAAATAAAAGTGGCAGAGAGACGGAGACAGAAGAAATGGAGTGAGTTTCGGCGATGTGGTAAGTACCGGATCCAAGGAAGAAGAGGGTCTTCGCCGGCGTAGGGTCTTGATGTCGCAGACGACGGAGGCGAAGAGGTCGTTGGTGTTGGCCATGGCGTTGAAGCAGAAGGAGATCGGGAATGGCGGTGATGGTGATGATGGTGGTGATAATGATGATGATGATGCAGTGGAGGCTGTGCAGGCAGGAGGACCCGCAGTGTCTTAATTTGAATTCAATCGCGCTCCATTTGCCTTGATTAGATTATATTCTGATTCTGAACTTAATTTGATTCATTTATCAATGATAATTTATTTAAATCTATTTCTCAAAAAAATAAAAATATTCCACTTTTTTTTTTTTTTTTTTTTTTTTTTTTTTTTTTTTAACATGAAGCGGAGAGATCGAACTCTTCTTTTTTGCAAACGGACTCGGCTAAAATTTTAGCCTCACATTATGCCTACAACAACAATATTCTGTATTTTATATATAGCAAAATTAAAATATAATAATAAAAAAGAAAGAAATATAACAATTTTTTCAAAAATTTAAAAAAAGAGTTAATTCATAAGAGTGTGTTTTAAAAATCAATTGAAACTTAAAATTAAAATATGTGAGAGTTTTCTACTGCAACAAATTTTTTTTTTTTATTATAATATAAAAAAACTATATATTGTAACAAATTAAACTTTATTTGTTTAACTTGTTTTTCAAACAAAGCCTAAATTATTGGCTCAATTTCGTCGATATTTAATAGATGTAGTTACAGAACGGCTCAAATGAAACAAATTAAATAGTTAAATGGTGTGATTAGTTACATTTTTAAGTTTAAAGGTCAGAACAGAATAAGCTGCATAAACGAGTGCTAAAAGTGAAGTCAACGCGATCGGCTGCCTCGTTTCTGTTGTTGTCGTTTTTGTAATTTAAATTGCTTTACATTTGCCAATTAATAACCGTTCTCGTATTATGTTGTGGGATTCGGAGGAATTGTATAATAATTGTAAGAGAAGTTGTCGTTTCTACCGCAATGCCGTCTATTGATGACATGTCGTTTTTCTCTGGAGAAACAGAAATCAGAATCACAGGGCCATTCTTATAAGTTATAGTCCTGCGCCGAAGTCGAGTTTCATTCCATCGAAGGAAAATCACCAACCGCCGCCGTTCCTCTAGTTTGCCCTCAAACTCTCCTCTCCATCGCTTTCCATGGTGGACTCCGACGAAGCCAAACAGGACCCCAACATCCTAAACCCTAACAAAGACCAGGAACACCACCGTTCATCTCCCTTCAACGTCGACGACACCGACGACGACGAGTACGAAGCGGAGGACGACGGCGGCGACGACGAAGAAGACGCCGATGAAGATGAAGAGCAAGAGCCGCGGCAGCAACACAGACTTCCGTCGAAGGAGGCGCAGTTGCGTGTGGACAGGTCCAAGCTTGAAAACCTGATCCGCCGATTGTCCACCGAGAAGGTCCCTCTTAGAGTCCACGACGTGATCATCAAGGGAAACACGAAGACGAAGGAGTACGTGATTGAGGCCGAAGTTGAGGGAGTCAGGAAGGCCGGGACAATGCAGGAGCTTCTCGAGGCGGCTGGGATCGCCAATGCGAAGCTCCAGGGGCTAGAGATCTTTGACGCCGTTCGGATCACACTCGATTCAGGCCCTCCTGAGTTGCCTGGAACCACCAATGTCATCGTCGAGGTTGTGGAGACGAAAAACCCTCTCTCTGGCGAGTGCGGCGCCTACACTAAGCCTGCGGTAAGGTTTCTCATACTATGGTTTTGTTTTTCGTTAATGGATTTGTTGTCTTTGATTGTTGAGAAATTGGGGGAATATTAGAAATGAGATGGTATTTTGGCACAAACACTACTATCTGAACCAGGCTTTTGTAGGGGGAAATGAAGTTTTTATTTAGTTGTGCTTCAGTGTTGCTCGTTTGTCAGAGGGTTGTTTATGACCATGATAGGACTTCTTTTTATGCAAAGATAAGATTTTTTTTCTTTTTCTTTTTGCAATCAAATTTTTCTGTTTTATGTATTGAGGAAAATTAAGAATTACCATTGCTTATGTTATATCAATTGGGAGAACGAAAGAGAAGAAACAATATTATTTGTGTGACACTCTCTGGTATCTAATTCTCCAGTCAAATAAATTATTCATAAGTTTGCCATGTTTCCCTGTAGCATTCATTTGCGAACTTTTAATAGTTTTTGTTGGTTTTATATGAAAGATAAGATGTTCTAACCTCATGCCATTCGGTTTATTAGATGTGCACGAATCCATAATGCTACATTGTAGATTTTGCTCATGAAATTGTATGATGCCTTTGTAGGCTAGATCTTGGACGCTTGAAGGTTCACTTAAGTACAAAAATTGGCTCGGATATGGGGATCTGTGGGATGGTTCTTTGGCATATGGCCCCAACCAAACGTCTGAGGTGAGTGCAGGTGTGTATCTGCCAAGATTGAAAGGCTTCTTAACTCCTGTGGTTGTGCGAACTTTCTTGCTTTCTCAAGATTGGCAAGAGTACTCTTCTTACAAAGAGCGACAGTTGGGTCTATCTCTTGGCTTAATATCGACCAAGCACCATGATTTGGTATACAATCTTGGTTGGCGTACCTTAACAGATCCATCACAGATGGCTTCTAGGACAATCAGAAGGCAGCTTGGACACAGCTTACTTTCATCTCTTAAATATACATTCAAGATTGATAGAAGGAATTCACCTATAAGGCCAACTCAAGGTTACGCTTGCGTTTTTACCAGTCAAATTGGTGGCCTTTCACCTGATCCTCGGTGCTTAAGGTTTTTACGCCAGGTATAGTGCTTGCCTTCTACTTGCTTTGTCATGGGAAAAAAATGAAATTTATAATTGATTTGTGAGGTCATATTTAATTTGAGACTTATACTCCGACTGTTTTGTGTAGCAGTGCAAGTAATTTAAAAAGAGCATGATATGTAGAATGCATTTGGGGATTTGGATTTCATTGCTCTGGATTTTGATTTCATTGATTTTTGTTTCACTTATCAATACTGAGTGAGTTGATGCAAATTTCTTATACTTTTATCTATCAAACTGCATCCACCCACCCTATTGCAGTTGAACTTAAAGCAGCCCCAATGCACTCCTCCGTGTACTCCCCCTTTCTCATTCTGAACTAGATGAATATGTTAATAAAAAGTTGTTTATTCTTGATACAAGAAGATTTTCTCGTCATCCTTTATATCCTTTTCCCTCATGAGATATGGGAGAAATTCGAATATCAAATGTTGTCATTGATTGTCATTCGCTTGCCCCGAAATGACCTGGCCGAATAGGCAAATCCCAATTCATTGTGCCAGCAACCGCGGTAATACAGAGGATGCAAGCGTTATATGGAATGATTGGGCGTAAAGCGTCTGTAGGCAAAAGCACTCTGCTGGGCCGACTTCTCATTTAATGGAAATAAAGGGGCCATTTGGTATTGTTTTCAAAATAGGTGAAAATATTTTTGTTTTGAAAAATGAGAATTTTTTGGGAATTATGCTGAAAATGTTTTTAAAATTTTTGTCTCGAAAAACATGTGAAAACATTTCCAAAAATTTTGAGAACAAAAACAAATGGGATGAACATTTCCCAAAATTTCCCCTGTATTATTTTCACTTTTGTCAGCTTCATTATATCAATAAACTCCATCCTATGTTGTTCGTTATGCCCATTATTGCTCAAGTAACTTTCTTGTGTTGAAATGTCAAACAGGAATTTGATCTTCGCTATGCTTTGCCTTTCGGATTTTATAATGTCGCACTTAATATTGGAATCTCGGGTGGTGTTGCTTTCCCATGGGGGTGTGGATTCTTGAACAAACCTTTATCCCTTCCAGAAAGGTTCTTCTTGGGTGGCGATTTCTCACCAGTTTGCACTTTTGGAGGCCCATCAACAGTGTGGGGATTTAAGACAAGAGGAATTGGCCCCACAGAGCCAAGAAGGCAAAATAGCGATAAATCGGGTGGCATGAATCCAGAATCTTCTGGAAGAGATGTTATTGGGGGAGACCTTGCTGTTACTGCGTTTGCGGATCTTTCCTTTGATCTTCCGCTTCGCTTGTTAAGAGAACATGGAGTACATGGACACATTTTTGCCGGTTCAGGGAACCTAGCAAAATTAACAGAGAATGAGTTCCGAAACTTTTCTGTCCCAAAGTTCTTTGAGTCATTTCGAACTTCTGTTGGAGCTGGGATTGTTGTGCCAACAAAGTTCTTCCGTCTAGAGGTTAGTTGTCTAATCTTTTTACCGTAAATAATGCTAAACAAGTACCTTGTTAAGTTTCGTGATTAAGAAAGACCATTCAATGTAATTATGCTAAGCGTTACTAGAAACATGTGTCAGATATTCTACTTTCCATTCAATATTGGTGTAGGTCTTGCAAACTTCCAAAAAGCCCCCCACCCTGTAAAGCACGCAAAAGATTGTGCTAAAATGAATTTGTTTGTCATCTCATCCCGATCGAACTTAATGGACACTGTCACCATCTAGAACAATCAGGAATGGGAATCCTTTTCTCAACACTTTTTATCTATTGAGTGTATTAGTTTACTGAAATGTGCGACCTAATATAATTGTCATATTGCCATCGCTAAGTGCACAAGATTAGTGGGAATTCTACTTCATTAGTGCCTCGTGAGCATGCATGTGTGGACTTGTTTTTGATTGTTTGTTGTGGTTCTTACTTCTATATTGCTCCTTGATTCAGAAAGAATTGAGGTCTTGTTTCTTGACAAGTGTAGTTTTATTGGCAGTGCAACTACTATTACATATTGAAGCAGTTTGAAGACGATCGCGGGAAGACTGGCTTTCGGTTTAGCATCTCAGCTCCGTCATAGAAACTGGATTTTTTCGTTATTTGATTTCGCAAATCATGAGGTGGCATTCTAAACATCAGTTGACAGAGGTGGCTTTTTTTTTTTTTGGTTGACAACTCGGCTTCTTCAATAAGCATCTCGGGCATGAAATGGGCAGTTACAATTTTTCTTTTTCCTTGTAATTGAAAGGCTAGACTGGGGTTGAGTAAGCGTGGTTTTTGTAACGGCCAAACAGAGGACAATATTGAGAGTGGCAAATAAAGGAAAATAAAGGCATTTTGGGTATTGGAATCCGTGGCTACCTTTTTAGTTCACAGTACCATGGAATGGTGTAATACCATCACAATTGCTTGTTCTTGCAGGATCTTATTTTTCTTCTGTATGTCGACTGTATGATCCAATAAGCACTTTGGGTTATAAATTTCGTCACTCTGATGTGGCTCGTTTAGAAGGTCCACTGTTGTTTGTGGCTTGAATTAGGTACCGCCTTTTCTTCTGCTAATAATTTGGTATATTCCTTGCTATCTTTGAATGGTTTTGAATTAGTTGGCCACGTCTGTTACACGCGCATGCCCATATGGATTCAGAGATTACCCTTCTTATTTTCAACGTCGTCAAATTTAGTTTGCAAGGTTAGAAAACTTAGCTATTGTGTCCTCCATAGATGATGAGAGGTAAAAGGGAACTTTTTTCATGGGATATTTGTTATTTAGAAAATATTCTCTCAGTTATAACCTTATCAAATGTCTATCTTCAAATAATATTTAATATACAAATCTATACTTTTTTTTTTAAATGAAACCTTATCCAAACTTAAAAGACGAACAAATAAAGTTATATCAAACCGTCCACTATAGGCAAAAATAACCTCAAATAAAGTCTGGATCTACCATTTTCAAGGCCAGGCACAGAGGGACAATAGGCCTAGCGGGGGCACATCCCCCACTGAAAAATCCAAGAGAAAAAAAAATTTGCCATATAATCTTCTATTATATTGGCTCCTTTTAGGCCTTTCTAACGGTTTGTGCCCTCCACCGTCTCTGATACACTGTTGGGTTTCCTCCACTTTTTTACTTGGATTAATTTTTAGGATTTAATTTATTTGAATCTTGTTTAAATTAGAACTTTCCATTTTATTGCATTTTAAATTAAATTCATTTTCAATATTTTTTATTTATTTTTCCCATTTTTATCACACACACGCCCCCTCTCTTCTTTCCTTTTTCTATTTCATTGTTGCTGTCTCTCTCTTCCTCCACCTTTAAATAGCTTATAATCATTCTAATTCTCTTGGTAGAATATTTTCATTTTGTCATTAGCTTTTTCCTTTCCGTTTTCAACTTATGTCAATATATAATAGTCAAAAACACATGTTCTGCACATGCAGAGCGCGTTCGTATTAGTGTTTTAAACTTTTTTGATATATATATATATATATATATATTTATATATTCAAGTTTCAAGGGTTTTAGATTCTTTCCTTTTTTTTTCTTCTTATTATTGTCTTGAGACTTATAAAACCATGTTATTAATTAATTAATAAAAAATTAGAAATAGAACATAAAATTTTATTAGCTCTTTTTGTCTTATATCTAATACTTTTCATGAAGTTTAATAAACAAGCAACTTATATTTAAGGAAAAAAGAAGTTAAAGCAAGTCTAATGAAATGAAAACTAATTAGAGTTATGTAAGAAGGGAAAATGTATTTAAATAAGAACATAATAAAAATATTTTATTGGTACAATTAGTAGAATAAAATATTTGCAAAGACGAATTTCGATATATCCTTTTCTTCTAAAAAAGGTAAAAGGAAAAAATTTAATAAGAGTAGATTAGAAAGAAGAAGTTTAAATTTGAGGGAATGATATTAATGAGGCAAATAATAGTTGAATGTGTAATCGGGAAAAAGAATACTGGTAAGTAGAGAAATATATAGGAATCAAAAATAACAAAAGTAAGAAAAGCTTAAAAAGAAAGGAATAGCATTAAAATTTGAAGGTCGCCTTTGATGAAATAATATTTTTAAAGGATATAAAATAGTATATAATAAGGAAAATTTAAAAATATTTTGATGATACACATCAAAAACACAAAGGTACAAAAACGAAAATAAGATAGTAGGGAAAATATATGTGTGTGTATATATATAGGTATAAAGGAAAGAGGACAAAAAAGGGATAAAACAAGTGGGTGTCCATGACATATCATAATGCGTCATATCCCCATATGATATTCATAATCGGCTTAAGAATAAATTCCATCTTATTTTCTCGATTATTTTTATCTTACGTTCCATTATCTTACTATTAGAAAACTTACCATCCAAAGACAGTATACCATTCAGTTACACCTATGTATCCAAATAGTTGAGCACTCCAGTCTTCCAATTACAGGATAACGCATATAAGAGAATATTATTAACTCCACCAATGGAGCTATGGATTCCATATCTATGAATAACAGGTTTACACTATCAAGTATCATGTCTCCAACATGTCAATATGCGCACCATCACAAAGTCAGGAGGTCACCTTTTGGTACATCAAAAGACATAAGACAAGATGACAGACCCATTAGTCATTTTAAAATTAAGAAACAACACATATGATTGCCTAAAGTGAATTGATTTGCATAGATAGAATTATTAATATAAAGCAATTCCACTTTATGTCCTGATCCAATACATTGCACCTATGACTACGTACCAATGTTTCTACTCGCGGAGTCTAACTCGATGGTCAAGACAAACCATCTCTCATTTGGGATTTAGACAACATAACAATCTTAGCATGAATAAAGCGCCTAACTTTATTCCCATAATTGCAGACTTATGATTTAGACTATTACCTTTAAAATCATGTCTTTCGCATAATCTGTCCATCATATGCCTGATTACTAAAGGTTTAAACCGACAGTCTCAAAGTTTTGTTTGCTTATCATACATTCAACAAATATGAATGTAAATAGGACAATAATTAGTAGATGAATAATAAATAAATAAAATAAAACGTCTCCAAAAACATATCACAATATTTTATTTCTTATGACATACATGTCTAACACTCCAACCCAGGTGGAGAAGAGGGGTTGACAGGGGAAAACCCACTTCAACAACCGTAGCAGATTTTTTTAGAAAGAGAGAAAACCCTAGCTAATATCCATACCTCCTCTTTGATTGTTACTTGATTTTAAACTTAAAATGTTCAAAATGCCACAAAATACAAGAGATAAAAAAAATAAATAAAGAATGAAGAAAACATAAAAAATCTTTAAACATGGATTTTTCATTTTCCATTCTCTTCTTTTAAGAGTGCCTTTTTTTATTTTTTATTTTTAACTTTTTAGATAAACCCAAATTATATAGGGCTTTTTTTGTTTGTTTGTTTTGTTTTTCTTCCCACCCACCCCCCGCACCACCCCCCCCCCCCCCCCCCCAACCCCAAAAAAAAAAAAAAAAAAAAAAACACTTGGATTTGGATTTAGTATTATGTAAACTGGGATTACATCAGAGTAAAATTAGGTGAAATGAACTTAATCACATGTTATGATATGGTTTACAACAACCTGTTTCTATGACCACAATTAAGCGGCATACAAATTTAATCATGATTTATAAAATTGGTGAAACAACATGTTTCTATAACCACAAGTAGGCGGCGTACAAATTTAATCATGGTTTATAAAATTGGTGACTGGTAATAGATCAACTTCGTCGACCATGTAAATGGAATGAAAAAGAGGCAAAATATACTTTTAAGATTAAGATAATATTAAACATGATATTATTCAATTCTTTCTTTCCCCCTTTAAGAGTTTGATATTATTTCATTGACTTTAAAGAAACGTTGTTATATAGACCTACCCATCGTTGGTCAATTACAAAAATCTAAACAAGCTCGACAAATAAAAAATTGAAAAAAGAATTAATGAATCTCTCAGGAATTTAAGTATTATTTAATTGATATTTAAGTAGATAGTTATCTTTTTATGTGGAATAAGTAGATAGTTATCTACTACATGGCGATTGTAGACCAAACTCAATTATTAGATTAGTGATTTAATATTTGTAGAAAATTAGTGACATAACAATTTTACAAATGAATTTTTATGTATTGCCTAGCAATGTGTTTTTTTTTTTTCATTTATTTTTTGGCTGGAAAAAGGACAGGCAGCAAGATGTTTGAATATAATTTTGAATTGCGAAGTTGTTGTGACACTCCCAACAAGACTTGTGTGGGTCTTCGTTTGATTTATTTTCTTTTTATTTCTTCTTGGACTTTGAAAGCGTCAAGGGAGATTTACAACAGTGGCTTGACAGGAAATGGGAGAATTCTCTAATTTGGCAAGTGGGAAACATGCATATATATATATATATATGCTTATATTTATTATGTACATGATACTTGATAATGATGATGATGATATATATATATAGCTATATACACATATATATGGGCCATATAAAATATTGGAAAAGACAGACATCCTCCTGCTAAAAAGATTATAGATCCGCATTAATAGGGTCACGTATTTTCATGCATGGCAAAATAATAATAACAACAACAAAGCAATTACATTGAGTTAAAAAAAATGGATGAAAAAACAGAGGTACTGTTGGGAGTTGACTTTGCAGTTGGAATCATGGGTGCTGCCGAATCTTTTCAGACCAACCTGTATTTTTAATAGTTTTCACAGGCTAATGTTACAAAGTTAGCCCCATTTCTAAATGTCTCATTATACTATAGTCTTTAATTTTGCTAGATATGCAGGCAATATTAATAAACACATAATGTTTTTGTTAATTTTTTTATCAAGCTTTCTGATCAGAATTCTATTCTTTTTTTTTTTCTTTTGATGATCTGATATTGATAAATACTATTTGCGACTTGCATAGCTATCTAATTTTTGGTTTAGATATACAAACAATCGTTGTTTTAAAAATTCTCTAATTGGTGTATTACAATAAGAGTGTTTGGAAACACGATAACATGTGAGTGTTTTACAATGTAATAAATTATTATTTTTTTATTATACCATATGAAAGTTTTATATTATAGTAAGTTGAAACTTAAAATTTCAACTAACTTACCAAACCAAGATTATAATTGAGTAGACATCATTTTTAAAGGTAAAAAAGTTATATAGGTGGTGAAATATATATATAATACGTAAATCACTTTAAGTCCTATTCTTAAGACGCAAATGACAAATGCGTGCATTAGCTGGAGCATCTTTTTTATATTTTTTTGTTTTTCTTTCTCAATTTTTTTTTCATTTCTTCAAAATTAAGATGTTTGATAAAACAACTTAATTCTACACGATTCCAAATTAACGTGTCTGGGATACAAAAGTACTTCAATAATCATAATACTAATTCATTTTGAGATTTGTTATACGAGAACTATACGTATAATAATATTCAATAAAGACAAGCATGCACCACCAGACAGTTTGAAAACGAATTATATATATATATAGACATATATCTCAATTATTTTGAGTTTCCATATATAGGCATGTTATGCTAACAAAAAGCAAATGGTGCGAGATGGTTTAGCTTCCGTTCAAAATATTAGTTCTAATTAACTATTGTAAAATGCAAAAAAAATTTGTTACAACATATTATATACTACAATTTTATTAAACTTAAAACTTTACTTTTAACCAACTTATCAAAAGACTTTTAATTTTTAGAAATATATATTCTTCCCCTTTTAGTTTAGTTGGTAAGCTTGTTTACTAGGCGTTTTTTGAAGGTAGGTACATAGTGTTTCTTGGACGGCAGTGAATTTTCTCAGGAAGCTCGTGATGGGATTGAAAATGTAGCTTTAAGTGGTTAGATATACATCATATACTTAATGAGGTTATAGGTTGTGCACTAATTACCCATAAATACATTACACGAGTGCAGAATATAATTGACTTCCAATTTTTCTCGATAATAATTATAATGTATTTATTGTCTCGGCCTCATCAAAGGTCATGACGGATTTCATCATGACAGTGTATCTGCCAATAGGAATAAGTTCAGCGGAATCAATGTTAACTAATATTCCGGAATATATACTTTCTTAACGTAGAAAAATGAAAACTTTAACATTTAGAAGTGGTCTTTCTTTCTTTGTTTTCCTTTCTTTGATGCCAAATTAGGGGAAAAAATACAAGTCAGTATTTTTTTTTTCATTTTACCTCTTTTCTCTCTCCACCATTGCATCAAATTTTAAAATTAGTAGCTTGTATGGTTCATCAGTTTCAACAAAAAATTTGAATAGATATAAGATAAAATATTGTAACAAAATAATTTGAAATGTAATTCAAACATATAAACGAAACCTATCAAATATATTTTGCATTGGAAACCCCTCATTTAGTAATATACTAACATGTTAGTATAATCATTCAAAAATGTTTTCCTAGAGACTCTAGAGGTTAGTAGAGAGAGAAAGAGCATCTAAATTAATGATTAGAATTATCGTATCGTTATTTGCATAATTAATTAACTAATCATCTGCAAATAATTCAAGTAGTATTCATTCCTTATGCCTCTAACATTCTCTTATGTATATGTAGTTTAATTTGCTGCTCCAACTATATGTATAGTAGGCATAATTTCAATGGTATAGTGATGATCAACGACTGCAAACATAAATCATATTCTTAGGGCAAGATATATATATATAAAAGCGTGTTTGTGTACCAACCCTAGAGAGCCCAAAAGTTCAGTTGACTTAATTAACTGGGGACAAGAGTACTTCCAAGTAGGGACAAACTTAATTCTTGACAAAAGAACAGCGGCGTAATTTTTTAATATTACAGTAGGTTAATATTAATGAGTCAGTTACCGATCAGAGGGGTTTAATTAAAATGGCGCCAAACATGGACGTAGATTAATATAGTTATACATACACAATATATGTGCACACACACATATATATATGGCATCTCCCAAATGCAAATAAGTTTATGCTTAATTTCTCTCTCTATGATGGGATCTATTTTATTCGTGTTACGTGTCTTTTCCACTCCCAAGTCACGAGCAGACGAGCTAATCATAAACCCTTTTTCTTTAAAGAGCCACAGGATTCTTGCTTCGGAGAAGTTGACTAGTTTGTCTCTTTCTTTCTCTATTTGATATAATTAATTAAGATTAATATTATTCAAGAAAATTTTACTCTATAAACACACTTATTCTTTAGGTATCACATTAGTATAACAAATTATTATTTTTAGGTTCTGTAGAAAGCAATTAGTTTTTAATTTGTTTAACAGTAAGTTGTAAGTTGTAACTTTTGTTTTTCCTGTATGGTAGCTAGTAATTAATTAGTAAAATTGGCTTCCCATGCAAGAGTATTGGACTCAATTCCTCATAGTTTCTTGCACGTCTATGATTTTACTCTAGAGTGATACCATGAAAAGAATAGTTTATTATATTATAGTAACTACGTCGGTCCTTATCATTTTTCTATGTACAATTCGACCACTTAGGAAATTATAAGACTTGACCATCACGATTAGTCCTTATTATATGATTAACAAATTATTATTCTATGAAATTTTATCTTATTTGGTTATGAGAGTTTAGGACATCTTTGTGGCAAGTCATTTCACAAATAGAACTTATTTACTCTTTAGCTAGCCTATACTGTTTCATTTCAGAGTCTCCATGATTTGTTTATATGTATGTGTGTGTGTATATGTATATAAATTTATAAATAAATAAATAAATAAATAAATAAATAAATAAATAAATATATATATATATATATATATATATATATATATATATATATATATATATATATATATTACAATAAGAGAGGTTTCTAAGGTGCTCTCTTTTTTAGCAAAGGGCCGGTGCCATTAGACCCAAGGGTCGTTGGATTTACGTGTTTTATACATATGCATGGAAAAAATAAATAATTTAAGTTGCATTATTTTTATGGTGTATAAATTTTTTTTGTCTTTATTATTTCCTTCTCTATTAGTAATACTATTCAATGGACCGGGTACGTACATGATCAATACCGTATACATACATATATACAAGTTGTAGTATAAGCTATAAAGAATTAGAGAGGAGAGAGAAAGACCTTACTTTCAAAAGAATATTGTTCTTCAGATCACCATCAATTCTAGCTGAGGTATAAGAAAAGAGGAAAACATCAAAAATTATTCCTTTGATCAAGAACACAAGTAAGTATGATATTATTACCCAAATCCCATCATCATCCTTTGCTTATCAACAAGTCAGGAGACTAGAAATAAAGCAAAACAAATCAAGGTTGATTGAAATTAAGACCATCATCATCAGATGGAGGGAAGTATTGATAGCACTAGTCCAAAAGTGATCTCCAAAACTAGCCCTTCTAACAACATTAATGAATATGGGGATGAGGAAAATGAAGAGGAAGAGGAAGAGGAAGATCAGGAAAAATTAGCTGATCATCATAGCCAGCAGAACATCAACGGAAGAAGCTCTAGCAACAGCACGGTTGAAGAGAATAATAACGGATCTTCGAAGAAGGGATCGGGTCCCGGTGGATCTGTACGGCAATACATTCGTTCCAAGACGCCCAGGCTGCGGTGGACACCTGATCTCCATCTTTGCTTTGTTCGAGCAGTGGAAAAATTAGGAGGACAGGAAAGTAAGTAGTTTAAATTTCTTTATTTAAATTCTTTTATTGAATCATGAGTCCAATTAGTTATTTATTAATTTCTTACTTAACAAACAAAAAAGTAGTATTATTGTTGTTAATAGTACTAGTGCGACCTTGTTTGGTGCAGGAGCTACGCCTAAGTTGGTTCTTCAGATGATGAACATAAAGGGTCTTAGCATAGCTCATGTGAAAAGCCATCTTCAAGTAATACTTGTTTGATCAAGATTTCATAATTTTCCTTTCTTAATTGTAAGATTAACACTTGTAGATAACGATTAACAATTTATACTGATTTGATTCTTTTTCTTCTTTGGGATGGGTTTCATTTTGATTTATATATAGATGTATAGGAGCAAGAAGATTGAAGATCCAAATCAAGGTAAATTAAATTGTCATTACCTTTACAAAATTACAACAAAATTTCACTAGGGTGTTACTATACAATTGTTCCTCTATATATCTAGATCTTCATGATTCTTTTAAAATTACAGTTCTTTCAGAACAAGGGTTTTTCTTGGAAGGCGGAGATCATCACAATATTTACAACCTTAGACAACTCCCCATGCTCCAAGGTTTCAATCAATGGCCTAGTTCTTCAACTTTAAGGTACGAAATAAGTTCCACATAGCCGATAGATTTAATTACTTCCTAGCTATAGTTTGTCAAGAATCAAATGTAACATTAATATGTTTCTTTTGTTTGTCATCATCAAACTATAAAGACATGCTGATTCTTGTCGGAGATCATCAAGCAGTACTCTTGACCACCAGATTTACAGCCCTCAGTACTCTTCATTCAGGGCTGCGTTCAATAGCGCGAAACACGGAGTTTATGATTCAGTTGCAGAGCGACTATTCAGGAACAATAATGTTAATATTAATATTGGTTCAGCTACCGGCACCAATTTAGATACAAGTTCCGGTTGGAGATCAAGGGCGCATCAAACTCATGATCAGCAAGGGGAGTCGTTTGGTAGATCGTGGAGAGCACAAATGTTGAACAACAATCCGGGCTTGATGGAGTTGGATCTAATTAGTCTAACAAACACAAAGCAAATGTTGCATGAGAAAGGATTAGTCATAAGAGATCATCAATTAGTGAATACTAGTACAAGTACTACTACTTCTGATTTGAACACAAATACTAATACTAGCTCCAGATCAATTCAAGAAGGTGGTCAAAACAAGCTGAAAAGGAAGGCCTTGGAACATGATAACAATTACTTGGACTTGAACTTATCTCTGAAAATTATAAGACCAAAAGATGGTCATGATCATCATCAAGATCATGTGGACATTAATACTACTACTACTACTACTACTACTAGTTTGTCTCTTTCACTTTCTCCATCTTCGTCCTCAAATAAGAAGCTAATTACGAGCAGGTTATTGAAGGAAGGAGGGGGATCATTAGCATTGGATAGGAAGCTTGGGAGAACGGCAAGTACTCTGGATCTGACTTTATGAATGAGACATATATTCTAAGTGAGATCTTGCGGTACTTGTTTGTTAATCTGAATGAATAATTTGAACAATGTGATTGTCGTGTACTACCAGCTTAGCTAGCGTACAAAGGTAATGGTCATTTAGTCCTCAATTTGTTCTTCTTTACCGATGTTTTCATATTTTTGTACGCATCGTAATTAGACACATGATATAGTGATAATGAAGCTTCAAAATTCAAAATGGTGAAATCTGAGGAATGGTTAATTATATGTTTATCTTATTGCACTATATGCCATAAATAAGCATATATATATATATATATATATATATATATTAGACAAGCAAGTGCTTGCTTAGTTCCAAGAGATTAATTATAGGGGCTCACATATACATGTACCAGGATGTATATAATAAAATGTTGTTTGATAATTTAGACCAGAACAAAGACATGCATAAGCATTATGTTTAGTTAAGAATTGTATATATATCATTGAATTGCTCAAACGATCGATTTTTGTTTTAATATTATCGTTGGAACTTTGTGGATTGAGAGAACATTTACCTGCAAGTTTTCCCTTGAAACCATATTATCTTTGGAAAATATAAATATATAACTTTCATTTGAAAATCTGTATATGAGGACAGATTGAATTTGCATTGGTGTAAAGGAAAAATTCAAAGAAGCTTATCACTTGAATATTTATTAATTTAGAGCCTTTTTAGTGTTCGTATATGTATTTATGTATGTGTAGCTACTTCTATATTCTCACAACTCTAATTATCTTTGGCCTTATATATATATATTAGTTTAGCTAATTCCAATACGTGAAAGACAGAAATCACTTTAAGAGAACTTTTTGAAAAGTGCACTCTTGTCGTAATCGAATAAAATATACAGTATGCCGATATATCCAGTCAAATATATTTGTTTGCAGTACTAAATAATATCTCTCTTTTTATTATCACTCTATTTATCAAGAGGAGTCATCCATGCTAGTATGCTTAGGTAGCTTTCTCAAATCTGTATCCTTATGGGTGTCATGAGATTCCCAATACACACTGGAGATGATCACGTACCCAGTTATATATACATATATATATATATATATATATATTTATATATATGTTTGTAGGGGCAGAACTATGTATGCACGAGAATGAAAGGTTGTTGTATTTGAAATTTTTTCTTTTAATTTATTGTGAAAGATGATTAAATTTATAGTTTGCCCCTATTAAAATTATGAAATTCCATGTTTGTGTTTCCTCAAAATATTTAAAAATCTTTTTCTCGACTTATGAAATTTAATGAAAATTTTAAAGTACGCCCTACCCTGTTATCATTATTATTTTTGGCTCCACCTTATCAGTGTATGGGTACAGAGACGTGTACTAATTGGTTTTCATAAAGTACTAGTGTCACGGGTCCGAGACGCGGGAGGTGACGTGATGAATTAATTAGTTTAATTAATTTAAATTTATTAAGTTAAAAGTTAATTATTTTAGGATTAAGTTAAATTTTAATTAAAACGTAAATAAAAGAATTTGATTAATTATAAAAAATGTGACAATTTAAAACGTTTTTAAAACGATTATTTTAACGATAAACAGACAAACAGAAAATAAAATAAAATAAGATAAAGAAAAAGAAATATGTGTTAGGTTTCACCGGGCCCACAACTTATGCACACATATAGTATCTACAATAATTAAACTACAACCACAGTCCAATATAGAAAAAGAAGTTAAAATGATACATGCCTTCTTTAATTGATACAAATAACCTACTCAGGGTTTTCTACTGCTCGCGAGTTCGGTCGGTAGACTCTCCGTCGATCCTAAGTTGGATTCCACCTGGAGGAGAAGGGTTTGAAAATGTGTAAAAGGTGAGCGAAAGGCTCAGTAGGACTAGGTTATAAAAAAACATTTAATTTGAATATATAATTCATTATTCTAGAAAATATTTAAAAAATAGAAATAAATAAATAAATAGATAAATAAATTCAATAAAAATCCATCTTATCAAAAGCCATTTATTGTTCGTCCAGAAAGGATATTATTATCTTTTCTTGGGCAAACCATATGTATCACCACCGTACTAGCCCAGCTAAGTTTTGAGACTTGTCCCCAAGGTCGCACTCTACACGACTCGATATCTGAATATGGCATCATGCCTATCTATGCATTTCTATAGTTGTTAAAATCTCATTTTACCAAGTTTATTCATTTCATTCATTATGCGATTCATTACGAAAATCTCCTCATTTTTATGAAAACAATTGATAAAAATCTCTTTTTAATCATTTATTAAAAATATTTTTGAAAGAAATCATTTTGAGGCCAAAAATCATTTAAAAACTTCGCTACCAAGAAAGGGATAGAAGTCTTACCTCAATATCCATGCCGATGTCCAACACTGCAATCCTGATCCGCTATACGTTAGCTCCACGGAACCACAAACAACCTTAAATATAAACTAAGTTTATCAATATCTAGCTTAGGATATCCTACACTACTAAGCTATCTCATGGTGTCCTAGTGTGTCATTGTGTTTGTAAAATCATATTATAAGGTTAAAATCTCAATCTGGGTTCAAAATAGGAAAAACATGTGAAAAATAACAAATTTTTACAAAGTCCATTCGGCCTACCGGTTCCCTTGGTCCAGCCCGCTGAATTATGCAGTTTAGCCTACCAGCAATCAGGACCAGCCTGCCGAACTGTTTCTAGGTTTGGCCTGCCAAAGGTATGAGTCCAGCCTGCCGAACTCATGAATCCGATCTGCCGAGCTAGAAAGAATTTTCTAGAATTCGAGTCTCGGCCTCTTCGAGCTCAAATCCTCATTTTCAACTTGTTTTCTAAATTCCCAGGCATTCGAACATTCATAGAAGATAGAAAAATATAGTAGAACACTTTTAAACTAATTTAAACAAGATTTGCATGGAAAACTTCAAGGAAATCCAAAAATGGAAAAATAGAGGAAAAGTAGAAAAACTTGATTCAAATCCCTTTTTCATCAAACCAAGCCTAGATTCTAGGTGTTTTAAGTTCCACTAACTTAGATTTAAGGTTTTCTAAGCTCATAAAACTTAGATTACAACTTTCTAAGGAAATTTAGAAAATTTTAAAAAAGTTTAAAAATTTAAAAGTTAAACAAACTAACCTAGGATTTAAGCTTTAAATCAAGTTTATGATTGTCCAAACGTGTTCTCGAGCTTCCAATCCGCTAAAAACTGAAGTTTGGGCTTGATTTTTGAATAAAAAATTTGAGAGAAGGAGAGAGAGAGAAAGAGAGGCAGTGAGAGAAAAAGAGAGGGAACGAAGGAGAGAGAGAGAGAGTTTGAGAGAGTGAGGAAGAGAGAACGTGAGAGAGTGAGGAAAAAGGGGGCGAAAGAGGGATTAAATAAAGAGTGGGGAGAGCAAAATCAGTGAGGAGAAACGTGTACGTCCACAGTTTTGCAAAAAGGACATATTTGGCAATTGATAAATTGTTTTGTTCCAAAATTTAAAATAACAAATAAAATAACTAAAATAATTAAAATGATTGAAAAATCAAGTTAATTAGAAAATCATTACAAAATGTTTAGATTAAAGTCAAATTACAATTTGACATACTAATCCACCATCTTTTACACTAACATCACTTAATTAATTTTAAGGCGTTACAACTAGAGACTTAATTGGAATATTGCTAGTTCTAAAGTTCTTGTATACATGGGCATGTGCTCACGTATATTTATCTCCTAATTTGGAACCCACCAACCCTTAATTTTTGTTGAAATTCAACTTAGTCAGAATGTGTTGGAGTTCCTTTATCTTTCCTTTAAAAAAAAGAAGCTAAAGTAAACTGATAACTCAAAGAAAAGTAACCAACATCTTCACTAATTTTTAAAATTTGTTTTTTTCTATTGCTCAAATTATTGTTATCATTATGAAAATAAATATTATTGTTCTACAATATTTATCATTATTACTGACTACATTCATTTTAATGCAAGCACCGTCAATTGATATATGTTAATAAAACCAATGCAAAATATTCATTTAACGCTGAAAAATGCAATGGGGAAGGTCTTATATAATATAAATTAGAAAAATGCAAAAATCTGTATATACTAAAACATTTATTCAAAAAAGAGGACTACAACCAAGACTAATGTTGAGGAATAAATTATACGTTAAAAATTCTATTATATATCCATTATCCATAATGTAGAGAAGCAATTTTACATCTGCATTTCTAGAATATTCGACATTTATTTAATACACTTGAAGATCATGATAAACTAAAATTTTCTTGATTAGTTGAGTATGCTTTAATTATTTTAGATTAGAAGATCGTATTCTCGTATAACTTTTAATTTGTTCTAAGATCAATCACTCTACCCCAAAATAGGAAATAACCAAATAAACATTTCACATATCCATAGAATATTGGTAACATTGATAAGAGCACGCAGGAAAAAATTAAACATATATATGTATATAAACATACCCTAATTAATAGTGGAATTTGCGCAAATGCCAGTTAGTATGTTCTTAAATGTTTCCCTTTTTTGACACAAAGTATAAAAGAGCAAATTAAAGTGCAGGTGGTGTGCCGATTATGCTTGAATATCTCTCTAATCCTAAAAGAGAGAATCCGTTTCTTAGAATCTCTTTAGTGTAAGAAACGCCGAAAATATTCTTGCATCTTTTTTTTTTTCCTTCTTAGTTTTTTTTTAACTTTTTCTTTTTTTCTCTTTTCTCTCATTTTTTTTCTATTCTTTTTTTTATAGATATTTTTTTCATATTTTTTTCTTTATATATATATATATATCTTTTTCTTCTCAACTTTTTACTTTTTTTGGTTAACGTGCTTAATCGGATAGAATTGGATTTGATCCCGTAATCGGCTTGGTTGTTAACATTTTAACAAAAAAAAGTAAAAAAATTGAGAAGAAAAAGATAAATATGTATTTGTTTGGATTGGATTTGATTTGATTCATTAATTGGTTTGGTTTGGTTTGAAAAACTCCAAGCCGATTTATAATTAATTTGGTTTGTGGTTTACATAAAATAAGCAGTTTCGTTTGGTTGTCTACCCCTAGAGAAAGCCATACGTGTTTCTCTACAAGAGCCTGTAAAGGGTAGAGAATGAAACTCACTCCACAATACTCTCAATACTAATCATAAAGGAGAGGAGCATGGCATGCATGGTCACGTTTTTGTGCTCCATTAACGCATTATTACGGTTATTTTCATCAATGACCTCCGAGAATATATGTACTTCATTTAACCTTAGACAATCACTTTTAGCTCCCTTTACATTGTTAAAATATTACAAATTTTCTATCAAAATACAACACGAGAATCGCATTAGGGAATACGTATCAATCACATTGATAGCTTCATCAGTCCACTGATTTTTTTTTTTTTTAATTCCACCTGTTCCTAATACAGTATTCGTACATAGTCATTTTTCACTACTCTATACTACTAGCTTGTAAGACAAAGCAGGCCTGAAACGAACCGTGCTAAAAGAAAATAAAATCCAAATATGAACTAGGCAACACAATCTGGTTTTTTATCTGTTGCTTACAATCAATTAAAGACCCATCAGCGTTGCATGTCACATACATCGACTTTTTTTTCTTTAAAAAAAAAATTTACTTCATACGTCATTAATTGGGATATTTTGCCACATAATTCCAAACTCAAAGAGTTAATTAAAAAAAAAGTTCAGAAAACACATTGTTAATGAATGAGAATTTAGAGGGCAACAATGCAAATAAGTTGTCTTTTTTTATTATTATTATATATTATTTGACTTGGACGTTGAAACTTTTATAAATTAGACTGCTTGAATGGTGATCACGGAGAGTGATATTGTTAAGAGGCCTTGCATGTTTGAGAACCTTTCAAGACAAATGCAATATTTGATGCCAAAATTTTTCTTTCTATGTTGTAAGCTTTTTTTTTTTTTGGATAATTGGTACGTTAATTCATTTATAGTATTTTATGATTACTAGGTTAGGATATTTAATATGAACAAAATATAGGACGGGATAGCTTTTTTTTTTTTTTTCAAAATTAAAGAAAAAGAAGCACGCGTCTTTAGGATAAACAAAATCAATGTTTCTTCTCTTATCTTTTATTTTATTTTTTTATACTTTGTAAGTGTTGACGATCAAAATTTGCCAACTACCAAGATGATGATAATTGGTGAGAAATGAATAGCAGATGCTGTAGGAGACCAATTAATATGGAATTCAAATGAAAACGTAAATGCAGAAAAGTAAATGAACACTAGAATTTATAGTGATTCGGCTAAAGATGGTCTACATCTACTTGTTCTTCACTATAATTCTTTGAAAAGATACACACTCAAGATCTCTCCTCAAACACTAAGATATTTTTCTCAAATACAAACTTCGTCTCACTCTCCAAAATTTGAACCCTATTTTTGTCTCGGACCCCTGTATTTACAGGGGCCTTCGTACTAGAAACCATTCTCAAAACCACTCCTCTTCTTGTAATCACCATCCCCACGTTCCTATCTCTTCTGGTGTCACCCTCTTTCCACCTAGAGGTAACCTCTTTATCATCTTCTACAAAACCTAACATGTGTTCAGTGGCGGTTCCTTTAGTAGTTACTCTTGACAACTAATTGCGATGCAATTATTTTGGATGGTTTCTCGGTCTTGCTTGCATAATAGCTCTTATGTCGGCCTTGCTTGCATAGTAGCTCCTTCCTTGGCCTTGCTCTCACACCAACTCCTATTTTGACCTTGCTACCTTGGCTTTGCTACCATGGTCTTGCTCTCCCACTAGCCCCCTACTCTTGTTTGCATTTTTGCTTCTCACCCTAACAAGTTCGGAGCTTCTTTAATTCAATGGTTGTATTCTTGTGAAAACCATTAAATGCTTTGAGTTGGAGTAAATTCCTAGCTCCTTTAAACTCAATAGTAAAACAATAAGTGTAGTCTAAGATAACTTTAATAATAGGGAACTTTTACAATAAGATCCTCTAAAATCTCTCATTAATGACTCTTTTTTTATCTACTAGATCAACATCTCATGGTTTAAAACTCAATAAACTCACCAATCTCAGAATAAACCAAATATGCCAGATTATTTAAATCGAAAATTCAAAAATTACTTCAAAAAAAATTTAAAAAATTACTTAAAAAAAATTCATGGCTTCTCATCCATCTCTGACGGCCCTAGAGATCCAAAAGCAGGTTAGACCTCGTCGCAACCACCATGGGTCCATGGCGATCCTGTTGCAACGCGATTTCGTTGATGACAATGCCGTATCTAGAGGTCACACCCATCCCTTGGTCGAGAGTTTGTCAAGGTCGCATGGAGGTGGGGTTGCCAGAGTCACCAGAGTTCACGATCTACAGTTATGTGGGTTGCGGTCCTGGTTAGACTTCTTTTTCTCCTTAGAGAATCTAGCGCCAAGAATATGTTCGTGTTGTTTAGCGCCAACGACCCATCGTCTCTTCTTCCTCTGGCCAACATCTCTCTCTGTTTTTGTCTCTTTCGATTTCCAGATCAGCCCAAGCTTCTCAATGCTAGAAATTTGTAAAAAAAATAATAAAAAAAAATCACTCAATTATCAAAAAATCAGCAAAATTGCTCAAAATTTTTGAGAAAGGTAAAGAATTTTTTTTTTTTCTTTTCTTCATTTGGGCTATGAAACTTGATTTAGGATTTTGTTGAAAGAAGGCCAAGATAATCTTAATCACTCGAGACACTCCTCGTGACGGTGTCGCAAGTCTCTTCCCCACTGCTATCCCTCTGTTGGAGCCCATGACGACCCCCCACCCCTTTTGTTGGAATATCTTCCCCCCTGCCGGTGGCTGCTTGTTCTTTTTTTTTTTTTTTTTCTTTTTAGGGTTTTCTTTTCTTTCTTTTAATTTGTTAAAATAAAAAAGTGATTGAGTGAAAGTGTGTTTATTTTCATTTCTATGAGACTTAGATTTTGAACCATTGGATTAAATCCAACGGTTACAACAAAATAATTTTTATAAATAAGATCCTCTTAGACGGTCCTGTTATAGTCATTCCCTTGAAACATATAATCAAGAAAAGATTTAGAAAAATAATAGTGAAGAAACAATATTAATCTTTGCATGGAAATATCGTTGAAAAATTAAAGGGCATATAGGTAAATTAGCTCTTATTTAATATCATCTTTTTTGGTTTTTTTTTTGAACGAATTTATTATAATCCTATTAGGAGAATGACTTTTTTTTTTCTTCTTTTTAAATATGTAATGTTATCAGGAAAGTTGTTTCGCTTTTTTTTTTTTTTTTTTTTTTTTTTCCGAAGCAAAGCAGGAAACCATTCTACTGACTTGGTTTTCGAGTCAGACTGTTCACTTATATAAATACGTATTTTGGCCCTTTAAACTTCCCACTCCAGCTCGTTGTTTATCTTCTCTTCTTGGCTCTTCCTTTTGAGTTCTTTGGTTCTTTGGTCTTAAACAAGGTAAGTAACAGCACAAATTTTATGAACTTTTTTTTTTCCCCCTAATTGTTAACTTTGATGCATACATTAAAACTGAACGTATATGTTTGGAATTTTCTTTTATATCATGATATTTTGATTGATTCTGCAACCAATCTATTAGATTTCGTATTCTAAATTTTGGTCATCATTAATTTTAGGCGATCAATATGGCTTCATCGTCTCCGAAAAGTATTACCGGAACACGCCGTCGATTCATCTCACGCAAGCCGAGAATGCGAGCGATATTTCCGACTCGATTTCAATTACCTGTCGAGTTTAGAGATATCAAAGCCAAAGATATTCTTGTGGATGAGTCTGATTTAGAAGTAGATCACTTTGATGATGATTACGATGACGGTGATCTGATTGCAGCTTATATTGGTAATGATGATGATAACGATGCAAAGGCTAATATAATTCCTCTTGATGACGACGACGAAGACATAGCTAATGACGAGATTGTCCCTGATGGTGGTCATGTTTCTGAGAAAGATGATGATGATGATCATGCAAAGGATTGGTGTTGTTCTGAAAGTACTGGAAGCAATAACTTTCCTATTCCTCCCCGAATCAATACTTATGGGAGCCGTCCAGCTGACTTTTTTTCAAAGGAATGGATTTCATTTTGTATATTAATATTTTTGGCTATTTATTTTATTATATTTTTAATATACTAAGGATTTGATACTATACATTTGTGTCAATACAATACAATAAGTAGGAATCTATTAATTATTCAGAATTGAGATCGATTCATATATGACCATCATTGACTAATATTGATTTCTCTATATAATAACAGAAATTATTAGAGATTCATAATTAATCGTGTTCTGATCCTATATAATCAAATTATATAAAGCGCTTTCATTCAAATAATCTCGTTATTAACAATCCAGATAAGATTGTTTCATTCAGAATGTAATGAACCATGCTAGTAACTTTAAATTAAAGATCCCAATTTTAATTTTTATTTATAGACAGATTTAACTTAGATAGACCCGATCATCTGATGCTTGATCATAGCTCAGCTGCCTCGCGACTGAGAGGAAGCCCGGCGCTTTGGTATTCAATAATTGAGGGAATGCCTTCCAGACACGGCTACACCACACCTTATCAGAGATGTGTAGGACTTCAAGAAGCTTAGTACCTCATGGAAGAGATATACAACATGTTATGCGGCAATCACGCAGGGAGCACTCCTTATAACTTAAGTGCCTCCGCTAGGGCTATTACTTGCCAACCATAAACCCAGATTGCAAAGAATACATACGCAAGTGCCTCAAGTGCCAATAGTTTGGCCGAGCAATTGGATGACACGCCTAACCACTCAACTCCATGGTATCTGCCTGGCCGTTCACCAAGTGGGCCATTAATTTGATCGGACCTCTACCCCCAGCCCAGTCATAATTCAAATACTGTATAATGGCCAACGATTACCTTACTAAGTGGGTAAAGGTAAAATCCTATACCGCCATGACTGAAGCGAGGTGCACCAATTTCATTTGGAAGAATATAATCTAGTGGTATGGCATCCCACACACCATAACCATCGACAACACTAAACAGTTTGAAGTAGCCGTCTCCTCAGAATGTGTGAAGAGCTTGGCATCAAGAAAGTGTTCTCCTCGCCTAACTATCCTCAGAGCAATAGACAAGTTGAACCTGTCAACAAGACCATCAAGGATAATCTAAAGAAGAAGATAGAAGGACTCAAGGGTGTATCGATTAACGAACTCCCAAAGGTGCTCTAGGCGTATCATACCACTGTTTGAACTGCCACGGAACAAACCACATTCTCCCTGGTCTACGAAGCTGAAGCTGTAATTCCAGCTGAAGTTGGCTTGTCGAGCTTCAAACTCGAACACTACGATGAGCAATGAAACATCGAGCTCATGATATCCAACGTCGATCTCTTGGAAGAAAAGAGGGATGCCACTCTTATCAACACTATTGTTTGAAATCAGGCTGTTGCTCAATACTATAACAAGCGGGTGCATCAGAGACGTTTTAAAGTTGGTGACCTCATTTTGAAAAAAGTGACTGTTTAATAGCTCGGGCTTGGTTCCTTTGGACCCAAATGGGATGGTCTATTCAAAATGGTCGGCATCATTCAACCAGGCACATACAAGATTTTGACATGGAAAGAAATGTGCTCGTCCACTCGTAGAACGCCGAGCACTTGAAGAAGTTTTATTGCTAAGAGGATCCAAAACACCTTTTTTGATCTCTGGCCCTAGCATTCTCTTTTGTAACTGAAGACCTACCAAACAAAGCAGAAAAATGTATAAAAAAAAACTAATGAAAATACAAATTCAAAGAATTCCTTTAAGCAATTCGAATCTATAAAAAGGCCACAACTCCTGATGAAATGAGTTGTCTAACTCCTAACTAGGGGAATGTTTGGCACACACGCCAACCACAAGTGGACTTCAAACATTAGCCCACTAGTCCAACGCACCATGGACTACCTGACCAATAGTCGCACTGAACACTGGTGATGACCTCAGGGAATACAACTCCTAACCACAATTAGATTTGTAGAAGTCCTAAAGGACTCAATAAGTCTAGAGGGCATTAGGGCACTACGGATGCACCGTCATAACTCGCCCAGACTGGGTCATGCCGGACAAGCAGTCCCAAACGAAAGGCCCAAGCTGGACAAGCAAGATTATGCTTGGCCTAAACAAACATGATTGGCCTAAACAAACAGACATGTTCATGCTCGGCCTAAAAACAAAAAAAATAAAATAATAATAATAAAGACATAATCTGAGAAGCTTTAAACTTGGGAAAATTTAAAAATTTCATTAATAGTTTGGGGGGTAAGGTACAGGTTACCAGGCACCTCCCGAACCTGGGCGCAAAACAAAAAATATTAAAAAAATAAAAAATAGGAAAGAACAGGAGCTCCATCAAGTCTGGACTTCATCCTCGGCATCATCGATGTCTAGGTCGATGACCTATATGAAATTACGAAGGTCCAAATTAGCTAAACGTCTATAACATATCATAACATGTTGTATCCCCATAAGATATTCATAATGGGCTTAAGGATAAATTCTGTCTTACCTTCCCGATTATTTTTATCGTACGTTCCATTATCTCACCATTCAAAGACTCACTATCCAAAGACAGTATACCATTAAGTCACACATATGCATTCAAATGGTTGAGCGCTTCAGTCTTTCAATTACAGGATAATGCATATAAGAGAATATCATTGACTCCACCAATGGAGCTATGGAGTCCATATCTATGAATAACAGGTTTACACTATCAAGAGTCATGTCTCTAATATATCAGTATGCGTACCATCACAAAGTCAGGATGTCACCTTTTGGTACATCAAAAGACATAATTCAAGATAATAAGCCCATTAGTAATTTTAGGATTAAGACACAACACATATGATTGTCTAAAGTGAATTGATTTGCACAGATGGAATTATTAATCCAAATCAATTCAACTTTATGTCTCGATCCAATACATCATCACCTATGATAATGTACCAATGTTTCTACTCGTGGAGTCCAACTTTGATGGCCAAGACAAGCCATCTCCCGTTAAGGATGTAGACAACATAATAATCTTACCATAAATAAATCGCTCAACTTTATTCCCTCGATAGCGGATCTTATGATTTAGATTATCACCTTTAGAAACATATCTTTCGTATAATCTATCCATCATATGCCTGATTCTTAAAGGTTTAGACTGGCAATCTCAGACTTTTATTTGCTTATCATACATTCAACGAATATGAACGTAAAGAGAACAACACTTGGTATATGAACAATAAATAAATTCTTTATTGATAAAATGTCTCCAAAAACATATTGCAATATTTTACTCTTTAGGGCATACACGTCTAACAAGTAAAGGGGGTATATATAGGGAAAAATTGGACTTGGTTTCTTGAGGGTCTTCCACTTTAGGCAATTAGTTGGGGGAGTTCCAAACTTGGTTCCATGGGAGAGGATATAAAGAGAAACTTTCCTTTGTGGGAGAATTGCCCTCCAAGTTTTGAATTTTGGGCTTTGACACAAGATTGGACTGTCAGGAGCCTTAATTGCTAGCCAGCTTAGGAAGCCCACTTCGGGTGGCCTCCCATGGGGTGATCCAAAAAGAGAAGGCTTGTCTTGCCATTTTGGTATGGATCAAACTTTGGAATTGTATCCGCTTTTAACTTGCTTTGGTAAAAGAGGTGGCTTGTCCCTTATGACAAGAGGTCACATGGCCTTATATCTGGTCTTCTTCAATTAGACTGCTAAGCTGACTTGGTTGGTAGGCTGAAATGTCAAGTAGGCCAAATGGGTTGATGTGTCAGGTGGGATAAAAAAGGGACTCTTTTGAGCATTTGGGGTAAGGCTTTCAAATGGGTTTTTGGCCTTGTTTTACTCTAATTTCCTCTATACTGATTTTATTCAAATTCTAATTAGACTTAAGACCTCCCAAATGAGTGAAAGTCTAATTGGATTAAATAAAATAGGCCCGTTCATGTTCTTTGAGCTTCCAAACCAAGACCCACTTAGAGAACCCTACCTCGTAGCTTGGGTCCACGTACCTTACCTTGGCCCATATTGTGAGATATGGGTTGGGCTTTATGTCTTGCAAAAAAAATAGGTATCAACAACCATTAATGGTTACAAAAAAGGGTAACAATTGAAAACTCTTCCACACATACATATGCATGGGTAAATTACTCTGACACCTTATATGTTTGTCCAAATTATAGAGATAATACTTAGACTGAAACTAATCACACTAACACCTCTTTAGCTTAACTATATTATTTTTTCATATAAAATGACAAAAGTACCCTTGGAATCACAACTATAGATTTAAAAATGCCAAATCATAACCATTCATTTGACTTTTGCCCAAAAAAAAATTCAAAATCAACCAAAAAAAGCAAAACAATACCCATTTCTTCACTACCCTAATGCCCACCCCAACCGCGACACCCCCTCCGACATGCGTGCGCACCAACAACCCCACTTCTATGCCCAATCACCCCTACCCCTTGTTGACTACCCCACCTCTAGGCCTAACTTCTCCACCCCTACCAAAAATTGGTCTAACTTTCGTTGCACCCCACCCCCAACTCGTAGCCGTCTCGTTGCATCTAGCCCACCTACCAACTTGCAACCCTGATGAGACACCTAAACATGGACCACTGGAGCCCTCCCCACCCCATCAGCCTCTTGTCCTTCATGCCACTCTTCCCATCGTGCCCAACCCACCCCCCACCTATAACCCCGACGAGATCCCCAACTGTAACCACCAGAGCGGCCCCCCGCCAACCTCGTCACGACCTCCCATTGGCCACCCCCTTTCCCGTCGAATCCCTTCCTCGTCATGCCGAGATAGAGACAGAGAGATAGATAGATAGATAGAGAGAGTGAGTAAGTGATAGATTTTTTTGGTTTTTTGTTTTCTTAATAATTTTTAAAATTCTATATATGTTTTCTATTTTTATCTAAAAAATATCTTTTTTTTTTATTTTTGTTTATAATTTCTTAGGTTTAATAAAAAAATAAAAATTTTTAATGAATAGAGGGATATTTTTAACATTTTAAACAAAATTAATGGTCAATCCTTACGGTCAACTAATATAAGGGGTCTCTCTATAATTTTTTTTAAACAGTTAAGGTTGTCAGTGTGATAAGTTTTGGTCTAGGGGGATCTCTATAATTTTTGCAAAACACAAGGGTTTTAGTGAAATTTATCTTTTATATATATATATTGTTCACCATCCTCTTTCCTACTCTATTTATTTACTTTGAAATAGTAGACCGGTCCCAGTTTTTGGGATGGTAGGGTGGTGCCCCTCCTCAATTTCCCACCACCTCGCCGGCTCAGTCCAATTACCACCAGTTTATACATAGCACTGTTATTGCCGTCTCTATTCCGTTTCTTCTCATTTATATTTGAAAAAGGGAAGCACATTATCCCTGCAACTGATGCTCAAAGACTTACGAAATTGAAATGGCGCTCAAGAAACATAGGAGAGTAAAGCACGCAGGTGATCTAAAGAAGAAGATTTGTGGCACTTGCAACAAAAGACCCAACCATGGAACACCAGAGCCCTACCACCCCATTGACTTCTCTCCCTTCATGCCACTCTTCCCATCTCGCCCAACCCACCCCACTCGCAACCCAAAGGAGACCCCTACCCTTGACTACTAGAGCCCTTGCCCCCTCACCACCCCCCCTACACACACCAACCGTATCACAACCTCCCATTAGCCGCCCCCTTCTCTGTCGACCCCTTCCTCGTCATGCCTAGACAGAGACAGAGAGAGTGTGAGTAAGTGATAGATTTTTTTTTTTTTTTGTGGTTTTTTGTTTTCTTAATAATTTTTTAAAATTCTATGTATGTTTTTTATTTTTACTTAAATTTTTTTAATTTTGTTTATAATTTCTTAGGTTTAATGAAAAATAAACAATTTTTTTTTAATGAATGAAGGAGTATTTTTGGCATTTTGAACAAAATTAAGGGTCAATCCTTACGGTCAACTAATATAGGGGTCTCTTTATAATTTTTTTAAAGAGTCGAGGGTGTAAGTGTGATAAGTTTCAGTCTAGGGGTGTTTATGTAATTTTGACAAAACACAAGGATTTTAGTGAAATTTTTTTAATATGTATATAGTTCACCATCCTCCTTCCTGCTCTGTTTATAATTTAGAGTTAGCAATTTCGGACACAGCATAATAACGCAATATGAAAACGACACGATATAAATGGGTTTGGACCATATGTATATTAATTGGGCCATAAATGGGTTGGCACGAATAACACAAAAATAAATATGCTGAATTTGTGTTAGCACGTTACCTGCCCGTTTGTAGCACATTTAAACTTAAAATAAATAAAAAAGATTTGAACCTTGCACCTGAAGGTATATTATTGCACTTACCTCTACCACGCTGAATGAGCATTTGGTGTATAATGATAGCTTTTAATTTATTTATTATAGGTTTTATGCTTTTGTACATTAGCTTCCAAAAGTCCCATATGAAAAGGAAACGAGAATGTCACTGGAGATGCTCCCTATGTAAACTATCTGTTTCACTTTCAACATGCATTGGCAATAAAGCTTTATGGTTTTAAAATAAAGTTTCTTCAATTTTAAAAATTAGGGGGAAAATAAACATTTAATAATTAAATATTATTAGTATTAATTCGATATTATGTTTTTTAAATTTTTTTAAAGTTTTAAATTTTTAGTTAATTGGTCATAAACTTATCATATGCGTCACGGAAAGCAACAAAAGATTGCCAAGACCAGTAGACTCGCAAGATTGAATCTTTTTTTTCTGTTTCGCCAACTCGTAAGATTGAAACTTTTTTTTCCCGTTTCGTTGTCAGGGTTAGGGGATTAGGTTAGGTAGTTTTCAGAAATCTTGGTGATGATGGAGAGCTTTTTGCCAGAGAGTAATCTTGGGGTAATTTTTTTTTTCAATTTCTAAATTCTGTTGGTAAATCAAATTTTGTTTTGTTGATGCCATAATTCATTTTTCGTTCATCATACTATATTCATTGGAATCTTTTTTGAGTCATACAACCCTGTGTAAATTGTTATTGGTTTGTTTCTTGTTTATCTACATATTCTTGTTTTTTGCTTTTTGTAATTCGATATTAGTTTAGTCATGTTCTAAACAGCTTGTTGCGCCAATGACATTTTGATATCTAAAATTTAGTTTTTGAACTCTGTGGATCAAATTGGTATATAATTTGCTCTGGTTTAGCACACATGTAAATCTGCCTTGCTTTGATGTTTGGACTGTAAGTTGCATTATGTCATGCTTGGATATTCTGAATATTAATGGTTGTCGAAGGTTTTTCTCTCTTTGGAGTTTGAATTGAAGTTATTAAGAGTTTCTTTCGTACAAAAGTTGATTTTGAATTGGTGAATCCATCATTGGTAATTAGAACACAATTGTACACTGTTAGGCAAGGCATGGAAATCATTTTCGAACCAAAGAAAGAATGAGGGAGCTTAGCAGGTTGACAGCTTATCTTGAAGTAGTGATGACAAATTCAGAGGAACAGACTTTGTCTTTGCAAGAAGTTCCTTCTTGGTTGCAGGGTCGGAAATCTTCTTGGAAAGAAGTGAAAACTGGGGTCTTGATCAGTGAAGGAGAGGAGGAAGAGTATGATCTGGGAATCAAGACCAGAGACAAGTTTCTAGATTTGTTTGCTGAGAATGTTTACATGTTAAACACAAGTCAAGTATCTTTACAATTTTTTTCCTTTAATTCTGTTATCTTAAAGCATTACCTGTTTACGTTAAATATAAGGTTCCATAGTAAGAAGTTTATGTCAAATCTGAACGTAGATATTCAGGGTCTACACACTTTAAACAATAACGAACGGATGAAGTTTTTTAATGTCAAAACTTGATAAGCAGTTATTTGATAAGCTTAACTCTAGTCATAGATGACATCTTTTATTTTTTATTTTTTTCCTTTTTCAAATTGGTCGCAACTTATCAACTTGTACTTCTCTCTATCCTTCACGAGAAAGGTTCCTCTAGCATCAGCTAGTGCTGTGGTATATGGAATGGTTCTATTTATTGGGGGAGGAAGTCTTGGCGTGAGGCATCATAAAGCTTTTCCCGTGACTAGTGAGAGCCATGAAAGTGCTACAGTGCTACGTTCTCATGACTGCAGCAAAAACTACAAGGTAATCCCTTTTTTTTTTTTTAATTGTTATTGTTTGGTGGAGAAACTAAGTTTAAAATCCTATGGTTGCTAATTAGCACAACTTTAAATTCTTAGGGGAGGCGTGGAACTCGTTCTCCTTGCAAAAAGAGAAGGAGAGAGTTTGAAGGCTCGAAGCTCGTTTCGAAGTCCTTTTGAGAGATGGAGAAGTTAAAGATTTGTCTTTGCTAGAAGTTCTTTTCTGGCTGTGGGGTTGGAAATCTTCTTGGAAGGAAAAAGTGAAGGGTGGAGAATTAATCAGCGAAGGAGAGGAGGAAACATATGATTTTGGAATCAGGAGAGAAAAGTATCCAAATTTCTTTGTTGAAGATTACAACCCTGATGTTATGGACAAGTCAAGTAAGCTACATTTTATTTCTTTCCCCTTTGATTTTTTATTTTAAAGCGTTGCTTAACTCCTTTCTATACAAGTTTACATTGTAAAATTGCATTTTAAATGTGGTAGAATATATTCTATATTAACACCCGATTCAAGTTGTAGCTTATAAATTGAACACTGTAGCTCAAGGTAACGTGCTCTTTCCCACCTAACTTCGCTCCCAAACTCTGTCGAACAGGTTCCTGACTTGAGCGTCGGAGAGCCTTTGGTTGGCACCACACCAGTGCCCCTTGATCTTCGAGGTGTCCCTTTTCTTGTGTAGGTCTACCTTAGGAGGCCGAGACGAGCGGGAGGAGCCATCTGAGCACCGTGCACAGCAGCATGTGGTGTTGGTATATAGCAGACCAGAGTTAAATGTCAACATTTCGGCGCTAGAATGAGGGCCCTGCGCCTTTCTAGCACTTCCATTTAATAGCCACATCTGCTGACAACCATGCTTAGCATGGTTACTAGAGGAAACACCTGGGACTACTCAACAGGAGGGGTCAGGTAACGCCTAAAACTTGAACCAAAATAGACCTTGAGGGAGACCCCGAGCAGCGAGGTCCCGATCAGGCAGCCAGGGTAGCGAAGCTAGGGCATAACAGGCCGTGCAAGATCCGATCCGTGAGCTGACTACCGCGGTCCACCTATTTATGCAATAAATGGCGCAGCAACAAGCACAGCAGCAACTGTTCCCCGCTATCCTTCCTTTCGCCTGGGAAGACTGGGTAGGTGGTCGAGCAGGGCAAAGGGGTGACTCCCAGAATAAAGCAAATTCTGTGCATACCAAACATCAGGCCTCGATGGGTATATCTAAGAATAATATGTTAGACATGTATGCTCTAAGGAGTAAAAATGTAATACGTTTTTGGAGACATTTTTATCAATAAAGAATTTATTCATTTATATATACCAAATATTGTCCTCTTTACGTTCATATTTGTTGAATGTATGATAAGCAAACAGTAGTCTGAGACTGTCAGTCTAAACCTTAAGAATTGGGCATATGATGGGATGATTATGCGGTAGACACGATTCTTAAGGTGATGGTCTAAAACATATGATCCGCAATCGAGGGAATAAAGTTGGGCGCTTTATTCATGTAAAGATTGTTATGTTGTCTATATCCCTTTTGGGAGATGGTTTGTCTTGGCCATCGGAGTTGGACTCCGTGAATAGAAACATTGGCGCGTTGTCATAGTTGACGATGTGTTGGATCGGGACATAAAGTGAATTGATTTGGATTAATAATTCTGTCTTGGCAAATCGATTCACTTTAGACAATCATTTGTATTGTATCTTAATCCTGAGATGAATAATGGGCCCGTTGTCTCGACTTGTGTCTTTTGATGTACTAATGGGTGACTCCCACATTTCTATAGTGGCATGCATGCCGGTACGTTGGAGGCATGACTCTTGATAGCGTAGACGTGTTATTCATAGATATGGAATCCATAGCTCCTCTTTAGGAGTAATGATATCCTCTTATATGCGTTGTCCTGTAATTGGAAAACTGGAGCGCTCAACCATTTGGATACATAGGTGTAACCGAATGGTATACTATCTTTGGATGGTAAGTTTTCTAATGGTGAGACAATGGAACGTAAGATAAAAATAATCGGGAAGGTAAGACAGAATTTATCCTTAAGCCGATTATGGATGATCATATGGGGATGCGATACACTATGATATGTCATGGAAACTTAGCTACACGAGCTTCGTAATTCTATAAAGTTCGAGAGTGCAGCTCTAAGCTTTTAGTGGAGTAGCGTTGGAGTTGATAATTGTGAAATGTATATCTGGGATATTGGGTTTCATAATTATCATGAGCTTGAACTTTATAGGTCCATTTTGGTCCCCTTTGCTAGCTCACAAAATCCTGTAACGACACGGCGTGCTTTTCCAATAATTGGTGACTTATGTCGGATTTATCGGATTGGTTTAAAATTTATAAGAATCAAATAATTCATGTCTGTTTATCAGTTGAATTAATTATGTAAGAAAATTAGTTCAAGATGAACTTGTTGAATTATTGCGTTCGGGTAATTCTTGTCTGTTTATCGGTTGTTTTAATTTTGGACAATTAGAACAAGATAAACTTGTAGAATTATTATGAATTGATTTATTTTCTTAGAGATTATCTTGACAAAGTTTGTTTTGATCAGATATCTTTTCTATTGGGCTATTTGAATCAAAACCGAGACTTTATCCTTTAGAATCTCGGGTGGAAAATAAAAGATTCGCGAAGATTTTTTCTCGGCAGTTCGGCCTGTCGGATGACGTGTTCGGCCTGCCTATCAGAAAGTTCGGCCTGCCGACCGACGACAGTTAAGATTACGCGTTTTTACGCGGATCTTATCAGATATTGATCCGAACTTGATTCTGTTTCGATTTTTTGAGACCTAATCTGATATGGATTGACCCTAGGACCAATAGGTATAAAAAGGGAGTGAGTCTAATGATTTACTCAGATCAATTTGAGAGATTAAGAGTGATACTCTTCGAGTGAGCATCTAAAAACTCCTTGAGAGCTTTTGTTCACAAATCATGAACACTAGCTTTGGGTTCTCTCTGTTGGTTGGAAGGAGAGTCACCGGTGGAAGAGCTGTACGTGTGAGCCCACACTCACTCCGGTTGTGGATAGAGAATAGCAAATAAGACCAGTTGGTTGAGGCTCTTCTGGAACGTTACTTCTCTACACAGGTCGCGGAGGTTCTTCGGCACACTGAGGTTAGTAAGATCTGTTTAATTTATACATATAACATGTCAAACTTGTGTTTTGGAAATTACTCTGACGAAAAATTTTTAAAAAATTCCGCTGCGCACTTTGTTTCCAACATAATAGGCTTGTTCGTGAAGGCCAAATCAGTCCTTGGAAGGGCCATGGTTGATTCCCACAAGGTTCTTGGGCTTTAGTCTTCGACAGGCATGGGGAACAAGGGGATCGCCTTGCTCGAGATAGGCTAGAGGGAAGAGGCGATAGGGTGGAGGATGGAGCCTAGTACAAGGTGGAACTGCCTGAAGACACTAACAATCGCCAACCATGAGACTTAAAATGGTAAATCAACCAGATCAGGAACCACCGCTATGGGTAGATGACTACGACATGCTAGACTAGCCCTTCACCGATGCAATTATGTGGGCCTTAATGCTGAACAAGTTCAAGGTGCTGCAGGTCAGAGCATATGACAGAACGACGGATGCTGACAAGCAGTTAGAACTATACAAAAGTCACATGCTCCTCCAGAACGCCAACGATGCCACTATGTGCAGAGCATTTTCACTCACACTGACCGGTCCAACTAGGCAATGGTTTCGCCGCATCGAACCAGGCACCATGACCTCATTCCACCAAATGTCTGACGCCTTTTTGGCTACTTCGCCACGTCCCAGACCAAGAGGAAGGAGGTGATGCATCTCTACGCTAT
Source organism: Artocarpus heterophyllus (assembly GCA_025403435.1). Lineage (NCBI taxonomy): Eukaryota > Viridiplantae > Streptophyta > Magnoliopsida > Rosales > Moraceae > Artocarpus > Artocarpus heterophyllus. Next base: position 7,138,580 of record CM046353.1, read on the forward strand.
TAAGCAAGGTGACGAAGACGTGAGATACTACATCAATCGCTTCACCTGAGTAGCGCTAGAGGTGAGGCACTTGGAAGATGAAACTCTTAAGCACACCTTCTTGGTAGGGCTCAGGGATAAAAACTTAATCTGGTCGTTTACCCTTAAGCAATCGAGCATGTTTTCCCAAATGCTCGGTTATGCCTAGAGACATGCCGATGCGACCGATTACATGAAGAGTTGTTGGGATAAGGATTGCAGCAGCAATGGCAATAAGGGCAAGAAGTAGAAGGATCCACCTGAGCAACCTACGACCAGCCATAACAAGAAACTTAAGACCGATAAATCCAAAGTCTCAATGGGGAAATTCTAGAGCTACACACTCTTGGTGGCCAACATCGATGAGGTGCTGAACCAGGTGAGCAATTGAAATTTGTTAGTGAACCCACTTCTATTGAAGGGGAATAGAGCTAAGAGAGATAAGAACAAGTACTACAACTTCCACAAGGACATCAGGCATAACACTCGTGACTGCATCCAACAAAAGGACCAAATCGAGAAGCTAGTCTGAGAAGGGCACCTTAGGGAGTTCGTCGAGTGAGTTCTGATCCTTGGCACCAATGTTAGGAGGAATGATCAGTCATCTTGAGAAGGCCAACATAGGCCATATAACGATGGTGGGAATGCCCCAGACCTGCCAAACATCGTGCGCATGATCTTTGGTAGGCCTGTCACCAGGGACACCTCGAGTGGCCGATAGGCGTACGCTCAATAGGCCAGGCTGGTCAAGAGGGGCGACCTCATGAACATGTCTGAACACATCAACAAGATCTACTGACAAGAAGATATTTCCATTACCTTCATGGAGGAGGAGGTGGATAGACTCATTTATCCGCATAACGATGCTTTGGTGTGTGAGCTACAGATAGCTAACAGCATAGTTCGGTGGGTGCTGATCGATAATGATAGCTTAGCCGATATCTTATTCAAATAAGCCTTTGACAAACTCAAGATTAGCAATGCCATACTGATCTTAATCCGGACGCCCCTATACGGTTTTCAGGGGAGTATGTCCAAGCAATAGGCATGATCTGCTTGCTAGTCACATTTGGTGAAAGTGGTGCTCAAGTAATGTGCCTTGTGGAGTTTCTCGTCGTCAATAAGCCTTCTCAACATAACATCATCATCGAGCGACCAACTCTCAATGCCCTCAAGGCCGTGGTCTCCACCTATCACTTAGCAATGAAGTTTCCTACCTAGAATGGGGTTGGAGTGATAAGGTTGATATAAAAGGGTTCCCTGGAGTGCTATGTCAAGGTCGTCAAGGAAGCAACGGCTTGGAAGCTGAATGTCTTGGCCATTTTCAAAGTGCACGAGATTCCATTCCTAGTTTCATAGATGCAACTTCCAGGCATGAGCTACTGAGTTTTATGAATACCTACTCTGGCTACAATCAGATCAGGATGGCAAAGAAGATCAAGTGAAGACTACGTTCACCATAGATTAGGGACTGTTTTGCTATGTGTCATGCTCTTTGGATTGAAGAACACCAAGGCCACCTACCAACGCTTGGTAAACAAGATGTTTGCTCGGTTGATCGGGAAGACTATGAAGGTGTAAGTCCATACATGCTTGTCAAATCACATCGTCGATCTCTAAGATAGCTTCAACATACTCCGACAATACACGATGAAGCTCAACCCCGACCAAGTGCACATTTGGAGTGGAGTCTGGCAAGTTCCTTGGATTTATGGTCAACCACCATGGTATCAAAGTCAATGTTACCAAAGCCCAGGCCGTGGTGGATATGCATTCTCCACGAATAGTCAAGGAAGTTTAGAATTTGACCGGAATGATCACAGCGTTGTCCAAGTTCGTCTCTCGATCTACCGACAAATGTCAATCTTTTTCCTAGGCACTTAAAGGGAGGTTTGAATGGAGTAGGGGATGCGAGAAAGCACTCTAGAATCTCAAAAAATGCATCGCCACACCCCATTCATATCCAAACTTTTACTAGGAGAGACGCTCTATACCTACCTGGCTGTTTCCGAGAAGGCGGTCAGCTCGGTCATGTTCGAGAAGAAGAGCAAGTTCAGAATCCATTTTACTACACAGCAAGGCCTTCCAGGGGGTGAAGGAGAGGTACCCTCCATTGGAGGAGTTAATGCTTGCCCTCGTCACCTGTGATCGGAAACTTCGATCGTATCTGCAGGGGTATACAGTTCGGGTCCTGACCAAGTATCCCTTGCGCCCAATCTTATAGAATCCAAAAATTTTTGGTTGGATGATCAAGTGGTCTATAGAGCTTGAAGAATTCGACATACATTTTGTGCCCCGGACCACTAATAAAAGCGCAAGCTTTTGATTTTATAGCAGAATTCATGAATGCTGGGCAGGCCACCTCTTTCACCAAAAAGGCACCCGTCGAATATCTTGACTCACCTAGCAGCAGCGTGACCGAGCCCAAACCCAAATGGAAGCTATTCGTTGACGGATTCTCAAGCATAAGCGGGTCGGGTGCCAGAATCATCCTTACCAGTCCAGATGGTTACAAGGTGAGCTATGCACTCTATTTTGATTTCAAGGCCTCCAACAACGAGGTCGAATACGAGGCCTTGATAGCAAGGCTCAAGATCACACAGGACCTCGGGGTAGATCTCATCTGCTTCCATAGCGATTCGATGCTCGTTGTCCAATAGGTGATTGGCAGATTCTAGGCGCAGAGCGAGTCCATGGCCACGTACCTGAGTGAGGTCAAAGCCCTGCTCGGATAATTCAAGACCCACTCTTTTGTCCAAATCCCAAGAGCAAAGAACACCAAAGCCGACACGCTTGCTCGAGTAGCCTCGGGCTTAGAAGATAACGACCTAACATCAGTCCCAATCGAGAGGCTTGCCAAGCCGAGCATCAGGAAAGAAGTGGTGAATACAGCCGACGAGCAGACTGAAACTTTAATTTAATACTATAAATATTATCCTTTTGTAAATAATACTTATATACAATATTTAAAGTCACATTTAATAATCTAGGATTTTTTATATTCATAAAGCATCTATAACATGCATACAAAAATAATATTTAAAAAATTCCTCAAATTATATTTATAATCAGCAAACATTCTACACCTCATTTGTTTATGGGCACATATCCCAACACTTGGAGCCTGAGAAATAGTGACTAAGATAGGCATTTTTGAATGTGATGAATATTTGATACTCGTCATTATGTATATATGTTAATTATATATAGTATATTCTTGTTTTTAAGTTTTATTTATTAGTCCTAAGGAGTAGAACAAGGCTTCTAATTCCTAAAATTGATGGTCAATGGAAAATTGTTCCTTTTTTGCTACAACATTCCATTTGCTCTTGAATACGCTTCTATAGTCTCTTCTTTTGGGCATTTTGTTACAAATATAGTTCCTTTTTTTATCAAAGCTTATTGTCATTTGCGGCGATAGTATTTCCCGTTTCATTAGTGCATTTAGGACATATTTAGTGTGTAAGATTTGGGAGGATTGGATTAATTAAATCTTAATATTTTGTTTGATGAAAAACTTTAAAGGATTGGATAAGAGCTTTTCCAATCCATGCTAAAATCCGCTTAGAAGAGGATTGGGCAACCTTTGTATATTGTGAAAATCTTCAAGGGACTATTTGCAAAAAAATTTATAAAAATTTAGGGTCAAATTATAATTTTTATGCGACAAAAAATATTTTTTATAATTATATTTTTGCCTCTTTAATTTTTAAAATTACAATTTCACCCAAATTTGAAAAAAGTTTTACAAAAAAGTCCCTATCTTAATAACACAACACTTATCCATTCTAATACAATCTAATCCAATTCAATCCTCTAAGACTATTCTATCTAATGCTATCTTATCCAATAAACAAGGAGATTCACAAGCCAATAAAAAAATATATTTAACGAGAATTAACGTTAAGAGAATCTTGTTTTCCAATGAAGGTCTACGCACTTGTAATATGCGCAGGCTTTTTGAACGAATAAACCAACTTCATATATCGTTTTTACCATTACACAATATTAGAACAGTAAATATGTTGTTTCTCACCAAAGAAATATCAATAATTTGGCTACATGAGATACGTCGTTTCTCACATTAAACGATTAATGGCAAACTTTGAAATAACAATCCGTGGGCCTTAATATATAAACGACATCGGATTATTGAAAGAAGCGGTTTCGCGTTTTTGAACAAAAACACTTAAAATTTCCAAGGAAAGACATGTTTTGAGCAAAAAGGAAGAAGGGTAAAAAAAGTCTGAACCGATAGATATATACTTTATTTTTATTAAAATACGCAGTAAATATTTATTTTATCTAATATTTATTTATTTATTTATTTTGTTGTTAGAAAATTTTGAAAATTACTTGTAATATCTTATGATAGAATTGGATCATTTGAGAAAATAGAGGTTCGATCCCGACTTGTATCAAAAAAATAATAAAAGAAAAAATTTGTTTGGCGGGTAATTAAAAATAATAATTTGGTCAACCAAAAACTACGAAGAGGGATACTTTCAAGAGTTTTTGTCAAGATCAGGTGATATTTAAAAATGCAATATTAAACACAATTAAACAAAGGATACATATTTGTAATTATCTCCTACCATTATATGCCAAAAATGTGTTTGTTTATTCTTAAACGGCAACCATTTTTAGACACTACATTGAAGGAAACCAGGATATTGTAGAAACGACATGACGTTTTATAGAAACGACAACATAATTTCATCCACTAAGAATATAGCTTATCCACGTTAACGCTGCAAACTTTATGCTTTAGACGGGCAATATTAACGACTTTTTTTTTTTTATTCTTAAACCACAACCAAGTTTTCGGATACTTAAAGGCGCGTTGTTTAAAGTTTAAACTGATATGTAAAATGGATACCTTTGTACTTTACTGGACGGCAACATCATTTAATCCACAAAGGACGTCGTTTTTGACGTCTATTGACCATAAATTTGTTCTAAAAAGGACGTGTCATTTATGCAACATAAATAATCATAGCATTCTGTTATAAAAAGAAAGGAAAATGAATTATGTGAAGCAAATATTAAATTTGAATGTAAAAAAAATGTCGTTTATGAATTAACCGACGTCAAATTCTACATGAGAACGATACATGTCATCCTTCAACATGTCTACTTGGTTAAACGATGGATTTTCTTCCTTGACCAAAACGACAGCTTTTAAACAACAGCATACTTACAAAAGCTGTCGTTTTAGGGACAACGACATGTTTTTCGTTTTTCTTTTTCTTTAATAATAGCCGGCGCGACAAGTTTATTTGTTTTTTTTTTTCAAAAAAAAAAAAAAAACTCTTGTTCCTTTTAATTTCTCTCCCTCTTTTCTTTTCACAACGTCTATAAATAGATAACAAAATTATATAAAAAAAATTGTAAAAAAAATTTGGAAATTCAAGCACTTTTGTTCATAAGGAATTTAGTTCCTGAATAGGGGGAACTCATCTCCCCTCTCAAACCCATGGAATTGAGTTCCTCTTCCTCTAATTAAATCGTAACTATCTCCTGCACCAAAATTAACCTCGCTTTTTATTTTATCCACGTCATCATACCCTATTCTCTGCCCACTACTTTTTCCTTGTTGCATATCAAACAGCTGCACAAAGAGCAAAGAAAAAATGGCTGCACATAACTTGTTCTACTCTCCTTAAAGAGCAAAGATAGTGTACGTAATGATTTATATGATTAATTTTTTTTCGTTTAATTTTTTACTTTGTATTGCTTTTTTCTCATTTAGAAAAATGCTCTTTTATTTGTCTCGTTAGGATTTATTTTATGTTTTTATGCCTTCAACCTCCGTAACTACGATTACTGTTATTATGCTTTTTTTTTTATACTTATCTTTTCGTTGTTTTATTTGCATGAGTCGACGTGTGTTATGTTAGCAAAGATTATTGGAAATTATTATAGTTATATTATTATGAGGATAATTTTGGAATAACATACTTTTTTGTTCCAATTCCTTAAAAAAACAGCATAATGGGAATTCAATTTATATTGGAACTTAATTCCTTGTATGTTGGTAAACACTTTGATCGAATTCTGGAATCTATTTCCAAGGAATTAAATTCCTCTACTGTTGGAACTTGTTTCATTTTCCTTGAATTCCTAGAAAGGAAATACGTCTCAAGTTCCAACTTGCTTCCTAAACACACTTGAAATCTAATCGCTATCGTCTAAGAACATACATTTTTTGTTCTTTTCCCCTCTGTCATTGAAGAGTGAAGCACTCGACAACTATGTATCATTTTTAACTTGAGTAATTCTTTACTGTCAGTTCTATGAAGGTTCCATATCCAAGGGCTCTGAACTACAAGTAGAGGCTGCAGAGTTACCGTGGAGGAATGTTCAGAGTTATTGTGCAAGTGAAGTGATCTGGTTTGTCTTTTGCACCTTGACGGAAGCCTGGTCATAGAGGCTGACAATGTCACGGGCTCAACAAGGATTGATGAGAAGGGAGGACATATCCTGCAATATGGGCACAGGTATCATGCCGTCTCAATTCGTGAAAAATTTTATGGAAATAATAGCAGTCGCTACCAAGGAGTATTCATCCGGACAGGTGTGGAAGATGTAGATTAGAGAATGTCACGGTAATGAATAAGGAAATTGACTGGAACTGTGGAGACAATGTGTATTGGAAGCATGCTGTGCAACGCTTTGAGACATGTAAGATCGTATTGCATGGAAATGTTGAATTTGAAGCAACAAATGTCATCATACAGGTTAGATTGACTTGTAGTTGCTATAGTATGCTTCGTGGTATAGCCAAATAGTTCAGGCATTACGGAAAAACAATTTAATTTTCACATGTTTATGTTTAGATGTTCTGAATAATCACCTCTCTCTTTCTCACTTCCTTCCTTTCTTTCTTTTATTTATATATTGTATTTTCTTATATTTTTTGTGTGTTGTGTGTGTGTGTGGATTAAATCCAACCTTTTGGTTGCTGGTTTTCATTCTCAATAACCGGAGTCTAATTTGAGCCTCATTTTACCTTTATTTTTGGCTGACAAAGGTTTCGCATATCGTTACATGTACTGTTATCATTGTTGCCATCATTATTTCCATTAACATTCGTAGTTAGAATAGTTGTCATGGGTTGTTGCTAATACTTGTATCTGTATCTATTGTTCTTGATAATTACGACGATGATGCAAACGGAGGTTCACTTGGTTGAAATGTACTTTTTGAGCTGGACATGAACGTCTAACAACAGAATCTGAGGAGCATATTTTACTGTGTTTTAACTATGCAGGGACATCATATATTTGAAGTTCCAGATGGCTACAAATTAAAGATCACATCAGAAAGTTCAGGTTTTCCTCGAGCTACAAACTTTTTTTATGACCTCTTTTTCTATGTGTTGAATTCATTTGTCTAATGTCTTAGCACTCATCAGAATTTCCTTTCCTCTTAAAATCGAGGATTCGTTATAGTGGCCCCTCCAATCCTTCTCAGATAAAAATGAATATTTTAAAAATATGTGATTATGGTATCTTTGTTCTTTTTCTATGGAGTGGAGTCTAGTTGGAAGAGAAAACTCATCTCCTATGCTTACATGACTTCATTTTCTTTAGAAATTACTAGAAATATAATATTTGCTGATGTGATTGTCAGGACTGATGTTTTGCTCTCGCTCAAAGACACATTCAACGCGAGCACGCAGGCAATAATTGCCATGTGAAAGAAATTCTTATACTCACCACTATTTTCATTGGACATACAGGTATGCAAGTCCAATTAGACCCTAATGAAAAGAACATGGACAGTGGAAGCTGGTACCGGAAATACAAGATAAATAGCTCCCATTTTCGATTGGAATTGGTGGAGTTGTGAATTACTGACCATAATTTTCAACCCAGACGTGGATCCTGGTTCACGGTGTTGCAGATGTGGAGCCAAATCAAGTTGACAACCCAGCAAAAGGAAGGAAAAGGGAGAAAATCGCGTCCTCGAAGGCAGAGAGCAAGCGCCGCGGCTCTGGCAGAAGAGCGCCGCGGCGCTGGGATGAGGGCGCCTAGGCGCCATGTGGAGAGCGCCTAGGCGCCAGGTGAATTGCGCCTAGGCGCAATGTGGCAAGCGCCTAGGCGCCAAGGGCTTTAAGCCTAGGCATCGTGAGGATGGCGCCTAGGCGCCAGGTGAAGAGCGCCTAGGCGCCGCAGCGCTCGTTTCGAGCGCCGCGGCGCTGACGCGTTGTGCTGCGCGATGTGTATGTGTTTTGAATCAAAGTCGAATTCAAAGGTCCCAAAAACGGGAAACCACTAGGGTTTCCCATTAGTTGCTATTTTCTTCTCCTTTGGTTATAAATAGACACAAGGTGGCTAGGGTTGTGTGTGTGAAAACTGTGTGTGAAAATTGTGAGTGGCATAATTTTGTGAGAGGCAAAATTCTTGAGAGCTCCATCCTTGAGAGAGAGAGAGAAATTCCCATTGGGTGTTAGATAGAAGAGAGTTTTGGTAAGCACAGTTTGTGAGTGTGTGAGAAACTGCTCTTGTAATCTGTAATCTCCTTCATCATAGTGGAATCTGCAAGCGGCAGAAACAGGACGTAGTCTCAATTTTGGACGAACCTGTATAAAAATTTGGTGTCTCTTTTTCTTCTTTTCTCCTATTTATTTTCTGCAATTGTTCGTTCTTGCGATCCTTGGAATTAGGAGTCGCCTAATTCCCCCAACAACTGGTATCAGAGCGGAGGTTTTGATCAGGAACGATGACTGGAGAAGAAGGTATGGCAGCCGGCATCACCAAATTTGATGGTTCAGATTTTTCCTATTGGAGGATGCAAGTAGAGGACTACCTATACAGCAGGAAACTGCACTTGCCCTTGGGTAATAAGCCCGAAGGCATGAAGGATGAGGAGTGGAGTCTCCTTGATAGACAGGTACTCGGTGTGATCCGTTTGACTTTGTCAAAGAACGTTGCCCACAACGTTGCAAAGGAGACCACTACAGCAGGGATGATGAAGGCTCTGTCAGAGATGTATGAGAAGCCCTCAGCCAATAACAAGGTACATCTCATGAAGAAGCTCTTTAATTTAAAGATGTCTGAAGGTGCCTCGGTGGTAGAGCACCTGAACAGTTTCAACACCGTCCTAAACCAATTGGTCTCGGTAGAGATTAAATTCGATGATGAGATCAATGCTCTAATCCTCTTGGCCTCGTTACCGAATAGCTGGGAACCCATGAGGGTGGCCATTACAAATTCGCTTAGGAATGCCAAACTAAAGTTTGTTGATGTCAGAAACTCCATTCTGGTGGAAGAAGTTCGCAGGAAGGACTCAGGAGAAGCCTCTTCGTCGAACTCGGCCCTTAATGTTGATAATAGGGGCAGAAAACTTGACAGGCAATCCAACAGAGATAATGGCAGGAGAGGCAAGTCGAGGAATGGGAGAAGCAAGTCAAGGAACGGTAGGACCATGGAGTGTTGGAACTGTGGGAAGACGGGCCACTTGAAAAAGAACTGCAGGGCTCCAAGGAAGAACGAAGACAAGACCAATGACGCAGCTAACGCTGCCACTGAAGAGCAACAGGATGCCTTAATCTTGTCTGTCGACAGTTCTTTTGATTCGTGGGTGATGGATTCAGGAGCATCATTCCACACCACAACACACCGTCATGTCCTGGAGAACTACGTTGCTGGAAATCATGGTAAGGTTTATCTCGCTGATGGAGAACCTTTGGATATAGTTGGCATTGGAGATGTCAGTTTAAAAATGCCTAATGGGTCGGTGTGGAAGATTCATAAGGTGAGACATGTTCCTAAACTAATGCGCAACTTGATTTCGGTGGGGCAACTGGATGATGAAGGACATAAAGTAACCTTCAATTGTGGAGGTTGGAAAGTCACGAAAGGAGCGATGGTTATTACTCGGGGACGCAAGGCTGTAACTCTCTACATGAACTCAAGTTGCAAAGATACCCTAGCAGTTGCTGATTCTGCTGCCAATACTGAGCTATGGCATTATAGGCTCGGTCACATGAGTGAGAAGGGTATGAAGGTGCTTCACTGCAAAGGAAAACTGTCGGGTTTGAAAACTGTTGATCACAGTTTGTGTGAAGCCTGCATCTTTGGTAAACAGAAGAGAATCAGTTTCTCAAAGATGGGTAGAGAGCCTAAGTCCAGGAGATTGGAGCTAGTTCACACAAATGTGTGGGGGCCTGTGCCGGTGACTTCCCTTGGTGGCGCAAACTACTATGTGACGTTCATTGATGACTCAAGCAGGAAGGTATGGGTTTACTTTTTGAAAAACAAATCTGATGTGTTCGATGCTTTCAAGAGATGGAGAGCCATGGTGGAGAACGAGACAGATTTGAAGGTGAAGTGCTTGCAGTCCGACAATGGGGGAGAGTACCTAGGTGAAGATTTCAGGCGGTACTGTGCTGAGAATGGGATAAAGATGAGGAAGACCATTCCAGGGAAACCACAACAGAATGGGGTAGCTGAGAGGATGAACAAGACTTTAAACGAGCGTGCTAGGAGCATGAGGTTGCATGCAGGGCTGCCAAAGATGTTTTGGGCTGAGGCGATTAACACAGCCGCTCATCTGATCAACAGAAGTCCATCCACACCGCTGAAGTTCAAGCTACCGGAAGAAGTCTGGAGCCATAAACAGGTTGATCTCTCTTACTTGAGAGTGTTTGGTTGTGTTTCCTATGCACACATTGATTCTGCTGCTAGAAGTAAACTGGATGCCAAGTCAAAGAAGTGTTTTCTGGTTGGTTATGGCGGACTTGAGTTTGGTTATCGTCTCTGGGATGACCAAAGTCGGAAGATTATCAGGAGCAAGGATGTGATCTTCAACGAAGGTGTTCTGTACAAGGACAGAGACAGCACGGACTCCAGGGGTTCAGGTTCTGAAGATAAGAAGCCTGAGGTGATTCCATTGAAGGATCTGCCTGAAGTGGAGGTGCAAAATCCAGAGGTTGAAGACCAGGAAAACATAACTCCAGAAGAAAACCAGAGGACTCCTGCCACACCAGTCAGGAGGTCTAGCAGGACAATCAGACCACCGCAGAGATACTCCCTTACTCTGCATTACATCTTGTTGACCGACAGAGGTGAGCCAGAGAGCTTTGATGAAGCCGTGGAGGCTGGAGATTCGGTCAAGTGGGAGTTAGCCATGAGGGACGAGTTGGATCGGACATGGCAACTGGCAAAGTTACCACAGGGTAAAAAGTCCTTGCACAACAAGAGGGTATACCGGGCAAAAGATAAAAGTGCTGGCAGCAAGCGGTATAAGGCAAGGTGGGTGGTAAAAGGATCCAGAGATATGCTCACCAAGATAGATCCGATTGAGAAACTGAAGTTGTGCGCAACTTCAGTTGGACTTCTCCATGAGGCGTGAGAAGTCGTTGCCGCTGCAGTGGGAGACATGGTGAATTGATTAGTCTCCAAGTGGGAGATTGTTGCAGATGTGGAGCCAAATCAAGTTGACAACCCAGCAAAAGGAAGGAAAAGGGAGAAAATCGCGTCCTCGAAGGCAGAGAGCAAGCGCCGCGGCTCTGGCAGAAGAGCGCCGCGGCGCTGGGATGAGGGCGCCTAGGCGCCATGTGGAGAGCGCCTAGGCGCCAGGTGAATTGCGCCTAGGCGCAATGTGGCAAGCGCCTAGGCGCCAAAGGCTTTAAGCCTAGGCATCGTGAGGATGGCGCCTAGGCGCCAGGTGAAGAGCGCCTAGGCGCCGCAGGGGAGCGCCGCAGCGCTCGAGCGCCGCGGCGCTGACGCGCTGTGCTGCGCGATGTGTTTTGAATCAAAGTCGAATTCAAAGGTCCCAAAAACAGGAAACCACTAGGGTTTCCCATTAGTTGCTATTTTCTCCTCCTTTGGTTATAAATAGACACAAGGTGGCTAGGGTTGTGTGTGTGAAAACTGTGTGTGAAAATTGTGAGTGGCATAATTTTGTGAGAGGCAAAATTCTTGAGAGCTCCATCCTTGAGAGAGAGAGAAAAATTCCCATTGGGTGTTAGATAGAAGAGAGTTTTGGTAAGCACAGTTTGTGAGTGTGTGAGAAACTGCTCTTGTAATCTGTAATCTCCTTCATCATAGTGGAATCTGCAAGCGGCAAAAACAGGACGTAGTCTCAATTTTGGACGAACCTGTATAAAAATTTGGTGTCTCTTTTTCTTCTTTTCTCCTATTTATTTTCTGCAATTGTTCGTTCTTGCGATCCTTGGAATTAGGAGTCGCCTAATTCCCCAACACACGGATGGCATGGCATGGATCTCGCCCTCATGAAAAGTCAAAATGTTGAGACTTGATTGGTTAAACATAAGTTGAACCATCTCTCATCGTCCTTATTTCTTTTATTGATGTATGTTAATCTCTTTTGTTAGACCTTAAAAGGGTCTACCGACTGCAGCTTAGATCAACTTTTTTTTTTTTTTTTAAATTTTCTCTTTTGGTAGGGGATACAGCTGCTCTTTGTAACTTATGTAAAATACTTATGTGCTCTCGCAATAAAAATGTGTTCAATTATTTCAAATTTGGTCTCTCTATTTGTAAGAAAAAAAGCTTGTGTAATATGTATATCAAAGGAAAATAGCTCGTTTAACATGGCCCCGGAAAAATTGCTAGCTTTAGAAATGTTCTGTACCGTATATTTTCTTCGAATCAACAAACATGCCTGTTTGGATTAACAGGCTTTGATAGAAAATATACGCTGGCAAAGAAGATTTTGTGGGAAAGCTCTCAGTTTTCTTTGCAATTTAGCCGTCACAACAACATAAAATTGGTCTAGATACAAACACAAACCGTAATAGCAAGTAAGCTCAAAGATCCAGTTACTGTAACAAATGAACAAGGCATTTATTGTATTGTTTTTTCCACAAATATACACCACTTTTTCAAACATATTACACTGTTACAATCCAACCTGATTATGCGACTGAAAACAGCACCTATTGAGTAATCTAAGCAGAGCATCGGCCTTTCTACGAGCTCTCAAAGACCCCTCAGCTGCCAAGCTTTGTAGAGAAGGAATACTCCGGGGGTTGATCAGCAATCGTCTCGCCACTTCCTCTCCTCCATCTTTACACAGGCCCAACAGAAGAGTGATCGAATTGTCCTTCCCTTTAGGAGATCCATACCTCAAAAGGTCAATAAGGATAGGCACAAGAACTTTGCTCTTCCTTATCTCCTCAAGTCCTTCGGAACACCCCAATAGCAGGGCAAGAACGGCCAAGGCATCATCCGTTATGGCCGCCTTGTCATCCATCAACAGATCAACAAGCAAAGGAACCGCCCCAGCAACGACAACACCTACTTTATTAGCATTGTAAACTGCAAGGTTGAAGAGCGCCGTAGCAGCATCCCTTTTACCTGCTGAAGTGCCTTCTTTGAGCAGCCCAACCAGTGCAGGGATGGCCCTTGGTCGTGCCCCGATTGCCACCTTGCAGTCATCAATCATGGACAAGCTGAATATTGCTGCTGCAGCATTTTCTCTGGCCTCCATTGTCATGCCCGACTCCAACACAAATATAATGTTGTCGATTGCCCCCGCAGCCATAATCAGAATCTTGTTGTTGTTGAAGATTGACAGGTTGAGCAATGCAGTGACAGCATTTTCCTGAATTCTCGGGTCTTCAGAGCTGAGCAAAGTGACTAGAAAGGGGATAGCTCCAGCCTCGGAAATAATCCTTCTATTATCCATACTAGTTTTCGCAAGCAACCGAACCTCATACGCTGCTTGTCTCTGGATCTCTGGTGAGCCAGTGGCTAGTTTCCCAACTAAAAACTCAGCAGTCATTTTAACAGCATCAGCAGCAGCTTTCACAGCAGAAATATGATCCACAGCGCTCTCACATTGCCCTCGTTTGCTGTCGCTTCTCTCCAAGCCCGAGATAGGTGATGAGTTAGGCTCTGATAATGGGACGTGGTTATCATGGCTCCATTGTTCCATTAGGCTCTTGAGTGCGTAGTTCGGTATAAGAGCCATGTGGATTAGCCTCTGCCCGCTCTTGGGGCATGTGTGGTGGCCTGAATTAATCCACTGTGCAATCGAGTTGCGATCATAAGTGTGGCCTGATGCAACAATCACAGGATCTCTCATCAAGTCAAGTGAAATCGGGCAGCGGAACTCGTCTGGGACGTTTGGAACCATTGATTGAGAAGAGGAAGAACGGTCATAGTGCCTCTTCGAAGATGAACAAGACAGCTCCTTTAGCTCTTCTTTTGGTCTCCCAGACTCATCACCAAAAATCATAGATTTGCAATATGAAACAAAGGATATTAGATTGTTTATATTAGACACCGCTACTAGCCCACCAGTGCCCGCTTGTTTTTCCAATTCTGCCTCTAGTTTCAACATCTCTTCCTCGTAATCAAGTGGGGTCTTGATGCCAATGCCGCCGAGAATCTCCCTCGCTTTTTCGAAATCCAAGAACCCTTTTTTCTTTCCGCTCTTCTCGTTATTGGTGGCCATCAGTTGGAGAAGATCTTCTCTTCCTTGAAGCTCTCTGAGGTCAATACACAACTCTGCCCCCTTTGCTTGCTTGTGAAGTAACTCAACTTGCTCTCTAACGTCCGCCGATATACGTAGCAAACTCAGAGGCAAAATATCAAGTGCGCTTCCCATCTCTTTAACGAGGACGTAAAACTGGTTAGAGACCAATTCTGTCTGCATTACTCCCCACAAAGAGCTGCCATCTTTGCAACTTTGTATGAGAAGTTTAACTCTTCTGATCACTGAGAAAAGCTCAGTGAGACAAAGGATTGAAGATGGAGGGAGTGAGCGATTAGTCTCTTGAATCTCTTCAAACAAAGAAGAGAGAAGCTTGATTCTTCTTATCATGTTTGAGATGTTCCTGACTCGAATAATTGGAAGCTTTTCCATGGAACAAACTTCGTTGGATACGTGAACCAAGGACTCTAGCAAAGACCCAGTTGGCCAAAAGCCCTTGGAGATTATCACGGGAGAAAGATCAGCTACTTCCATGTGAATTCAGATCACCTTTTCATTGTAAATACCAAAAAGAGAAGAATTTTTTTTTTTGTTTCTTTGGGTGGTTTGGTTTACAAGGAGAAGTGACAAAATGCCTAGAATTAATACTTGAAAGTGTTACCAAAGACAGACATTAAATTAAGCGAATCGACTCTTGGATGTTTGTGTTGCATAGTTGACATTAGAGACAATAGAAATGGTCGTTGAAAAAGAGAGAGAAAAATAGAAAGGCTTTCTGGGTGGCTGCCACTTGGAGGAAGCTCCTGCCTCGTTGATTCTGCTTATTCTTCCTCTTATTTTTATATTTACAAATTAAGTAAATTGTACGGTTACATCCTAAACTATTTTTGTAACATAATTCACCTTAAACTTTTAATCTTGACAAAATACATTGTGAATTAAAATTTTTAAATCATTAGCAATTAGGGTCTAATGGCTAACAAGCGTTAAAAAGCATAAACAATTTTAATTACAAGATTTGAACGTGAGTTTTTTTAAGAACAGAGCTCGTCGTTTTAAGAAAAAAATTAAAACTCAACAAGTAAAAAAGAGTATTTAATGAGGATTAAAAGTAGACTATTAAACCTTAATTATTAATGATTTTAAGGCTCAAATGCATCATACTAAGATTAAAAATTTAAAATATATTATAAAAAAATAAATAATTTAAGGTGTAATAGTATAATTTACTCATTACATTTTGGATGTGTTACATTTTGGATGTGTTGATAATAGTTGATTAATCCTTGTCAAACTTGTAGTTGGGCTCCAATGCCTTGTAAGTGCTCATATTTTGTTTTACACTTTTTCCAAAACTTTAAATGTTGACACATGTGTAGGCACTTTAGTATTGATAGAAAAAAATTAAAAAAGAAAAAAAAAAGAGAAAAAAGTAAAGAACACTTTGGAGGGACCAATGGTCAATGCGTGCAAATGAAATGGAATGGCTCAAAAATGATGGGATCAAATGAGAAGGCAAAGGCTTTTTTTTTTTTTCCTCTCTTTTTTCTATTTTTAAATTAATAAATTTTGTAACCCTTGAAAACCCCATTGTACACGTAATCTTCAACCCACGAGCAGAATTTTTTATTTTGTTTATACTAACTATGTATATATTTGTGTAATAAACCTATTATTAATATCTGAACATGGACAAAATCAAAGGTGACATTGGTTTGCCACTTTGCGCAACTCAAGAATATTACATAAGCATTTTTACGATTCAAAATGATGCAATCATTTTCCTTTTGCCTCTTCTGCATATTACATAGTTGGCCTTCAATTTCCTGCGCAGTCACAATTCTTTTAAGATTTAATTTAAACCCCTTGATTGGATTCTTTGAATATAGGAGCTAGAAAATGGAAATATCTGTTTGGACTATGTATAAACAGATCTGGTAGAAAATGGAATTATCTGTTTGGACTATGCAAATCATGGTCGACTTATTCTCTTTTCCTTTTTTATTACTCGTTTTACTAGCGTCTTATGAAGATAATAAGAAAATAAGAAAAAAAAAACCATTTATTTGCAGTGTCTCAATCTGATTCTTCTATTTAAAACTATTGTGTCACTCCTTTTTTTAGGAAGAATTATCTGAATTTTTGTTTAACTCACAAGTTTCCTCCTAAAGTTTTGAAATTTGAAAGAAAACTTACTAAATAATGTTAATTTCTGCATATGTACACTGATCGCCATCTAAAATTTTAATTTCTTTTGTTAAAAAAAACTCACATAATGTACACAAGGGTCACTTTTACCAAATCTTACAATGGTCATCTACTTAGAGGCAGTCAGAGATACTTCATTGCATTTAAAGGATAATTAACCGGAATCAAAGACTAAGGAAAACTCGTCAAATATGCCAAAATATATATATATATATATATATATATATTTTTTTTTTCTTTTTTTCTTTTTTTCTTTTCCTCGTAAAAGTTTGTGTATCATTTTGGTCCAAAGCCTCCAAATTCAAAACAGAAACGAGTGAGGACAGCCTAATTGGTTGTAAGTTCCTTTACTCTAACTATAAGTTGAAGGTTTGAGTCATGCTAAACCCCACTCAATAATGATGATATCTCCCTCCCCCTTGTATCCAAAAAAATAAAAAATAAAAAATAAAAAATCCAAGGGACAAAAGGTAACCCAACTTCAACTGGACTAAGATCATGAAGCTGGGCTTTTGTATCCCCCAATCAAGACGGCTTTCTGTGCTTTGTTGCGAGTGAGGTTGGCTACTTTTGTCACAGATTCTACAAAAGGGCGGTCTTTCTATTCAATACTTTAACACTTAACCATGTATTTAAAATGTTAATTAGAACAAATTAATTCTAACTAAATATAATGTAAAGCTTTCAACAGTTATAATAAAAAATAAAAAATTACTACAGTGTAACGCTATAGTTTTTAAACTTAAAAGTAATTCTAACCAACTTGTTAAATGATCCATTAGTGAAAGTCCAATATTCTTTTTTTTTAATTTCTTTTTTGAACTTGGTGATAGAATATTCAAAATTTTCATCTTCTAGTAGAATCGGATGTGAGTTTATTACTAGGCTTATTTGCAACTACAATCCTATATTGCTATTTGTTGAGTTAGTGTTTTGCCAATGATTTGATGTTCTTTTACTTGATCTTTTTGTTAGTTTTTAGAGATTTCTATTGTTTCATTTTAGTTGTTTTGTCATGATTTCGCAGGTACTAACGAAATGGAGTTCAAGAACTCAATAATTGAACAAAGAAGAATTTATGGCGCCGCGGCCATGGAAATGGGCACTACGCTACTGAGCATGAAGACAATAATTTTTGCCCAGTGCCTGGCACCGCAACACCCAAGGGGTAGTGTCGTGATGCTATTTCAAATGCCAGCCCGTCTTCAGCTTGGCGCCACGGCGCCCGTTAGGAAAACTTTCACTGAAAAATCTTGTTTTGAGCTCCATTCAACCTAGTTTCTTCCTAAGACTATATAAATAGCTTACATTAGGTTATTTTTAGGGACTCGATGGCTTAGGAAAAAGAGAGAGAACAACCGCTACTATGAAGGAGAAGACAGAGCTACCGAGAACAAATTTGGCTTCAATTTTTTGAACTAGTTTTCTTTTCTTTCTCTTTTTCTTATGTTTAAGAATTTGTTTATGATGTTCTCTATTTTAATTATGTTATAAATTTCTTTTCTAGGATCATAGCCGGATCATGATGTTTTGAATTATTTTATCAATTTCAACTAAAGAATTATTTTTCCTAGTTGAGTATTCATCATTGTTCTTAATGTTTCTAATTGATTGGCCACTAATTAGATGATTTGTTAATTCATAATGAAACCGGAAGAAAATTTATGTTTCAATCATTATTTTGAATGCCATAAATTACATGTAAGATATGAATGTACTTGCATGATTTGTGTGGTCATTACATAAAAATCCATGAAACTTAACGACTTTTTTATTGTTATAATTCATATAATAATATAGTAGGTTAGCAATTACAAGAATTTTTAGTATAACTCGAAAGGAAGCATTGAATAATTTGGGGATTTTCAACTATCAACTAGGAGAATAGTTTGATATTGTATTATTAAATAATTCAAAGCGGAATAGTTTGATGAAATCGAAAACCCTATAGCTAAATAATATTGAATTTTCTTAATTTTATTAGTTGCTACATTTTTATTTTAATTGTCTAATTTTAATTTTTCATTAAAAATTTTCATTTTTTAATTTGTTCAAATAAAGTTAGAATTAACACAATTTTAAAATTTAGTATTGATCAGTTCTCGTAGAACGGTTCATAGTTTTATAAACTTTATTACTTGACAATAATAAAGTGCATTTGCGTTCGCGAAAATTTGCATCACTATTCATTCCAATTGTCCAACAAAAAATCATTAGTCCACTTGCTCATAACCAAGCACTCACTTTTTGATGACAAAATTTCGCACTAGATTCGCTTACTAGGAGCTAAAAATCTTTGTGCATTTAACATCGTCCTTTGAGCTCCATATTTTTTCCTCTTCTAAAGACTTATATTTCCAAGCCGTATTTTTATTTGGTCTTTGTGGGACACATCTTTAGTGCCTTGTTAGGCAAAGATGATATGAATCATACTATAGAAACCGTCAACATTAGTGTCCATTTGAACAAAAAGTTTGTATAAAAATTAAATTTTTTACGAAAGAAAATATTGTAAAAAAATTGCTTGAGGTTTGAAACTATAAACCAAATGGTATTCTAGACAGCTAATTCCAAAGCACGTGCCAATTATTAATGCATAAGAAATGTAACTAAGGTAACAAACAAAGATCCATCAAATCATCCTAAATTTCAAACAAAGCATTAATGATACAAGTAATGAAAAAAAAAAAAAAAAAGGCATGTATCGCAGGCTATATATAAAGGTCCAAATTCAGAACCATTGCATAGGCAAAGGCAGCAGCCTTCCACGTTTGTTGCCCTTAAAGTCTCGCCCCATTTCCACCATGCAATTCAAGCTCTATCCTTTGGGGTGGCTAGGCCCATTCCATTGGCCTTCCGTATCCTCCTCTCTCTCTCTCTCTCTCTCTCTCATATTCATGCCATCACATGCGGTGTCTATTCATTGTCAAATCTGGAAAATGTGAGCATAGTGTCACGAGCTTACTTTCTTCAAACTACTCGTGCGGCCTTAGCAATGCCTCGATGCTAAGTCAGCCTAACTCACTCACGCTCTTGCCTAGAACACAAGGGAACAAGAGAGAACAAGGAGAACTTTGGAAAGGCTTTTCTTAGATTTCCTTGGATGATTTACAAATGAAGGGGATGGTCCTATTTATAGCCATCCTCCCAACTAATGGACGGTCTAGATTACATTGATCTTTGCAACGATCTAACGGCTACTATTTACTATCTAGAATGTTCTAGCATAGTGTGGAAGATATTTACAAATAAAATATTCTAGAGAGTTCTAGAGCAGTCTTGAGTCTTCCAGGATCTGCTAGATTCATCAGGATGATTCTGGACTGTGCTGGAACCTCCTGGAATGCTGCAGAACATTGTAGAACAGTCTGGACCCTTCTAGAATCTCACTTGGGCTATGCTCTCCCCCAAAAACGCCCAAGACAAGTGTGTGGCCTCCTTGTGGCTTGGTGGGGCGTGACATTCTCCCCCACCTATGCTCGCGACGCCCTCGTCGCGTCCTGATGGTATTGTTGGATGCTGTCTCTGAATTGCCAAAGTGCCTCCTCAGTTTCCCAACTAGCCTCGGTGTCCGGCAGTCCCTTCCATTTGATAAAGTACTCCCTGTAGCTTGGCACGCCTCGTCTTCGGATGACTCGATCCGCTAGTATCTCGTCTACCTCTTTGTCAAAGGAGGTGACCACGGCTGTGGGTGCTCGATGGGAGACTCCCCTTGCTGGATCTTCCATGTCTTCATGGTATGGTTTGAGCATACTTACGTGGAAGACTGGATGAATCTTTAGCTTGGGTGGGAGGTGGAGTTTATATGAGACCTTACCTATACGCTTGATTATCTCGAAAGGTCCTTCATATTTGCGTACTAGCCCCTTATGAACCTTCCTGAATGTCTTGAACTGTTGTGGCAAAAGTTTCACTAAGACAAGGTCTCCTTCCTTAAACTCTACGTGCCTCCTCTTCTTGTCGGCCCATTTCTTCATGCGCTTTGCCGCTTTGTGCAATGATGCCCGGGCAAGTTCTGCCTGCTCATGCCATGA
This sequence comes from Artocarpus heterophyllus, assembly GCA_025403435.1. Lineage (NCBI taxonomy): Eukaryota > Viridiplantae > Streptophyta > Magnoliopsida > Rosales > Moraceae > Artocarpus > Artocarpus heterophyllus. The sequence goes on from CM046353.1 coordinate 7,159,252, forward strand.
CTTAGCGAATTTGAACGCAGCAGGGCTCTTCCCTTCATAGCGAGTGGCAAGGGAAAGAGGGGTTGTTGGCTGTTGTCCCATGACGATCTCAAAAGGACTCTTGTTGGTGGCTTCACTTTGTTGCAAGTTGTAGGAAAATTGTGCAACGTCTAAAAGCTTGGCCCAGTCCCGTTGGTTGGCACTCACATAGTGCCGCAAGTAGAGCTCCAATAGAGCGTTGATGCGTTCCGTTTGGCCATCGCTTTGGGGATGGAAGCTTGTTGAGAAGTTCAAGTCCGATCCTAGCATCTTGAACAGCTCCGTCCAAAACCTTCCAGTGAAACGAGGGTCTCGGTCACTGATGATGCTTGTTGGAACGCCCCAAAGTTTGACTACGTTGCGGAGGAATAGTCTGGCTGCGTCCTCCGCGGTGCAGTCGGTTGGCGCTGCAATAAAGGTTGCATACTTGCTAAACCTGTCCACCACGACCATGATGCTTCCACATCCATCGGACTTCGGCAGGCAGGTGATGAAGTCCATAGAGACGCTTTCCCATGGTCTCTCTGGGATGGGTAGCGGGTTGAGCATGCCTCCTGGTTGCTGTTGGACTACTTTATCTTGTTGACAAACAAGGCAGGTCCTCACATATTCCTCGACCCCATCTCGCATGTTAGGCCAATAGTAGACAGACTTCAAGAGAGCAAGTGTGCGCTTCATACCTGGGTGGCCCGCCCATAAGGAGTCATGACACTCTTTAATTAAGTCTTTCCTTAAATTGGCCCACTTTGGTACGTACATTCGGTTGCCCTTGGTGTAGAGGATGTCATCAGCTAGCCAAAACCTTCGTGTTTTGCCCTCGTTCGCCAAGGCGATGATACTTTGTGCCTGAGGGTCTGCCTTTAGTCCCTCCTTGATTTTGCTCAATAATGGGCTAGTGACTTGAGAAATGCTTGAAAGCTCAGCCTTTCGACTCAGCGCATCAGCTACCACATTCACCTTTCCTGGCTTGTACTCCATGACATAGTCGAATTCGGCCAAGAAGTCTTGCCATCTAGCTTGCTTTGGACTGAGTTTCTTTTGGGTCTGGAAGTAGCTTGTTGCAATGTTGTCTGTCATTATCACGAACTTTGACCCAAGTAGATAATGGCGCCATACTCTAAGGCAATGGACGACGGCTGTCATCTCTTTCTCTTGTACGGTGTAGCGTCGCTCAGTCTCATTGAGCTTTCGGCTTTCATATGCAATTGGGTGTCCTTCCTGCATAAGAACTCCTCCTATGGCAAAGTCTGAGGCATCTGTGTGCACCTCATATGGCTTGGTGTGATCGGGTAGGCTGAGTACGGGCTCTTCACTGATGGCTTTCTTCAGATCTTCAAAGGCCTTTTGACACTTCTCTGTCCAGTCCCACGCTTTGTTTTTCTTGAGAAGGTCGGTCAGTGGAGCAGCCCTCGCCGAATAACTTTTGATAAAACGGCGGTAGTAGTTTACTAGCCCAAGAAATGATCGCAACTCATGTACCTTGGTTGGTGGCTCCCAAGTTTGGATTGCATGCACCTTGTCATCTTCCATCATTAGTTGGCCACCCTTGATCTTGTGCCCCAAGAAGACTACCTCTGGTTTGGCAAAGGAACACTTTTCCTTCTTGATGTATAGCTCGTTATCTCGTAGCACCTTAAACACCTCTCTCAAGTGCTGCACGTGCTCTTCCAAGGTCTTGCTATACACCACTATGTCGTCCAAATAGACGACCACAAATTGATCGAGATACGGGTGGAACAACTTGTTCATCAAAGTGCAGAATGTAGCAGGTGCATTGGTTAGTCCAAATGGCATTACCAAGAATTCATAAGACCCGTACCTTGTAACACATGTGGTCTTTGGTTCGTCTCCTTCGGCTATGCGAACTTGGTAATACCCCGAGCGAAGGTCTAACTTTGAGAAGTAGCGGGCATGACCTAGTTGATCAAACAGGTCAGCAATCAGAGGGATGGGGTATTTGTTCTTTACCGTGATTTTGTTGAGAGCCCTGTAGTCGATGCACATGCGCAAGGAACCATCCTTCTTTTTCTGGAACAGGACTGGTGCGCCGAATGGGGCTTTGGAAGGCCTGATGAACCCTGCATCAAGTAACTCCTTGAGTTGCCTTCTTAGCTCCGCCAATTCCGGTGGTGCCATACGATATGCACCCATGGCTGGTGGCTTTGTCCCTGGTTCCAGCTCGATCTGATGGTCTACCTCCCTCCTTGGTGGTAGTTTCTTCGGTAGCTCTGCTGGTGCAACGTCCTTGAACTCCTCGAGGACAGCGGCTACCTCCTTTGGCTCGACTTCTGGTGGCCCTTGTTCTTCATCATCGTACTCTTTGAGAATAGCTAAGTAGCTTTCCTCGTCCCTCCGGATGCCCTTCTTAAATTGCATTGCTGAGAGCACCTTTACGTCCTGCTTGTTGGTCCTTGTTGTCGGTACCACACAAGCCTTATCGCCGTCCATGATGCACATGCTGTTGGCGAATGGTACTGGGAATGCCTTGACTTGATCCAAGAATTCCAATCCCAGGACAACCCTAAAGTCATCCATTGGAACTACAGAGAAGTCCATATGTCCGGACCAGACTCCCACGCTGGTCTTAACCCCTCGAGCTATGCCATGAATGGGTCGAGCAGCTGAATTAACTGCCTTGATGGAGCCCCCTCCACCAGTCGCCTTAAGTCCTAACCTTTGGGCTTCTTCAATCGAGATAAAGTTGTGGGTTGCACCTGTGTCAAGCATGGCTACCGTTGGTTTTCCTCCAATGGACACGTCCACAAAGAGTAGCCCTTTGGCTTGGGTCTTGGGAGCAGATTGGATCACATTGAGTAGCTGCAAGGACCCCATGTGTGCACCATTGTTGCCACCCTCGGCCTCTGTCCCGTCTTGATGACTTGCAAGGAGAGAATTCAAAGCTCTTTTCTGGGGACAATCCCTAGCCCAGTGGGGACCATCACAAAGGAAACATTTGTTGTTGTTGGATTTACTTGAACTCTTGTTGTCCCTTTGTTTGCCTTTGTCTTTGCCCCTTGAGGTGTTATCTTGGTGGTGCTCATCTCTGCGTTGGCCTTTGTCTCCCCCACCTTTGGCTTGACCACCCTTCTTGTCCTTCGGCTTGTTGGTGGACTCCTTTTGGCTTGCATAGTCGATCAGGCTTTCGGCCACAGCAATGGCAGTGGCAAGGTCTTGTACCCCACGTCGCCTTAGCTCGGTCTTGGCCCATTGTTGGAGCCCATCCATAAAATTGAAGAGTGCGTCTTTGTCGGACAAATCAGGGATCTCAAGTACCAAGTTAGTGAAGTCCTTAACATAATCACGAATAGACCCTGATTGTTTAAGCCTTCGCAGACGAGCTCTAGCCTCATCCTCAGCATTCTCGGGATAAAATTGCCTTTTAAGCTCTCTTTTAAAGTCATCAAAGGTAGTCATGGTACACGTACCTTTTTCGATGTCTCCCCGTCTTCTCCTCCACCACAGCATGGCTGTGTCATTGAGATAAAGAGCCGCAGACTGGATCTTGGCGTCCTCGTCTGTGATGGCCATGGCTCCAAAGTATTGGTCTAGGCCCCACAAGAAGTTGTCCACCTCTCGTGCATTGCGTGATCCCCCGAAACTCTTAGGCTTTGGCACGTCAATGCGCCTAGCTTCAACGGTGCTACTACTGGACCCTGTCGCCAATGCCCGCTTGCAAAGGGCTAAGTCCCCACGCATATCCTCAATGCGTGTGAGTGTGCTGTTCAGCTCCATCTCGTGGGCTCGACGCATTTTGGTGAGCTCTCCCGCAAACTCCTCACGAACCTTCTCAATTTCGGCCCGCAAGGACTCCTCTAGTTGAAGCAACATGCCTCGGATCGCAGTGTGGATAGCGGCATCCTCCGCTTCTAGGCCATCCACCCGTTGGCTTAGGTCATCCACCTGGGCCTCCACGCCACTCACGTCCTCCTCTACCCGAGATAGGCGAGAGTCGAAACTAGAGATCACGTCCTTAGACCGACCCCGCTTAGCCACAACGTTGGGGTCGACTATTTCTTCGCGGCCTCGCTCTTGCGTCACCTCCACATCAGAAGGGTTGGATCCCGTGGCCCTTTGAGCAGCATTGTTCTTAGCCATTGTCTCAGCCTGAGCCTCGCTCTGATACCAACTGTCACGAGCTTACTTTCTTCAAACTACTCGTGCGGCCTTAGCAATGCCTCGATGCTAAGTCAGCCTAACTCACTCACGCTCTTGCCTAGAACACAAGGGAACAAGAGAGAACAAGGAGAACTTTGGAAAGGCTTTTCTTAGATTTCCTTGGATGATTTACAAATGAAGGGGATGGTCCTATTTATAGCCATCCTCCCAACTAATGGACGGTCTAGATTACATTGATCTTTGCAACGATCTAACGGCTACTATTTACTATCTAGAATGTTCTAGCATAGTGTGGAAGATATTTACAAATAAAATATTCTAGAGAGTTCTAGAGCAGTCTTGAGTCTTCCAGGATCTGCTAGATTCATCAGGATGATTCTGGACTGTGCTGGAACCTCCTGGAATGCTGCAGAACATTGTAGAACAGTCTGGACCCTTCTAGAATCTCACTTGGGCTATGCTCTCCCCCAAAAACGCCCAAGACAAGTGTGTGGCCTCCTTGTGGCTTGGTGGGGCGTGACAATAGGCTTTTAATGAATCCAGTTGAATTTGTGGCTCTTGTGGTGGGGCTGTCAGGGGCAACACATAACACCATCGATTTGCACACTCCCAAATCAAGCTACAGTTTCTCCTCACACAAACACCCACTTTCCAACAACCCCAACAAAATATCAAACACCCTTTGCTTACTTTTTTTTTTTTTTCCTTCCCACCCCTAAATCTGATCATTCATTTTCTTGGGCAGTATTTCATATCTTACTCCTCCCCACCACCTTCCCACGCTCTCCCTAAGCATGTGTAGTGTAGTGCACTACCATGCCGATTGAATTTATAGTTACAAAGGTTACGGATTCACTTATGACATCAAACTAGAAAAATTTCATTTTAAACTTGTTTTGCTACAGGTTTTCACTCACAAAATTTAAATTGTCATAGTAGTTTTTTAATCTGAACTGGCAAATGATCTAAACAACCTAAATGTTGTTCATCACTATTAAAAATAATAATTAGAAGATGTTAAAATTTGGGTCTCATTTGTTGGACACCTCTCATTACTTGTGGTCATCATCTCATATGAGTTTATATATGGGACAAAATTTACAATTGTGCATTTAGGCTCCATGATTATTTGCAAACTTAGATGCTCAACATGGCTGTAGTAACTTGCCAAAGGGTCTCTAATAAATATTCAAGTCAAATGAGAGAACTTTTTATAGGAAGTGATCTCGAGTATATTGTACCTAAAACCAACCTCTACTCATTGTTGTTTGTTATTTGGATGGTTTGCCTATGACTCGAAGGTAATTTGTTGTAACAACCCACGTTTTTTAGTCGTAATTTAGCTTTTTTAAATATCATTTTTTAAACTTGTTCTTACTTACTAATAAAAAAATATTAAATAATTTTTTTTAAAAAAAATAGTAGTTTGAAACATCACATAAAACTTGACTTAATAATCATTCAAAATATCTCGTAAAATATATCTTTAAAAATGTTTTTTGTAAAACATTTATCATAAAATATTTCTTTAAACATTTACTTTCTTAAAACTTTTAGAATAGCTTTTCAAATAGTAAAACTTTTTCTTAACACAGCTGAAAACTACTGTAGTGATATCCATACCCAATCATCGTATTTGTCACCGCCACACCTAGCTCTTTAACCAGTTATATTGGTCTCCCATAAGACTATTTATAACAAGAATGAACTTATAATGAGCTTTCACTCAGTAAGTTCAAATTAATCTCATAAGACATTAAATATTTCTTATAAAACTTTTTTCATAAATCTTTTCTCATAAAATATCTTCCATAAAACACTTCTTGTAAAACATTTTCATTAAATGTTTTCTCATAAAACATTTTTCATAAAACATTTCTCATAAAATATTTTCATAAACATTTCCCATAAATCATTCTCATAACAAAGAATGTTTCTCTTAAAACACTTTATGTAAAACGTTTTTTTCATAAACCATTCTACATAGAAACATGTCTTAAAAGGAATGCAAGCAACATCACATTGCATGATTCCAATCATGCTTATTTATGTAATTCTTATCATCATTCTTAACTTAACTTGAACTATCGGCCCAAGTTATATACTAAACGTGCTTGACCATCAAACATCGAGGCTGAAACATAACTTAGCATCATACTCTTCTTGAATCGGGAGGTTGGTACGACACTTTCTGATTTAACTTGAGAGTTAGATTATTGATCTTATAATCTTTAGCAAACATGTTATATGAAATGACTTAATATATAAACATTAAACATAATGATTGCAATCACAATATAAATCATGACTTGAACTTTAAAACATTATGCATAATAAATGCCATAGATTTCAAATATTTATAAAACATTTGAAATTCATTTTCTTCATGCTATAGGTGAGGTCTGAAACTGATCTGGATATCGCTCAAGCGTTCCCATTTAATCCTTTTTCCTTTTATTAGTCAGTTTTGTGTCCTGTTTAAATGACCCTCAACTATTAGTAACTATCCCGAGATTACATTGTTGGTCTAGTTTTATACTGTTTAACTTAAAAATTCCTTAGACAAATTTTACGTCTCACTTGAGGTTTTTCATTACTTAACGTGACATGGAACATTTTCTGTCTAAAGGCGTTTCGCTAAGTTAGAGAGCCCGGGCTTGTTTTAGCGGTTTTATAAAAAAATTGATGATTTTACTCTTAATAGATTTTCCTAAGTTATGTTTCGAACGTTGTATGATTAAACTTCTTGTTTTTACTTTACCATCCAATTACTTATAGGTTACGAAAAAATTCCTACTAAATGGCGTTTCCCTAAATCAGATGTTTAGGGGTCCGTTTTGGCCATGATATGAAAAATGACCATTTGCCCTTGACGGGTCCTAGAAAAATTTTGGAACCCGTTTTAAACCAAAACTTATATTTCCTTGCTACCCGAAATGTCGTGAAACACAAAATATTGGTTTCTTTTTGCAAAAATCCTAGTTTTACAAAACTTTATTATTTTTATCCGTAACACAAAACTCCTAGGCTTTTATACATAAAATTACTTGTGTGATTATAATTGTATAGAAAACTATCTTTACATAGTGAAAATTCCCATTCCACATGGTTTTATGGTTTTAGCTCGAAACACAAAATCTTAACATTTTTACCTCGCGACCAAAAATACTCATCTTATGCTAAAATGCCCAGTTTCCGCAAGGATTGAAACTTACAAAAATTCCTTGGTCAAAATCCTGATTTCAAAATGTTTTTGTAGTTTCAAAATTTTGTGATTAAAATCTCGTACAACTCATAATTTAAAATCAGTACAAAATTTTCACAAGCCGTCCTAAATTTTTTACAATTTCGACAAGATCTACAACTTTCATAATTTAATTTTCCTCAAAATTATTTATCTTAATAGCATTTTTGAATGGCAAAGAATTTCTTCACGAAAGTTATCCATTTGGTATGAACTCAGAAAATAATTCAGCCTTTAGGTTAATTAAAAATTTGTTTCTTTTAAAAACTAGTTAAACTTTGCATTTTTGACAAAATCTAACAAACTTTGCTCATTTGTGCTCAAAACCTTTATTTTCAATCCTTTAGTATCGTTATCATCAGCATAATAATTATACTAAACATGCCATAACATTTTCTTTTCATGCTATAGCCAAAATCATTTTATCAAATACTTTAAGTACTTACATTTTGTATTGTAACAAAGTTTGTCATACTTTCTCCTTGTAACATTAAATACTAATTTTTTAACTATCCATCATCATCATCATCCTCATAACACTTAAACAAAACATACCACAATGTTTTTTCTTACATACCATAGTCCATAGCATACATCAAACACTTGATATGCATAAAAATATACAAACTTTAACATAGCTTGTGAGACTAGGGTTTTATCTAGACTATCCAAAGTGTTTGTCCTCTCCTTCAAACTCTTGAAAGCTTCTAAAATCCCTTGACATCAAAGTCCATATCATACCATGAATATCTTCCAAAATTTGAATAAAAACCCTAGATCTCAATGGAAAAAGTTTGAGTTTTTTTCTTTTTTCTTTTATACCTTGAAACAACATAAACTTCTTCTACATCAGTTGTTCTTGTCCCATTGGATGGTTTGGACACTTAAATCATTAAAATTTAGATAGAGAAATGCTTATTGGAGGGGCAGATTCTTAAGAGAAAAATAGGAAAAATTTTTATGAACAAACTAAACTTTTATTTCATTCACACCCCTCGGTATTTAAAGTGCTCATATTTGGGACTTAATTGCGAATAAAAATCCTTCCAGTTGTCCAAAATTGGTTTTATAGGGGAAGACATGGAAAATTTTTTTGCCATTTGATGGAGATAACATGATGTTATATATTTAGGCCCTTAATTGCAAAAATATTAAATCTAGGGACCAACTTGAAATTCTTAAAAATTGCTCCTACCACAAGTTCAAAATCGGTTCTTTATGAGGACATGTGGAATTTTTTCCACCCTTTGGGTGTCATTGTACGGTATTATTTACATACTGTTAATATTCTTTTCTATATAGTTTTTGAGGTCTTTTAACCTTCCATACCAATCTATTTTCTCCAAATAGTATAATTCATATACTGCTTAACTTTATACAGTCTAATGTTTATATTGTTTAATTTTATGCAGTATAATTTTTATATTGCTTAAGTTTATTAGCATAATTTCTATACTGCATTATTCTCATACTCATAACTTCTGTACTACTTAATTTTTATTATTGTATAATTTTTATATTTCTATACAGTATTATTTATTAAACTTATTTTTGTCTTAAAATTTGTTGCAACATATTCTGTAATAATTAAGTTTGTGAGCTTATTTTTCCTTGCTCATCGACTAACGTTTAGTTTCTTATCATTCTTATTTTGCCTAAGATTATAGCATGATGTGTAGTCTTAAAAATCTTATTTTTATTCTTATTAAATTTGTCACAAAAATTGGATTTAAACAATAATCTTGTGACACTAAAATTACTTTCAAAATGCTTAACAAATTTTCAAGCATGAAATTTAACTTACAAAATTTGTACATAAATTACATAACATAATCTTTAATTATTGCATAATAATACACTAGAAATTATCCGGTGTTACATTTGTCACCTAACATTTTTTTATTCTATAAAGATTTTTGTTTCTTAAAGCTTGTTTGGCACACCATATTGTATTGTATTATATTGTATTACTTTTTTTATACAATACAATACGATATAATACAATATAAAACGGTATGTCAAACATACCCTTATAGAATAGTGAATCTATAAAACCAAATTGGGCATATTTTGAGTCCCACATGCCAAACTAAAGGAGTTGAACATTTAGGCTTATAAATAATTGACCTCAAGCCACTTGGACTAGTTAGGTTGATCAGGGGATTAGTAAGAGTAGAATTGTAATCAATCAAAGAAAACAAACAGTTGAATGGCTTATAGTTATACTAGTTAGATACCAATTTAACCATAAAATGGAGTGGTTTAGAAATAATGGACTATCTGGCAAAATTGTGGTCAAAAATGTTAGTGTGGTAAAAAATTTGAGAATCTTAAACATAAAGATTTGTGATTACTACCTTAGTATTCAATTTATAGTGTTTGGGACTACGCCTGCATGTATCCTTACTTTCAAAGAGATTGGGGTGACACAGTCTTAGTGAGAGATAAGGCTTGACAGTAGTATTCAATTTATAGTGTTTGGGACTACGCCTGCATGTATCGTTACTTTTAAAGGAATTGGGGTGACATACTCTTAGTGAGAGATAAGGCTTGACAATAGTACTTTCAACAAACATTTATATCAATATTTAAAGAGTCCTTTTGATAACGCTTAGAAAAATATGCTAATAGCAAATGGTTGCCCCGTTCTTGAACAATCAAGGAGGATGCTTTTTGTCTTATATGAGCATTATGTAATGTCCTTTGTTTCCCAACAAGTTTCGTTTCTCTTTAGGAATTTGAAAAATCTGTTCCAAGTAAGTTTTTTTTTTATTATTTTACTTTAAAGCTTATTTCTTTTGGTAATATTGGAAACTAGTTTCTTTTGTTAGTTTTAGAAGCTTGTTTTATTACCCTTTGGTTTACATTAAGATTGTTAGTAATGCATTTTTCTTGTGATCTTGGTTGCTTTTGTGTGAGAGATTTTGGGTGTATTCCACATTTGAGTTATGAGAGTTTTAGGTAGTGGGAATGTTTGTTAAGTTTTTGAATTTTTCTTGTTTATAGTGCAATACTTTACTGTCGTCTCTACCCATAGACGTAGGCTAAAAACCGAACCACGTAAATACTTGTGTTATTTGAATTTTTGTTATTTTTTTTCTTATTTTATCACAAATCTAATTTTAGTTTCCATTGCACACAACATTATACTAGTTTAAGGAGACAATACTACCTAACTTTATCTTAGGCTCTGCTAGGATTCTTTCTCCCCTTAGTGTGCTGCCTCAATGTGTAGACTCGAACTCTAACCCTGGGATGGTCTCTAGACTCCTGGCCCCATGGGAGGGTTATAGACAAGCGTGGCATCTTTTTCTCTGATGATTCCATTTTCGGCATTAGGTTTGGAGGACGTGGCTGGGTCTGGGATCATGATGTCGGGTAGGCAGATGGTGGCTGTTTCAGGCTATGCATGTGTGTCGGTGACCCCAAAGTCCGGTGTTGTTAGGAGTAGTGATGGCTATCGAGGGGTAGGTGGATGGGAATATTTTTCTTCTGCCAACGGGTGGCTAATGGGGGCTCGAAGGATTCTGCTTCCAAAAGAGCTTAGGCTCTATTGTCTGTGGCGGTTGGCGCATTTGATCTCCTTGCGCTTATGGATGAGCCTTTTCTCTATGCCTCTTTGTTTTCTCGGCTTTCGCTATGGTGTCCCTCCTCTCTTGGAGATGTTATTGGGTCTTCAATGGGAAATGTGGTGCTGTGTTTTGTCTTATAGGTTTTGTTTTTATCAAATAATAACGTTAATGTTTTCATCAGGTGTGTCTCTATTTTGTTTTTCCGTTGTAGTAATGGATGTGGTTTTCCTACCTTTCGGTGCAGGGTTAGGCTTTGATGCCTTTAGTCTCTCGATCTCATGCAATCAGAGTTATCCACCGCCTTTAGCGGCATGTATAAAATAACCTTGTCTGTGCTTGATTAGTGGTATGCTTTTTATATTTCCACATGTGAGAACTTAATACACATTTTGCCCCTTGAGCGTTTTTAATCGAATTTATTGGTGTTTCGGACTCATTGTTGGGATTGAGTTACTGATTGCGTTAGACTTTATTGTATTTAAATTAGTGTTCATAAACTTCTAATTTCGAATGCAATTCTCTTTTTTTAAAAAAAAAACAAAACAAAAACATTATACTAGTTTAAGTTACAAGACCTTTTATATATTTTACTCTATTCCTCGTTAAATCTTGAGTTTGGAGGGTGAAGCACACTCGCGGCCTATGCCTTTATTTTTCACTTTGCGTGCGTCGGAAAACGACGTGCATTAAATAAGTGGGCTCTTAAAGGCGGAGCACTATTATCGTCCCTGCCTTTTTTCCCTCCCCACCACAAAAAGTTTGAAGTGACACATTTATTCCTCCTCACTGTTAGTAAAAATCCAAGAGTCTTATAAAAAAAATTCTAAAAGATTAAAAAATAAGATAGCTTTGCTATATATTTCAGTCTTATAAAAAAAATTCTAAAAGATTAAAAGATAAGATAGTTTTGCTATATATTTCAAGCTTCTTGCTCTCTCTCTCTTCTTCTTCTTCTCCTTTTTTTATTTTTATTTTTTACGGACAGGCTTGTAGCTCTTGATGTCCCTGTACTTATATTTATATTTATAAGAAGTCATTTATTTTGCAGATTACACCATTATATTCCGTACTAGTATTAAAAATATAGAGCCACAAGTTTCAAAAGATATAATTATAGCATGGTATGGAAAATCTAGCTTGGCAAGTGTAGTAATTTTGAGTTTTCTGGTTGTAGATGTCCTTTTTATTAACTTCATTGAGGTTATGAAATTTCAATTTAATGGGAATTCATGGTTTCATCTTTATGTCATTTAAAAGCTTGTTATGCACTTGTGAAAGTGATGTCATAATTGCATTACTCATTCAAAGAAAAATAATAATGATAAGATGCATTCAACTTTAAGTGTGAGTCTAGAAATGTACAAAAGAAATAAAAATCATGGTCTTACAAGTGGGACAATTAGTAAGTATTTAATAAGTAGAAAAACACTAAATCAAATACCTAAAGATGCTGTAAAATTTGGTTTTAAAAAATACTTAAAAGCACACACCCCCATTCCGACTACTATTATTTCATTTTAGTGGCAAATCATGAAATCCAAAAACTTGCACTATGTCACAAGATTACACATAACTTTCAATAAAAAATAAATAAATAAGATTGCACAGAAAAGAAATGCTTAGATAAGAAGCATAGGGAAAATAATGAAAATCTTGTAAGAAGGGTACATCTATTTCATTTTTCTGGTGAAATGAAACGTCTCTCCTTGTTTCCAATTTGGTGATCTAAGTTGAAGTTGGCACGTGCAAGAGCGCACTGAAAAAGCTTTACTTCTTTCATATAATTAGTGAAAAAAATGACAAAAAAAGAGGCATACCCCACATGGATGCTTATAGCCAACATTATGTGGGGGGCAGAGCTTCCTAAATATAAGTCTTTTTACTTCACATTGCAAGGTTTCCTCATGTGGGCAGGTCCAACTTTCTTCAACTTTCTTGCGAAACTTCTTTTCTTTTTTTTCTTTCTTTTTCCCCTTTATTGAAATGAAATATCTCACACTATGTGGACGAGCTATCATGTATGATGTCTCATCTTAGCCTTGCCCTATCTCTTTAATTATTGAGACTACTTCTTCCCACTTGAAGGCCAAAATAATAACAAACAATAAACAAAATAAAATAAAACCACAAAAAATGGCTTATGCGCGACCTTTGCGTTATTAGCACGATGCTCTAACCAACCGAGCTAATAGGCCAAGGCACTGTTCAAAAAAGCTCCCTAACAAGTGATAACAGAACTAAAACCACCAAGGCCATGTAGATATAAATATGCACGTGAAGTGAAAAGGAAGTTATTGCGTTGTGGAAAGAGTAGATAGATTGGATAGATGAAAGGCAGTCACGAGCCAAGGTCAAGCTCCTCTTGCGCTGCCTGCAAGTTCCTCAAGAGGAGATGCACTCCCACCTGCATATTCGCCCCGTATTTCCGCTCCGACGAGCCCAAGAAGTTCGCCAAAGTCCACAAAGTGTTCGGGGCAAGTAATGTCAGCAAGATCCTCATCGAAGTCCCGGAAGAGCAAAGGGAAGACACCGTGAATTCCCTCGCTTATGAGGCCGAGGCTCGGCTCCGGGACCCGGTCTACGGTTGCATCGGTGCCATAGCTTTGCTGCAGAGGAGGATGGTTGAGCTCCAACGTGATCTGGCCATTGCTAGGGCTCGTCTTGCTCGCTTCGCCGCCAATTCCTCTTCCTCTTCTTTGTGTTCATCATCATCATCTTCTTCTTCTTATAGTATCTTGGATGGTCGGGTCGCTGAGGTTGGTTTAAGTGGCATTCCTTGTGCTGGATTCAGCGATGGCTTTAGCCAGAATCCTTTGGAGTTTGGCCAGAATGGACCCTTGTCTGATTATAGCTTTGTCCCGTATATATTATGAAAAATTTAGTGTTGATCATCTACCAATTATAAGATTGAATATGGTTTAGCTTTTGGTTTGTCATCTTTATCCGAAACTAGATGTAGACTTACCTTTATATCTGTACATGTTCTTAAAAAGTCAAATATGACATGTGAACAATTAATCGTTGTATGGGCAGAGTTGAATTAAATAATCTAAAGTGATTTTGATTTCAACAAGCCTTGAGATAAATCCTTGTGTAACTTACCTTAAGAAGCATATTAGAATAGAAATAAAAAGCAGGGAAAAGTACTAAAGAATTATATGTTGGATATTGCTGCAACCATCTTTGAAAGAGAAAAGCAATCCTACACAAAAGACGAGAGAGAGTGTTTGGTTGTTGGTTCCATTCATATTCATTGATTGCCCGATTGGAACAGGGGTTGGGTGGTGGGAGCCGACGCCATTATTCTATTCTACGGAGAAAATTTTGGCCATGATTTCCCAACCCCACAACACGCTTTTTTAACTTTATTTGCTGCAGTGAGAATCCAAAGACCCGCAAATCTCACACTAATAAACGTCTCACAAGTTCAGATCCAATTTTCAATGAAACACTGATTGAAATGCACACTCACTATTGCTACTACTACGCCCTTATCTGAAACGGGTATGGATGCCAGTTTTATGCGAGTAAGCCATATAAATGGGTTATGGTATGAGAGCCAAAATAATGCTCTACATTGAAAAGGATACAATTTTTTTTAATTATTAACTTCAAGAAAATTCATTTTCATCCCTATGACGTTACAACACCGTAGTTCATAAAACTATAGATCCTAGTTTAGTATCTAATGTATTTTTTAGATCAGGTCCTACTATTTTATTAGAGGCGAGGTTATAAGCCTATATGGTTAAATAAGATTGCTTTAACTTCAAAAGTAGCTTGTCTATGAAAAGAAAATGCTAGGAGGTCCAATCTCACCCGCAAGGGAACCTATGATCTGATGCGAGTTCTGATGCAGTAGCTTGGATTAGCTGATAAGTTATCTCAACAAGAATACAAGTTGTTCTCAAAATTTATTGATATCCATCTTTAGAAATGACTCAAATTAAGAAAGCAGTATAGATCATGAGAGATGATGTAATAATTAGAGTTCAACAAGGGAAAACAAAGAATTTACTTACAATGGACATGGAAGAGATAACGTTACATTTTCTGTCAAAAATTGATAAGGAGTCACAAATCTGTTACAAAAGAAAGCTAATCATATACACAAAACATTACGACAATCAACGTGAACTAAGTTCGTCTGCTTCAAAAACTTTGAATTTGCAATCCTGCACATGAATTGAGGAGGGGCGAGTGTCCATGAATCTAACAAGGGCTTCCACATATTTCCAAAATGCACGTCCTTTATGAATATGGATAGTGTTCTTGCGATTACATCAAGTTATTTCTTCCCTGCTAAAGTAATGCAAAAGGCCATAGAATGCTTAGTATCAGACCATATTTTGAAACCAAATGCAAGTATCACAGTTTAGCACACACAAAGCAAGCAAGAAAGCAAATAGCAGCCAATAACTGTTATTTTCTTTCCAACTTGTGGGACGGTTTGCTTATATCGCCCGGCATGGACGCTGATCGCTGTACGTAATCTTATTAAAGACGCATCCTTTTATCCGATATAAGTTACAACATAAAGAGTTCTCAAAGTACAAACACCAGCCTTCTCAACATATTCCAAAAATATCGTCTTAATAAAGTAATTTTTTCCTTTAAATCAGCCAACTGTCATTAGATGCCAAGTACATCAGTAAGAGCAAAGCTACATGGCACCAGGTCAACCTCAGACGGTAAAAGAGTACTACTCTCCACCACATTTACAAATAGTAACAGGTTATTTCATATCATCATGCCATGCCTAGATGCTAAGCTGATAGCTCACTATCAACACCACTTTTGGGATACTCCAACTACCCAGCCTGCCTCAAAACTATGTTTAATATTACTTCTTTCAGAATTCAACTTATGTTGTTGTTGGGACAGGCAATGGTACCACACACTAAGCTTTAACTAAATCTGGGTCGAGTAATATCTATAGGCCGTTTAGAACTTCAATTGGAACTTAAGTTTTAAGTTTATGTATTGTAGCATTTGAGAGCTTTACATTGTAGCAATTTACTGCAGCATATCAGAGCTTTACAGTATTCATTAGTTGGAACCACAATTGAAACTGGTTTTCCAAACAACACACTAGTCTAACAACATTTTATAATGGATTAGCTTGACATGGGTTCTTCCATATCAATCTACAAACTTTCAGTCAGCTACATGCAAGTTTAGATATGACAACTTTCTCATAACCGCCTAAATTGAGACTATAATCTACTGATGAAGCTTCCAAAATCGACAAGTTCCTTAGAACAAAGTACAAAACTCCCCAAAAATAATACCATATATGTAACCTGATATTGAAGCAAAGAAACTTCAACCATTCGTATTAATTGCTGCACATCCCAAAACAACCCAAGTCCCTAACTATGCAAAGAATATTCACAAAAATTGTAACTTTTACACATTCTAGACTCTGCCTTTAAATCAATGGTAATTAGAATATGACCAGTACTTGAACTCTTTCCAAAGTCTCTCAATCCGACTATTTCAAAACAATTTTCACACATACAATTCGACCAACAATTTTGGAACAAAAGTCATGATTCCCTTGCTATCAAATTTTGAAAAGATCGATAAGAAAAGAGTTCGGATTGTGAATTTTTACCGGAACCAGGGGCGTACTTTGGGCGCTTCATCTTCTCCAACTCCAATTGAGCGTCCATGAACATGTTGAGCCTCTGGAACTCAAGGTCTTTAGTGAACTCCATCCTCTGCCTCTCCAAATCCATCATCATCTTCTGCTTGGAGCTCTCGATCCTCTCGTAAATCTCCCCGAACTTGAGTATCGCCCTCGCCAATTCTCTGCACGCCGTCTTATCGGAAAGCTCCACCGCCTCCATCCGATGCTTCGCCGCGACGACATCACCACCATCATCATCATCATCTTCGTCGCCGATCGAGCTCTCCGGCGACGGATTACGGACCTGCGGCGGCCTTCTGCCGGGCCTTTTAATGGTCAGAGTAACGGCGGCGGCGGGCTTCTTCGCGTTGGCGCCGCCGATGAGGAAATCGAGGCGCGGGAAAAACCGCCAAGAGGAAGGGGAGGGCTTGGACTTCTCGAGCTTGTACTTCTTCTTCAGCGTGTCGATCCGGTTCTTACACTGGACGTCCGTCTTGTACGCCTTCGCTCCTTCTCCTCCTCCGCCGCCGTCGTCAACGCCGCCGTTAACGGCGTCGGAGATCTCCTTCCAGTCCTTCTGACGGAGGTTCCCGCGGTTCAGCTGGAGGAAACGGTCCCCCCATGCCTCGATCAGGGCCTCCGTCGCCACCTCGCTCCAGCAGTCCTCGCGACCTCCGCCGTGGGCCCTGGCGGTGGGTCCCGGTCTCTCCATTTACGGGCTCGGGTCGGTCGGGTCAGGTGCAGAGTTTTCGCAAAGGTGAAGATAGAGAGAGGCGAGAGAAAGAGAGCGGGTTGAGGAGAGAGAGAGAGAGAGACAAAAAGGTGATCGGATTCGAGAGGAAAGGGTAAATGTTGGCCGAGCATTGTGACCGGCGGTGACGTCAGCTACCGTAATGTGGTTGGACGGAACCACTTAAAAATGACTTTTGTTTAAGTAACTAAACTAACTCCTACCGCCCTTTTGGTCTTTGGTCATTTTGCACAAGTTTCCTAACTAAATTAATATTATTTTATCTTTATTTTTATTTTTTTACCTTATTAGAAAAAAAAAAAAAAAGAATTCTGGCAGGCTAATAGGAATGGTAAATATGAAATTTACAGCCAAAAAAAAAACCAAAAAATTACTGACAAAAAAACTAATAACAAAAATTCGTTATTTTTCTTGTGTTTGGACACGTTTTAACAAAGTCTTCAATCTATGGCGGATCTCAAGTCCTCTTGTTTTCATCTCCTCCAAAATTAACCTGGCCTCTGCCATCCGTTCCAGCTTTATAAGCCGAATAGCCAAACACCCGAAACTCTCAACATCAAGCCACGTGTTCCTCCCGCTATAAACCCTCACAAACCTCACCGCCTGGTCGTAATATCCCAAGCTCAAGAACGCGTCCACGACGTACAAGCGCGTCGACAGCAGCATCGGCACCCCATCGTCCTCCATCCTCCTCAGCACCACCAGAGCCCCCTCCACCTTCCCCGCTCTACACGCGCCCATCACCAGCGCGTCGTAAGTACGCCCGTTCGGCTTCAACCCTTGCTCCACCATCCTCTCCAGCACCGCCGCCGCCGAGACCACGTCTCCCGCGGCGGAGTGCGCCGCCAGAAAGTGGTTAAAGATAGTCACGTCCGGCGAGACACCGAGTCCACTCATACGACCCACCACCCGCCACGCGCCGTCGAAATCGTTCCTCCTCGTGAGCACCTTGATCACGGGGTGGAAAGTGCACGCGCTCACCTCGCTGTCCGCACGAGCCATGGCGTCAACCACGAGGAGGGACTCGTCGAGCCGCCCGATCTTGCACAGCCGCGCGACAAGCGCGTCGAACGCGTCCTTCCTGGCGAAGCCCTTTTCCAGGCGGGCGAGGGTTCCGCAGAGGCCGTCGATGGAGGAGAGAGAGTCGTACCCGACGGTGACGAAGTTGAAGGTGTTGGTGGTGTTGTAGCAGCCGTCCTTCACGCGCCTACTGAGGAGCCGCCGGAGCTCGTCGAAGTCGGCTGATTGGCCCGCCGCGTTGACCATTTTGTCGTAGTCGGCCGTGGAGGGCCGGTCCGATGATCGTCTCGCGTTTGCGGATGTGATGAACCGATCGGAGAGGGTCAAAATGGGTCGGAATTGGAGGGTTTTGAGAGGAAATTTGAGGATCAGGGACATGGTTTCCACTGTGAAAAACTGGGGTTCAGGGCAGTAGGGTTTAAGCCGGAAGAATAACAAGAACGACTTGGAGAATCAATTCAAGGATATGGGTTGTTTGTTGTCAGGCCCGCAAGGTGTGCGGATAAGTTTTGGACCAAAATGTTCTAAATGGGCCTTAAGTGGGACTCAACAAATCAGTGAGTGGACTAAAGTGCATTTAATTAAGGGTTAATGAGTAATTGGCCCAATGACGTTTATTGAATTAAAATATAATTTTAATTTGTAAAAATTTTATAAATATCTCATAATGATTAAAATTATTTATATGTAATTATATAGTACAATATGTAATATCATTAAGATAATTACTATATCATTAAAGATATTTTTAAGATATTTTAAATATTGTGTTAGATTTTAATTTCATAACAATAATTTAGACACATATGGTAATTTTTTCTTTAATTATTTAATTTTTCAAGCAATACGTATTCATTTAGGAACTAATTTGAAAACGAAATTTCCTCCCAAAAGAAGAGAACAAATTAACATAATCCCTTCAAGAGAGAGAGAGGGAAAAAAAAAACTTACGAAAAATAAGAATCTTGGCGAACATTTAATGTACACTACGATAATATAAATTTAGAAAGAATACAATTAATCATAGTTTAACATATGTTTGACAAACGTGATGAATTAGTTATATTATTATACAGAGAAAAACAATTAAAAAAACTTCTCGGATACTCATCCTTAACTTCTGATTGCATTACGAAAAACCCAAAAAAAAATCAAAAAGTAAATCAATCCTAAATTCTTATGGCAATTTCTCCAATAGGAAGAGAAAAAAATATATACGCAAATCTATCTCTCAAAGACCAAATTTATATATATATATATATATATATAATTAATTAATTAATTAAATTTAATGATTTTAAAATATACTAGTTATCAGAAGATTCCCTGAACTAAAAACAAAAAACCTACGAACTCTTTATGGTCGTTGCACTGTAACCTGCCCTTCCCAAAAGTTGATCGGTATTACGTACAAATTACACATGAGGTATCAAATCAAGAGGACCTGCAGCTATAGCCACTGAGAAAATCTTGGTCTCTGCTGGCGCTTTTATCTTTTATTATGTGAAAAGACGTGATGGGTTTTGAATCGCAAAACCAACTGGGAAAAAAAAGCGGAGAGAGAAAGAGAGATAAAAGCAGATCAAAAGAAACAAATTAATAATAAAACGTATGCATGCATGCATGCATGCATATCCGTTAAATAAATAAAGCAGGATTTTGACCTCTTTTTTGGAGTTCTTATCTCAATTCCATGCTCTGTCTCTGCCCTTTTATCCCCTTGGGAAAAATATGCTTTCATCTTTTGTGGTCCCGTAGACCCCTAGTTTGACCTATGCTTATTTCAAAAAAAAAAAAAACAGAGTAAAAAGAAAAAATAAAAACCTATGAATTTAAAAAAAAAAAAAACTATATAGCTATATACGGCTATCTATGTACAAGCCTAATTCTGTGTTCCTCTAATTTTCCTAACGTTGTCTGCTTCTCATTCTCTCTTTCTCCGAGTGGTGAAAAAGGTATATTTTCAAGAAGAAAAGTTGGGACTTGACAAGGGAATCTTTGGTTATGTCCTGGGCATTATCATTTTCACATCAATACAGACTGGCTGTGTATATGGTTGACACCTTTACGGATTATCACAGACCCCCAAGTCCGCAAGTAAATAGAGATTCTGATGCCAATTGCCTTGCCAATATAACTTCCCTAGTTTAAGAAATTTTCTTTTGTTTTTTCCCCCTTAAGAAATCTATATGGTTATGTGTTTTTGCTTGTAATATATATTAAGTGATTTCACTTGTAATATATATATATATATATAATAAAATCCACACAAATACCAATTCTACACCATCAAATTTTATATAAATATCATAGGATTTTTCACTGAACCAATGATATATCGATATATGTCATCGTTAATGACTAATATCGATTGTAAACTGCCATATCAAACAAGTAATAATAATATAATTGAAAAATTAGACAACCGATATAGTCAAAATTAGATAACTCTGGTTTATCACATCGATACAGTTACATGATTTCACTTGTAATGGTATAGTGGAATCCACTTAAGTACTAAATCTGAACAACCAAATTTTATAAATGTCCTATATAAAAGCAATGGAAAAAAGAAAATGGGAAAGCAAGTAAATTGTTTACCTACCTTGTATACGTGTGGTCGTAGAAGCGAAGCCGAGATATTTACATGATCTCGTCAAAAGTTTGTAATGTTTATTTAATATTAATATCATGCGAAGAGAATCTGTATCTATACATATCGGATAAATATTATTCCAAAAACCACCAAGGATTATCACTTCATTAATTTTATTTTTGTGAAGATTATCACTTCATTAGAAGACAGGACATCCCATCTAATCATATCGTTTTGCAAAGATAATTATAGTAAAAACACAACAAAATCAGTCCCATCATACATCCTAAGACATAATTAGTTCCTCGGCGATAGTGGGTTCTATTAGTGGCCATTCCTTCCTTGTCTTTTTTTATTCAGTTCAGAAGTGGAAAAAAAGTGGAACAAAACAAAACATCTTCGAGGCTAATATAAAATACTTGAAGATCCAATGAGCATTCTTGAGCGTTAATTTCCTATTAGCTTCTTTGATCTTTGATCCACACTGAGACTGGAATTGAATAGGAAAGTGGTTTTTTACCAATTATTGGAGTCTCTAATTAAATAAGATTTACACATGTGTAATTAAGGTACGTATAGTATTATTTGTCGGCGATGGTGCTTTTCAAAGGGTTAATATGAATTTAAAATTATTTTTTTTGAAGGGGAAATTGATCTAATTTTTAATCATGGCAATTTGTAATTTATAACTGTTTTCTCAATGGTTTGTTTTACCTTTCTCTCTTCTGTCTCAAGGGAAAGTGGAAGGCTCGAAAATAGATGCACTGACAGCCCATCTGAACCCTTTTTATCTACTCCAACAAAGGCCATATGGTCGGAGTTATACTTGGTTTGCTTTAACATTATTAGTATCTGAGCATATATTATCATTATCTTAACCAAAGAAAAGGTTTTAGTGACGCCCATTAAAAGTTGCAATGGCAGTGGTACTTGTCCCTCTTTATTATGATAATTCATTTTTATTAGGGTACAACTACATCGTGTCCAAAACACACACACACATATATATATAGGTATAAACATGTCAGCTTTCTATTGGTAATTGGGATGCACAACTTATGTCATGACTTTAAAATTGCCAATTGGGCAAAATCAATTAAAAAAAAATTAGGGTAACTGCATAAAGCTTTCGTGAAAAGTCACGGTTGAATGTTAAGAGTTTTATTTATTGGTATTGAAAAGGGTTATTAAAAAAAAGAAAAATAAAGTTAATTAAGTTGATTAGCCGGGTTTCAACTAATTGATTAGAGGCCACATGCAACTTTTTAGCCCTTAGTTTCTTTGACCATTAAGATATTGATGTGTAGGATGTAACCAATTCATGTAAATCTGATCAAAAGCAAGATATACTTAGTTCTGGCATCTGGGTCATATCCTTTTGTTAGACAAAAGCCAATATTGGATCACATGCCTAGATTATATATGCAATTCCATGACTTATTTACGCAATGAAAGGGTGAGGCTGAGGCATATGATATGCTTACCTAGCAAATTAAAAACAAGAAAAGATCATAAATAATTTGGTTCAATCCATCCTAACATGCCATGTGCTAATTATAAGAAAATCCTGTTTTTAAAATAGGCATAGGTTACCTCTCCTACTTCTAAGTCTATGACTATGAACTTTAAAATGTATATCTTTAACTATAAAATTTTTAGTGGACCCTCTTACAAAAATTAAAAAATATGCCGACTCAGGCATCTCAAGACAGCTCATTCACATATTGTATCATTATCTCTTATTTTTTTGACATATAAACAATATTGTTACTGTTGATTAACTATACAACTTGAATTATATGTTATTAATTCACATAAAAAATATCTAAGCTAGTAAATAAGAATACTTAAAAAAATATGTTAATCTAGAAATTGTAAGAGAGATTTAAAAAAAAAAGTTTGTTATACAATAAAACCCCTATAAAAATCATATTCTTGTGAATATTTAATTATAGATAATTTGAGAATTTATTAATTTAAAAAGAGTTTTATGTTTTTACCAGTACATGTATTTTTTTTACCAAGATATTGCGATATATATATATATATATATATATATATATATATATGAAAAAAAAAATGAATGTGGCCAAACGTTAATATGTGCACAATTAGAAGTTCAAAAATCAACTTCTACACATATATAACTTAATATATATATATATATATACACACACACATATGGCTTCTTATACATTTTTAGTCTACGCAATAGAAATATGATGGATGTTGAATTATCCAAACGAAAATGATATAATACTGATGGAAATGTCGATGGAGATTATTCGAAACGTAATAGGATATACCTACGGATGATGATCATAATTTAGATGACAATTATGTTTTGCCAGCTGTTTCTCCAACAGAGGCCTTTCAAGTTAATAGCTAGTCCTATTTATTTCATGTATTTAATAAATATTAATTCATACATTCATTGATCCTAAAAGATTTAATAAAAATATATTTTTCTTAATTTTGGACACGGACTCGAATTGAGATAGAAAGATTTCATTATTTAAGTGAGTTTATTAATTGATCAAACTTTTTATTTATCAAGGTCTGAGTGTACAATGTATCTGTTGAGGTGACAAAAGATTGCACCTATAAATTAAACTTTATGTCATGGTTTCAAGATCAAAGTAAGTATGAGTTTATAGTACTGCAAATTGCATAACTAGGGAGAGAACGATATGACCCAACATGTAATGTATTCTCAATGTCGATAGAAGGACCCCACATGGATCATAACCCAACACATCATATCTCAGTTTTTGATGGGTTTGTTTGGCCTGATTAAGATTCTAAGAGATATTCCAGAAAAAGAACGATTAAGATAAAAATTCTAAGAGAGATTTTGTAGAATTTTAATCATTTCCTCAGCTGGCATTATTAAGAAAGATTTTGAACCACCAGAAAAAATAAAATAAAAGGAAATCAATAATCACTTAAGTTGAAGTATATATTATGAAGAATTAATATTAATGTTTTTGTTTCCGGACCTTTAACATAGTACTACTCTTTAAATTACGTCATTAGATTGTCTTGATGGAACATGTCTCATTTGAGAGTTATGTCTTGTAATATAGAGTCACTTTACATTTATATCTTTTATGAAATGTTGGAACGAAATCTTTTTTTTTTTTTTTTCAAAAAAAATGTTAGGGCACCTAGAGAAATTTCAATATCGGCATCGATACCAAATCTTGTGCAAGTTTAATTTCATCAACTAGTCTATGAAGTAGTACTGCTCCGTAGTCCATATCTGCAGGAGGAATAAAGGGGAATTTGAAGGTAATATTATTGTCTTTGTAAAATGATTAAGTTTCGGGTAGTAGAAGAGACATCGACATGATCCTCCCTAAAATCTATCACATCAAATAAGAACTTAAAAAAGTATAGTACTGAGATTCTGCTTATTTACCTCTTATATATATATATATATATATATCACCTATTCCACAAACCAGGGACAATACGTTCTTCACAAAACTAACATATAATAAATCCTAGAGAATATTTTAAAATTCTTGAAATTAAGTAAGAATATATACTTGAATCTGATTAGGAGCATCAATATCAAAAATTCCAAGCACTGCTCGTTTTTGCAAAAGAAGCATATAATTTCCCTTTTTTTCCTTAAATTTTTTTGCTTGTCACTTAATTTTTGCTATATACACTAGGGTACTGGTTTATCTCCATGTAAGGTACATGAAATTTATTATTATTATTTTCATTCACTATTGCCCTTTTTCCTACTAGTGGTAATTTGGGTCGTGTTCGTGTCAACTCAAATTTTTGCATCGAGTTTGAATCAACACATGTGATATGTGTTCATGTCACCCTGAATTTTGTATCGAGTTTGAGTCAACGCACGTATTACCCATTTAGCAAAAAGATCATTTAGATCTATATTCTCACAACTAATATAAGTAATATAAATGTTACTTTACTTAGGTAAACAACTCATCCATACTTTTTTTTGGTAAATATAGATCATAAATATTATTATATATTATTTTGTTTGAAGTAACTTTATTACATTTATTATTTTAAAAATTATTAATTTGTCTATAATTGTCTAGATATATATTTTTAAAAAAATTAATAAATCGGGTCAATTCGAGTCAATTTTGTGCCAATCATGTTATTGAATTAGGTTACTTTCGAGTCATGTTCTCATATCAAACCCAAATTGCTACCCAGCTTTTTTCTCATGCACTGGCCTACTATATTAACCTATAAAAATGAATATTAACAAAAGGAAACTGTAAGGATGCAAGTAACAAAAGTTTTGTTTTTCCTTCACATCAAACCATGGCGCATAGTCATGGCAAGGCCATTTTTCTTTTGTTTCCTTTCCTCTTTTTTTTTTTTTTTTCAGAAAACAATCTAGAAACCTAGGTATACACACAATATTCTCCGAGTTGGAGAAATTAACACCAAATAAACAACTATATATATTCTTGTAGCTAGTCTTAGCTAATTAATAATTGTTATTAACACATCCAATGGTATATTAGAACATAGAATTTCGGAAAGTGCAAAGTCTATGGTAGATCATGAGATGCTTTATTAGTGTGAACCCATATCAACGTGAGACAACAAATGGGGTCCAGTGTCGCGACAGCCACAGTTGTGTCTCAGCACCACTTGCCATTTTGATGCTTCTCTCTCAGCTCCTCAATTCTCACACACACACACACACACACACACACATATATATATATATGTATGATCAGTATCATCATATGTATATTATTTATGAAATTAATTTAAAGTGTACAATTTGATTTGTTTTTATTTATTCCAGGATTTAATTTATGTCCTGATAATGTACATTAATACATGCATCCCAGTTCTGATTATTGTACTCTCTAACGACTATGAATAGACTAAATTATAATAGATATTAACTGTGCTTTATTTATAATCAAACTGTGCTTTTATTAATAACAGATATTTCAAATCAAATAATAGATATTGTTTTGGCCGGCAGAGATAATCTCATTGCTTGATTAATTGGTTGACATTAATATATAATGTTTACTATTAATTTGCACTTGTTGGTTGAGAAAGTTTTCTAATATTAAAAATCAATAAAAAAGAGCTACATTTTTTTCCTGAATATATAGAGATAAAGCATTGTTTAAGCTGTCATTTATAGTTCGAAAATAGTAAAAATTGAAATAGTTGACTGTTCGAGATATGTATGACATACCAAATCATTAATTTCATCAAAACATCTGCCAAATCATCATGTCAATCATTATTTTCAAAACATGTGCAAAATTTTTAATGGTCTTAATCTATCTACTTATAGTTGAGCTTTTCATCATCAGTAATGTCACTTATCCTTTAACGTTACTTCCCTTCCTCAAATTATAATTTTTAGAAAACAAAAAATATATAAATTTATATAATATTGTTGATGATTTATTTTATATCTCTATAGTTTCATCTCCACCGATAGTAAATAATGGAATAAATCTCTCAACATCAATTTGCCTTTACTTGCTTCATCGTTTTTTGTCACCCTCCATTATTCTGTTCACTGAAAGGCATCGGGGGTTTGCTTACATAAGACTCCAACGTATAATCAGACAAACAATCATAACAGAGAAGAATAGAACAATAACGTCATTGAGATGGTAAATTGATATGTCGCAAATGTGGAACCAAGTGTTAATCAATTTATAGGCAAAATGCCCAAATCAGATGAATTACTTGAACTCACTTTCATTGATACACATAATCTTTCTTTCCTCTCTCTCTCTCTCTCTCTCTTTTTAACTAACAACTAAGGAAATCCTATGATATTCTCTGAAGATTCTCCTAATCAATTATACATGTTATGTTATTGCTTAACATTCCTAATCGAACTGCGTGTAACATTTATCTTGATCTCGATCTTTAACATCAATTAGACTCAGGCAGAGTCTTCTGGTGGTGTCGTCTTAATGGTTCAAGCTTGACTCTTCGACCTTCATCGATCCCGATCCTTCAATCTTCGTAGAAACCTATCACGCTTTCTCAATCCTTAGCAGATAGATTTGGCTTTTTATTCTTCACAAAGTCTTAGATTTACTTAAAATTCTTGACAAACTTATATGGCCTACACGAAAAATACGGGTAAGTAGGCAGTGCAAAGTAGTTACATGGGGTCCATCGACGTGCTGGCCCCTTTTCACTTAAAATAATAGTTTATTGGTGTGCATCTTCCTAAAATACCGTTCCAAATCAATCTTGCTTTATTTTGCAGCTTAGGGAATGTCCAACAAAAAAAAAAAAAAAAAGAGGATAAAACCCAATTCCTAAAAATTTCTCTCATAGACCATTAGACCCCATTGTAAAAAAGGTTCTGATAATCTTGATCCACACAATTTTTAAAAATTTTACATGCACTCTTCACAATATTTATATCAATCTATTTGCTATAAAGCTAGCGCAGACATGAACTAGACAGGTATCAGCATCCACGTCCATCAACTCCTTTGTCCCAAAAAAAAACACAAAAATACATCAACATGAAAAGCACCACGTAAAAACTGAGATCAGAGAGAGTGAGCTATTTAGCTGTCACACCTTCCGAACAGACAGAAAGCAAAGCCAAGCTGTTATTATTGTTTGTTTTGTTCTGGTCTTCATTATATATAAAAAAATATTTATATAAATATTTTTTCCTTTTCCATAAAGCAATGCCCGGAGAATCTTGGCACAAATCTTTCACAGTTCAGACACAGCAAAAGATACACATGGGTCACTACCTTGCAATAATCTCAATAATCACAACCCCAACAATAATAATAATAATACAAAACAAAACGTACAATAATATTTCCCTCTCTCTCTTATAATACAACCAACCCAAAACCCACCTCTCTACAAAGCCACATCCCTCCAAAATCCAACTCATTTTTTCTTCTCTCTCTCTCTCTAGATAGTTGATAAGCATGGGAAGCTCCGAGCGCATCAAAGAAGCCGTGGTGGTGACTCCCTCGGAACAAACCCCATCTCATAACCTGACTCTCTCTGCCATTGACTCCCAGCTCTTCCTCCGCTTCACCATCGAGTACCTCCTCATCTACAGGGCCAGGCCCGGAATCGACCAGGCCTTCGTCGCGGCTCGCGTCAAGTCAGCCCTATCCAAGGCCCTAGTCCCGTACTACCCTCTTGCCGGGAGAGTCCGGCCCAAGCCAGACGGCTCCGGCCTCCTGGAGGTCGTCTGCCGGGCCCAGGGCGCGGTGTTCGTCGAGGCCGTCTCGGAACGCAGCGTCTCCGACTTCGAACGGGCCCCACGTAACGTGACCAGCTGGCGGAAGCTGCTGTCCGTCCACGTGGCTGACGTCCTCATGGGGGCCCCACCGCTAGTCGTCCAGCTCACATTGCTCCGCGACGGCGGCGTCGCCCTCGGCGTCGGATTCAACCACTGCATCTGCGACGGAATCGGGAGCGCCGACTTTCTCAACTTGCTCGCCGAGTTGGCCGTCGGGAAAAAATCGTTGACCGAGTTCAAACCCAAGCCTATCTGGGCCCGGCACCTAATGGACCCACCTCGGCCCAATATGAACATTATCACCAACAGTAGTTCTCCTCCTCTTCCCGAGTTCAACTCTGTCCCAGATAGTTGCAACTTCATGACTAGGTTCTCGGCGGAGCGACTCGCTCCGACGTCATTTCTCTTCAACAGGAGATCTCTCTGCCAGCTGAAGAATCTTGCCAGGGGGGCCCACTCTTACTCGTTCACGTCGTTCGAGGTTCTCATTGCGCACGTGTGGAGGAGCTGGGCCAAGTCAATGAACCTACCACCGAACCAAGTTCTAAAGCTTCTTTTCAGCATCAACGTACGGAACCGAGTCAGGCCGAGTCTCCCTCCGGGTTACTACGGCAACGCGTTCGTCCTGGGATGCGCCGTCAGCACCGTCAGGGATTTGACGGAGAGAGGGCTGCCGTTTGCCTCGGGATTGGTGAAGGCCGCTAAGGAGAGGGTCGGGGATGAGCAAGTGAGGGCGGTGGCGGAGGCGGTGGCGAATGGGAGCGGCGCGTGCCCGGACCCGGTGGGGGTTCTGATAGTGTCGCAGTGGTCAAGGTTGGGCCTGGAGAGCGTTGACTTTGGGATGGGAAGGCCGGCCCACGTGGGGCCCATATGCTGCGATAGGTACTGCCTGCTCCTGCCGGTGGCGGATCAGAGGGACGCAGTTAGGGTGATGGTGGCGGTCCCCACCAGCGCCGTTGACAAGTACGAGCACCTGATCAGAAGCCAGTTGTGCACGTGAGGACCACCTGACTGATTGACAGTAGTGCTCACCCGTTGACTTTTTAGGCTTGTTTGACTTTTTTTTAATCTTCTTCCTTTTTTAAGGATAAAAAAATTATGAGTACTAATTTGATTCCCTACCGATGATCACGAGATTAATGATTAACGAATGACAATTTTAGCAACTCTCTCATTCTCTCTCGTGTATAAGTGATAACGAATTTGGTTGCGCCACGTGGATTCCACATTTTTGGAAATGGAAAACAGGTTCTGTTCGCAAGGTTCTTCTACTGCCGCATGCAAATAGTTTTCGAAGAGCATCTTCGGCCATCGTCATTGGTCCTGCAAGTGCAAAGACTCTAACAACACGTTTTTAGCGATAAAAATAAAAAGAAATAGAACAAGCATTAGAAAAGAAGCTGTCAATCTTGGATATGGACACAGGATAGTTCCATTTTGATTCTTGGGTTGTTTAAGTTTGTACCCCAAATGACATCACTTGGACAGATTGGATTCTTTAGTGTAATAACCCACCTAATTATTCTGATCTCTCCCTCCGGGTGACACACACACACACACACACAAACACACAGTTTGGTTGGGTTCGTTGAGATAAGGTCTTGACAAGAGAAAGGCATACGAGACTTTTTTGAAAAACATTAGTGGAACGTTTAGCGGTTAAATTGGTGCACGCTTCAAAATAATGTGGTTTAAAACTTACAGTTTGAGCTGTAAGTTCTAAACTATATGGTTTAAATGGTAAATTTGAATTGATATTTAAAACGTAAAGGTTTAAAATGAGAATAAAATATCACATCAAGTTTTAAACGAGATCTGATATTTAGAAAACTATAGTTTATGAAAGAAAAAAGAGAATGAGAATGGATTTTATAGTAGAAAATAGTTTAAACCATGTAAACTTGAGGGGATAAAATTTAAATTTTGACAATTTTAGTTGTTTTAAAGCCATCTCTATAATTTAAATTGATCTTAATTATTAATCCATCAAACTTTAGTCTAAACCGTTTTAAACGGCAGCCACGAGGCTTTTCGAGAGAGGAAGTATTGCATGCTTTGAGTATTTTACTGTTTTGTGACAGAGACAGTACGAGAAAGTATAGACTATCTGAAGGAGGAAGACAAAATGATCATGAGATCGTGCATTAACTACAATGTTAATTCCAATATGCACCCTTAAACTTTACAAGCATTCTATTTGGCAAAAGTGTCTTTATACTAGTTTCCACTTTGTTATATTTATTGTTATATTAAGAAGTATTTTATTTTGGTTTTGGGTAACTTACTCGATCGTTTATATAATTTGTAATGTATACTTATATAGAATTCTATTCATAGTGTTTTTTACTAATGAATTTTATTCTCTTTGATCCTACTATGTGGATGTAGGCATCTTATCAAACCATGCTGAATCTCTTTTTTTTTTTTTTCTCTCTTTTAATTTTATATATGATATCAAAGCTTCATACTTCACCGAGTCCCTAATCCTCTATTTTCTCTTCTTTTTTTTCATCAAGGTCAAGAGCCTCCAAACCACATTCATTATGCCTCCAAGCTCCAGGTACTGAGCCTCCAATCCACACTTTTTCTCCTAAGATTGTGTGCCTTCAATCCTCCATATCATGCGCCTCCATCAATTTTTTTGTGCTGTCTCTGCACCTTTTTGCTAGTTTGTAGCGTCTCTTGTGTCGTCGACGATTGATGTCCCCTTGTAGCAACCATGCATTCTTGATAATTTTCATCCATATGCAACTTTTTTGTTGTCTTTGTTTTCTCATAAAAACAAAAACAAAAAAAAAAAAACCAAAAAAGAAAGAAAAAGAAAAAGAGGATAAAAATTCTCACAAGATTGGATTCTCTTATCAGAGCTCCATCCTGTGAGGTATATTAGGACAAGTATTTTGTAATAGTTTTGACTTTATTTGTATTTATTTTTATATTAGGAAGTTTTATTTTAGTTTTGGATAATTGACTTGTTTATGTTCTTTGTTACTCGTGAATCTTCCTCTTTTTTTTTTTCTTAGTCCATAGATAGAGACAAATTGTTGAACCATGTTAAATCTATTGTTCTCTTCTTTATTTTATTTTCTTATTTAATTTTCAATACATTCTGTATCTCTAAAAACTCTCATTTCATTACATCAAATACTGAACGTGTCTCACATCAACTCCTTTGTTAGAATTTTTTTCCAAAACAAACTCAATGTACTCAAACAAAGAGCGTAAATATAAATTTAAAAACAATCACAGCACAAATAACTCATAATCCGTACCTAAAAAAGATAAAACTTGAATTTTAACAAAAAAAAAAATAAATAAAGGATTCTTAGAGTAACTCTGTTGAGCTTTGCAGTAAGGTTTCTTCGCATGTTGAAACTGTTTTATGAAAACATAAAACGAATTCTAATATGCTATAAACTATATGCATATAAAGAATTGAAACGGAAGTGTGAAAACATACCTCCTGCCATTGTTTACTGTGCAGACGAAGACTCCAACGTATCAAGAATTTTGTTTGAGTCTTTTAACACCCAGCCACTCTGATTGATGGTGTATATACAGAAGGAGTGAAAGGTGATAGGGACCAACTTATGTTCAACAAGAACGTAAAAATTTGCTCAAGCTCAGGCATGTTCAAATCCTCCCATCAAGGATTTATATAATGCAACTAAAGAATCAGTTACCAGCTGGTTTTTAATGGACATAAATATGAGGCCATTATGTTGGAGAATTAGACGAATCATAATTCCAAGGATCGCAAGAACGAACAATTTCAGAAAATAAATAGGAGAAAAGAAGAAAAAGAGACACCAAATTTTTATACAGGTTCGTCCAAATTTGAGACTACGTCCTGTTTCTGCCGCTTGCAGATTCCACTATGATGAAGGAGATTACAGATTACAAGAGCAGTTTCTCACACACTCACAAACTGTGCTTACCAAAACTCTCTTCTATCTAACACCCAATGGGAATTTTTCTTCTCTCAAGGATGGAGCTCTCAAGAATTTTGCCTCTCACAATTTTCACACACCCAACCCTAGCCACCTTGTGTCTATTTATAACCAAAGGAGGAGAAAAATCACAACTAATGGGAAACCCTAGTGGTTTCCCGTTTTTGGGACTTTGAGTTCGACTATGACTCGAGAAACATCGCGCAATACAGCGCGTCAGCGCCGCGGCGCTCGAAACGAGCGCTGCGGCGCTCCCCTGCGGCGCCTAGGCGCTCTGCTCCTGGCGCCTAGGCGCTCACCACTCGACGCCTCGGCATAATCCTCCTGGCGCCTAGGCGTTCTCCACATGGCGCCTAGGCGCCCTCGCCCCAGCGCCGCGGTGCTCTTTTGCCAGAGCCGCGGCGCTTGCTCCCTGCCTTCGAGGACGCGATTTTCTCCCTTTTCCTTCCTTTTGCTGGGTTGTCTACTTGATTTGGCTCCACATCTACAACAATCTCCCACTTAGAGACTAATCAATTCACCATGTCTCCCACTGCAGCGGCAACGACTTCTCACGCCTCTTGGAGAAGTCCAACTGAAGTTGCGCATAACTTCAGTTTCTCAATCGGATCCATCTTGGTGAGCATATCTCTGGATCCTTTTACCACCCACCTTGCCTTATACCGTTTGCTGCCAGCACTTTTATTTTTTACTCGGTATACCTTCTTGTTGTGCAAGGACTTTTTACCCTGTGGTAACTTTGCCAGTTGCCATGTCCGATCCAACTCATCCCTCATGGCTAACTCCCACTTGACCGAATCTCCAGCCTCCATGGCTTCATCATAGCTCTCTGGCTTACCTCTGTCGGTCAACAAGATATAATGCAGAGTTGGGGAGTATCTCTACGGTGGTCTGATTGTCCTGCTAGACCTCCTAACTGGTGTGGCAGGAGTCCTCTGGCTTCCTTCTGGAGCTATGTTTTCCTGGTCTTCAACCTCTGGATTTTGTACCTCCACTTCAGGCAGATCCTTCAATAGAATCACCTCAGGCTTCTTATCTTCAGAACCTGAACCCCTGGAGTCCATGCTGTCTCTGTCCTTGTACAGAACACCTTCGTTGAAGATCACATCCTTGCTCCTGATAATCTTCCAGCTTTGGTCATCCCAGAGACGATAACCAAACTCAAGTCCGCCATAGCCAACCAGAAAATACTTCTTTGACTTGGCATCCAGTTTACTTCTAGCAGCAGAGTCAATGTGTGCACAGGAAACACACCCAAACACTCTCAAGTAAGAGATATTAACCTGCTTATGGCTCCAGACTTCTTCCGGTAGCTTAAACTTCAGCGGTGTGGATGGACTTCTGTTAATCAGATGAGCGGCTGTGTTAATTGCCTCAGCCCAAAACATCTTTGGCAGCCCTGCATGCAACCTCATGCTTCTGGCACGCTAGTTTACAGTCCTGTCCATCCTCTCAGCTACCCCATTCTGTTGTGGTTTCCCTGGAATGGTCTTCCTCATCTTTATCCCATTCTCAGCACAGTACCGCCTGAAATCTTCACCTAGGTACTCTCCCCCATTGTCAGACTGCAAGCACTTCACCTTCAAATCTGTCTCGTTCTCCACCATGGCTTTCCATCTCTTGAAAGCATCGAACACATCAGATTTGTTTTTCAGAAAGTAAACCCATACCTTCCTGCTTGAGTCATCAATGAACGTCACATAGTAGTTTATGCCACCAAGGGAAGTCACCGGCGCAGGCCCCCACACATCTGTGTGAACTAGCTCTAATCTCCTGGACTTAGGCTCTCTACCTATCTTTGAGAAACTGACTCTCTTCTGTTTACCAAAGATGCAGGCTTCACACAAACTGTGATCAACAGTTTTCAAACCCGGCAGTTTTCCTTTGCAGTGAAGCACCTTCATACCCTTCTCACTCATGTGACCGAGCCTGTAATGCCATAGCTCAATATTGGCAGCAGAATCAGCAACTGCTAGGGTATCTTTGCAACTAGAGTTCATGTAGAGAGTTCCAGCCTTGCGTCCCCGAGCAATAACCATCGCTCCTTTCGTGACTTTCCAACCTCCACAATTGAAGGTTACTTTATGTCCATCATCATCCAGTTGCCCCACTGAAATCAAGTTGCGTATTAATTTAGGAACATGTCTCACCTTATGAATCTTCCATACCGACCCATTAGGCATTTTTAAACTGACATCTCCAATGCCAACTATATCCAAAGGTTCTCCATCAGCGAGATAAACCTTACCGTGATTTCCAGCAACATAATTCTCCAGGACATGACGGTGTGCAGTGGTGTGGAATGATGCTCCTGAATCCATCACCCACGAATCAAAAGAACTGTCGACAGACAAGATTAACGCATCCTGTTGCTCTTCAGTGGCGGCGTTAGCTTCATCATTAGTCTTGTCTTCATTCTTCCTTGGAGCCCTGCAGTTCTTTTTCAAGTGGCCCGTCTTCCCACAGTTCCAACACTCTAGAGTCCTACAATTCCTTGACTTGCTTCTCCCATTCCTCAACTTGCCTCTCCTGCCATTATCCCTGTTGGATTGCCTGTCAAGTTTCCTGCCCCTATTATCAACATTAAGGGCCGAGTTCGACAAAGAGGCTTCACCTGAGTCCTTCCTACGAACTTCTTCCGCCAGAATGGAGTTTCTGACATCAACAAACTTCAGTTTGGCATTCCCAAGCGAATTTGTAATGGCCACCCTCATGGGTTCCCAGCTATTCGGTAACGAGGCCAAGAGGATTAGAGCATTGATCTCATCATCGAATTTAATCTCTACCGAGACCAATTGGTTTAGGACGGTGTTGAAACTGTTCAGGTGCTCTACCACCGAGGCACCTTCAGACATCTTTAAATTAAAGAGCTTCTTCATGAGATGTACCTTGTTATTGGCTGAGGGCTTCTCATACATCTCTGACAGAGCCTTCATCATCCTTGCTGTAGTAGTCTCCTTCGCAACGTTGTGGGCAACGTTCTTTGACAAAGTCAAACGGATCACACAGAGTACCTGTCTATCAAGGAGACTCCACTCCTCATCCTTCATGCCTTCGGGCTTATTACCCAAGGGCAAGTGCAGTTTCCTGCTGTATAGGTAGTCCTCTACTTGCATCCTCCAATAGGAAAAATCTGAACCATCAAATTTGGTGATGCCGGCTGCCATACCTTCTTCTCCAGTCATCGTTCTTGATCAAAACCTCCGCTCTGATACCAGTTGTTGGGGAATTAGACGACTCCTAATTCCAAGGATCGCAAGAACGAACAATTACAGAAAATAAATAGGAGAAAAGAAGAAAAAGAGACACCAAATTTTTATACAGGTTCGTCCAAATTTCAGACTACGTCCTGTTTCTGCCGCTTGTAGATTCCACTATGATGAAGGAGATTATAGATTACAAGAGCAGTTTCTCACACACTCACAAACTGTGCTTACCAAAACTCTCTTCTATCTAACACCCAATGGGAATTTTTCTTCTCTCAAGGATGGAGCTCTCAAGAATTTTGCCTCTCACACTTTTCACACACCCAACCCTAGCCACCTTGTGTCTATTTATAACCAAAGGAGGAGAAAAATCGCAACTAATGGGAAACCCTAGTGGTTTCCCATTTTTGGGACTTTGAGTTTGACTATGACTCGAGAAACATCGCGCAATACAGCGCGTCACCGTCGCGACGCTCGTACTGCGGCTCTCCCCTGCGGCGCCTAGGCGCTCTGCTCCTGGCGCCTAGGCGCTCACCACTCGACGCCTCGGCATAATCCTCTTGGCGTCTAGGCGCTCTCCACATGGCGCCTAGGCGCCCTTGTCCTGGCGCCTAGGCGCTCTTCACCTGGCGCCTAGGCGCCCTCGCCCCAGCGCCGCGGCGCTCTTCTGCCAGAGCCGCGGCTCTTGCTCCCTGCCTTCGAGGACGCGATTTTCTTCCTTTTCCTTCCTTTTGCTAGGTTGTCTACTTGATTTGGCTCCACATCTACAACACATTAATGCAACAAATTAAATTGGTTTCAATTCTTTTCTTTTGAAACCGTTAAAAGAAACTGTTACATTCTCCCACTTGGTCTCCATATTTATCCTTATATCCATTAAACCCAAACTTTCAGGAAACAAATACATGAATCATGGCGATAATTTCTCTAAATTGTGAGTATTATCTTCCATGTATTACAATATATTATTTCTCAGACTGTATTCCTTATATGGTAACTTAACTTTATGAATAAACCCAATGTTTATTCTTGGTCCTACTATATGTGAATTTTCTCCAATAACTTAATGCGCAAAACAAATATGAGAAAACATCACAACTGAATAAGAGTTTCATTAAAACTGTAAATTGTATGTACAAACAAATTTACATTATGGAACCAAGTCCCATCTGTACAACATGATCCTTAAATGACTTCGGTGGCATTCCTTTTGTCAGAGGATCTGCGATCATCAATTCAGTGCTTATATGCTCAATGACCACTTTATTTTCCTTAATGCGTTCCCTTATGGCTAAGTACTTAATGTTGATATGTTTACTTCGACTGCCACTCTTATTATTCTTAGCCATAAAGACAGCAGCTGAATTGTCACAATATATCCTTAATGGCCTAGACACAGAATCTACAATTCTAAGGCCTGACATGAAACTCTTCAACCATACACCATGCGAAGTAGCCTCAAAACAAGAAATGAACTCTGCCTCCATTGTGGAAGTAGCAACCAACGTTTGCTTTCCACTCCTCCAAGATACAGCTCCTCCGGCTAGCATGAAAATATAACCTGAAGTTGATTTTCTCGAATCAACACAGCCAGCAAAGTCTGAATCGGAGTAGCCAATCACCTCTAGAATGTCAGTTCGCCTATACATAAGCATGTAATCCTTTGTACCTTGAAGGTATCTCATCACCTTCTTTACAGCCCTCTAGTGGTCAATGCATGGGTTACTTTAATATCTTCCCAACATTCCCACAGCAAATGCAATGTCAGGTCTTGTACAGACCTGAGCATACATAAGGCTTCTGATAGCTGAAGCATAAGGAATGTTGCTCATTTGAACTTTATCGAAATCATTCCTTGGACATTGGTTCAAACTGAACTTATCACCCTTCACAATGGGTGCTACACTTTGTGAACAATCTTTCATCCGAAATCTGTCTAAGACTTTATTGATATACGTTTCCTGCGATAGTCTCAAAATACATCGAGATCTATCCCTATGGATCTTTATGCCAATGACATAAGATGCCTCACCCATATCCTTCGTATCAAAGTTCTTAGAAAGAAATTGTTTCACCTCATATAGAAACCCCTTATCATTGGTTACAAGAAGGATATCATTCACATATAAAACAAGGAAACAAATCTTGTTTCCACTGACCTTCTAGTATATACATTGATCCATGATATTCTCTTTAAAACCAAATGAAGTGATGACATCATGGAATTTCAAATACCATTGACGGGAAGCCTGTTTCAAACCATATATGGATTTCTTGAGTTTGCACACCAATTGCTCACCATCACTAGATGAGAATCTTCAGGTTGTTTCATATAAACCTCTTCCTCTAGATCACCATTGAGGAATGTCGTTTTCACATCCATCTGATGTAACTCAAAATCAAAATGAGCTACTAATGCCATGATCACACGAAGGGAGTCCTTTTTAGATACATGAGAAAAAGTCTCAATGTAATCTATACCTTCCCTTTGAGTGAATCCTTTAGCAACGAGTCTTGCCTTATGTCTCTCAATGTTGCCTAATGAGTCTTTCTTTGTCTTGAAGACCCATTTGTATCCAATGGCTTTTACACCATTAGGCAACTTGACAAGATCCCAGACTCCATTAGATGACATAGAGTTCATCTCATCTTTCATGGCATCATACCACAAGTTAGATTCCTTACAACTCATGGCTTGTGAAAACGTTTCTGGATCATTTTTGGCTCCTATGTTGTAGTCAGACTCTTGTAGATACACAATATAATCACTAGGAATGGCTGATCACCTTACTCTAGTAGATCTCCTTAATGCTGGTTCAACATTCTCTTGAGGAGCATGTTGATCAACTGGCTATTCAACAGGTTCTTGTATCTGTTGTTCAGCTGGATCTACTGCTTCTTGATCAGCAATCTGTGGAACTTGAATGACTGGCTGTTGTTCAACACGCGTTTGAACTGTAGGCGTGTCGCGTATAACAATCACTCTATCATATGAAGTGGAAGCTTGAGCATCTGTATGATCTTTCTCTGGAACGATGTTCCAAGATCGATCGCTCCCACTGATCAAGTCATTCTCAAGAAATTTTGCATTCCTTGATTCCACAAACCTAGTGGTATGTGATGGACAATAAAATCTATATCCCTTAGACCGTTCAGCATATCCAACGAAATACCCACTTATGGTCCTTGGGTCTAGCTTCTTTCTTATGGATTATAGACTCTCACTTCAGACGGGCATCCCCAAACGCGTATATGTCGCAAACTCGGTTTCCAACCTTTCCATAACTCGAACGGTGTCTTTGAGACAGCCTTGGTTGGAACTCGGTTTAATATATACACAGCCGTCTTGAGAGCTTCAGTCCACAAAGACCTAGGAAGCTTGAAGCTGCTAAGCATACTCCGCACCATATCCAACAATGTTCTGTTTCTTCTTTCTGCCACACCATTTTGATCTAGAGAACTGGGCATAGTATACTAGGCAACTATCCCATGTTCTTGAAGAAACTTCGCAAATAGACCAGGCGCTTGTCCATCTTCGGTGTATCTACCATAGTATTCACCACCTCTATCAGATCTCACTATCTTTATTTGCTTACTACATTGTTTCTCTACTTCTGCCTTAAACACCTTAAAGGCATCTATAGCTTCATTTTTGTTATGAAGCAAGTAGAGATACATATATCGTGAGTAATCATCAATAAAAGTAATGAAATACTTTTGACCATACGCGTCTATGTCTGGACTACAAATATCTGTATGTATGATCTCTAATATGTCTGAACTCCTCTTGACACCTTTCTTTGACATATTGGTCTGCTTTCCCTTTATGCAGTCCACACAAGTGTCAAAGTCAGCAAATCTAGAGTACTAAGTACTCCATCATTCACTAGTCTCTTTATTCTCTCAATAGAGATATGACCCAATCTACGGTGCCATAACATAGAGGAATGTTCATTCATAACACATCTCTTAATGCCAGCATTATCTTGAACATGCATAGAAGTATAAGAAGTTTTATCCTGTAAATTAATTTTGAAAAGACCATTTGACAATATACCATTTCCAATAAGTTCAGATCTATAAAACAAACTAAATATAGTGTCTGAAAAATTAAAGGAAAATCCTAATGGTACAAGCCTTGAAACTGAAATTAAATTCCTAGAAAAACTAGGAATATAAAATGTCTTTTCTAATTTTAAAATAAAACCACTAGATAAAACTAAATTGCATGTTCCGACAGCCTCTACATGTGAGCGCATCTTGTTGCCTGAATAGATGCATTGCTCACTTCCCACTGGCTTCCTTAGGCCTTGCAATCCCTGCAAGGAATTAGTGACATGGATTGAAGAACCAGAATCAATCCACCATGTGTTATGTTCAACATCAACCATATTAGATTCATAACAAACAAGTGAGAATTGAGTACCTTTTTTGTCAAGCCATCTCTGATATTTAGGACAATCCTTCTTTATGTGCCCCTTCTTTTTACAAAAGAAGCACCTGGATTCCTTCTTGATATCAGCTTGAGCGGGCAGTTTGCCTTTTCCCTTATTTTTGGCTTGGCCCTTGTTCTTCCTTAGAGTTGCCAGATGCACACTCTCTCCCGCTTCCATAGCAAGCCTTCCTTCTTCCTGGACACACATGGTCATCAATTCATTGATGGACCACTTATCCTTATGTGTGTTGTAGGATATCTTGAAAGGTCCATATTGATGTGGGAGAGTGTTGAGGATGTAGTGCACAAGGAAGGTTTCAAACATCTCAACCTCAAGTGTCTTTAGGTAAGCCGCTATATCCCTCATTTGCATGATGTGCTTACGCACACCATGAATTCCAGTAAGCTTCATGGATGAAAATTTCATTATCAGAGTGCTAGCCAAGGCTTTGTCTGATGTAGTAAACTGCTCATCAATTGCCTTCATCAGAGCTCGCACTTTGTCATATTGCTCCAATGAACCACGTATGCCAGCCGAGATCTTCGTCTTTATGAACATTACGCAGAGGCGATTAGATCGCTCCCACTTTTCATAACGGTCAACGGCATCCGGCTGGCTGGACTCCGTAATGGCAGGTGGTTCATCCTTACGGATAGCCAAGTCAATGTCCATGACACCTAAATGAAGAAGAATTCTCTCCTTCCACACCTTATAGTTGTCTCCCTTAAGTTTGGGAATGTCACACTAGAAATCAGAGTAACTCACAGTTTGCATAGCTGCATAATAAAACATGCATACTTATGTTACTAAATTGAGGCTATAATACTTTATGACATGTTTACCAATGTAAATCATGCATTAAAATATGAATCAAATGACATAAAAATTACCTGTGGGCTAAATTTTTAACTCAAACAGATTCGTATATCCTTATGATGACACTACCAAACTATATTCCCTTTTCTTAATTCCTGTGGGTAAATTAAGAAAGATAATTTGATACATCATCCTAACTAATCATATTAAATACAATAAAAATTCTTGTGGGATAAAATTTATCAAATTACATATAATTAATCACAATTTAATGTCTTTTTACCATATGCGATTTAAACATCTTAAATAATTTTTTGCATAATTAAAGATGTTGTGGCTACTCTTTAATTATTCAAAAATTAAATACATATATCACAAGACATTTATTCTTAAATTTTTGCTCATAAAATAAATTGCATTTACCTTAAGCAATAAATAAATATGAACAAAGAACCATAATTTATGTACTAATTTTCATTATGTATATATTAAAATTATACATTCAAAAATATAATTTAGCACATTATTGTACAAAATTAAATGTACTAAATTATTTAACTTAATATTCCATGCATAATTTTAAATCACAAATTATACATAATGAACACTATATGCATATAAATTTATAAAATTATATCCACACAAATACCGTATAATATTCATAACAAATACCAAAATTATGAATATTCAAAGTTATGAATTTTTTCATAAATTATTCCATAATATGAAAAATTTCATAAAAATATTAAAATTGTGGATATTATGAAAATTTCATAAAAATTATAAAAGCTGAAAATTTTATGAAAATTTCCCCAAAAATATCATTTTATTAAATCTGGAAAAAATCAAAAAAAAAATTTATTTTTTTTATCAAAAAATGGCATCGTTTGGAGAGCCCCCCCCCGCCCCGCGTAAATGACACGTCGTTTAACCTGGAGGCAGCCTGTCAACATACCAAACGACATGTTGTTTTGGTCATTAATGTCCAAAACGACTTGTCATTTTTTAACGCTGAAACGAGCCCCTTATACTGACAAAACGACGTGTCATTTTGGCTGTCCCAAAGCCAAACGACATGTCATTTCAGGTCATCTTCTTCCTCTGAACGGGTTGTCTCGACCCGGCTGACCAGAATTCTGACTCGGTTTCAGACCCGGCTCGTTTTTCACCCTCCGGACACCAATTTTGACGTTTCAAATTGCAGAATTCATAGAAATCTAATGTCTAAATGATTTCTAATCTTAGTTTTAATTAAGAAATGCTAAAAAACAAAACCCAAAAATAAAATTTTTTTTAACCGTGCGTAACTACACAGTGCATATTTTCCATGTTTCTCATGCAAGGCAGAGGTCAAATTTACGGCTCTGATGCCAAATGAAAAAATAAAACGAATTCTAATATGCTATAAACTGTATGCATATCAAGAATTGAAACGGAAGCGTGAAAACATACCTCCTGCCAATGTTTACTGTGCAGACGAAGACTCCAACGTATCAAAAATTTTGTTTGAGTCTTCTAACACCCAGACACTCTGATTGATGGTGTATATACAGAAGGAGTGAAAGGTGATAGGGACCAACTTATGTTCAACAAGAACGTAAAAATTTGCTCAAGCTCAAGCATGTTCAAATCCTCCCATCAAGGATTTATATAATGCAACTAAAGAATCAGTTACCAGCTGGTTTTTAATGGACATAAATATGAGGCCATTAATGTAACAAATTAAATTGGTTTCAATTCTTTTCTTTTAAAACCGTTAAAAGAAACTGTTACATTTCATTCTAACAAATAAAATCTTAAAATTTCCTCAGAAACAAGCAATTCAAGCAAGCGGGGGAACTAATCTTAAAATTTTATGATTTTAATGGTAATATAGTAGATTACTCTGTTAGAAATCAAAACAAACCAGAATTCTGCCAAGATCATTCATGTTAAATCATTGAGAGAAATAATTCCAAATTGCAGAAGCGTACCTTGATTCATGATCTTGGATTGTTGTGGGTTATTGCCTTCCAATCCAATACGTACTCCTTGTAATTTTCTTGAAGATGGGATTTCAGAGAAAACAGGAAAATAAACGTATGTTTGGATTGGGGACCATAACCAGAATAAATAACTTTAGTTATTTTAATGTATTTTCAGTTTTGCCCATTATAAAATCTGAAAATTACAAATTGGTATCTACACATATATTATTAATAATAATGACCCATACTTTATATTAATACCCAAAAGCCTTTCAACTTTATCTTAATTATATCACTTTAATTTAGGCTTTACCTTAAGATAGCATTAAACAACACATTTAAATACATATGTTGGCCCACATAAAAAATTAATTTCCAACAATCACATATGTTGGGTCACATATGTTTCTTTGCAAAAAAATGTGTTTACCTTAATGAGCTCAACTTTTGCTATCATAAATAAGGGTATTCCTGAACAATCTCGTCCATAAATCATACCAACATAGGACCAAAGCGGTCTTTGTCACAAATATAACGTGACTAGACCCATCGATGATCACACATATCAATATAACCAAATGACATAGATCAAGTATGGATGTGTAGCATGGAAATTACATGCAAAGTGATCTAAACATGTCTATGTCCAACTGGTCCTGCCTTATATCTGAATGAGATCAAAACCGTACCAAAATCAGAGTGTAAGTAAACTGTATTCTTTATTTCTGCAGAAAACATATACAAACACACAATGTCTATATATAAAGAAAATTAGCATTCAAATACAAACTCCCACTAAAACTACATATCATCAAATAACTGAACACCCATGTGAGCAGTGTGCTCATGAAAGACCTTGGGTGGAAGCCCTTTTGTAAGCGGATCCGCTATCATGGAGTTTGTACCAATATGCTCTATAGACACCTGACCACTCTGAACTCTTTCTTTAACAACAAGAAACTTAATCTCTATATGCTTTGACTTTGAAGAGCTCCTGTTGTTGTTGGAATATAAGACTGCAGATTTATTGTCACAAAACAACTTAAGTGGTCTTTATATACTTTTCACAATCCGCAGCCTAGTGACAAAGTTTCGCAGCCATATTCCATGATTGGATGCCTCATAACATGCTATAAATTCTGCCTCCATAGTGGAAGAAGCTATGAGTGACTGCTTAGCACTCCTCTAAGAAATAGCTCCTCCAGCAAGCAAAAAAATATAGCCCGAAGTGAATCAACGATTATCTTGACATCCAACAAAATCTGAATCCGAATAACCAATGATCTCGAGTTGGTTTGACCTTCTATATGTAAGCATGTGATCTTTTGTTCTCTGTAAATATCGCATAACCCGTTTGGCTGCTTTCCAATGATCCATTCCAGGGTTGCTCAAATATCTGCCTAACAATCCAACAATGTATGCTATATCTGGACGAGTACAAAATTGAGCATACATTAGACTCCCAACAGCTGATGCAT
Source organism: Artocarpus heterophyllus (assembly GCA_025403435.1). Taxonomy (NCBI): domain Eukaryota; kingdom Viridiplantae; phylum Streptophyta; class Magnoliopsida; order Rosales; family Moraceae; genus Artocarpus; species Artocarpus heterophyllus. The sequence goes on from CM046353.1 coordinate 7,203,327, forward strand.
ATGGGATCTTTTCCATTTCCTTAACCTCAAGGTCGTTCTTAGGACACTGACTTAAACTGAATTTATCTCCTTTAGCCACAGGGGTATCTCCTGGTTTACAATCCTGCATGCCAAATCTTTTAAGCACCTTTTCGATATAGCTCTTTTATGATAACCTAAGTATACCCCGAGAGCGATCTCGGTGTATTTTAATTCCTAACACAAAAGAGGTGTCACCAAGATCTTTCATTTCAAATTTCTTTGATAGAAATCTCTTGGTTTCGTGCAATAAGCCTATATCATTGGTGGCAAGCAGTATATCGTCAACATACAATACCAGAAGAATACACTTACTCCCACTGAACTTATGGTATATACAGTCATCTACAGTGTTCATCTCGAAACCGAATGAGACTATCACTTGATGAAATTTGTAATACCATTGATGAGAAGCTTGCTTAAGCCCATAGATGGATTTCTTTAATTTGCAAACCATCTTCTTTGGGTCTCCCGACTCAAAGTTTTCTGGCTGCACCATATAAATCGTTTCATTAATGGCACCATTTAGAAACGCCGTCTTAACATCCATCTGATGTAGCTCAAGATCAAAATGCGCTACAAGTGCCATAATTGTCCTAAAAGAGTCTTTCGTTGAAACCGGAGAGAAAGTCTCTTTATAATCAATGCCTTCCTTTTGAGTAAAGCCCTTAGCAACAAGACGAGCTTTATATCGCTCTACATCACCCTTCGAATCCCTCTTGGTTTTAAATATCCATTTACAACCAATGGGCTTCGCACCTTCAGGCAATGGAACGAGATCCCAAACGTCATTGTCCTTCATAGACTTTATCTCATCCTTCATGGCATCCATCCACTTTTGAGAGTTAGAACTATGCATGGCTTGACGGACATTGATCGGATCATCATCCATCAATCGAACACTTTCCTCATGTTCTTGCAGAAATACTATGTAATCATCCGAAATAGCACTTATCCTCTCTCTAGTGGATATCCTTAATGACACAAGTTCCTAAGGTTCTGGTTCTTGAGGTTGTTGAGTTTGTACCTAAAGGGGTTGAACGACTATGTCTGGTTGTTCTTGATATGCAATTTGATCAACGTCAGGGATGGAAGCCTGAACATTATCAAAAGCAATTGTAGGAATAGGAACCAATCCCTCTTGTACAAAAGGAACAGGATCAAATTCATCCTCAAAGACAAAGTCTCTAACCTTATTTCTCCCCCTAAACTCAACATCCTCAAAGAATGTTGCAATTCCCGTCTCAAAAATAGCCTTAGTAGTGGGATCATAAAATTTGTAACCCCTTGACCGTTCAGAGTAACCAATGAAATAGCAGCTCACTGTCTTGGAGTCCAATTTCTTTTCATTGGGCCTATAAGGCCTTGCTTCTGCTAGACAACCCCAAGTATGTAAATGCTTCAGACTAGGCCTTTTGCCAGTCCAAAGCTCATAAGGTGTTTTAGCTACTGCTTTTGTTGGTACTCTGTTGAGAATGTAAGCTGCAGTCTTTAGTGCTTCACCCCAGAGGGATTCGGGTAAGGTGGAATGACAAATCATACTCCTCACCATGTCCTTAACTGTCCGGTTTCATCTCTCAGCTATACCATTAATGTTAGGTGAACTTGGCATGGTACATTGAAGGATTATCCTGCATTCCTCTAGGAATTTAGCAAAAGGTCCTGGACGTTGTTCACCTAATCCGTCATATCTGCCATAGTACTCACCACCACGGTCAGATCTAACGCCTTTAATTCTTTTACTGAGTTGAAGCTCAACCTCAGCCTTATATGACTTGAACACGTCCAAAGTCTGTGACTTCTCATGTATGAGATATAGGTAGTCATACCAGGAGTAATTGTCTATGAACGATACAAAATATTGTTGACCATTCCATGAAGCCATAGGAAATGGTCCACAAATGTCCGTATGTATCAATTTTAAGACATCCGTAGCTCTATTGGCACCCAATCCCCTTTTGTTTGTCTGTTTCCCTTTAATACAATTAACGCAGGTTTCAAAATTTGTAAAATTGAGGGAATTAAGAATTCCATCTGACACAAGTCTTTCCATCCTTTTTCTTGAAATATGTCCTAATCGCTTATGCCATAATACAGCAGAATTCTCATCGGTTAATTTACGTTTTATGCCACGAGAACTAACATGCAAGGTTTCATTATAAGAAGCAACTGTATCAAGCAAATATAGGTTATCTTGAAATGATAAAGAATCGGTACCAATAACATTTGAATTTAAGGAAATACTAAACTGACTATTTCTAAATGAACAGTAGTATCCAGATTTGTCCAAAGCAGAAATAGAAATTAAATTCCGCCTAAACGACGGTACAACAAAAATGTCTTTCAAATCTAAATAATATCCAGAACTTAATAATAACCTAAAGTGCCTTATTGCTTCAACTTCTACCGATTTGCCATCACCCACATAGATGAATCTTTCAGCATCAATTGGCTTTCGACAGCTGAGGCAACCCTACATAGACACACTTATATGAGTAGTGGCACCTGAATCAATCCACCAAGTGTGTCTTGGCACTGAAGTTAAATTAACCTCAGAACAAACCAAATTGAGAAGCATACCTTTCTTTGCACGCCAAGCATGATACTTGGTGCAGACTTTCTTCATGTGTCCAGGTTTACCACAAAAGAAACAAGCAACATTTCCATCATTTTTATCCTTATCTTGTTTCTTTTTTGTTGGACCTTTAACAGCTTCATTACTTTTCTTTCTTTTCTTCTTGTCCTTAGAGGTGCTAGCCAAGTGAGCACTTTCAGTCTTCTCTTACTTCAGTCTTTCTTCCTCTTGCACACAATAAGAAATTAACTCATTAAGAGTCCATTTCTCTTTCTGGCAGTTGTAACTGATCTTGAATTGGCTAAATTATGCAGGAAGAGAAATCAAGACAAGATGCACTAGAAGATCCTCAGAAATTTTCAAATCTAGTGTCTTTAATTTCGAAGCCAGATGAGACATTTCCATAATATACTCCCTTATATTTCCTTTTGCTTTGTACCTCATTAAAATCAGGCTCGTCAAAAGTGTGCTTGTTTGAGCCTTATCATTCTTTGCAAAGCATTTCTCAATTGCCTCAAGGAAACCCTTGGCAGTAGTGACCTCATCAGGTACAGTGCCCCTGAAGACTTCTGGAATGCCTCTCTTAATGATCATTAGACTCATTCTGTTAGAACGATCCCATCTTTCAAGTTCCTTTTTATCCTCAGCGGAACTAGAATCTGTAATAGTGGGACGTTCAACCCTTATGGCTAAGTCCAGATCAAGGCAACCAAGAACGATTAACACATTCTCTTTCCAGTCCTTGAAGTTAGTCCCATTCAGCATAGGAATGGAATTAACACTTGCAGATATCGAGGAAGATGATGCTACAGCTGAACAAAGAACAAAATCACATATTCACATAAGACTTCACATAAAACAACCAATAAAATTCAAACAATGATCAATCCCATCACAAGAAACCTGTAACAACATTAATATTTAGTCTTTGGACAGAAATATTAACTTGTAAGTGGTATTCTTGGTGTAGTGATCAAATATTAACAATAAATCATATCAAATAATAAGCGAATCTTTGGATCTACTTATTATTTATATGCCAAAAATAACCATATAATTGTTACATATTTATCACCACAGGTATGAATTTAATTCAGCCAAATATTAAGCTTTCTTTGGGCTGATTAATATTCGCATGAATTAAATTCACACAACCATCTTAATATCACAAATTAATTAACATCCACAAAAGAGGCTACTTTGGCAGTTTATTGGTTCAATTAATTATCTAAAAACACATTTGAATTTTAAAGTTGCATCCAAAATTGACCCCAAAATTTTTTTTAAAAAAAGTCAAATGGATCAAGTCAACGGTCAAAGTCAACGTTGATCGTTGACTGTGCAGGGTCAAAGGGGACCGGGTTGGGTTGTGGACCGGGTCAGGTTAACCCAACCCGGGTCCACATTTAGACCCCCCCTGGTTCTCTACTTTTTTTTTTTAAATTCTCGGGTCACCCAGGGGTTAAGGCCTTGGGTGCCCAACTGGTCACGGGCCTCTTCTGCCCGTGCAACCAGTTGAAGTTCTAGACCGAAGCCCAGAACCTTCCTCACGCCCAGGGGTCGCGACCCGTGGGTATCGATGCCAGGCAGTTGGCTCTGCCAACAACCAAAGATGGTTCGTCGCGTCGGCCGAGGCTCTGCTCGCCGGCGCGGCTTGACGTCCACTCTCTGAAGACCCCGGCGCCTGCGGCGGAACAGCGGGCAGCCGACGAAACCCAAAAACAGCCATCATTTTGTTTTTTTTTTTTTTTTTATAAACCAAGAACGCCGGCCGAACAGCGGCTTTAGGCCGCCGTTTCCACTCCTCCGTCGCGGCCAGAGACCGTGTCTTTCCTTCTCCGGTGAGGCCTGAGGGTCTCGGCCGGATTTCCTTGCTGGCGGCAGTGAGATTGCCGCCGGTAATCGCACGGGTTACTAAACCCACCGAAGCACTTGATTCAAAGAAATCGTATATGCCAAACTTGATTCATTAAAAACAGAGTGAACAATTGGTATATATACGAAACCGTTAAAAACAGAGTGAACAATTGTAGCCTTGATTCACGAATGAAGGAAAAATAAAAGTCAAATATTTTGCACAGCATCCATAATCAATCCCACAGACTTGATTCACGTATCCATATTAATAAATCAATATTGAACAACAAACAGAATGAACGTTATTCAACTGAAACTTTTTGAGAAAAAAAAATTTTCTCAATAATTCAACATGAAATCGCTCTGATGCCACTTGTTAGAAACTAAAACAAACCAGAATTCTGCCAAGATCATTCATGTTAAATCATTGAGAGAAATAATTCCAAATTGCGGAAGCATACCTTGATTCATGATCTTGGATTGTTGTAGGTTATTGTCTTCCAATCCAATACGTACTCCTTGTAATTTTCTTGAAGATAGGATTTCAGAGAAAACAGGAAAATAAACGTATGTTTGGATAGGGGACGATAACCAGAATAAATAACTTTAGTTATTTTAATGTATTTTCAGTTTTGCCCATCATAAAATCTGGAAATCACAAATTGGTATCTACACATATATTATTAATAATAATGACCTATACTTTATATTAATACCCAAAAGCCTTTCAACTTTATCTTAATTATATCACTTTAATTTAAGCTTTACCTTAAGATAGCATTAAACAACACATTTAAATACATATGTAGGCCCACATAAAAAATTAATTTCTAACATACTCGTCAGTGACTGAGAGGTACAATTTCAACAAAACACATTTTACTAACTTTGATCCATCCTCTGGAGTGGTCAAAATCTGAACCATTTTAAAAACCATTTGATCAATTTAAGCTCTTTTAAGAATTTGATTCCAAACACTTACCAAAAAAATCATAATTTTTACTTCTCTTTTTTTACTGACTAAAAATACAAACAAAAACTCTATCAAATGATCTTAAACATATTTGGTGCCGGTCCAAAAGATAAAAGTATGCTCAGGACCCCTTACATAAATTTAAAACTCTTGAACATAAGTGTCTGCCATATGACTGCAACAATTTACGTGCTTGTTTTTAATAAAATTAAACAATCATATTCTGATATAATAGTTGGTTATAAATGTGCATATACAGTTTGGCAAGGCTCAGTCCTAAAGACAATACTACTACTGACGGTAGTAGTTGCCAGTATCATTTACATAAGTGCTTCATTACAGCACCTTGAATCTAAAACGGTCTACAAACTTTTTTAAATACAAAATTGTCTTTTATAATACTTGTAAAGATTATTATAACCTTAAATAATGAAATAAATAAAAATGATAACGAATGCTTAAGTTATAAAATTTAGACAAAAACCGAAGAGGGCTCGAGATCTCCAAGCTGAGATTGAGGAGCTTAATGGAATAGATGGTGGGGTGCATCACAAGGAACAGTTGGTAAAACTCCAAAAAGAATTAGATCGGTACTTGGCATTAGAGGAGTATTACTGGAAGTAGCGTTTGAGGGCGGAATGATTATCAGGAGGGGACAGAAATACAAAAAATATTTTCATTCTAAAGCATCTCAAAGGAATTCTAAAAATGAAATTAGGGGATTGGAGAATGGCAGGGGTGATTGGGTGACGCAGACTGACGAGGTAGTTCATATTGTAGAAGACTACTTTGTGGACGTTTTCTTTACATCGCATCCAGAGGGGAGTGTTATGGAGGAGGTCTTGCAAGGTATTGAGAAGCATGTTGGTGAAGAGACCGAGCGGATTTGGATAGGGATTTTACTGCTAATGAGATACGGAGGGAGTTATTTTCAATAGGTGCATGGAAGTCACCGGGGCCTGATTGGTTTCCTGCTTGACATGACTAAGGCTTCTGATAGAGGGTGGGGTGGAGGTTTCTAGAGAGAATTATGTTGAGGTTGGGCTTTTCTAATAATTGGGTAAGGAAAGTTATGGCTTGTATCACTATTTTGAAATTCTCCCTTCTAGTTAATTGTGTTCCTCAGGGAAGAGTGGTTCCACATAGAGCACTTGGGCAGGGCTGTCCTTTATCGCCGTCTCTTTTTCTACTATGTGCAGAGAGGTTTTCTTCATGATTGAGGAGGAAAAGGGAGATAGGAGAACTGTCTGGAATCATTGTGCTCAGGGTGCTCCTAAAATTAATCACCTAATTGCAATCAAATGGAAAATCTCAATTGTTTTGAACTTTCTCTTTTTGGAATGGAATTTTTATGGAATCCCCGTGAATAGGATCAAAACTTATTCCATGATATTCACATGAGATTCTTCTTTCTTGTTTTTAAACAAGATCCAATTACAAGTTCTATCGGATATGTGTTCGAAACTTCCTAATTGTATGATGCACTCTTTTCTGAAGAGAGGAAAGAATAAAAATCCGAAAGCTCTTTATTGTGGTTATAATGCCAAAATATCAAGTCGGCTAAACAATACAAAATTATCCATGTAAATAAATGAAAATCAAATGTGAAATAATTGCAAAGATCAAATTCTTGGATTGTTGCAACGACATGAATAAATGAGTGCAATTAAGAAAAATTAGCAAATGGTTTAAACGCATTAATTCATATGCAACTCAGGGTATGATTGATTTATGAAGTCAACGTCATCAACATAAAGAATCAAATGTGGAAACGTATGATTTTCTCACAAAACAAAGAAAATAAAATAAGTGCCCAAAAAACAAAGAAAAGATGGTATAATAGGCATTCTAAATCACCCAATTTTAAAAAAAAAATAGATAATATTGTAATATTGTTTAAAAGTAGACAATTTTAAACTTATGAAGCTTAAAATAGACATTTTATATAAATACTTCTAAATTTTTCTATATGGACAATAGACTATTTGTGTGATTTTTCTTAAGCAACGTCCAAAATAATAAATTCTTGAGGAAGTATTTACACAATGTGGTGTTTAGTAAAATCAGTTTCAACTCAAATAGTATACATAGTATAGTATAAACAAAAGTATGCTACAGTATAAAGCTTCCATATGTTACAATAATTTCAGTTCTAACTTTTAGTTTTAACTCATTTCCTAAATACTTTAAAATATCTATTTTAGGCTCATTGAATCTAAACTTGTCTTATAAACAATATTAAAATACTATCTATTTTTTAAATTTTGTATAGCTCCGTCGTTGAACTAGGTTTGGCCAGGCCAATGTATAGTTTGTTACCGGAGATTTTGTAAATGTCGAAATGTCCAAAATTTGACCGAAACGATGGTGCTGAACCCGTTGGCTGTGTCTAACAAATAGATGAGATCAAGTTAAGTTTTTACAGTTGATTAATATTCTTAAATCAGCTTCTCATTAACTGGCTTCTTTCAAAACCAGCTGCCTAACCCACCTTACTAGCTACCCACAAGATCCTGTACGTTGATTTCAATCTCAACGGCCTGAAGCAAAAGACAAATATGGTCCCACTCCCATGAACCATAATATCTAGATCCATAATCCATCTAGCTTATAGTAATTAAAGATATTATTATTTTGATACTTTTGGCACTCTTTTGTTCGGAAAACATCAAACCAGAACCTTGTATTTTTTATATAATTTTGATATCATGAGTTTTGATGTGAAATTTTCTTTTTATCTTTTTATTAATGACTCATTAATTAATTTTTCAAAACTATAATAGAAAATTAAAACAAAATATTAAACAAAACTCATTAAAGAACACATATGTAGACTTATTCATTTTTTATTGCGTTATTTGTATTTATTTTCTTTATGGTTTTTGTAAAATAATTTAAGGTTCATTAATAAAAGGATAAGATAAAACTTTCACATCATAAAACCAGAACTCAAGGTAACAAAATGATATTTTCAAAAACTACAAAATATTATAATGCTATTTTTTAAACAATAAAATATTAATGTGATAGTTTCTTAAAATATGGGTGTCAAAATCATAAAGAAAAACTCTATTAATTATGGTAGACTGCATGAGTAAAGATATAAATAGCATTACTCGTTATCAGTCGGCCTGTATATATAGGCCATAGACTTGCCGCTGCTCTTTTCCTTCAACATTTTGCATGTCCTACAATATTTGAGGGACTCACTTGAGAAGAAAATAAATAAATAAATAAAATATTTGACTGACTCTTACTCCAGTTTCTTACAGCCTTCCACAATAATCTGTAGTCGACCACTTTATGCACGTTGTCAGATTGTTCATGAGTGTACCCGAAAACGGTGAGAGTTTAGTTCACTTTTATATATGATGTAATATTACAAGAATTATATTATAAAAAACTTTTTTTTTCCTATTGAGCTATGACCCGGTCCTTTCGGGATGGATGGGTGGGGTCCACCCTATTGAGAGGGTCAGGTCGTAGCCTGGTTGAGATATATAGAATTGCTCTTATGTTGTGGTAGTTAGAATTTGATTTTCAAACACTTTTTATCTTTTAGAAGATCAAGAGATGAAAAACAAAATATCTACTTTATAATTGAAAAAAAAAAAAGAGAGATAAAGAATGAAGATATATATATATATTTTTTATATATTCTGGAATGTCATTATTTGTCTACTACGTTGTTAACATGAGCTTTTCATTGAATTGTTCGTGGGATGAGGTTTCTTAGTTCAGGGGAATCTAGTTCATGAGTTCTATTGGAGCCTTTAAAGTAACCGCCAAAGGATTTACCGCCAAGTTTTTCACCAAAAAAAAAAAAAAAAGCATTTACCGCCACTTTGGGAATACTTTTCAAAAACTACCATTTTCAGATGCAGTTAAATGGCTTTATTGTTGTAGTGATATTACATTTAAATATTGAATATAACAGTTTTTTTTTTCCTGTGTAATTTTTTAAGGTTTTTTCCTCAGCGATTCGCTGCGTTAATGTATAAAGGGAAAGATAGATTTTAATAAATTATATGCAAGGGTATGAGCAAGACATGAACTTTAAATACTACCCAATATTGGAAAAATAAAAAAATAATAATAGAAAGGAAGAACAAATAAAAAAGATATAATAGTGTGGGTGCTTCTAATTGGAACACCTCCCACCAAGTCTCCACAAAAATCCAAAAAATGGGAGACAGAGAGAACAGCAAAAGTTTACAGCTAATTTCTTGCATGGATATTCATCAGTCAAGAGAAAGTGTCTGATATTCCAATTATATTTCTTTTGGTCTAACGTAAAAATGGGGTTGCCACAGATTTCTGTGTTCTTGCTCCCATTTCGAGTCCCGAGGCACCACTGTGCTGGCCATCACATGCGTGACCACTGCTTCAAACAACCCTCCTGGACTTGACTCAGTGGCACCTCTTGCGTCCAGACACGTCATTTCTTCATGCAAGCCTCTTTCACATGTTAGGGCAACGGGCAATATATACACACACACGTGATAAATCCTTTTACTCGTTATAATCCGCTACTCATAAAATTAATTATAAATTTTAATTTAATATATTTTTTAAGTTAAGTTTTATTATTTTGTTAATAACAGAGTTATAATCCTATAAAGTTGAATAAAATTACTCTATATATACACATCTTTTTAGCAAAAAGCAAAAAAAAAAAAAATTCATTTCAAACAAGAAGAAAAAGCTATGTGCCCAAATGATATATATACAATTTCTGGTTAAAGATGCACGATCATTTTTTCTTCGGTTATTCAGATAAAAAGAAATAATTAATAAGTTATCTGTTTGATTATTGATTGTACAAAGACACATGTGTAATATTCTCTTTTTATCAATAATTTTGACCTGATACAATTTTATATGACTTGAAGATATAATAACGTGAAAGAATAATAAAAAGTTCTTAAACAAAGGGTCTTTTGTCCTTAATTATTGCGTGCATGTAATTGCAAAAGATATCGTCTACTCTGTCTTCCTAATTACAAGCGAATTTAAAGCATGAAAGCATGTTAGAAAAAAAATATTAAATATTCATCCCTTGCAATATCAAGCACTAAAGTTAGATAAAGCACGTGTCAGATTATCATAAACAAAAGTTATGATATTCTTCGTGCCAATTGTCTTGCGTTTGAATTGGATTTTGGTCATAAGCTAATTGCTGTTCAAGTGTGTACTATAACAGAGACAAACCCAAAAATTTTATATAAAGTAAGGATACTTAATAAAATTTACAGTATCAAATAGTAATTTAATAAAAAAATAATTACTCTAATGTTACTACTTACAATTAGGAGAAACGAATTTTAAAGAAAATTAAGGATTATTGAGAAAAAAATACAAGAATTAAATGTAAAATTTAAATTAGAAAATATAAAAATAAGTAAAAGTTCATTTCGAAATAAGAATAGTAAAAGTAAACTTGATAACTTAAAATATAGCATTTTGAATGGGACAATTAAGTTTATATTTCCAGAAATATGAGGACACTTATGAGCCTATATATATATATATATATACCTCCTAAAAATTGTGGGCTATTTGTTAATTTCCAAAATTATGAGTGGGGCACGTACTATAACCATCACTAACTCTACATATAGCTAATAATAATATCTCACAGAAGAAAAGCTCTGTTGTTTTTTCATATAGTAAGTCAAAATTTGATTTTATGACAGCATATTTTCATATAAAATTGATCCAATAGAAAAAAAAAATTAAGAAATGCTAAAAAATAATCGTATTTAAATCTACTGTATAATTGGAAAGTAGATGTGATGAGAGAAAACAATTTTATTTTCAACATGTATTTTATCACATTTATAAAGTACTGCTCAATTTGTTCTCTTCATGCAACAACACGTGATCCATGACCAATTTAGTGCTCTAAACTTTTTTAAAATTTTATCTTCATTTAAAGTTATGGTTTCTTCAATACATGTACAGGTAGCGTACGTAATTAATGTAAGTTTTATATGCGCTTGTGTGTTTAAATTTTTTTTAATAAAAAATACTGTACAAAATAGTTGCTAAGCAATGAACATATATTTAATCAATCTAAGATCAATATTAATTGATTTCTATTATTGATCATACAAGTACTGGGCTGAAAAAGTGATAATCATTCCTTTGTAGTGATACCATATTTAATTGTTTGTTCAACATATATAATTCATTATTAGTTTTCTTCTATTTTGAAGTTCATAATATGGGGAAATATGTGATGAAAACGGAAAAAAAAAAATCAAAATCACAGTGAGGTGCTTTTGGAAGATTTTTTTATAAGTTTAGTGCTTGCAAAGTAAAAAGGGGGTATATTTTTGTGTAGCTTCTAGTCTTTGACATCAAAGTAGAAACTTGTCTTGTAAAACACCAACAGCTCTCTAAATTAATAAAAGTTTATCCCATTCTCGGACATGAGAGGTCCATGTCAACGATGTTGTATGGTAATCGGAATATTATTTAGGAAGCGTGTCCGGAATTTGAAAATAAGTAGCATTTGCCCAAAGTCATATCGAGCAAAAAGCCTCATATTGAATCGAGTACTTTAGTTCCGCTATTCTGTGGGGGTTCAATACTCTCTAAATTGTTAGCTAGGAAGTTGCATTTTTTGGATTAGTCTAGTGGCAATGATGTAACAACAAACAAATCAAACGGGGAAATTACAATAGCGTCTATTCATATGGGAAAAATAAATCTGGATCTTCTAATAATCCAAAAAATTTAACTCTTTCGTAATTTTAAATTAAAAATATTATTTATCGAACCAATTCGGTTATCTGTAAAACAATTTTTGTGTTGGCTTGAGAAAATCGAGTGAACTAGATTCGTAGTTAGTCTTTAGATTTAGATGCATAGAATATGCTTTTACGAAACCAATTGTTCATTTGTTGTTCAAGTTCCCAACAGTACGTCGCTATTTGCTCATACAAACTAGAGTCTTCGATTTTTCAAAATATATGCTTCTAGGGACTGAAATTTGGTTCTTAATCTTTCAAACCAACTCCGCTCACAACATTGCACGGCAGGTTTCGACGCTGGCCTTTGCCAAATTAAAAAGTCAAAAAGCATTATGTATAAAGTGGATGTCCATAGATAGCTGTTTACACACACATGTGTGTGTATATATATTATATCAATATAAAAATAAATAATTTATAATTTATAATTTGTTCAATATATATCTGCAATTATAAATACATAAATAACGCATATTGCCGATATCAAATTAAGAACATCCCTAGTCCCTATATGGTTGGTAAAGGTCAGCCAATTTTGAAAATGTAGAAAATATCCTCACACTAGAAAAGGCTAGTTAATTTTTTTAAGAAAAAAAAACTGGTTAATGAAATTAGGGACGCCAACACGACAAATTCAGAGAATCCTTGTTGGCGGCCTTCTGTGTACCCGTCATCATCCCTACTATATAAAATGTTTATTGTCGATGAAAATTTCATTAAGTTAGAAACAAAGAAAAGTTGAAATTTAACCTAAATTCGATCCAAATATAAAGCATTTTCAAAAAGACAACACAAACCAAATTCTAAAATATATATAACATTGGAATTAGGATTATTACTAAATAAACTTTTCAAATATATATATGTGCATAATTTTTCTTGAAAATATATATATATATATTAAGGTGGAGCGAGGCGGGACGGAGTGCTTCCCTGTCCCGCCACAGCCTTGACAGAGGGACAATAAGTCCGCAAACCAAACTTTAGAAACGTAGAAACATTCTTAAAATACCAATGCCCAAACATTTCCTACAAAACAGTTCTTTACTTTTTAAAAATGTGGAGCATATCCCTGCGTACTAGATCGAAAATTCCAGCTAACCAAACTATCGAAAGGTAGAAACGTTCTTCAAATATTAAAACTTCCTACATCACAGTCTTTAAGTTTTTTGCTTTATTGAGAAGTTGTGTATTGAAACGTATAGACATTCTTCAAATACCAATACACAAACAAAGCAGATTGTGTGTATAGAGACGTACATTAATATAGACATTCTTCAAATACCAATACACAAACATTTCCTTACAAAGACAGTTCTTTTCCTGTTTTGCTTATTGAGGAGGGTATTAATATATGTAAATAGCCCCGTTAATTTACTAACTATATATAAATATATAGATATATATATTTTTTGAAGATTGCACTTAATAACAGAGTTAATATAAGCAAATAACACACTTTTAAAAAAATATTGAAGTAAACAGCATTTTTAAAATCTTGTATTTTTTTAAACATTTGAATTTTTAATTTTCTTCATCATTTTTCTTCTTTTTTTTAATTCTCTTTCTTTTCGTTTTTGTTTATTGTTATCTCGTTGTTGTTTCGTGTTTCTCCCTAAAATGACAAAAATAAATTTTATTTTAGTTTAAATGTGTTATTTACTAAACACTATTATATTTTAGTCTATTTATTTCTATTTCCAATTATTGATTGACTAATTCCGTCATCCTCCTTATTTCTTTTATAAGATTTAAAATCAAATTTAGTTTGAGCTATAATTCGTAGTTCAGACCGTATTGACAAAACGAGATAAAATAATTAATTTCGTTGATATCTTTGTATCTACAAGGGATCATATATAGATTCTTGACGAAGCAAGTTGTCTGAGAAGTGATTCATTTAATAAAGAACCAAATAAGAAAGGGTCAGGGAGAACTACCGCTGGCACACTGCAGAGGCATCTTGGATCCAGCCTGAGGGGGCGCCGAAATTATTGCACCAACCCAACGAATAATAATATTAAAACTAGTTCTTCATAACATTGGCATATATTCGAATCCTCCCAATATACAACTTTCCCTAGTCCTAAATGGGAAAATCCCTACCTTGCTAGATATTACGAACCACTGACTTTTTTTTGGGTAATATCAACCGCTGGCAATATTTTTGTTCTATAAATATGTGTGCGACTTTTTGTATGCCACATATATGATGACATTGCAGAGGAATCAAACACTGAATCAACTTGTCTAACACATCAAACCTTTTGAGTTTTAACAGTAGATTATCAAAAGGTGCAATAAAATGGGGAAAAATAAGTCACGTTAATATATATATATATATATATATATATATATTCTCTGAATTGGTCACGTTAATATTAGATTTGTCATGTTAACATATATTTTTTTTCATGAATCGGTCACGTTAATATTAAATTTGGAACATAAGAAAAGTTCATTTATGCCCTAGGAATTAAAAGAAAAATAAATAACATAGTAATTATGACAGCCTATTAGATTTGGAACATTAAAATGTAGTAGCTATACAAAAGTGGAGTTCATCCATATGCCCTAGGGGAAAAAAACACTGTATATATCTGCCACCTATTTTCTTTCTTTTCTTTTCTTTTCTTTTTTTAACCTGAAGAAGTTAGCCAGGTTACACAGAAATTACCTCAAAGTCTCTGCAAAAAGCAGCCCAATAATAACTACAATAGAAAAAAGAGTTCAAAATAAGTGAATGAATGCTCCAAATTGCAAAGCCCCGTAAATATGCACTGGCTGAGCAAAGGTCTGTTTCTTCAGTGCACAGCAATCAGTACTCTCTCTCTCTCTCTCTCTCTCTCTCTATCTCTCTATGTAAAAAGCAAAATATATATATAAAGGAGGAGCCACTCCACCGCCCTCCTCAACCATTGACAAAGAACGCCATTCAAAATCAACCTCTACCCTCTCTCCATTTCATGACTACTCAATTCATAGAAGAGAAAAAACACTGAACGAGGCCACGCCTGCGTCCCTCTTTCCCAACCACACACATTCACACACACAAACCAATTGAATTCGATTTTTTTTTCACCCCTTTTATAGTTCCCTCCCACACTTCCCCCTATGGACGACGACCCTCCATCTTATCATCATCATAATATCACTGATCATCAACAAAGCCAATACCAAAACCCTCCTACTTCATCTACCAAAACTGCAATTCCCAGTAGCAGCACCGAAACCAGCACCGCAACAACAAGAAAGGGCAAGGGCAAAGGCGGCCCCGACAACAGCAAGTTCCGGTACCGCGGCGTGCGGCAGCGGAGCTGGGGCAAGTGGGTGGCAGAGATCCGCGAGCCCCGGAAGCGGACGCGCAAGTGGCTCGGCACGTTCGCCACAGCCGAGGACGCCGCCCGAGCCTACGACCGCGCCGCCATAATCCTGTACGGCTCCAGAGCTCATCTCAACCTCCAGCCTTCCGGCTCGTCCTCTCAATCCTCCTCTTGCGGCTCGTCCTCTTCCTCCTCCTCCTCGTCTTCCACTCAAACCCTCCGCCCTCTCCTCCCCCGCCCCTCCGGGTTCGGCCTCACCGCCACTTACTCTTCCTCATCCTCCTCCGCCGCCGCCTCCTTCCCGTTTCTCACCGCCGCCCAAGGATACATGCCGTACGGTTCCGCCGCCGCCACGGTTGGGGTTTATACTCATTATCCTAGTACTACTACTAATGTCGGTACGGTAGTGCATAATCCCGTACAACAGCATAATATTCCGTACCATAATCCGATGTGTGACGGGATGGTGACTGTAGGTTGTGGCCACCACACCAGTACTACTACCGCTGCTGCTGCTGCCGCCTCGGCGACAACCTCGTACCACCCGAATTACGTCTCTTGTGGTGGAGAGGACTATAATAATCGTCGTGATCATAATCATCAGTACGGCCAATTGCTACAGCATCATGATCAGACGGTTCAGGATTGCGCGTATCAAGATCACGTCGATCTTGTTGATCATCAGGTGAATTCTTTGGTGGGGGCGATGGACTCGAGCCTGTCGCTGTGCACGCAGGGGATGGTTGCACCGATGGTTCCGGATCCGACCGGCGCGGCGGGGCCGGTGTCGCCGATGATGTGGCCGTTTATGAATGACGTGGAGTGTCCGCCAAGTATTTGGGACTACGGGGATCCTCTGGGGTTTGATTTCAAAGGCTTTGATTGATGATTGAGTTAATTAGGGTTTTACAGGGTTTATTGATCAATATCAATAAATTATTCAAATTTCTAAATTCATACGGCTTTGCATGCAAATTCTGGAGGGAGTTTTTTTTCCTCAATGACTTGAAAATTCACAACTACAATTATTATATGAGTTTATAAGATTATTATAGGTTCCTTTTGGAAGAAGAATATTACCAGATTGTGATCAGAAAGCTAGACTCAATGGTGAAGTACCTAGATTCTCTTGCATGTCCAAAGTTTTGAGGATGTGAAGAAATCGGATTAAAAGCATAAGGCCCCATTTAAGGTAACGAAGATTTCAATTTATTTTATGAAGTTTTCCAGTGGGATCCAAAACTTCTTTTTTAATTTTACTATTATACATTTAATTACTATAGATTTTCTAAGGTTAGATATTACTGCTTTGATTATCACAAAAAAAAGGCAAATATTTTGTTAAAAAATTGTTTTTTTTTTTAGATCTTATATATATATATATAATGGTAGATTTTCGTGTCATTTTTGTCAAGAGCCTACTCCCTACGTCTTTGATCTTTATGTTCTTCTTTGTGTCTTAATTGTTTCTAATTGCTTCTGCTTGTTGATTTAGAAATGAATTTAATTACCCTCTAAAAAATGATCGAGTATTTCATTCTTTTTTTTAATGATCAAGATTTTTTTGATTTTTTTATAATGGAAATCAGAAAATTGAATTAAATTGAACTAAATTGAAGAAAGGATTGAATTAAATTATATAATTATATTAGATATACTCTACTTTTTCCTCTTTCGTTTATCATTAGATCAGGCCATTTACTACAGTGCTCGCCAAAAAAAAAAGAAAGAAAGAAAGAAACATCTGTATACGACGTACTGTCTCTGGAAATGGTAATCAACTGATGTACTGAAGAGTTAGAAATATCTCTTTATGCGATATCTAACAGTGTTCAAACAATTTTTTTATCTATTCTTTTCATTTCGGTTTATTCTTATTTTAATGTCTAATTGTAAATTCATGCAAATATTTTGTATTCATGTTGTTCCCAGAATAGTTCTAAAAGATCTGTTCAGTAATGTTGGGAATGATACATGTATGCCGTGTCATGGATATGTTTGTGGAACTTATGTACTTTCCGTCAAAAGGATTCGGACACAGATTTTTGTATTATTGAAGTTCAACATATGCATGCAATTTAAATTTAGAGCATAGTGCCTTATCATTAATAAATGACATTTCTTTCAAAATGTATTTATTCTTCTTAATTTGAAGCGGAGTTTAATTACATATTGGTAGAATAAGTTGAGAAATGTGAAGAATTAGAATATTTAAGAATTTCATATACCACTATACTTTCAGGAGTGTCTTTTTAGGTTAATGTACTTCAGAGCTATAACTACAAATCCTTTTGATCATAACGATTTTATATAAATCTTTATTTGTTATATGACTGGCTTTGATAGTTTAGTCCTTTTTAATTCTTTGGATGGATTTCGTTGAAAATGATCATGATGAAGGGAAGTTGTAAATTTTACGTATCAAGTACATATAATAGGGCCTCTTATAAATTTTGTGGCACCAAATCTCCTTTTAAATAACCGATTATTATTTTTGATTGGTTAATTGTGAATCTTTGAAATGTCTATATACGTACGTACAATCTTATAGAGGTATCTTGTTTTGGCAGGAGGGAAAAGTACGTACGTAGAAAGAGAAACCGGGAAAAAGTAGAAGAGTAATCACTAATCCTTGTTTAAAGGGGAGGATTATAGATGGGGATTATTAGATTGGGTAAGAACAAGTGATCTTAGAATTTCTTTTGCAAATTATAATTTTGATCTCTCTTGATTTTGAGGGATTATTGCATGGATCTCTTATTGATTTTATTGCATTATGAGATCAAATTACTTTATTACCTTTCATAGCTAACAAAGTAACGGAGAGTAAAAATAGCAACTACACAGATGAATCTTTTTTCCCCTCTTTCCTTGCACCCAGTACTTGACAAATCAAAGGTGGTTATTGATTTCTTTATTTTCATGCGAAACGGCATATAAATTTATAGACCTTTCATTCCCCTCCGATCCTGATCTGTGCTATTTACCACTAATATCTCTCCATAGCTTCTTTCCCTCCTAAACAAGGCTTAAAGTTCAGTGGTTGATTAAAACCAATGCAAGTAAGGCTACTTGATAAGAGATCATCGAAGAAGAGTTAAAAATTTAAATTATTACAAAGAAGTTTGAAAGCATATTCTCTTTTTTAATCAAAACATGGTTACGTGTGATCTTACTACGACACGTCGTGAGAGGAAGCACTTAATACCGGTCAGAAGTTTATTGACATAAGCTAAGAGCATGAAAAATATTAAAAATGTTGTGACTTACACGTCCTAATGTTATCAAGAGCAAAAAATATACGAAACGAAAATAAACAAGAACACATAAAATTTATAATGGTTGAGAGTTATGTTTACTACTAGCTACTGTAAAAATTTACTATATGATGAAGAAGTCTACAAGAGAAGATTTGTACATGTTTTTATTCTAGACTTTTTTCTCTACATATTCTTGAGTTATAAAAATAAACCCTATCATGTCCTATTTATAGGTTTGCAAAAAGGAGGAAACAAAAAACCCAAGAACAGCTTCATGTGTCCTTTAGCCTGACACCACACAGTGCTCATTTGTTGGCACTATGACACGCTTTCCTACTCTGTATATGGTAATAATTCATCAGAGGGTAAATTAGGCTCCATGCCTCTTAACAATCTCCCACTTCGAGACTAGTTCGCCATCAATTTCTCCTCGTAGCGGTCACAACTCCTCGATCCTTAAGAGAGAATCCAACTAAAGTTGTGCATGACTTTAGTTTCTTGATCGCAATAGTCTTTCTCAACATAGTAGCTGGATCCAAAATCCCAAGAATCTTCTCAAGCGTTAAAACTCCATCTTTCAAAGCCGATCTAATGAAGTGGTAACAAACCTGTATATGCTTTGTCCTAGTATGATGAATAGGATTCTTTGCCAACTGAATGGCATTTTAATTATAACAATGCAACAAGCCCTTCCTCTGTTTGTGACCAAATTCTTCAAAGAATGATTGCAATCATACCATCTCTTTGCTTGCTTCAGTCATAACAACATACTCCGCTTCAATACGGGAAAGAACATCCACTACTAGAAATTGTAGCTTACGTATGTGACACTCATTAGATGATGGTAGGAAACTGTCATCATAAATCACGCAGCATTTATTAGCATTAAATCTTGCGTGCTTTAGACGATGTTTTCAAGTAAACCATCATCTAAAGTAAAAGTAGGCAAGATTTTTTCCTACACATTCCTTTTTTTTCAAAAATTTTGAATTTTTTTTATCCGAACACTCTATTTATGTGACACCTGAGAATTTCTAGTGTATTATACATGCAAAAATTAAGGGATTATGTTAAGTAAATTACATACAGATTTTGTGAAGCTAAATTTTATGCTAAAAAATTTGTTAAGTATTTTAAGAACACTCACAAGGATTACCATTTAAATCTATTTTTTTTACAATTAACTCTATAAAAGTAAAAAATGAGATTTTTAAGATTTAAAAATCATGCCATAGTCTTAAACAAGAAATGATATGAAAATAAGTTAGAAAACTTAATTGTTGTAGGAGGTGTTGCAACAAATTTTAATTTGGAAATATAGTAAAAGAAAAATACTATGTAAAATTATGAAAATTATATAGTATAAAAATTAAGCAGTACAAAATTATATAGTATTAGAATAACACAGAATAAGGATTATACTGATAAAGTTTGGCAGTATAGAAATTATAGTCCATAAAATTATGCAGTATAGATATTAGACTGTATAAAGTTAAGCAGTTTAGGAATTATCTTATGTGAAGGATATGGAAAGGTATGAAAGGTTGTGAGACCTTATAAATTATTTAGAAAAATATATTGGCAGTATAGAAAGTATGCCGACAGTATAGAAAAAATACTGTCAATGTAAATTTAGATTGTATAAGAGTAAGTAGGGCCCATGGTGACATCCCAAAGGAAGGAAAATTGTCACACATTTCCTGGAATGACTGAGGAAACGTCATCAATAAAACCTAATATTTAATTAGGTTTAATTAATGAATTTATTCTTAAAAATGTGAAATTTTGTAAAATAGTAATTTTTGTGAAAATTACAATAAAATATGAATGAGCGGCATTAATTGCAAATTTTATGGCATATGTAATGCAATTGTGGATATTGTAAAATACAAATTTTATGAGTTTGATGACTGAGAGATTTGTGCATAATATCCATAAAATGAATTTCATGTCACAATTAATTGTGAAATTGTGATATAAATGAATGGATGATTAGAATGTAAATAGGACATAGAGGTTGTCTAAACCCTAACCGAGGGTAAAAAGGAGGCCAAAGCTGTAACACCCGCCTATTTTATATAACGGACCACGTTAAGTTAGTAACGCTATTAAGGAATGTTATTAATAAATAACGTTATATGATATGATATGTGATGTGCATGTTACTAACTTTTTATGTCAAGATTTGTGACAGGTG
Source organism: Artocarpus heterophyllus (assembly GCA_025403435.1). Taxonomy (NCBI): domain Eukaryota; kingdom Viridiplantae; phylum Streptophyta; class Magnoliopsida; order Rosales; family Moraceae; genus Artocarpus; species Artocarpus heterophyllus. The sequence continues at coordinate 7,224,288 of CM046353.1, forward strand.
ACGACCGCATGGAATCGTTGTGCTCTAGTGTTCATGTGAAATTATAAATATATGATTATTTATGATGCAATGATGTGAGAATGTTTTATGTTATGGCATTTAATGACAGATCGGCAGGCCGAAGAGGGAAAATCGACAGGCCGAACAAGGCTGACAAACAGTCAGCAGAAATCTCTCCAGAGTTATGACTGAGTTAATTACGTTAATTGGGTGAATTAATATGATTAATTGGCATAATAATGGAATGTTTTTATCAGTTAAGGAAATTAAAGGATTAGATTTGTATTATATTAAGAGGTTTCCTATTTTTAGAAGGTAAGTTAAGGTAAGATTGATGATGTTTGACCTTCCTTTTCTATTCTCCTCCTTTCCCACGCCAATCACCTTCTTCATAGTCAGAAATTTCTGACTTAATGAAGAGTAATGACTCTTTATTATACACATTATGTTAAAAAAAAAAATTTACGCTCTTTCCTCAAATAATTTTTCTCGGTTCTGAGACGTTCTCTCATTATTTTCTTTTCCTCCTCTCACGCCTCACGTCACGCCCCCAACAGTCAGAATTTTTCTGACTTAATGAAGGGAATTGAATTCCCATCAATGGTGTTTATTGCGTTAAAAATTTTAACGTTTTCTTTTTCATTATTTTCTCTCCTTCGCACGTTTTGCCTCTCAAAAATTTCTGAGACATTCTTTCATTTCTCTTCCTCTTCTCTTCCTCACGAAATTTCTTCTCTCTTCCACGGAAATTTTCTGAGCATATTGTAAAAAAAAAAAAAAAGAGAGAAGTCTTGTTTCGTTGATCGAATTCAAGAATTTCGAGAAGAAACTTCAAGGTATGAATTCAGTTTTTTTTTGGTAAATGTAAAAAGATGTTCTCCTCTTCAAATTTCGTCTACAATGTCTTCTTTAGGTATTGTATTTTGTTATGTGTGATGTCTCTTCACGTTTTATGTCATTTTAACGTTTTATGAAAAATGAACATTTCTGTCTTCTACCCCTCACAGTAAAATGTTACTGTTTAATTTTGAAGGTATGAAAAATGTAATGATTATTCAAGAGGTAAAGAATGATGTCTTCGTGAAAAGTTGTTAGTTATGCTTATATATGAGTATGTAAGTATGTAACGATATCTGTGACGTCCGAATTAAGGGGCGTTACAGGCTTTGGTATCAGAGTGAATCTTCCTATTACAATTCATATCGCCACACGTCAATCCAAGTCCTCCAAGTAAGTTTGTTAGATGTATTGATGCAAGTATGATAATAAGATTAAGGTTTGAATGTTTAATGATTAAAGACATAGTAATGAAAACCTGTCTCATAAATAGAAGATGAATTTTAAGTCTTTATTTGTAACGCCCTTATATGGGGGTTAACAGTTTTTAATGAGATAAAATAAAAATAAATAATAAAAGTAAAACCTTAAAAATAAAATTTGCCCGGGACTTAAATGAAAACTCCCAACTCAAAAATAAAAATATAAACGACAAATAAACCACAGTTTAATGTAGCACCTTAAATTTAATAACATAAACTGTTGTCATCATCATTTTAACCCTCAACACATTGTAATACAGTCACAGAAAGTAACAATTAATGCTTACATTATCATGAAGAACATTCTCAACAATTGAAGCAATCCCAATGTAATATAGCTACATCACTTCCTTAACTATATTTCTCGTAGCCACCTCACACTTAGTGAGTCCTGAAAAGATAAAAATATAAGGGAATGAGCGACACTATGCTCAGTAGAGAAAGCCATTACTCACCTTTAGGTTTTTATCATTACCACATTAAAACCTGCATGGTTAGTAAGTTACATCATATTCCAGATTATGAGGTTTATTATGATCACATCTTATGGATACCGTGGTTAATCATTACCAAGTGTCATAATTACACATTTATACAAATATTACCAACCATCATTGTTCCTAGGTATCCATGTTAAATTGAGTATCACTCAACTTATCGAAACCCAAATGGGCGCACTTGATCACCCTATAAACATTCCAAGGGTGTTCCGGTGAGGGGACATCAAGCCCCGAGTCCTCACCAAGTCGATTCCTGTACAGTGTGTTCTGGGACTTTTAACCCAAGGAAGCGTCATCACCTTCCCCCTATTTTACCTTTTAGGGTATTCATGCCCAAGGACGTAATCGCCGCCCTCTTCATGTCTCACCATTTCTCTATATTAAATCTATATTAATATAGTCAGTTTTCCTAACCATGCTTCTCAATTTATAACATGTGTCAATTCATTATGTTCCTCACCATACAATACAAGACGAGTCCATGTCATAGTTTCATATGTGATACTCATATAATATCAGTTCAACATAGATATATATATATATATATTGCGGCAAAACAATCAATTTTAATTCTATAAAAACCTCACAAAAGATGAGTAATAGAATCCCTACCTTTCAAGCTTATCAACAGTCTCTTAATCCTGGAATCAATTAACGTTAGCTCCATACTCCCTTGATCTTGAACTCCAAGCAAAACAGATCCAGTTGTATCTCCCTGTATTTACGAAGCATCCTCTATAGTGCTCCTCGAGCGACTATGAATGGCTAGGAATGCTTCCTGGAGATCATACATTCTTGAAAACGTCATTCTGGACTCTGATACTGCTATTTGAATCACCTCGATCTGCGTGCAGTTGGTACCGAATGATTTTCATCGGAGTGAAATTTGCTCAAACGGAGGTCACCATCACATCCAGAGCATCGAAACAAGTCAGGAGGCGGTCTCGGATGGTCGATCGGAGGTCCAGATCACAAAAATCCAAAGTCGCCGTTGACCAGCCGTTGACCGCCGTTGACCGAATTTGACCATCGTTGACCGGCGTCAATCAGGGTCCGTTGGCAGCTGGGCTCGGGCCTACCCCCCCTAAATCTACCCTTCTGAGTCCAATGGCGGGGTCAATTTTACCTAATTATGCCTCTAACATAGCAGGTCGTGAAGTACAACGTCGGTAGAAATGGATGAGCTCCGATCTTGATTCTCCGACAATGGAAACCTGAAATTGGCTAAGGGTTTTTGCTACCCATCCTCCTATGAGCATTTCCCCTCATCCAATTTGAAGAAACGTGGCTGGGAAGAGCCAAAACGGAGGCTCCTACGGCGGTTGACGGCGGCGTTGGCCGTTCTCCGGCGAAACCGGCTCCTTTTGTGCAATTGATCGAGGGGTTTTACTCCCCTTGATCCTCTGAACTCATTGGGAGGGGTGGTGTCAGTCACCTCCTCCGGCAAGGCGGAGTTCCACCATGGGGGCGGCGGCGCACGGCGGCAATAGGCGGGCGGAGCAATCCGGCTGTTGTTGAGCTGCCACCAAGGGTGGGTTTTGTTCCTCTCATCACGGTGGTCGTGTAGGAACAAGAATCACGTCGATCGGACGTCGGACGGCGAAGATATCTCGTCGGAAAGAAATGGGTTTCGCCGCCACTTTGGGCGGCGTGTGTGGTCTCCTCCGGCGGCGTTTTGGGCGGCGCGGCACCTCGTTGGACTCAGCTCGTCGAGAGCTTTCCATTGGTGCGGGAGGTGTCGAAAACGGATGCCGGAATCTCGGACGATTTTTGAGGAGAGAGAGAGAGAGGATTTTCAGAGAGAGAAAGTAGAGAGAGAGAGTTTCGAATTATGAGAGATTTTCTGATTTTTTTTTTTATATATATACTAAAAATTAATCTAATTACCTTAATACCCTTAGGAGAATAACGGGTGTCACAGCTCTACCCCCCTTAAAGAAATTTCGTCCTCGAAATTTCAATTCTAGTAATACTAGTAAAAATTTTGATTCCATTATGATTCCAATTCCGAGTCTAAACCGTTAATGTTGTTTATCTTCCAAATTTAAGTTATCGTATCTCCACTTATTTACTTGTATAATAAATCTTACTCTAAATTCTAAATCCCTCAATGAGAGTATTTCTGACAAGTTTCAACTTATAACACTGTATAATAGTCTAAGAATCTGATCAGGCATACATATTTACCATACCATGATTCCAGTCCTTCATTGTCCATGGACTGTGATTTACAATCACATTTAAGGAGATTGCCAGAGAAATTTTATATACTTCATCTTTAGGTTCCTTTTCCTTTTTGAGTAAGGAAAAGTCAAATATATTTGATTTCATACCTCAACTAATAAACTAAAACATGATCATAAAACATATATCACAAACACTTCTATTCAAAACCATACATTAAACTTACTCATAGAGATATTAAACAGAATCTCAGAGTTGCAGACAAACCCGACATATTTTTCATTAAACAGCTATCCTCATGACACAAACATTCAATCCAAATAATATACTCATATTTCATATGGAATATCCCCATAACTGACTTTGGTACTTCCACATAATATTAACAGAATATTACACATTATAAACATGATACGAATACGTTTCGAGAGTACAAGGCACTCCGTATACCAGCTATCCATATCATGCATGCTTAGAGGATACAAAAACATCGATAAACAAAAGATCAGACCTTAAGAAGGATGCGTTTCGAGAGCATCAAGTACTCCGTATCCAGCCATCCCGGCATTAGGCTCAATGAATCTAAAAGATTTAACAACGACGTACCACAAAAAACACAGAATACAAAGTAAACGGTTATTCGTAACACACGAAATATGGACACACATGCCTACATGCCATAGATAAAACCAAAAGATTACAGATGGAGATTCAAATCAATTGGCCGCTCCCGGCTTTCCCTTTCCCATTCAAGCTTGGATGTTGCAGTGTCGGATTCTGGATGTATGATTTGCATTTTATCTATCAATTCCTCAGCTGTTGAAGCAGTAACAAAGATTTGTCTCTCCGATTCTGTAGTGATGTTTTCTTCCACAGCGTAATCTAGAAATTTCAAAAGACCGTCATAAAAACCATTTACATTCAGCAGTCCCAAAGGTTTGGAATAAAAGCCCAACAATTGCCCACAAGCAACTACAAATATTTCCTCAAGAGTACCTAGACCACCAGGTAATGCTATAAAAGCATCAGAATTATAGATTATGTCTTTAAAATTTCTAGGGATACTCCTGACTCCTTCTCCCTTACCTATGGCTTCCTTATAAAGGTTTCCTTCAACTGGAATATGAGGCCAAATTCTTACAACTGTAGCGTCGCTAGACCTAGCTGCTAGTGCCATATTTTCCATCATTTTTATACTACCACCCCCATAGATTATGTTAATCTTTTTGTGTGCTAGGACTTGGCCTAAGTGATTTGCAGCTTCTAAATAAGCTTTATCTTTTCCAAGGCTGGAACCACAAAAGACACAGACATTCTTTATTTTCTTCGTGGACTGAGAGGTAGACATATTTGGTTTATAAAAGTGGTTGCTTAATGTCTGCTCCACTTAGACTTCGGGTTCTACATGAGATTTTAAAGGTGAGAAATATACAAAAAACGCTAAAGAGATAGACGAGTAGGTAATGAAAAGGTAATCCAAAGATTTAAACAAAATCTTGTGCGGATAAGAAAGTAAGATAAGGTGATTGATAGTTTACAGAAAATCTGATTCACTTTTTGAAAAAGATTAGACTCTAATTGTATAACTTTTGACAATTGAGAACAATTTGACAGAAGATCCTCTTGACACAACTGTAGACTTTTTGACAAATATACACCAAGTCTAGAAATTTAATATAAACGACAAATACTGTAGAACTTTTGAAATTTGAGACACAAATCTTGAAATATCTGGATAAGCTTTTCAAAATTCAAACATATTACTGTACCGTATGTGACGTGTCTGATAAGATAATATATTTTATTATATATATATATTTAAGAAAATCATAAATTAAATAAGATATTAACACTTACTGTATCAATCTAATAATCACAATTATTTCAAACACAAAAGCAAATATTCTGAGTAAAAGAAAAACACAAACTGTTGAACATCAGCTAAAACTGCTTCAAATAAGTAAAGACTAAATAACCTTTATAGAGCGATGACTTATTCCCCATCTAGTTTTCTTATGGCTTGGCAAACAGGATCTAGAAATACCATATTCCTGAGGCGTTGTCTTTCTGTATAAAATTTAGGCCAGAGTTTAAAAATAGCTCCTTGAACATATCCACTAGGGTGACCGTGGAGAGGAGGATGGATGCTATCCAAGTTCTCCTTTGAAAGTCCATCCCTACAAAACCTTATTTTATCCTTTCTATTCGTAGACATATAACTAGGTGAAGTACATTTACCGTTACAATTTTGTCTTCCACATTTGTTACAAGCGACCACGATGGCACGGGCTCTTCTTTTCATTGCACTACGACTGGTACCCGTTCCTGGTAAACCGACATCTTGACTAAAGTCACTCGGACGGATTTTCCCCTCTATCAACATTCTCACATCACAAGGGATGCCAAAATGCATAAGAATCCACAACCGAGTAATTCTAGCCTTGTATTTCTTTCTGAGAATCTTTTGGGAGAGTGATGGGAAATACTTTCTCATGTGTTGGTACTTTGGGTCCATGATGAGATGAAAGAAGAGTAAATAGAAAGGAAAAATTAAGATAGTAAATTGCAGAATCCTAGAATTCCTTCTTCTTTTAGAGGAAAAGAAGAATTTTTAATGAAAAAGAAGAGGATTTGCGATTTAGAGAGAAAATAACAAATTAAGAGAGAAAAAGTGAACTCGGAGAAATAAGCTCTTATGCACAGTAAACGTATATGTAAACAATAATTAAACCACTGTATATGACACGTATAGAGACCACGTGGGAGAGATAGTGTGAATCAAACTGATTTAAGATTTGAACTAAGCCCAAATGTTCTAAGTTGAAAATGGTCAGGTTGTTTCAGGCCTTAACACATTTAGAACGAGTTAAATAACAAACATAAAATTGAAAACCAATTTGTATAAATCTTAAACCCAATTCAAAGTCCACTATAGATAAGTTAAGTATGAACAACAAATCTAATTTAACGACAATCAAGGATCTTCCTGAATGGTATTTAAAATCATTTCATAACAACATAATCTTCAAGCAACTCAATTAATTTTGTTTTAATCAAAACCTTATTGAACAATGCATACACCCATATGTTATTGATAATACTCAACATCTATCAATGGATTCATCATCATTACTACCAAGGGTTTAGAATGTGACTAACCTTGAAATCAATACGATTTACGTCTTTCAACGTAGACCATATCAATGAACAAAGACACTTGATGTTACTACTTAAGAACATCTACAATCCCCACAATTCTACTTATACAATATCGAATTTCCTCATATAACAAAACCGTAGGTAACCAAAAGATTCACATCTAAACATCTAAAACTTAAACATTTTATCGTAATTATCCAAAATTATTATAAGTGCCTTAAGTATTATGATTTACTTAAGGAAACTCCTATTGGTAATTTTTTTTATATTGCATCTATTCATAAAGATTCACTGATATACTTAAATACAATGTACGTAACAAAATATTCCAACTTTGAGATTCATGCATTCTTGCCTTTACACAATCTCAACAGACCAAAAGTCTAACGTTTATCTCTCTCAAGATTCAATACCATAGGTTCCCAACTTATCTCATATTCCTCAAATAAATAAAACTTTTAAGAAAAGATATTGACACTTATGTACTCCACCGAATCCACACATAATCATTACTTAGGTTTGAATCAATTACGAAAAATTTGGCATATCTATGCCAAACTTTAAAATCAATAAATCAAGCCTTATATTTTTTTATTGTTTTTCACGAGACAAAAGGCTCTTAAATCCTCGTATTTACACGAATTTCTCATCGTTTATACGAATTAGATATGCTTATAGATCCTAATATTATATGAATCTCTCATAAGCATTCTACTTATAAACTCATTCCATATAATTATCATTCCCTCATAACTATTAATACTTCCCTTCTATATAATTATTGTACTCATATAACCATTAGTATTTTCATTCTATGGCCTTTCCATGTTACATCCTTCTAGACTGTATAAATCAATGTGAAGGTTCATTTTGATGATGACAATGAAAATTCAGCTTCAAAACCATCTCAAAAATATATTTTTTTAAAGTGGTGCTACACTCCCTAGGTTAACCGAACCTAGGCTCTGATACCAAAAATTCTGTAACTCCCTTATATGGGGGTTAACAGTTTTTAATGAGATAAAATAAAAATAAATAACAAAAGTAAAACCTTAAAAATAAAATTTTCCCGAGACTTAAATGAAAACTCCCAACTCAAAAATAAAAATATAAACGACAAATAAACCACAGTTTAATGTAGCACCTTAAATTTAATAATATAAACTGTTGTCATTATCATTTTAACCCTCAACACATTGTAATACAGTCACAGAAAGTAACAATTGATGCTTACATTATCATGAAGAACATTCTCAACAATTGAAGCAGTCCCAATGTAATATAGCTACATCACTTCCTCAACTATATTTCTCGTAGCCACCTCACACTTAGTGAGTCCTGAAAAGATAAAAATATAAGGGAATGAGCGACACTATGCTCAATAGAGAAAGCCATTACTCACCTTTAGGTTTTTATCATTACCACATTAAAACCTGCATGGTTAGTAAGTTACATCATATTCCAGATTATGAGGTTTATTATGATCACATCTTATGGATACCGTAGTTAATCATTACCAAGTGTCATAATTACACATTTATACAAATATTACCAATCATCATTGTTCCTAGGTATCCATGTTAAATAGAGTATCACTTAACTCATCGAAACCCAAATGGGCGCACTTGATCACCCTATAAACATTCCAAGGGTGTTCCGGTGAGGGGACATCAAGCCCCGAGTCCTCACCAAGTCGATTCTTGTACAGTGTGTTCTGGGACTTTCAACCCAAGGAAGCGTCATCACCTTCCCCCTATTTTACCTTTTAGGGTATTCATGCCCAAGGACATAATCGCCGCCCTCTTCATGTCTCACCATTTCTCTATATTCAATCATTATTAATAGAGTCAGTTTTCCTAACCATGCTTCTCAATTTATAACATGTGTCAATTCATTATGTTCCTCACCATACAATACAAGACGAGTCCATGTCATAGTTTCATATGTGATACTCATATAATATCAGTTCAACATAGATATATATATATATATATTGCGGCAAAACAATCAATTTTAATTCTATAAAAACCTCACAAAAGATGAGTAATAGAATCCCTACCTTTCAAGCTTATCAACAGTCTCTTAATCCTGGAATCAATTAACGTTAGCTCCATACTCCCTTGATCTTGAACTCCAAGCAAAACAGATCCAGTTGTATCTCGCTGTATCTACGAAGCATCCTCTGTAGTGCTCCTCGAGCGACTATGAATGGCTAGGAATGCTTCCCGGAGATCATACATTCTTGAAAACGTCATTCTGGACTCCGATACTGCTATTTGAATCGCCTCGATGTGCGTACAGTTGGTACCAGATGATTTTCATCGGAGTGGAATTTGCTCAAACGGAGGTCACCATTGCATCCAGAGCATCGAAACGAGTCAGGAGGAGGTCTCGGATAGTCGATCGGAGGTCCAGATCACAAAAATCCAAAGTCGCCGTTGACCGGCGTTGACCGCCGTTGACCGAATTTGACCGTCGTTGACCGGCGTCAATCGGGGTCCGTTGGCAGCTGGGCTCGGGCTTACCCCCCCTAAATCGACCCTTCTGAGTCCAATGGCGGGGTCAATTTCACCTAATTCTGCCTCTAACATAGCGGGTCGTGAAGTACAACGTCGGTAGAAATGGATGAGCTCCGATCTTGATTCTCCGACGATGGAAACCTGAAATTGGCTGAGGGTTTTTGCTACCCATCCTCCTATGAGCATTTCCCCTCATCCAATTTGAAGAAACGTGGCTGGGAAGAGCCAAAACGGAGGCTCCCGCGGCGGTTGACGGCGGCGTTGGCCGTTCTCCGGCGAAACCGACTCCTTCCGTGCAATTGATCGAGGGGTTTTACTCCCCTTGATCCTCTGAACTCATTGGGAGGGGTGGTGTCAGTCACCTCCTCCGGCAAGGCGGAGTTCCACCATGGGGGCGGCGGCGCACGGCAGCAATAGGCGGGCGGAGCAATCCGGCGGTTGTTGAGCTGCCACCAAGGGTGGGTTTTGTTCCTCTCATCACGGTGGTCGTGTAGGAACAAGAATCACGTCGATCGGACGTCGGACGGCGAAGATATCTCGTCGAAAAGAAATGGGTTTCGCCGCCACTTTGGGCGGCGTGTGTGGTCTCCTCCGGCGGCGTTTTGGGCGGCGCGGCACCTCGTTGGACTCAGCTCGTCGAGAGCTTTCCATTGGTGCGGGAGGTGTCGAAAACGGATGCCGGAATCTCAGACCATTTTTGAGGAGAGAGAGAGAGAGTTTCGAATTATGAGAGATTTTCTGATTTTTTTTTGTATATATACTAAAAATTAATCTAATTACCTTAATACCCTTAGGAGAATAACGGGTGTCACATTATTATTTTAGGAAATTTACGATGGACGGCTATAGAAGAATGCAGACCCGCACCCAGACTAACGAGAGACTTATGACGATGATCGCTGAACTACAATGGCAGTTGGAGGATCAACGACGGGAAATAGCTGCATTAAGGGCTAATAGCCAGAATGGTGAACAACCAGGCAATGATGTGCCTCCTCCTCCTCCGCAGCCACCAGTACAAGTAAATGAAGTCCCAGTTCCTGCTGCTGAACCAAGAGCAGCCTATAATCCCTTTTGGTCAGATGGAAGAGAGTTAAGCCAGCTGACTTTGAGGGTTCTAAGGACCCGCTAGTCGCTCAAGGATGGTTAAAGACAATTGAGGCTACCTTACGACTCATGGATTTCACGGATAATGAAAAGGTCCTCTGTGCCTCGTACTGCCTTACTATGGAGGCCAGGATATGGTGGGATGGCATCGAACAGAGCAGAAGTGTTGAAGAAATGTCATGGGCTGACTTTGTTCACGAGTTCAACACGAAGTTCTTCCACATGAATGTTACGAGGAAACATTATGAGGAGTTCGAAAGCTTACGCCAGGGGGATATGACAGTCACTGATGTGGTGACAAAGTTTGATCAACTTGCTCGTCTATGTCCAGGGATGGTTATGAATGAAGATGAAAGGGTCAGAAGGTTGATAAGAGCCCTTAGACCAGACATTGCTGCAATTGTTGATGGGGCAAGTCCGCCAAGGACCCAAGAACAGGTTGTTATGAGGGCCCAACGTGCTGAGTTCCATTTGTCGAAGTTAAGAAGGAATCAGCCTCAACCCAACCAGCAAGCCAACAATGCTAATAACCAGAACCGTCCTTTCCACAGGAACAACAACAACAACAACAACAACAACAACAGTCAAAACTGGAGAAACAATAAGAGGAAGGGCAATCCTCAACAACAGCAGGGCCAAGACAACAAAAGGCACAATGATGGTCAGCGTAACAACAATGACAGGCGATTCCAACCATGTGCCAAATGTGGAAAGAAGCATCCGGGGGAATGTCGACTGGGAACGAACCAATGTTTCATATGTGGGCGTGAAGATCATTTCGTAAAGAATTGCCCTAAATTGATAAATGCCAATGCCCCACAGAGACCTACTCCTCAGGCCCAGCTGCATCAGATGCAAGCCTCCCTTAAAGGGCCACTAATTAGTCAAGGGAGACTTGAAGCCCTACCAACGAACGCCCGAATCTATACCATGACAAAGGAACAAGTGGCTGCAGAAGCCTCCAATGTGGTCACAGGTCAGATAACAAGCTTATGTAATGATGTTTATGTTCTTTTTGATACGGGTGCCATGCATTCTTTTGTGTCTATGTCACATGCTAGGAAGTTAGGGGTTCGTTTAGAGCCAATGAGACAGGGATTCACTACGACACTACCCTCCGGGGAAGTGATATTATCCACGCATTGTTTGCGTGCAGTACCCCTATGGATTTCTGATAGGGAACTTTTCGTCGACCTCATTGTGATCGACATGCATGACTATGACATGATTCTTGGGTTGGATTTCCTAAGCAAGTATAATGCCGCGATCGAATGCCGGAAACGAAAGGTGATCTTCCATCCTGAAGGTGATCAGAAATTTGTTTATGTTGGCGAGACCAGGAAGAAACCCCACATGTTTTTATCGGCAATGAAAGCAAGGAAGCTGTTAGCAAGTGGCTGTATGGGCTATCTGGCAAATGTTGTAGACAAAAGCCAAGAAGGAAAGACAAGAATTAAAGATATGCATGTTGTTCATGAATATGAAGATGTGTTTCCTGATGATCTGACGAGTCTACCGCCAGAAAGAGAAGTTGAATTCGAGATTGAGCTCGCTCCAGGCACCGAACCAATCTCTAAAGCTCCTTACAGAATGGCCCCGGCAGAATTAAAGGAGCTTCACACGCAATTAAAGGAGCTGCTTGACAAAGGATTTATCAAGCCAAGTCACTCACCGTGGGGTGCACCGATCTTATTTGTGAAAAAGAAGGATGGCACTATGAGACTCTGCATCGACTACAGAGAACTGAACAAGGTGACGATCAAGAACAAGTATCCGTTGCCTCGAATTGATGATTTGTTTGATCAGCTCAAGGGTGCATCGGTGTTCTCAAAAAATTGATCTACGATCAGGGTATCACCAGTTGAAGATTAAAGAAGGAGATATCCCCAAGACTACGTTCAGGTCGAGGTATGGTCACCATGAATTTGTGGTTATGCCTTTCGGTTTGACGCATGCGCCTGCTGCCTTTATGGATTTAATGAACAGGGTATTCAAGGATTTTCTTGATAAATTTGTTGTTGTATTTATCGACGATATTCTTGTCTACTCGAAGAGTCAGGAAGAGCATGAGGAGCATTTAAGGATCGTGCTGGAGACTTTAAGAAGACACCAGCTTTATGCTAAGTTCTCTAAATGCGAGTTTTGGCTTGATAAAGTGTCATTCCTAGTGCATGTCATTTCAAAGGATGGGATAATGGTAGACCCTACTAAAGTAGAAGCTGTACTCAATTGGAAGCAACCGATGAATGCAGTAAAATAAGGAGCTTCTTGGGTCTAGCAGGTTACTATCGGAGATTCGTAGAAGATTTCTCCAAGATAGCAGCTCCACTCACGAACTTAACTCGCAAAGGAAGGAAGTATGAATGGACGGATGCATGTGAAAAGAGTTTTCAAGAGTTGAAGAAAAGATTAACGACGGCTCCAGTGTTGGCAATTCCTGAGGGAAATGATGGGTTTGTAATCTATAGTGATGCATCCAAGATGGGCTTAGGAGCTGTATTGATGCAAAATGAAAAGGTGATTGCTTATGCTTCAAGGCAACTAAAGGATTATGAAAAGAACTATCCTACTCATGACCTCGAGTTAGCAGCAGTCGTCTTTGCATTAAAGATATGGAGACACTATTTATATGGGGTCCAATGCAAGATATTCACTGATCATCAAAGTCTGAAGTATTTCTTCACGCAAAAAGACCTGAACATGAGACAACGAAGAGGGCTAGAGTTGGTGAAGGATTATGACTGTGAAATCCTTTATCATCCTGGTAAAGCAAACCGAGTAGCTGATGCTTTAAGTAGGAAGTCAGTTGCCACATTGATGTCTATGCAAGCAATGTCTCCACCTTTAAGGAAGGAAATTTTAGACTTCGGTTTAGAACTTATAGCAGGCCAACTATCAGCACTCTCTCTTGCTCCGACAATGTATGATGAAATTCAGAGTAAGTAAGATGACGACGTGAGCCTTGTAAGGATTAAGCATGAAATAAAAGAGGGAAAATGTCAAGAGTTTCGTATTGCTGATGACGAAACTCTGTACCTTAAGGATCGTTTATGTGTTCCCAATGTTGATCATTTAAGGGAGAGGATCTTGGCAGAAATTCATGACACTCCTTACTCTATTCATCCAGGTGCAACGAAGATGTATAATGATCTAAAGGGTAACTTTTGGTGGTTTGGAATGAAACGTGATGTTGCAAAGTATGTGAAGAAATGTATGACATGTCAGCAAGTAAAGGCTGAACACCAGAAACCTGGTGGTGAACTACAGTCTATTCAAATACCGGAATGGAAGTGGGAGGAAATAGCAATGGATTTCATTACCGGCTTACCCAGAACTACGAACGGCTATGATGCAATTTGGGTAATTGTGGATCGGCTGACGAAGACGGCGCATTTCATTCCTATCAAGATCACTTATTCCATGGAACGATTAGCAGAACTCTATGTTAAGGAGATTGTACGACTACATGGGATTCCCAAGTCAATTATCTCAGATCGTGATGGTAGGTTCACATCTAAATTTTGGAAAAGTGTCCAGAATGCAATGGGAACCAGGCTTCATTTCAGTACAGCTTTTCATCCTCAGACTGACGGCCAAACAGAGAGGACGAACTTGATTTTAGAAGATATGCTACGGGCATGTTCTCTCGATTTTAAAACCAACTGGTGTAAAATGTTACCGTTAGCAGAGTTTGCTTACAACAACAGCTTTCAGGCGACAATTGGAATGGCACCATATGAAGCACTGTATGGACGGAAATGCAGGTCACCTATATGTTGGCACGAAGCTGGTGAAAAGAAGTTGATGGAAAGTGTTGATACTGAAAGAACTGACTTTGTAAATGAAACTTCTGAGATGATAAAGTTGATAAGAAGAAGAATAGAGACTGCTCAAAGCCGTCAAAAGAGTTATGCTGACAAAAGAAGAAGACCTTTAGAGTTCGCTGTAGGCGAATATGTGTTCTTGAAAGTTGCACCAATGAAAGGGGTTATGAGGTTTGGGAAGAAAAGCAAGTTAAGCCCAAGATTCATCGGTCCTTATGAAATTGTTAAACAAATAGGCAAAGTAGCTTATCAGCTGAAGTTGCCATCTGAAATGTCCGCAATACACGATGTATTTCATGTCTCCATGCTCAAGAAGTATGTTCCGGACCCTACGCATGTGATTGAGCCACAAGTTATCGAGATACGAGAAGACCTAAGTTATGAAGAAAAGCCAATGAAGATACTCGATCGAAAAACCAGGACTCTGAGGAATAAAGAAATTCCATTGGTCAAGGTGTTATGGCGAAATCAGCAAGTTGAAGAAGCTACATGGGAACGTGAAGATGACATGAAAGTTTTGTATCCACATTTGTTCTAAGTTTCGAGGACGAAACTTTTATAAGGTGGGGAGAATTGTAACACCCGCCTATTTTATATAACGGACCACGTTAAGTTAGTAACACTATTAAGGAATGTTATTAATAAATAACGTTATATGATATGATATGTGATGTGCATGTTACTAACTTTTTATGTCAAGATTTGTGACAGGTGACGACCGCATGGAATCGTTGTGCTCTAGTGTTCATGTGAAATTATAAATATATGATTATTTATGATGCAATGATGTGAGAATGTTTTATGTTATGGCATTTAATGACAGATCGGCAGGCCGAAGAGGGAAAATCGACAGGCCGAACAAGGCTGACAAACAGTCAGCAGAAATCTCTCCAGAGTTATGACTGAGTTAATTACGTTAATTGGGTGAATTAATGTGATTAATTGGCATAATAATGGAATGTTTTTATCAGTTAAGGAAATTAAAGGATTAGATTTGTATTATATTAAGAGGTTTCCTATTTTTAGAAGGTAAGTTAAGGTAAGATTGATGATGTTTGACCTTCCTTTTCTATTCTCCTCCTTTCCCACGCCAATCACCTTCTTCATAGTCAGAAATTTCTGACTTAATGAAGAGTAATGACTCTTTATTATACACATTATGTTAAAAAAAAAATTTTACGCTCTTTCCTCAAATAATTTTTCTCGGTTCTGAGACGTTCTCTCATTATTTTCTTTTCCTCCTCTCACGCCTCACGTCACGCCCCCAACAGTCAGAATTTTTCTGACTTAATGAAGGGAATTGAATTCCCATCAATGGTGTTTATTGCGTTAAAAATTTTAACGTTTCCTTTTTCATTATTTTCTCTCCTTCGCACGTTTTGCCTCTCAAAAATTTCTGAGACATTCTTTCATTTCTCTTCCTCTTCTCTTCCTCACGAAATTTCTTCTCTCTTCCACGGAAATTTTCTGAGCATATTGTAAAAAAAAAAAAAAAAGAGAGAAGTCTTGTTTCGTTGATCGAATTCAAGAATTTCGAGAAGAAACTTCAAGGTATGAATTCAGTTTTTTTTTGGTAAATGTAAAAAGATGTTCTCCTCTTCAAATTTCGTCTACAATGTCTTCTTTAGGTATTGTATTTTGTTATGTGTGATGTCTCTTCACGTTTTATGTCATTTTAACGTTTTATGAAAAATGAATATTTCTGTCTTCTACCCCTCACAGTAAAATGTTACTGTTTAATTTTGAAGGTATGAAAAATGTAATGATTATTCAAGAGGTAAAGAATGATGTTTTCGTGAAAAGTTGTTAGTTATGCTTATGTATGAGTATGTAAGTATGTAACGATCTCTGTGACGTCCGAATTAAGGGGCGTTACAAAAGCAGTATAAGAATACTGTTAAATGAAAACGTAGATACGAAAAATGTCACGAAAAGTGAACGAAAAGTAAGTTAAATATTTTGATATAGTCTAAGGATAGAAAGTACACTGAATTGACCATGACAGTATAGGAAAAATACTATGTGGTAAAAAATTACACAGTGTAAATTTTTAATTCCATAAAGTGGACATTTGCTTGAATTCTATTGGGCCAACAAGCCATGCAATGTGGCCCAATAAGATGAGGACACCTAAGGTAGTCTAATGGATGACCATGAGTCATCAAATGTGATAAGGAAGCATTTAAGGCAAAGTTATCACAAAATTTCATTTCCTTTCTTTTGCTCCAAGATCCGGCAGCCATAACCAAGCTTCCAAAAAAATTTTCTCAGCCCCCAAACTTTGCAAAAATGACGCCAAACAAGTTTTACAAGCAAGTACAAGGATTTTTTACAAGTTTTAAGGTAAAATCTTAAACTTTTTAATGAGTTTTCAAGGGATTTTTCATGGGTAAAGAGGAAAAATTAATCCATGGTCTTTTGCATGGAAAGGAAGCCTAGGAGGGAGTTCAAAGGAACTTTGAAGGCTAGAAATCCAAAAAGTGTCATTTGGGTAAGTTTTAAAGTTCAAAGTTTTGAATTTTGTTTTGATTTTTATTTCTTAAAACCCATGTGAGTTCTTGAGCATGTGTTTGATGAAGAATCATGCATATGTGAAGTATGGCATGTTTAAGTTGTGAAATTTGGTTTATGGTGCAAAATGATAATTTTTGCAAAATGTATTATTTTTGCATTTTTGATGTTAGACTTTGCAAAAGTGATGTTTGAGCATGAGAATCTTTTGATTAAGGCATAGAATGGTTTCTGTAGGGGTAGAATTGTAATTTTTAAACGGATTTTTGTAAAAATGCCATAGGGACTAAATTGAAAGAAAAAGTTCCTTCTCAGAAGATTTGAAAAATAGCCAAAAACGCCCCTGTACAATGAGATTTTGGGAAAAGTTAAAACATAAAAGTTGTAGATTTCAACGAAACTGGTAGGCAATTCGGACGGTTTGTCAAAAAACTCAACCCTTTGTGAGTTTTTGATTGTTCAAGAATTTGTTAAAAGTGAAAAAAGTGTTAAATGGCAAAAATGTCATTTTTTAAAATGATTTAAGGTACGGTACCTTAAGTAAAAATGTTCTTTATGAAAAATAGGAAATTTTGATGCAAAGAAGTATATTTTAGTCCTAGGGATAAAATCGTCAAAATTTTTAGTTCAGTGACTAAACCGTGAAGTTTTATGAAAATGGGGCATAATTAAGAAATAAAGAGATTTGACCTACTAGGGTGTTATTTTGAAATTATTATGTGATTATTTTCATAAGAATAACGAAATCGAGTTCGGGTAGGTTAGTGGACCAACGGAGGGCAAAATCGTCATTTTTGTCCAAATAACCAGAACTTCTTTGAAATGTTTCCAATGGGATAAGAAAATGACTAGAAAGGTTCCCGTCCTTCGTTAGAAAAGATAGGGCAGAGTTAGATAGAAATAAAAAAAACAGTGGTTTTTAGAGTTGTACATAGTAATGCAACTCGATTTATTAACTAACGGATGTTTCATATCGAAACATAATGAAATTTGGCTAATGGCTTTGTAATTGGCCAACAGGATCCTAGGAGTCTAGGAGAAGGGAAATCGAGGTTAAGTTGCCCGACATTCGCATCAAGTAAGTACCCTTCCCACCTACAGTATGAAATGTAGGTTTAGAAAGAAATGTATGTATATGTATACCTGTGCATATAATTAAGTGTAAACTTGTTTGTTTGCCATGATATGAATACCTAGGGGTATAGTCATGTATGAATAATTGTAAGCATACGAATGAATACCTGTGTGTATAATATGTTATGTACTTGTGTGTACGGTAATGAAAATAAGCATGTGTACCATGATTTTGTACCTGTGTGTATAATATGTTATGTACATGTGTGTACAATAATGAAAATGAGCATGTGTATCATGATTTCGTACCTGTGTGTACAATCATAAATACTTGAGTATGTATAAAGTAGGTATCTGTGTGTATATTTTATGTTAAGTACCTGTGAGTACATTATGCTATATATCTGTGCGTATATTAATGTGTACCTATGTGTATATTTTATGTTAAGTACCTGTGAGTACATTATGTTATATACTTATGCGTATATTAATGTGTATCAGTGTGTATATTTTATGTTAAGTACCTGTGAGTACATTATGCTACATACCAATGCGTATATTAATGTGTACCAGTGAGTATATAAAGTAAGTACTTGTGTGTACTATGCTATGCAAGAGAATTTATGTTTCATAGATAATATGTGATTATCACTTCATGCATGATATGTCAACCATAATAAATAGATTGGTAAATGTATCACCAGAAATTAAGAAAAGTGTCGTACCGACTCCTAACTCAATGGGGGTTTAAAGGATATATTACGGTCACGATATTACGTAGACCGAAATGAAATTACACAATGGTACGAACACTTGGGCCCTAGTTAAAGATAAGAAATAATAATGATAAAGAAGGATTATAAGAAAGCATAATGAGATAATGTATTTTATTGAATGTGCATGTGGGTTTATATGGGACTTACTGGACGTTAGCTCATTAAGTTTTTCATGCTGTAGGTATTCCGACGAAAAGGTCAGAATGAATCGTAATGATGAGCTGGCGGACGGATGATGTGTGCAGATTGGGTATGGAGTCTGCTGCTTTAATGTTTTCTGCTATGTATATTTAAAGTTATTTTGATATGAAATGTTTAAAAGAAAGATGTTATAAAAGTAAAAGTATTAATTATGTAAATACAAGTATGTGAAGGTATTTTGGGAGTTACCAAAGTTAATGTAAGTAAATTATTTATTTCCATTTTTAAAAAAAAAATTTCCTAAATTTTTGCCCTAAAGTAAGAAAGAAAGAGTTTTATCACAGCCCGAAAAGATGGGTTGTGACATTTCCATGGTAAAACATGTTGTATTGTGTGCTTTTGGAGCAAATTTTTATGACATTCAAGTCCTTAGTGATGTGTCTTAATGTGATTAAGTGTATGGTTGAAAATTAAAAACTTTTATCTCCACCAAAGTAACACTTTTATGATGAAAATGCTCCACCTCTCCCCCTTGGCAACCTGCTAGAATGTGTTCGAAGGGCAGCAAAGTTTTCTTTGTAAAAAGATCCCCAGAGTAAGTCATTATAAAGTGAAGGACTTAAGTGAAACAAAAGTTGGTTTCATTGATAAAAAAAATCCTCCTATTTTCACAAGAGAAATCTGCCTCCCTCCCTATCATTTTCTCTCTCAAGTTTGATGATATCAAGCCTCCTAATCATGTTTTGATGCAAAATCAAGGAGTATAGTGGAGGATTAAAGAGATTTAAGGTAAAACCCTAACCTTTTGGGTTTTTGTTCAAGTTTTGAGTTGGGTTTTTATGGTATGCTATGACCTTGATGTCAAGAGAATTTGAAAGCTTTCAAGAACTAAAAGGAGGGGACAAACACTTTGGATGATCTAGGTAAAACCCTAGTCTCACAAGCTATGCTAAAAGTTTGTATATTTATAAACATACCAAGTGTTTGATACAAGTTATGCATTATGGCATGTAAAGAAGACTATATGGCATGATTATAGAGTATGAAATATGGATGATGATAATGATGGAAAGATGAAAAACTATGATTTTAAGGCAAAGAAAAGTTATGATAAACAACAAGTTTAAGTATTTTTGAGCACTCTAAGTATTTGATAAAAGGATTTTGAGCATGGCATATAAAAGAAATATCATGGCATGTTTTGTTTATGTATTAAGCACTTGATGATAAGCGTAGAAAGGTTTAAACAAAATTAAACTCAAGGAAAGCAAGCTAAGAATGGTTTTGGTAAAAAAAAAGTGTATCAAGGCATTTTTGAAAGAATCGAATGCTTAAGGCACTTAAAGGCCGAATTATTTTCTAAGTTCGATATGAGATTTATTGGAAACATCGATCTAGATAATTTTTGTGAAGAAATTCTGCTCAAATTTTGATTAAGTCAAGCCAAAAAAATGTTGTTTTTGGTTCTGCCTATCCAAAAACTCTATGAAAATGAATGATTTTGAGAAAAGTTAAAATACAGAAGTTGTAGATCTCATCAAAACTTTAAAGTAGCACAGACGGCTTGTGAAAATTCTGTACTAATTTTAAGTTATAAGCTTTACGAGATTTTAAGCACGAAATTTTGAAAGAAAACGTTTGGAAATAAAAGGATTGGACATTTTGGAATAAAGAGGTTGTTTTTGGTCTTACAGGTAAAAATGTCAAGATTTTGTATTTCGAGCCAAAACCGTAAAACCATGCAAAATAGCATTTTTTGGTATGGAAAGTTGAATCTCTACATACCTTCAGGCAACAAGTAATTTTATATTTGAAAACCTAAAAGAATTTGAGAACATTATAGGAAAAAAAAACACGACGAGGGCCAAATCATCAAGATTTTCGTAATACAAGTCAAAATCATAAAGTTTTGATAAAATAGATTTTTCTAAAAAAGAAAACTGATGTTTTGTTTTTTGCAATGCTATAAGTAACAAGGACATGTAAATTTTGTTTAAAACGGGTTCTGAATGTTTTCTAAGACCCGTCAAGGGCAAAACAATCATTTTTTCATAAAGGGCTAAAATGGACCTCGAAACGTTTGATTTTAAAAAAAGCCTCTCGGGGGGAATTTTTTTGTAACCCGTTAATAACGGGATGGTAAAGTAAAATGAGATGTTTAGTAAATTTACGAGGTTTACAAAAAAAAAAAAAAAAACTCATAAAGGATAAATTTGTCATTTGTTATAAAACCACTAAAATAGACCCTGAGCCCTTCGAATTGGGGAAAAACACCCTTAGATGGAAAATGTTTCGAATCATGCTGAGATGCCAAAACCAATAAGTAACGAAATTAAGTATAAATAATGAATGTTTAAATGTTTAAATTCTATTATCAATTAGGTAGGTTAATGATAAGAAAATTAGCTAATAGTCAAGCGTTATTTGAACATGACGCAAAGCTGACTAATATAAGAAAAAAGATAAAGTAGGAATATTAGAGCTATAAACAAGTAAGTTTCGAACCTCACCTATAATATAAAGAAAATGAATTTCTAATGATTTATAAATGTTTGAAACATATTGCATTTGTTCTATGTAATGCTTTAAAGTTCAAGTCATGATTAAAATATAAGTGCATGTATTATGTTTGCTGTTTCAAATGTTAAGTTATGTCATGTATAATGTTAACTAGATTACAAGATCGGTAATCAAACCCTTAGATTAAGATAAGAAAGTGTTACCAGCCTCTTGACCTAAGGGAAGTGTCATGCTAAATTATGATACGGCCTCAGTGTTCGATGATCAAGCATATTTGGTTTGTACACTTGGGCTCATATTTCAAGAAAGTTAAATATGATGATAAAATGTTCATAAAAGAACAAATATGGAATTATACATTATAGCATTGCTTGCATTCCTTTTAAGACGTTCTTACGAATAATGTTTATGAAAAACATTTTGCAAGAAATGTTTTTATGAAGAACATTTTGTGAAAAACGTTTTATGAGACATGTTTACGATAAATGTTTAAGACAAACGTTTTATAAGAAATGTTTTAAGAGAAAAGTTTTGTGATGAATGTTTTTATATTTGTGAGATTTGTTTGGAACTAATGAGCCTAAGCCCACTATAAGTTCCTTCATACTGTAGATAGTTCTACAAAAGGCTAGTAGGATTGTTGAAAAGCTCGGTGTTGTGTTGACAGTTGAAGTGGTTGAATGTAGATACCACTACAGTTATTTTCCACTGCTTAAAGAAAAAGTTTTCACTATTTTAAAAAAGATATTTTAAAAAGTTTTATGAAAGTGAATGTTTACTCTACGAATTTTAAGAAATTTTTTGGATGATTGTAAAGTCAAGTTTTGAACTATGTTTTAATTTATGTTGCAACGAAAGTTGCAACATTTTCAAGAAAGTTTTAGGAAAAGAAAAAAAATTAACCAGTATTTTTTTACCATGGTAAGTAAGATTTAAGTTAAGAAATCAAGTTTAAGAAAGCTAAGTGATGGCCTGAAAAGGTAGGTTGTTAAAATTTAATTTACAAACTTTAAAGTTTTTCTCTTAAATTCCATCTTCTCTCGCTAAGTTTTCTTTATCTATGTCTTTCTCGTCTCCTAACTCTCACTTAACTATTTTCTCCAAATTCACTCCCTCGTCTCTTCTAAACTCCTCACTTCCTCAACCACCACCACCAAGATCCTTATATCCGTCATTGTCGTTGTAGTCACCCCATTGAGCACCAAAATTTGGATACTTTGCTTGCTTTGAATTTGACTTGTTTTTGCTTGGATTTATGGTTTTTTTACATTTGATTAATTGTTCTTAGATTTTGTAGAGAAACTTTGTTTATAGTTTTAGAAATAAATTTGTTATCTCCATCGTCGTCGTAACTTGATTGAGCTTCAAAATTTGAGTACTTTGTTTGTTTTGAATTTAGCTCCTTTTTTTATTTATAGTTTTCTTTGTATTTGATAACGTATTTTTTTGTTCTTAGATTTTGTAGAGAAAATTTGTATATAATTTTAGAATTAAAGATGTTATATCTATATTAATTATATATGACAATGAGAATTGGTAAGATATGTTTTTGAAGGTTGTTATGTTTAAATTAATGAGATATGAATTAAGTTTATTAAAAAGATGACGTGAATTTGTGAATAATATTTGAAGAAATTGTTCTTTGAGAAGAAATAGATTTTGTAATTTTTTTATTTTAAAGATACAATAGACGATGATTTCTACAAAAAACCATCATTTAATGTGCATATTAGATGACGGTTTTCTTTAGAAACTATAATATAATGGTAATAAATTAGCACCCAAAAAGACTTTAAATGACAATTAAAACTGTCGTGAAAAGTAGACCATATAGTACGACTCTAAATTGGATGACAATTTAGTTAATCTTCATCTTATCACCATCGTCTAATGTTTAGTGTTTAGTAGTAATTGATCTTTTGCAACTTTGAGACCTAACTAATTATCGTAACCCAATAGCACTCTTTCTGCCATCAACATCTCTAGCCATATGAACATCACATAACCTAACAATCCTAAGTCTGACTTCTTGAAACACAAAGCTAAATCTGTTGTACCTCTCAAATACTTGAAAATCCATTTCATTGCTTCCCAATTAATGCTGCTTGCCTAGATTATTTATGTATCTACTCACAACTCATATTGCATATACAAATGTCTGGTTTAGTACACACCGTATTTTATATAAGACTATCTATAGCGGAAGCATAAGACACTTTAGCTATTTAGGCTCGCTTCTGCTCTGCAAAAGTTGACTGTTTCTAGGATAGTTTGAAAAGACTAGCCAAAGATGCACTTATTTGTTTTGCTTCATCCAAATTGAACTTGCTTAACACCTTCTTTATATACTCCTTTTGTGACAGCTTCAACACATCACTGTCCCTCATAATTCTAATCCCAATAATTTGTTTTGTAACATCCAAATCCTTCATTGCAAATTCTTTTGACAATTGCCCTTTTAATTTATCGATCTTCTATTTGCAAGTTTATGCAATTAGCACATCATCAACGTATAGCGACAAAACGGTATAAAAGTCGTCAAAGTTTTTCACATAACAACAACAATCTGCCTGACACCTCAGGAAACTCTTACTATATATAAAACCGTCAAACTTGTTATACCATTGTCTAGAAGCCTATTTGAGACCATACAAACTCTTTTAAAGTTTGCATACCATTTTTACCTTTCTCTATGCTTTGAATCCTTATGGCTATATCATATAGATCTCTTCCTCCAAATCACCATAAAAAAAGACAGCTTTAACTTCCAACTGCTCTAAGTATAAGACTTCATGTGCCACTAATCTAAGTAAAATGAGACCATCGTGTAAATCTTCCGCTAACATGGATGAATTTTTTAACATTTATGACTCTAGCATTAATTGTTTCCAATATTATTTACAAGTGAACAGTGTCGTATTTTAATATTTCATGCTGTATGCGCGCGCCTCGTTTTCAAAAACCTGAACTCAAATGACATTCTATCAATTCTACCGATATCAATTTTTGTACCTTTTTCCCATTCGAATTATTTTTGTAAGGAAATTAAATAGTGTAAATTCTCTACCTCAAGCTTAAGAGAAAAGAAAATTTCAATTATTGAATAAGCAAATTAGTGGTCTGCCACTCTATAACACAAACACTGCACATGAAAACGTTAATGGACCTGGCAAACCAATAGTTTAGGATTCATGATTTGTGTTGGTACGACAGACAGATAAATAAAACACGCGTCATGATAGCACAATAGGACTGATTACATTGATCGTGCCATACATGTCATGATTCCTTCATAATTTTTGCTTATATACATATGAAAGTGAAAAATGCTTGAAATACAAGCTCTAATTTTAATGTGTGTATTTTTTTTATTAAATATAGACTACAAGTACTATTACTAAATTAATAACAAAACAAAAGTTGAGATAAAAGTTAGAATTAAAGCTAGTATCCTGATATTATCTTGTATATATTTGCATCCCAAAGTGAACTAGTTTTATTTTTAAATGTTATATACCATCTTTTAAGTTTTCATTATTATTATTGTTATTATTATAATTGACTTTTGTTTCCATGTCGACTCTTTTTTGTCCGCCACCAGCTAATATTTTCATTGAAGGTACGAGATTTTGCATGTGTCCAACATTGCCTTGTGCCTATAGCTGATATATATATATATATATATTATTTTCTTGCTTATAATTGATAAGTGGTAAGCTCGGAATCTCGTAAACTATTGGCTTTGGGTCGTGAGGGGCTGCCAAAAAACATTTGTGGTTCGTTTAGTCCGTAGGTTTAAAATTATGTGGTTTAAAACTTTATAGTTTGAAATATAAGTTCTAAACTGTATGATTTAAATGGTAGTTTTGAACTGACGTTCGAAACGTAAATATTTAAAACAATAATAAAACATCACATCTAGTTTTAAAATGAGAACATGTGTTTAGAAAATTATAATTTATGAAAGAAAAACGAGAATAGAAATAGTTTTTACTATAAAAATAGTTCAAACTGTGTCAACTTGAGAGATGTGAAGTTTAGATTTTGAGAATTTTAGCAGTTTTAAAGCCGCCTCTATGATTTGAATTGGTCGTAGTTAGTACTCTACCAAATGCCAATTTGGACCGTCTTTATGGTTTGAACTGACTTAAATGGTTTTGAACCTACGTACCAAACGGCCTATTAATTTATGGTTGCATCTATTGACACCTCTCATTCTACGTTTCAAATACCCCTATAAGATTTATTTATTACCATATTACCTATTAATAAAATTACTCTTAAGGACAAAAGTATTTGAAAAAAAAATACTTATTACACACCTTGTTCCCTTCTAAAAAATTAGTGCATTAATTTTTTCAAAACAATAAAGATAGATTCCAACATAAAAGGGTCTCCCGTAGAAAAATATATGCGTGGTTTATTTCTTTTTCAAAAATTTTTATTTTTATTGTTGTTTTATATATACTAATTATAATTATAAATATTATTACAAATTGTTTGATTCGTAAATAACTACAAACCTTGTGCTCCAGTAAAAGGAACCACACTTTGGTTTGATATAAAGAACACGATATAAAAAAAGAGAAGTAAAAACCAAAACATTTCCCTTTTTGTTTTAAAGTAAAGAAAATACAATTTGTTCGATTCATATATAAACTTTTACATTATTATCGATTATTATTTTTTGGAATCCAAAATTTGGTTTGATAAGAAGGAAAGGAAAATTATATTAAAAAACTATTTAGTATATAAATTGAAAAGGGAAAATGTGTGAAAAAAAATTGTAAGTTTATTGGTAGGTGGGTAAAAAAAAGAAAACCAATAATACTATTTAGATGTAGGAACTTTTTTGACATTTTAAAAAGATATAAGAAATAAAATGTTAGGGGTGAACAATGGGCGGTTTGGCGGTTTTTGGGCGGGTGCGGTGCGGTTTTTTTGGATGGCGGGTTGGCGATTAATCAACCCACAAACCGCCCACCATATGGCGGGCGGTTTCGGTTTGGTTTTGGGCGGTTGCGGGCGGGTGCGGGCGGGTTAAGGCGGTTTAGACCTATGCTATTGCCCAATCCCCAATGTAATTTTTTAGACCTTTATTTTAAAAAGTGAAAAAAAATTATAGAAAATATAAGATGATAATACATAAAGCATTCTCAACAACAAGCAAGTTTGATGCCTAAAGACAATAACCATATTCAAAAGTACAAATTAAGAAATATAATCATTCACTTCACAAAATAATTTAGTTTGATGTCTTTTTCTACTAACTTACTTGATTTGAATTTTGATCACTTCCACTTTCCAATATGTCAAGAGGCAGCCGAACATGTGCTTGGAGTGTTGGATTGTTCAATCATCTCTAAAATAAGAGCAAAATCAAATAAATGATAAGTTTTAAAGAATAAATAGAATTGTAACGAACTTAAAAATTATACAATTACCTATCTCAAGATTCTCAGAAGTCTCAAGAACCTCCTGCTCATCCATATACTCCATCACAATGATTGGTTGATGAGACTCACTCAACCAATTCTTCAAGCAAATCAATGCCTCTACTGTCTTAGGACTTAGCGAGCTCCTAAAAGGATCAAGTATGCGGCCTCCAATAGAAAATGCAGCCTCAGATGCAACAGTTGTCACCGGAACAGCAAGTACATCACGAGCAATGCAAGACAAAACTTTGTATTTCACAGAATTCACCATCCACCACTTCAAAATGTCAAAATCATCAACATTAGTTGCGTCTATATCCTCAGGAGGCTCGTTCAAGTACCTGTCCACCTCATTCTTTATTTTACCACTATCTTGATTTCGCCGTTGTTGCACGAAACTATCATGCCTACTAAATTTAGTAGCTTTAGTAAACATAAAAGATGACGACAATGAAGTTTGCTTGACAATTTCTACTTGACTTGCAGCTTGAGCTTGAGGTTCTATTGGCTGTGGCAATACACCGAACTCTTTCTCGTTATAATACTCAAACATCTTCCTCAAATCATCTTCAACATTGTTTATTATGGACTTACATGTCCTTGAGTCATGAAAAGCACTCAAGCAATGATGTAAATACTCAAGCTTGTATCGAGGATCAAGGACAGTGGCAAGCAACAAACAGCCATTACTCTCCTCCACTTTTCCCCAATATTTTTCATATTTGAGTCTCATATTAGAAGCCATTGATGCCAACAAAGAATTCTCAGAAGCCTCATCAGTCAAATCATACAAATGCTCTTGAATTTGACAAATATCCCGAAAATATTTATTACAAGTGACGTAAGTGGAACCACTAAACCTCAAAGTGATCTCATAAAAAATAGCTAAGTATTGCTCAAAGATTTTTGCATTTTCCCAATCAAGTTCATCCGGTGGCCCATCCCTTTTTTTGCCATCCCTCTCAATCTCTTCAAAATATTTGAAATAATTTTGATCGCCATCCAACCTTTCAAATGCCTTTTGAAACTTCAAGGCTTGGTTTAGCATCAAATATGTAGAGTTCCATCTAGTAGTGACATCTAAGCATAAAAGTCCTTTACAAGGGATCCCCTCCATTCTCACACACTCCTTAAACGTCAATAGTCTTGCTGTCGATGACCGCACATATCTTACCGCATTTCGAATACTGTTTATCGACGCTTGTTTCTCTTTCAAACCATCCTTGACAATCAGATTGATAATGTGAGCACAACACCTCATGTGTAAGAACTTACCATCAAGTACTAGCCCCTCCTTTTTCTCTTCAAATTTCTTCTTCAAGTATTTAATGGCCCTGTCATTGCTAGAAGCATTGTCAACTGTCACTGAGAAAATTTTATGGATACCCCACTCAATTAAACAAGCTTCAATTGTCTTAGCAATAGTGTCTCCATGATGATCTGTAATTTGGGAGAAATTAATAATTCTTTTTTGTAAATTAAAATGACCATCCACCCAATGAGCTGTGATTACCATATACCCAATATTTTGAATTGACGTCCAACAATCTGTAGTAATAGAAACCCTTTCTTTTTTCAAGATGTCTTTCAATTTCTTCTTCTCAGCTAAATACATCTTGTAAATGTCTCTAGCAATTGTAATCCTTGATGGGGGGTCAAAGCTAGGTTGAAGCTTTTGACAAAAACGCTTAAACCCTTCACTTTCGACATGCCTGAATGGCAACTCAGTCAACACAATGTACTCGGCAACAGCTTCCCTACAAGCCTCTTTGTTGTAATGCTTAGCCACTAATTGTCCTTCATTTGCAGTGTTGCCTCCTTTCTTTGGTTCAAATACCAAGACCTTTTGTTTCTTGTCAATAGGTTTATTGGGATTTTTTGAGCAACTTCTCAAATGATTCCACAAAGTACTCGTCCCATGCTTCTTTCCTTCACTAGCAAAATTTGCCTCACAATGTTTGCACTTTGCTCTTCTCTCCCCTTTCTCATCAAAAAAACGAATGAAGTCCTTCCAAACCTCACTAGTTTCTCTAAGAGGATTTTGGCCTTTCCGTTTTTTGGAATTTTTTTCATCTACTATCTCTTCGTCTGATTCAAATTCCTTCTGAAGATCAACTAGTTTTTCTTTTTTAGAAGCACTATCAATAATGCCAAGACTTGAAGAGGTTTGAGATTGACTAGAACTACCATCCATTTTTCACCTAGAGTACATCATTGAAAAAGAGAAAATCATACATGGATGCGAGGAGGAAATAAATTCTAGAAATAAAGAAGACAATAAGTTCAGTCAATTAGTGGCGTTATTAAAGTCAATTGGTGTTATTGAACAAAATTGCAAAAAGCAATACCAACCTCCCCTAAAGTAATGAACAAAATTGCAAAGGAATTTTTAGAATTTTCTTACTTGGCCCAGCAGATCTCGATTAAGACAGCTACCGATTAAGACAGCTACTTGAGGATTTATATTAGCCGGAATCTCAAGCCTTCGGTTGTTGAAAACAACTACTGCTACAACCTGAGGAAACAGTGAATTACAAACTAGAACATGTTATAGTTTGTAATTGCATTAAATAGTACTTAAGGAAGGAATATGGAGCTAGCTAGCAGCCTTTGGATGGAAGACACCGAAAGCACTAAACATGATCCGTTAAGGTCGCTACCATGTGTGTTTTTCTCAATTCCCATCTCCAGCTCCAACGGTCTAAATCAATCATAGAATTTTCATTTTTGATAATAATAATAATAAATCAAACACTGATATTAAAAGTTGTTAATTCAAAGTCAACCCCAATATTGTTTTAGCCTTACTTATAGTTGTATGTATGGACGCCCACGAAGGAAATAAGGGAGGATTTTTATAATGGAGAATGCAACACATGGACAAATTCTATTGGTTTAGGACGATAATGGATGAATGCACATGAAAATAATAAATTATAAGTTGCTTGATGGATCCATTTCTGTCACTTGGAAGACAGTTAGGAGCACAAGTCGGTGCATGAAATTCACAAATAATGCAGCCCAAGATATGTAAAAGGCAGAGTAGTATGATCACAGCAAAGAAAGTTCTATATATACATGTTACTTTTTTCATATCCTTACAAACACACAATCTCAGATAGCATCTTAATAGAATTACGTCCCTTTTCAGCTTTTAGCAAGCACAATGACAGTAAGCAGGCCCCCCTCTCTCTCTCTCTCCCCTCTTCACGTATTTCTTTTCTTATTATAGACAGAAAATGAATTATATTAATACTTACACAGGGGCTAAAAACACGAGGATGGAAATAAAATTACCTGTGAACAAATATAAGAGGACATTATAAAATAATTGTAATCAACCTATAATTAATTAAACAAAATGTAAAAACAACACGAATGTTAAATGAAAATAAATTGGGTTATAAAGTGGCCTTTCATTAGGAGCTAGCCTCATAATCATGTCAAACAGAAACCAACAAATGGACAACATATAGCAAGCAAACAAAAACCAGATAGCAAGCAAACGGAAAAGAGAAAAGTGCACTGTGACCCTGCAACAAAAACCAACATATAGCAAGCAAACAGAAACCAACAAAAACTTCTTTACTAATCCAACAACTGCAACAAAAACCACCCTGTGACCGGTGACCCTATTTCACTTTCACACTCAACTACAACAAAATTTTTACTAATCCAAATAAATTCTTGAAAGCAAACACAAGTGCAACAAACACAAATGCAAGAAAATTTAAAATAGAAGAAAACAGATTCAACAGATTCAACACCAAGGACGGGTAACTAAACAGATTCAACACCAAGGAAAAATTTAAAAACCAAATTATAAAAAACGATTAGTTCAACAAACACAAGTGCAAAAAAGCCTAAAAAACGAAATAGAAGAAAACAAAAATCAAATCAGGCTTTACCCGATCATTTGATAATTGATGTGCTACACTGCTACGGCCTGAAACCAAACCCATCCATGGCTGCCTTCTTGTCGTTGCACTCATGAACAGAGAACCAGGAAGAAGTAAGAACCGAAGAAGAAAATAAAAGAGGGAAAGAGAAGAGGCGGAGGCGCAGCGCAGAGAGGGAAAGCAAAAGTAAATTAGGGCTGAGAGGTGAAAAGAGGGAAAGCACAAGCAGAGAGGCGAATATTAGCTGAACTGGTGAAGGACGTGTTGTGAGGCTGAGTAGATAATAGGTTTAGTTTTTTTTTTTTTTTTTTTTTTTTTTGAAATATATAGGCGGGCGGGTTCGGGTTGAACCCGCCCGCAAAAATTTAAAACCAAACCCGCCCACCTAAATAATTGGTGGGCGGGTTGAACCCGCCCGCCAGTAAATTACAAATCAAACCCGCATTTTTTCAAACGGGCGGGCGCGGGGGCGGGCGATTGGCGGGTGCGGGGCGGTTTTTGAACACCCCTATAAAATGTGATGTGGTTAAAAAAAAAATGTGGAAAAAGTAAAATTGGGACGTGGAATTGTATATTTTAACTTTCTATTGCCACTTGCTGCTATCCATTGATTTTTCTCTTTCTTTCCACTAAAGTGCTGCCTTCCATTGAAATGACAATGATATTACGAGTATTTGAGCGGTGGGCGTTGAGGCTGTCCTTTAAAGATTTTATATGAATATTATTTCTTTATTTATGAGGGCTTATTTATACATAATCGACGTCATTTTGGTTGTAGTGTAATTACTAAAGAGCCTGTCGATGCATTGAAATGACAATGATATTACTATTAATTAAATAAAACATTGGATTTTTTGAGTGGTGGGGGTTGAGATCAGGCTCCTTTAAACATTGGACTTTTTTGGTCCCCTTATTATCCTATCAATAATTATTTTTTAGCCCCTTGATTGTCCTTTCAATAATTATTTCTTATGTCAAGTAAGTATAATAACAACATGGCTTCATCGATGGGAACAAAACACTCATAACACTTAAATAATCAATAAGGTGTCAAAAATTAATTTAAGAGACATCTAAAGAGACATAAAAATATAGAACAATAAATTTGAGCTCCTAAACATATAAAGCATTTGCAAGCACAACCTTAGATAATTTTTTTACTTGATTACATCACAACATGTAGAGTTTGAATTCTCTTATTTCAAATAAAGAAAATGACGTGTTCTTTTAAAATTTTGCATTAAAAATAAATATTTTCTTAAAAACACCTTGCATGACAAAGTTGCCTTTTTCCCAATAAAAGAAATAAAGGGTGCAGTCACAATCAATCTCAAATCAAGGTTATGATGATCCATAATGTGTACGACACTACTGAATTAAAAATACATTAGCTTCAAAAAAAAATTTTGAGCAAGGATTTTATATAATACATTAGCTTTACTAAAATACATTAGCTTGCCAAAAAAAAAAAAAAAAGCTTGAGCAAGGATTTTATATAATATTTTCGTTTCTAAAAGTGTTTTCTCAGATGCTTTGTCCCAGGTCACAATGGCCCAAACAATTTGCACAATCTGTTTTCTTTTTTTTTTTTTGGTTAGAAAATAAGTTGTGCTATCTCTGTTGCCTAAAGCATGTTTCTTTCAACATTTTCCCACCAGTCCACCACTAACTTAATGCCACGAATTCAAGAACTTTACAATAACTAGTATTACCTTGTACAAGGTTCTAACTTCTAACAAGAAAGGCACATGAGTTGCTGGCCAACAATAATGCAAGAAAGAAGTGGCATCACTAAGCAATTTGGAACTAAACTATAAATAATTAAGCAACAATTTGACAAATGAAAAGCACTCTTAACTGTATTATTATGTGAATGATGCACGATAATTTTGGGTTACTCTAAGATGATACCACTAAGCATATGTATATTTTCAGTATATATTTTCCCTTTTCGCTGAATAAGTAGTGATAGTGCAATAGTTATTCTTAAAAATTTATCGTGCAAAGTGTAGGATTGGTAAATTTTTTTCCGAAGGGACGAGTCGGACCCAATTTGAGACACAGTTTAATATTTTTCTTTAAAAAGCCAATATAATTTTTTTTTTTGGGTTAAGAGTGATAGAGAGATTCCCGATCGGTCCAAGATGGCTCCTTGAGTAAACGTTTGATCTTCTTTTCATCTCACGTAGTCATTGTTTAAAAGGCAGCCTAATGATCCTAAGATGACTTTTGTTATTTGTAGTTTTCAATTTAGAGTATTGTGAACTTTACATCATTCTTTATAATTTTACTCTAATTAAATGAAGACAAATGGATTACAAGAAATGGATTATTATTTCTTTATAGGTTTATATTTCTTTATAGGTTTAGTGGAGGAGGGCAATCCCTCTTTTTTTTTTTTTTCTTTTTCTTTTAGTTTTTCCATTGAGGGGAAGAAAATAGTCCTATTTTTAATTGGTAAAAGAATAGGAAAGTTGCTTTTCTTTTTGGAGGGTGAGAGCAATGGTTATTTACTGTTGATGGGTAATTTCTAAACCTTACTGGTACTAGTTACGTACGCGTGCCCCACGCTTGTATTTCTCATATTTGATACAAAAATTTCAAAAAAAATTCTAAAATTTAGTTGTATTCATTTTTTATTTTCTTTATCGTTTTGTTAAGTAAAAAAAAAGTTTAGAATACAATTCAAAAGGAAAAAAGATTTTAGGAATAATAGATAGTAATTTATTTATGCTATGCATATGAAAAAGGTATTGAAGGGTTGCATGATAAAGATGGTTAGCCAGGAACACATTTGAAAAGGAACTATTCGATGACAAAAATTAGAGGAAAACATTTATGAGGCCAGAATTAGAAAAAAAAAATTGTAAAAAAAATTAAGATCGTCACATATTTGAGAAAATTGTTTTAATAGGAGTATATTATGAAGAAAAAAAGCTTGATAAGATTCATTTGAAAACATAGATGGATTGAAATGCATGTTCCAATCAGAACAAGTGTATTAGTTAAATGTGTGTCATGAAAGAAAGTGTGAGTATGTGTAGACAAGAACAGAATTAAAAAAATAGTGTAGAAATTAATTAAGAGGCACCATAATTTTGAAGCAACAGTTGAGAAACACCACTTAAAAAAATATATTTAAGTAGGGATATATATGGGAGAACATATTTTAACATGAGTAAATTAGAGGAAAAATTTTGTATTTTATTTAATTAACAAAGCAACAACTTTTACAAAAGATATGACCAGAGACGGAACAGCATCGAACGAGAATACATAATTAGAAATCATAAACAAATAATTTGTCGTAGTTGGCTACTTAATTGCTTCCCGAGCTATGTAAACACATCACTATTGGCAAGCTTAAAAACATGATTTATTTTGTCAATTATATGTGCCTATGGAGATCATAGAGCACAATCTTCTATATAGGGACGGAAACATGCTGACGAGAGTGGGTGGCTGCCCTCTAGTTTTTTTTTCTTTTCAGTATTATATATAAAATTTTATAAAAAATACTTTCCACACTTTCTAAAATTCCATATCTTCTTTATTTAATTTTTCTTGACAATATTAATATACATTACACCCTGCTGACTATATTTTCTAGCTTTGATCCTGCTTGTGTAGCATAAACAATATTAACCATGTTTGTTTCAAAGGATCTAATTTGAGAACTATATATATTCTCGCCAAAACCACACCCTTACAAACTTCCAGATATTTGCTATTGTAATGCCATGCCTTGGATATCTTTGCTTCCTGAGGAACCAAAGGATTGTTGGAAAGAAATCTAGAATGAAGGCTTAAAACATATACAAAATACGCTTTCTTTAAAACATTATTTGCCCCATCTCGATTAAGACTGTTTATGGGAATCATTACAAGCCACTTTTAGTCACTTTTTTAGAAAAATTATAACTTTTTTGATAAGCCAAGTGCACCTAATAAGCATAAAAAATGCCTCTATAGCTTCACTGCCCATGCCACATGTGCACGCGTTTGTGTGAGCTTAAAGTGAATTCTAAAAACACATGTCATCAAGCATTCAAAAAGGTAATACTTTATAAAGTGCTATAAGCCTTTATAAGTTTCTAATATAGGACTACGTGAGTGTTTATGACACTTACTTTATATTTAAACTGGAACAATTCCAAGTGGTATGCTAGATATGAATTCCTAGTCAAAAGGCCATTCCAAACCGAATTGCTAATTAGTTAAGAGACTCGAGTTCTTGTATTTCTTGACATGACCTAGGAATGAACAAGTAGAGATTGGATCTAGAAAACCACATGGGTCCTTGAAGATGCACACTTTTTGTTCGTTTTGAATATGCAACCAAATTTAACGATTTTTTTTAATGGTCGTTATATTTTGACCCGTCAAATCCTCTTTTTGTATTTTGTAATACAAATTGTTAGGCAGTGCTAAATCCTTCATGGAAGTGCAATTACATTTGTACACGTAATAATGAATTTGAAGAGGCAAAAGAACCTCGCAAATGGATCAAGTTTGTTCTTTTCTTGTGATTGAAACCTTTGGAACGTAAGCTTTATCTACTTGTTTGTTTTATTTTAACCAGTACGTTGATTAGATGCTGCAAAAGGACGAAATATAATTAAGATTTCCTAAGGAGCACGTCCTTCCCATCAACACCATGTGCGCATTATCCTAGTGTTATTCTTCCATCATGTATATATCTTGTTATCTCTTTACACCCAAGTGGTAAACCAAAACCAATTTATATGTTAGGACTAAAGCTTGAGACGTTTTAGAAATCAACGATTGAAAATCATTTGTAAGATTATTCATTGAATACAGTGTCTATCAGAAAAGTTTTAACTCTAAAATATAAACTACACAGTGCAATATGTGAAAACTTTACTATATAACATATTTTTGCTTTACACTATTTAAGGTTAGAACTCTAGATTTCAAACCACATATTATCTTACACGTTTTTTAAATCACTGTTATACAAAATAAGTCGTTTACGTAAGTAAGACTAAAACCAAATACATCATTTTAAAACGTATGATAGTATTCTCGAAATAACTCAAAATAAGTAAATTTTTAGGGTAAATTTTAAGTGTATTTTTTCACGGTAGTAATTTATTAGTACTTACCTTGGTTAAGATCAATGTAAATTCAAACTTATCCGTTTGTCTTGCTGAATAAAAAAAGAAAAATACTGATAATTATCCCTTTTTTCTTGCGTTCTAGAAAATTATCCTTCTGTTAGAAAAATCAGAAGGAAGTTCCTGAAGAAGCCAAAACAAAAGGGTATTAAACAACTGGTTAAAGCAACACGTCCGTTTTGTAAGGACCCTTAAAGTTCTTACCAAAAACAATAAACTTGTCTTAAAGTCAAAGTGAAAAATAGTAATAACAATTTTCCCTCAAAATAATAATGAATATTTGAGCTATAGGTCCTAAAACTTTTTAATCTTTGACATCTAGATCTTTATTTTAAGATTGTAGATATTTAAGTCCTTAAACTCTTAATTTATTTACAATATTTTGGCATGAATAGTTCTTGTCATTTTTTTGTTGTTAAATGTTGTACAAGATGACAATATTTTGAGACTTTATAATTTCTTAGATCTTGAAAACATTTTTTTTTTTTTACAAAATAGGACCTCAAGAACATATATTTTTACATTTTTACATAAACAAACAAGTTATACTTCTAAAAAAGGAGAGATTTGGATGAATTTTTTGTTATATATATGTGTGGGTTTTTTTTTTTTTGACCTGAGGAACAAAAACTTCAAAATGTTGACATCTTTTATAGCATTTAACAATTGAAATATAATAAGGTCTACCAGTACCAACAACTAAAAAATTTAGATATTAAATGTTTAAATTCTTAAAATAAGAACATAGAGTATGAGTTTGAAGATCTAATTATCTAAAGTCTTAAAATAAGGATTTAGGTGCCAAGGTTGGAAAGTTTGCAGACATGACACGGAAATTCCTAAAATATACATAAATATATATATATATATATATATCGGCGGCAATCGCAGCTTTGTGGGTCCATGGAATAATTCACCCAACAGCCTTGTTTCCCACGCGAATATTCACCAAACTCTTGAATAGCAGGTAATAATACAATCCAACGGCCATAATTTATCAAAATCTTACACGCGCTATACTCGCGAGTGGTACCTTTTCCTCCTTCTCCCAATAATATCTCAGTACACCATTTAGGAAAAGCAAGA
This sequence comes from Artocarpus heterophyllus, assembly GCA_025403435.1. Classification (NCBI taxonomy): domain Eukaryota; kingdom Viridiplantae; phylum Streptophyta; class Magnoliopsida; order Rosales; family Moraceae; genus Artocarpus; species Artocarpus heterophyllus. The sequence continues at coordinate 7,261,480 of CM046353.1, forward strand.
TCTAATCTACTTTGCCCAAAGCCAAGCACTATGATAACCAGAGCACTCAAAACACTTTCCCTTTCACCAAAAGAATCAACAATTAACCATTTCCAACTCAAAAATGCCATCGTCACCGATGCAAAACGCACCGTCGTTTATCTTCTAAGAAATTATATATATATATACACACACAAATCTCAGCAAAGCAAAAGAAAAGAGCACCAAAGCAAATACTCCTCCATTCCACGACGTCGTTTTGAAACCCCAATCATGAGGGACCAATATTCGGAGCGGACGACGCAATGGCACTACACAGTCTTGGACGACAAGAGCTTCGAAATCCGCGGCGAAACACTCTTCTTCGTCGTCGTCATCTTCTCCGCCATCCTCGTCGTCCTCCTCCTCTTCCTCTACGTCCGCTGGGCCTGCCGCTACCGCCACGTCACCGCCTCTCCGTACGCCTCCTCGTCATCTCAGCCGCCTCAAACGCAGGGCCTCGACGCCGCGGCTATCAAGCGAATTCCGGTGTTCTCGCACCAGTTGGGGCAGTCGTCGGACTCGGCGGAGGCGGCGGAGTGCTGTATCTGTCTGGGAGTGTTCGAGGACGGAGAGAAGGTGAAGGTCTTGCCTGGCTGCTGCCATTGCTACCACCCGGAGTGCGTCGACCGGTGGCTCAGCGCACAGCCGAGTTGCCCGCTCTGCCGTGCCTCGCTCCGAGTCTGCTCTCCCGTCTTGAAAGTTGTCCTCGAATGAGGAGAGTAGTAGGGGAACCCATTTTGGATCAGATCAGCTTAATTATTTTTCTGATGATTACCTTTTTTTTTCTTTTAATTGTTTTCGTATCGATGGATTTTGTTGTAATTAATTCTTTACACTTTTTGTGCACAAACGGCTGTATAGCACTAAGTACATGTATTCTTATCCGTATATTTAATTTAATACTTAATAGCCTCAAATTTCTTATTATTTTTTTCTTTTTTAGTTTTTTTTTATTGCGGTTTTTAGCTGTATCATGTTTGAATTCTTGAAGAATTATTCTCACAGAAAAGAGAGAAAAAGATGGACGAAAGAACATGCAGAGAGGAAAGAAACAATTTTCTTTTCTTTTCTTTTCTTTTTTCCTGTATTTCTGCCCAAGTAGTCAAATTTATTGACATATAATATTATATTTACAGGTATAACGCAGTGCTCTCGCTGGATTATGCGATCATGTGTTTGGTGTAGGTCGTGAAAGACGCTCTCTTTTACAATTGTTAATTGGCAATTGCTGTGGTGTAGAGTACGTGCCACTTATGCTATATCCTGAGGGTGTTTGAAAATAACAGTTATGTTTAGTTTGGTTCAGGCATGTTACAGTATTTTCTCAGGCATAATTTAAATTTGTATAATGTTTTCATTTTAAACTTGGTTTTGAAACGTTCTCTAATTTTTATTTTGGTATCTTTTTATCTTCTTTCTCTTGTTGACCAACAAAGCTTCGTTGGTTTCATAAGCTGCTGGACACTTTAGTTGTAACTGAAAAATGAAGTTTAAGATTTAAAATATATAATAGTTTTATTTTTTGTTTTTTAATATGGTTATTGAAAGTTTTATATAAAACTGATGAGTTGAAAGTAAAGATTAAATGGCCACGTAATCTATATCCTCAGATTCACTATATACTGAATTTGGCATGTTTATCTGGGTTGGTTATCAAGCGTTTATTGGGCATTGATGACTGGTTGGTCACTGAGTAGTGGGACACGCCTATCTTCGAGTTATGGATTGTAACGGGGCTTTGGAAGGTTGGCAGGGCAATACGAGTCAAATAAGTTCTTTGGAGTTTGGTTATATCCTTTCTTGATTTGAACGTCTTCAATTTTATTGCTTCTTGTTTTTTTTTTTTTTTCTCTATTTATCTTCTGTGGAATAATATATTTTGTATTTGGCGAAATTTTTTTTTTTCCACTTGTAAATTTTGTTCGGTTCGCATTTGCAAAATAATTAGGCGTCATTTTTATTTCATTTTTTTTGGGACAATTATCTTCTAAGCCCTTTATCGAACACATATAAAACAAGCTTAAACTGCTACGGAAGCTTAGCCTAAAAGCAAGATGAATATATTACTGCTACCGATTTTATTTCATAAGAATGGCAATGTCTTGTTTTATTTGGGGTAGTTTAACTGCCTTCCTGATTTTCTTAAGGATAAAAAAGGCAAATACCATATTCTTGAAATATTTGTGAATAAGTATAATATTTTTAAAATAATCAAAGTAAATAAGTTATTTACCTATAAGTAAATTATTTACGCCAAATAAATAAATTAGTTACAAGTAAATATGATATTTACTTCAATCATATTAAAACATGCTATTTATAAAAAAAAATGTTGTCTTTTTGTTTTCTTTCAAAGTGGTGTTTATAATAATAATAATAATAATAATAATAACAGTAGTAGTAGCAACAATAGAAGCAGCAGCAGCAGCAGATTCGTGCTTATGAATTGTGTGGATCAAGCAAAAAATAAAATTGGTGCTTATGAAAAACATAAGCATATTGGTTAATATTTCATGGTTGAATCAAGGAGTTTAACTTTTGTTGCTTTTTGATATATTGTCAAAAACTTGTACCTAATCCTTTAAAAAAAAACTTGTGTCTAATCAATATAAAATGTGGTACAAGTTAATAACTATACCTGAAAAGTGGAACCCAAACAGATTTATGAGTAGATTAGAAGAACATCAGTTTTACAGAGCTGTAGCTCAAATAAACTATTTTATAAAAAAATTTCCTTTTTGTCACATTAGATGTGAATAATTATGCTTTAAAAATGATATACATTGTATTTTAAAGTGAAAAACATGTTTTTGTAATGCTTGAAGTAAATAGCATGGTAATTGATAAACAATGTGGTTACTCGGTGTAAATTAAAATATTTGCTGGTAAATAATTTATATATATTAAATAAATAAAATATTTAATAGTAAATCTATTCTTACTTTAATTATCTTAAAATATGTCTTTTATTTAAAAAATGTAATGCTCAAGAAAATTATTAATATAAGTTGGGAGCTTATTTGGGTTTAAATAATGAATCCTCATCGGTAAATTATATTTTTATAAATTAGGATAAAGTGTAAATCATATATGGACAACATTAATATGTATTTTGTCTGTGAATTTTTGTGCAATTTGGGATATTGTTAATATACAAATTTTTGTGAGTTTAGATACTCAAAAATTTATGAATAATATCCTTAAAATGAAATTTAAATCACAATTAATTATAATATTGTGATATAAATTAATAAATGATAAAAGTGATAATTACAGTACAAAAGCATGCCATAATCCAAAACAGTATAAAAATAGTTAATTTTCAGTCAGTTAAACTAGAAAAGGATTTTGTGTCCACAACACATCGATTGATGAAACACAATACAGAAAGACACGCAGAAGTAAAAAGGTACACAATACAATATAATTATACTGTTTAAGCAAAAACACAGATATATAGGATACTGTATTGGGATTAAAAAAGGTGGGTAAAAAGTAAGCAATTCTATTTAAGAATCTATTTCCTCAATTTTCCACTAACGATATGGGAAAATTTTAGTGCAATATAAAACTAAATTGTGTAAAGTTTGTGGGACCCACTTAAGGGACACCTAAAGATTAGAAAATGAGCCACTTTTTCACCCTTGTTGCACCAATTTTCTACCATACAAGTAAGTCAAAATTTTACCACAAAAGTTCAAAGTGGTAACTATGTATGATGAGTCATCAAGTGGTAATAAATTGCATTAGAATGTGACCTTATCCATACAAAATTTGGAACCAAAAACTATGTCACTTCTTCATTAGGTTCGGTAGCCCCTAGAGCTGCACTCTCCAAAAATGTTTGCTCTAAAACAAGCCAAAGATTCATCTCTTAATTAAGAGTAAAGATCAAGACCAAGATCCAAGTTCAAGTAAAGGCAATTCTAGAAGGTAAATCCTAGGTTTTCTTATGTGTTACTAGGGTTTTCTTTAGGTTTGGAGGGAATCTTGATGTGGGTTCTCATGCCATAGTTTATGTCTAGGGATATTGACAAAAATCAAGCTTTGTGGAGGCTTACAAGCTCACAAATCATTTGGTAAAAAGCTTAATCTTCTATTTTTAAGTTTGCTATTGTTTTGATTTCTTTTATCAAGTATGGAATGTAATTACTTAAAAATAGACTATGGCATGTTCAAGGGATTATATGGCATGTTTATGTGGTATTTTGTGGCTGTTTATGATGATGGAAGACAAGAAACTAGGATTTATGTGCTTGAGATTAAGTTTGGAACAAAAATTATACAAATTGCAAAGTTTAGATGATTTCAAAAAAAATGAAATTTTGACATGTTTTAACATGATTTATTTTCTAAGTAAGATTTGAAAATCTGTTCAAAACAGTGAGATGTATAATTTTTATGAACAAGGTTTTTGTGACAATTTGAGAGGACTAAACTGAATATATTTGTACAAATTCGACAAAAATGAAAAATGGCAGAAAACTCCACTTTGCAATGGGAATTTCAGAAAAATAAAAACATGAAAGTTGCAGATCTTGACGAAACAATAAAAAATTGCGAACAGCTTGTCAAAATTTCATGCGGTTTATGAGACATGAATTTTACAAATTTTTATTACCAAAATTTCAACAAATGTTAAGAAGAAAAAGGTTTTTAAATGAAAGGAATTTGAATTATAAACTTTGGAGAATTTTAGTCCTTACAAAAAATCGAGACCAACAGTATAAAGTAATCGTTTTTGGTTCCGGAGAGCAAAATCGTCAAAATTTTCATAATCCGGGTTAAAATCGTAAAGTTTTGTTAAAATGAGTTTCTAATGCTAAAAGAAAATTGACACCTCAGTTTCTTAATCCGTTGTCAATAAGTAACATTTTGTGAAGAGTTAGCAAAAACGGGCCCAAAAGTTTAATAAGGCCCATCGAGGGTAAAAATATTATTTTTTGCAAAAGCCCGAATGGACTCCGAATGTCCCTTAACGGGAATTTTTCCATATTTTGTTAGTAACTATAGGCATTGTGAAAACAAGATAAAGAAGTTCTGTAGTGCTCAGGTTCTTAAACTAAATAATAATTCGATTCAGTAATTAATGTTCATATCTTGTTATCGACATGTGATTTGATAATAGTAAGTTAGCTAATAACAAAAAATCTTGCTATTTTCTTCTCTTTAAAATATATGACATTATTTACTAATAAACGCTTTTGTGTAATCTCTCTACTTTTCTTTGGGCGTAGAGCCCAATCTCATAAGGCCCATGATTCACTTTAAACGACTAACTTTCTGTTTGAAAAAAGTAGTTCACACCACTTTTTTAGTTATAAATAATATAAAATTTTTACATGCTACAATAACAATAAAAAAATTACTAAGCAGTTCTAATAAATCATTTTCACCACCTATAAAAGTGGACATCACAAAATGGACCAGCTGAGGGCCTAACGTGGCCCAACTTGCTAAAGACCAAGTCGGTTTTGAGTGCGTGTTAGGGTTTCAAAGCTGGACCTATAAATAATGGCAAAGCCCCATTTCTCAAACCCTTGCAACAACTTTCTCCGCGGACTAGGCTTTCCTCTGAGCATCTAGGGTTTGAAAGCGAACTTCGGCGAAGCGTCACCATGAGAGCTAAGGTAAAAAGCTTTGAAATCTCTGAAGCTAGTTATCTTTTGATCTCCATTACCTGTTTGATTCGTAATTGCTTTCTTGATTCTTAATTTTCCTTTCTTTTCTCTTTTTTCTCACTGTGTTTCCACAAAATTTTGTTACGACAGTGGAAGAAGAAGCGTATGAGGAGGTTGAAGAGAAAGCGCCGAAAGATGAGACAGAGATCCAAGTAGTTCCTCTTCTTAATGGATCTGTGTTCTTTTTCCCTTTATTTTCCGTTTGTTTTTGACTGTTATTGTTACCTAATTAGTGCCGATCAAAGCGTGATAGTGGTTTTCTAGTCGGACAGATTTTGTTAATTTCAGTCTGTTTGTAGACCTTATTATTATGAGCTATTAAAACCTTTTTATTTCAATTGCTTCGCCTATCTCTTAATTTTTATGATTCTCTTTTCGGTTATGTTGAATGAGATTTGGTATTTATGGTTCGGCGTAATTGAAATCTTTGGTACATGGGTTTTTTGGTTGAATGGTGAAAATTTTGCCCTAATTGTAAAATGTTTACTTGCTTAATCAATCTTATAGGAGTTTGTTACTTTGGTCTGGTGGCAATTGAAAATTAAGCTGATTATGATTTTAGTGGCTAGAACCGTTGAATTAGTTTTGCACTTGATGGTTTAAAGATTATGCCACATTATTTTAATAGTGTGCCTGTCAATAGAAGATATAAGTTGTTATCGTAGTTGAAAGAAAGTTACCCAATACTTTAACCTAGGAATCATTGTTTAGTTTTATTAGATTGCACAATTAAAATTTGATCCGAGTTGTGCTCTGGAGGGTGAAAATTAAGTTGTTTTTTCTTTCATGTGGCATCATGAACCTAAGAGATTTGATACGTGTGCTTGGAACGGATGCATTGTGGATGTTGTATTTGTGTCTTTTTTGATAGTTTATAACGAATATTGAATATTGAATATGAATATTGAAGATGGGTTACTGCTAGAAGTTCACATTTTAGAGTGTGAAGTGGTGATGATCAAGGATTTTTTCTATGGCTTCGTAGCATGTACTATAGATATACTCGAGGCATTTGTCTGGCAAAGCGCTGTGTGTTCATAATCGAAGTGTTGTTAAGTTTTGCATGTTTTTTTTAAGATATGTCATCAAACGTGCTCCATTGCTGGTCTTTGGCTTGTAATAACTATCTAAAATCTGGTTTGGGACATGTGTGCGAACTTGCATAACTATAGGCCGATGTTGCCTGCATCAACCTGGTTTAGGATTGCCGAAATTCCTAATGCCAGTTGGCCAACTGAAATCAAATAAATTCCTAAAGTCATGTTCTACCTTTTTGGATCATAGATCCTTGCATTATCCGTGACTCCGTGTGATGAACCTGGTGCCCCCTTAGTAGCTCAGAGTTTTTGTTTTCAGATGTTGGATTTTGTGAAAACTGAAAATGCCATCAAAAGTATAGCTGATAGAATGATATGACAGTCTAAAACCCTTGCCTAGAATCGTAATTTATATTTACCATTAATCTGTTTAGAATTTGTGTTCTTTTTTTTTTTAACCAAAATTTGAATCAAAGTCGGTTAGAATGATAAACCGAGGAGGCTTTTGCCGGCCGCAATAGAATGACTCGTATCGTTTGACATTAGGAAAGAGAGTGTATATCTAGAAATTTCTCTACCTAAAATTCTGCTCGATCAAACTATTTTCTCTGCTGCACGTAGAGATGATGGATCATATCTTATTATTGAGACGAATGGTTATAATTGTCAATCGATTGGCTATTGTTACGTATTCCTCTACGTCAAATGGCCTGAAACTCGGATCATTTTTACGTCTTTAAGCGATAGGGTACCGTAATTATTTCCTGGAATTCAAAGATTAAAACTTGAACTTTAAAAAGTTGATTCCTCGAGTTTAAGATTAATAGGGTGTTAAGGAAGTGTGATTAATACTGTCGTGGTTCAAATCACATGTATCCTTCCATTTTTCTGTTCTGTGAAAGGGAGTACAAACAGTAGAATTTCATTGACAACAGGAATCCCTTTTCTTTTTATCTTTCTTTTTCTTTTTTTTTCTTCTATTGTTTGGCTTTGTTTGGAACCAATGGTAAGTGTAAAAGCGGTTAGATGATACTTCATCAAATGATTTTACAAGGAGGGCGCTAGTTTATAGAAAGAAAGGGTGGAAAAGAATGAAAAATGTAAATAAAAATACAGTTAAAGGGATTTTTGATTGTATCAAAATTTACTTTGGAATTCGATATGAAAGTTTTATATTGTAACAACTTTTTGCTTTTTATTATAGCATGTGAGAGTTTTACATTATTTGGAAACTATAACTATGGTTCTAACTGAGCTTGCCAAATACCCTATAAAACTTGCACTGTGCTTAAAAATTATTACCAAGATTGTCAAACACCCTATAAAACTTGCACTGAACTAAAAATTATTCTTTACCATTCGGTAGTTCATCTTCATTTCCACGTCCTAGCTCTAAGACCTTTCGAGAATGATAAGTTACAAAAAAGCAGAATGCAAACAAAAACGTTCAAAAAAAAAAAAAAACAAAACAAGACAAAAACAAAAACAAACAAAAGCTAAGAGCACATCAAAGAGGGAGAGGCGCTCTTAATCATACGGAACACCATTTTGGGCCGCAGTCTGAAGCCCAAACGCAAGCCCATCTTTGGCCCGTAAGCCATCAATGTAATTCCTGACCTCTTCAGCAACCATCCTTTGCATGAGCGCAATCAAACACTTCCCCTCCGTCTCCACCCCTCCTACTCCTCCCTCTCGGGCTTCTTCCCCCTTCAATCCGGCGTCGTTTTCAGCCTTTTTCTCAGCCGCCGCCTCCCCCGACACCGACACCGTGGTATCTCCAGGCAGCGACAGCGTAAGTGAGGTCTCTATCCCGTCGGCGCAGCCGTTCCTCTCCGGCGACGCGCTCATGATCATCCTCTTCCGCTTCAGCGCCGGCTCCGAATTCTCCTCCTCCGGCGTCCCCACAGCCTCCGCCATATCGGACGATATCGAAGCTGACGACGGTGAGGACAGGTTTTCTGCGCCAGCTCGACGGCGGCGGAGAGTGGAGTTCCAGTGGTTTTTGATGCCGTTGTCGGTGCGGCCGGGGAGTAGGCGTGCGATGGTGGCCCACTTGTTGCCGTGGATTTTGTGGGCCCGGCTTATGATAGCGTCCTCGGCTGGGGTGAAGGGCTGGTGCTGTACGCTCGGGCACAGCTGATTGCACCACCTGAGTCGGCACGACTTGCCGGAGCGACCTGGGATTCCGTGGCTGATGAGGGACCAGTTCCGCGGGCCATGCTGCTCCACTAGCTTGATCAGAGCCGCATCCTCTTGTAGGTTCCATGACCCTTTGATCCGATCTCTACCGTTTATCACACCACCAACCATCATTGTCTTCATAACTGTTATTTGAAAATAAAAAAGACGATCTCTCTCACTATAACACCATATATGAATTACAATTCACGGTTTTTCTTTTTCTTTTTTCTTTTTTTCCTTTTGGGTTTTGGGTTTGGTTTTGATTGTATATATTTTTAAGGAAAAGTCGGTGGTTTCAACCGTTTGATGGAAGAGGGTTTGTTGGCATGAACTGCAAAACCGCTCATTTTAAATAACGACTCTCTTTCTCTGGATTTTATCATTATCATTTATCAATATTTTTATTTTCTAAAAAAGAATTACGCGTTTGTATATAAATACGTATCGTCAATCTTCTCTATGCGTGATCTTTGAAAAAAAAAAAAAAAAAAAAGAAACCCTGGGTTTATGAAGTGGGGTTTTTTTTCTATCTCATTTTTCCAAGGAGGTTACAACTGACTTCAAAGAATAACGGCTTGTTGTCCTAGCAATTCTTAAACCCGTTGATGTAATAATCTTCATTTTAAACGTTTTACAGCTCCGAAACTGCGGCGGTTAGGGGGACGTAGAATTAATAAATATTTGCAGATCAAGGCCGTTATTTCTAGGTCAATCTGAGCCGTTGAGAGTTGATCATAACGTTATATTAACGACCAAATTGGGAAGATCATGATGAGGTGATGAGAAAGCAAAGATAAATATAATAATAATAATAATATAAAATTGACTGTAACTGATATCCGTTTGGTAGTAGTGAGAACGGGATGCAAGGGTCAACGGAAGGCGAGAAAGTGGACGAGAATAAAAAACAGGAAAAACTGCTAAAACGGGGGATGCGGGGGGCAGCTATTTACTTAAAACAGTACATATGAATGTCCGCGGTTGTGTTGTGTTTTGTGTAGTTGTACGGCTTGCATACATATATTCTCCATGCTCCTGGGTTGAAATTTAATATGACACGATAAACTGATGAGCAATGCAGTAATAATAATAATAATAATGATAATGATAATGATAATGATAATGAGACAAGTAATGGTATGTTAGATAGGCATTTGTCGGCCGTTGGATTTACGGAAAGAACTAAAGAAAAAAAAAAACTTTGGTTAGATTTATAGGGTGGTTGGTATGATGATAGAAACTATTGGTTAGAACTGTTTTTATTGTAGCATGTAAGAGCTTTATATTATAGTAATTTTTTTTTATTGTGGTATGTGAAGACTGTACATTATTTATAACTGAGAAAATAATTAAGACAACCTCTTGCCAAACAGCACATTAACGTTAGAACAGACTCTTGTTGGATAGGGGTTTGTAGAAGAACCTTATTATTGTTGTTGTTGTTGTTGTTTTGAATTGGGCTTGTGAGATTTAAATTCTAAAACTCAATATTAGAGGCAGGGGTTTGCCTGTGCTTGCAGATACTTTATGGAGCTTTTTGTATCCGTACCCAGCGTACCATCCGAGTGAGATCATCCACTGTTAAATAGATAGTTTTACAAAATCATAAAATTCGGTGGTCTAATATCAGTTAGGTGTCATTTAATTTCGAATAAAAATAGCTATAAGTAGATTATTAATTCTCAGATATAATGTAATTTGTATGAATTTGATTGTTTAGAATTTTTTTTCTTTTATTTTTTGGATCCCTAATTCTGATGAATATAATTTATTATAGGTTTGCTAGCTAGTTGCACATAGATGATTGTCTTAAATTTGAATGTAAATACTTATTTACTATGTAAATAAAAAATATTTACATTGTAAACAAAGGATAATACATTATTTGTACTATAAATTCATTTATTATGTAAATAAGAATTATTTACATATAAACAAAAGAATAAATAAATTATTTACACCATAAATTTGATATATACTATAAATATTTTTAAAAACTACTATTTACTACTATTAGTTTGGAAAAGTGACAGTTTTTATAATTTTTGTGGTTTTTTCTCTTTTGAATGAATGTAAAACCTTATTTTACAGCATATATTTATACTGCTTTTTAAATTTATTGTATTTTATGTTCATTAGTATTGTAAATTGTTTTGTCAAGAGTTTAAATCTTCTCCACCTTCAAGTTCAAAAATATGCGGACGCATAGGAGGAACAAAAAAATCAAAGAAGCGCATTAACAATAGAATTTTTAAGAAAACATCGAAAACCGCCCGCTCAAAACACAACTAACCCTCCAAGTTTTGAATTGTATTTTTGAAAATTTCCCCATCCCTCAAAGAAATTCATACCTTGACCACCCCTAAATTACTAATTTATTTTTTTTAATTTTGACCTAAAAATTTAAGTGGGTTATGTATATTGTTAGTCTCTCAATTATAAGTATATTGCGACAACTTAATCTCTGAACTTTTCAATTTGACAATTTACTATTTAAAATTCAATATAGATAATCATATCTTTTTCGTATAATCAGTTGAAAATTTTACATAAATAGTTATAAGAAGTGCAAAATGTTGTAGTGTTTTGTAAATCAAGTTATCGCGTAATAAATAACACATAAACATAATTATCTTTTTGTTAAATTATAGAAACTCATCACAAATTTGATAGTCAGAGATCAAAATTTCAAAAAAAAAAAAATGAAAGTTCAAGAAATAATATGTCAAGATCAAAAGTTTAGAGACCAAAAATGATTATGCTCATATTTAGAGCTAATACTACTAATAATCCAAATTGTAATATCTGGATTACAATTTAATGATGATTACAAATTAAATAAATAAGTTGTTCCCATAGTATAGTACTCTATTACCAAGTAAAAGTTGACGTGTGCTATGGCCTTTGAGCTTATAAAACAGCGCCAATATATAGCATTGACAAAGAAAGACAACCTTACAGCTTGTAACATGTGTTCGTTTCTTTTCAAATAATTCATACACGCAACATTACTCTTGTACAAAACTGAGTCAAATTCAGTTTAGCCCGGACTCGAAAATTCGTGGTGCAACAATTTTAGTGAAAAAATAAATATAAGATTTTTCATAAGATTTATAGTAGTAGTAGAGGGATTAGGTCTATCGCACCACTGATCTCGCCAGGGTGCCCCCGCGATACGGACCTTTATATTTTAAGTCGTTTAGTTTATATTTTAAGCCCATTAGATTATATCACATATTAGAGTTTTGTTTTGTTGCATTAGAGTTTCACATTATCATTGACTTTTAGCCACCCTAATCACCACAGTCTTGTAAACTTTTTCGAGTTTAATGATTTTCATCTCTTCTACCTATGGTTTTTTCCCGTCTTGGATTTCCATGTGATATGTGTGTTATTATTCTTTGTTTCAATCACACTATCAAAAACATATTTAACTTACCCTCAAAAAATATATATCTATTTATTTATTTAAATAGATTTCTTTATTTATTTTTTTTTACAGGATGGTCAAAAAAATTGTGCTAAAATTTGTTTGAGTTTTTCATTGTTACAGATGCGCATGAGGTGGGTTCTCAGAATGTGGTCTTTTTGAATTATTGCCTAAAATATCTTTCATCTGGTGCGATAGTAAGTAAAAGACTAGAAATTCAAAAGATGAGGGCCCAATTGCTGCCACTTTCTCAAGCTTCTGTGATAATATGCATCTACTACCACCGGTAAAAATCGTTATTTCCAATTATCAAAAAAAAAAAAGAAAAAAAAAAGGAAAATCTTATCAATCATATGGTCCATAGTTTGATAGTGATTAAAGGCTATAGATCAAGATTAATATCCTATCACTTTTCCCCTTCATAGAAAGAATAAATTTCTTTACGGAGTTGTCATATTCAAGCCCACTATTACATAAATCAAGGCAATTTCAGCAATCTTTACCTAAAAGTATTTGATAAGCAGTAATATATCCTATCAATTAGGCTAATAAATACTACTAGTTGTGGTACTCTTTACCTGTTTTTGTTGTCGCATAGCAACCTAAGATTTAACCAGAGAAGGAAGGAGTAACTATGACAAATAATAATGCAATCATCTGTTTCTCTCTTCTTCTTTTTTCTTTTCATTTTTCTTAGCCCCTAAATTTTTTCAAAGCCCTAATGATTTTAGAGGTGAAAAGTAGTAGTAAAGTTGCTTTCAAGCGGAAGAAAAAAGGAGTCACTACAATGAAGTCCGCTTCTTTTTTCTTTGATAAGAAACCACTTATATATATGTATATAGAGAGAGAGAGAGAGAGAGAGACAGAGAGAGAGAGTGTGAATATAATATTAGTTATTTTGACAAATGAAACACTTGATATTATTTCTCACGTCTCTTGCTTTTGCACTCAGATTTGGCTCACATGCTCATAATACATTGTATGATTGAAGCATGTCTCGGTGGAAGAATATTAACAATAATGAATAAATAAACCAAAAATAAAAACTTCAAAAAAAGAGGTTAAAATAACCCATAATTCAACATAGCAACGGAAAATATTGATGGGAAAATTCATAAATTATTGATTGCAATGGGGACTAGAAGGCAAGAAGAACCTCTGCCTCTTGCTTCTAACGCGACAATTTGAAGCCATGGATTGGGAAGCAATTTTGCTCAAAACCAATTTAAGCGACTTGTTTTAGAGTGTTTATGGGAACAGCCTCTTGAGCATGATCTTTAGAGCAAAGGATGAGAACGCTCTTGATCCTGCCACCAATACTAGCCACATCTGCTCTGACTGCTTTGAGTCTTAGGCCTTTGAGGACCTGAATGAGCTCCGAGAAAAGCTCGGGCCTGTCCTCGCAGCAAACAGATGCCCTTATGTAAATATTGTTGTTGTTGTTGTCACTGCTTTTTTTGCCGGCCATAATATTATTATTGTTGTTGGTCATGAGGTTCACATTCACATCTTCATCAGAAAGATCACTTTCAATGATTATTTCATCTACTTCTGTTGGAACTATCAAGGATTTGCCCACTTCCGCTGCTTTTCTCTTTAGATCCTTCACTTGATCAATCACACTTCCCAACAAAGCTGCCTTGTCCATCTACACCCAAAAAAAAAAAAAAAAAAGGCCTTCCATTGGTTTATCAAACAAAGCTTACCAAAAATAAACCAGCAGTCTCTACTTATTTTGTGTACTTTGTCAGAAAAATGGAAAATGGGGTATTTAAGTGAAATAGTGAATATCTGGCCAAATTAAAACATACCCAATACAACAAATCAACTCATATTTGATCTTCTTCACCCAAAACATGAGATCAGACATAGTAGGCAATATTCTAAATCTACCAAATCAAGATATATCGAGTGCTATATACAAGAGAGAGATCATGAATAGTTTACCTTATCAGACTTGGGAATTAGTTTCCTAAGAGTGGCAAGCTGTGCATTAATTCTGTCCCTACGTCGCTTCTCTGCTTGGCTATGGCTCTTAGAAGCAGCCATGGCTTTATCCTCTGCATAGCCTGCCTGATGTTCAATTGGTACAGAAAGCGACGGGAATCCGCAGAATTGGAAAGCTGCAGAGGTTGGTACATGATTAGACTGAGAAGGCACATGCCATGGGGCTTTCAATGAAGAATCAGAAAAGTTTGCTGCCTCTTTGGGTGGGTGATGAGGAGAGGAATATTGGTGGTGGTAATTAATATTTTCCATGGAAGAGGAGGAGAAATAAATCAAAACTCATCGTAAAACCTCATTCACTGCTTTTTATCCCACATCAATAAGCTGCCTTACTGTTTTAGAAAAAAAAAAAAAAAAAAGCATTAATAGTAACATGATATGGCGATCTTCACTTCTGATGGTGATTGGCATCATATCCACAAGGACCTTTAATAAAAAAAATTTAAAAAAAAGTCTGATGAAAATTGTGCTTGGATTTATCCACTTGTCATTTCGATTCCATGATTTTATTCTTATTTTTATTTTCATTTTGTTAAGAAACAAGCAATGACCCACAAGTGAAATTGTAGATTGTCCTTGGTGAGGGCATTAACACTAATGCTGACTGAACTTTGGACAAAAAATCAGACGGGGATGCACAGGGAGTTTCGTTGTAAATTTTGGTGTAGGTATATTGACCCACAAGTGTGCATTTTTTCGAAATTTTTTTAATTCCAAGCATGCTCTAAGTTTGAACAATTTCTCTGTCACTTCTTTCGTGCTTTCAATCTTATCCAGGATATACATACATATATATATATATATATATATCTACATGTAGCTCTGAATCCATAACAGTGCTCTTATAAGTTTCGTGAAATCCATTACAAATTGTTTCTTTGTTTGAAGTTTTTTTTTCCCCTTTCTACTTAATTTACGTAAAATTGAGGCCTAAAGAGGAGGAACGAGTTAGCGGCTAAGTTTGTCCAGTTTCATTATTTCCCTCTCTCTTCTTCTTCTTCTTCTTTTTTTTTTTTTTTTTGTGACTGGATGATAGTCCAACACAAGCAAACAAGAGTGCTTAAATTAGAATCACAGCATTGTCATTCTGGTAGGACCACGTAAAACTCACCACAAAGACGACTTTAAAGATTGATACGACCTCTGCTCAACCACTCACTTTGCCAACTTCTGTTTACTCAAAAGCAAGTAAACAACATTGTGTGGTGTTTATGACTCCCGTGTTCTTTTCTTCCTCTAGTGGTTTTTTTTTTTTTTTTTCCTTTTTTCCTTCATTTTTTTTTTACTGTCAAGAAGGATTAGAAAATGTAGTTTTTCTGGGTCCCATTTGCAAACAGTTTTGCTAAATCATATCGTCGGCAAGATTAAGACACAATGAAAATGTGCCAAACCAATGTTATTGTTGATGAGTTGAACCTAAAACGGCTTTGTCCGAAGACCTTCAATGGCTTAACTTGTCAACTCAAGTTCTTCTCAACTTTGGATACCAAGATCCGCAAAGATTCAGTGGATCTGCTAGAGGAGAACTTAAAGTGTCATATTATAGGGAAAAAGTCATGACAAAACTGTGCCAGATCAAGGTTGTTAAGAAACCAACTTTTTCTTAACGTGCTCTATGGAGACCACCCTTGAATGGCTCGCAACTTGGCGGCCGAGGATTTTGGCAACTTGGTAAACGACAAAGGACAGAGAATAGCAGCAGGGTTACTTGAGAGATACGATAAATATGAGAGATCAGTACAGAATAGGCAACGAAAAGCTCAATTAGATCACGGGCACAACAAAATATAACACCAAGGCCCGAGACTCCAGCAGGTACACACAATTTAGTTTTAGCTTTTCAACTTGCTTTGGCATCAGAGATATAGGGTCGAGGTTCAAAGACTTGAATAGTATAATTTTGTCATATCAAAACTTGGTTCCATAGAGATAAACGGTTCAGAGGACTCCGTTGTAGAATATGAAGAAACGTTTATTTATGGCCAAATAATCGGATTTTGAGAAGATCCCGCCATTCAAATAATTTGACATTGAAAAACACACCTTACCACTATGTTCCCAACTCAAGGTTAAATGATTTGAATAGCCTTTTGTCGTGTCAAAACTCAAGTTCAAAAAGACAAACAAGTGGGAGAACTTTGTTGTAGGAAGTGCATATTTCTAAATCGTTAGATTTAGATTAAATCCTGTCGATTTTTCCGATACTGACATTGAAACGATATGACATTTAGATCTGCACCTAACTACAAGATCTTCAGTTCCTGATAAGCCTTTCGAACAGGGTACACCATGCAGCAAACGTAGAACACTTGTACAGATTCTTGACTAAGCAAATCTTTGTACACTGACTGTGTCTATCTCTTGCCCGCCACCAGAAATTATAGTTGTATAGCGTTGCCAACGACAAGCACCAAAATATCCCAAATCAATATACAAAAACAGTGTATGAATGCATCAAGAAGGTGTCTTGTTAAAAATTGGTGGGACCCCATTTCCAAACTAAGTTTTAATACTCGTTGAAATGGATGGCACCAACTTTCCACACAATGTATGTTGTAGCAAACATCACCGTGCTGATGAAGACGAACGAGAAAACGACGATAAACAAATCGCTACCCCCAGGAAACTGGAAAGTGAAGCCCTGCTGAGGCAACCCTCGCTTGCTGTCATCGAACATATTTCTGGGGGCTTCTGGAAGTCCCTTTTTCTTCCCACGATCACTCTCTCTAAGGGCATCTAGTACTTTGCTTCCCATGTCTGGTTTAGATGCCTTTGACTCTGTGTTGTAACGATTGAGAACCCTGGCTGCCCTTAGTCTCTCCCTCGCTGTTAACGGCGACCTTTTCGGTTTCTCCTGCTGGCTGGTTGATGGAGACATGTCTCCTTGATTTAGAGAAACTGGTGAACCGTTGGAAGGCTCAGGGGCTTGAGGCAATGACTCATTAGGAGGACTAGTTTGGACCTGACTTTTTTCTGTGGAATAAGGTGAAGAAGGAAGATTACTTGTTGAAATTTGATCGTTAGACAATAATCTTTCAGCATTTCCAGAACCACCATCACTGGTTTCTGCAGTGAACTGATCGCCTTCCGCAACTGAGAGACTGAAGTCCCGCCTTTTTCCCTTTACAAGTTTCCTTGACCCCAACGCTCCCAAGGAGGATTTTACTTGGCAGGCATTTGATATTGAAGCTCCACTGGAAGATTTGAAGACATTCTGGTACTCGACTCTTAACTTCTAAAGAAGAAATATTTGTAGATTAGCAATGACTAATTAATACAGAGATCTTTTCTGTTCGTTCAGGATATAAAAATATATGCATACACTGTTCCTTCAGAGAAAAGAGGATAAAAGATAAAAGAAAAATCATCCCTATCACAGATATAACAAGACCTTGAACAATTGATGATCATAAGCAGAGTGTCATCACACAACAACATCTAGTTCTTCGGAGGAGAAATAAAAAAAAGTTACACGTAACTAAACTTAGACTCGTTCCCAGAGAAAGGACAAAAGTTATGAATGTGAGAAATTCTCTCTAACGTTTTTCCTGTAAACCCCAGGATAAACCTGTTATCATCCCAAAGGTTGCTGTAAATTAGCCTAAGTCACCATATAATTTTAAATCCAGTAGGGTCAAAAAAAGTCATGGGATCTTGCAGATAACACTCGGCCGATCATCGGTCAAGATGGCCCTAATGAACAAGAAATCAATAAACGACCGAAAGCTCCAAAACTAAGCATATCTTTCTTTTTCACCGTTTCCTTCTGCTGCTTAGCATGTTGTTTATCACTACCAACACCAGTCCTAATTGCAAGGTTTAAAAGGCTTCAAATATGCCATATGATTTCAACTCAACAGGACAAGGAAACTTACACGACGAGAAAAATAGACAAACAAATAATAGAAACCACCAAACTATCAATAAAGGGAACTTATGAAACAGTTTATAAGAAATTTATTTAACAGCTAATAAAATATTAAGAAATAAAACTTTATGCTACTTTCTATTTTTATCCTTGCTCGTACCTCATCATTTACAATACCTAAGTTTGAACAAGGGAAATTTTTGTTTTCTCTTCTTCCATCTCCCTCCAAAGTTCAGGTCTTTTTCCATTTTGATGCAAAATAAGACTTGTGAACAAACAAAAATCCTATCATGAATACGCTTTGACTACCACCAACAAATCCACAGGAAAGCTCAAAAAACAAAACAACAAAAGTGTTTCACAAAAACCCAGGAAAAAATACACACACACAATATCTAACATGACTGTTCACCAAAAATATTAACACATTCATTAAGCTAGAAAAATGAGGGAAGTAAAGAGCAAAGGTTTTACCGTCGAAGTGAAACCCGCGACGGAGTTCAATGACACTGCCATTTGTAATGTGTGTTTAAGGGCCAACCATTGGAATTAAAAGCAAGAGGAAAGCGAGAATATGGTTTTGCTGGGACTTTTGTTTTGAGGAATACAAAGTACCAATTGAACTGGGGATAAGATGAGTGGCTCGCAATCGAAGGAGAGGAAATCCTCACAAATTGACATCTGACTGACTCTCAGTCTCAGCGCGTGTAGGGCACGCTTGTTTTAATGGGCTTTATTTTGGGCCTGGGAAGTGCATATATAACAGGTCAATTTGATAAATTCACTTCTGGCATTGTTTTTCAATGTTAAGACAGACAAACAAGTTGAAAACATACCCCTTTAAAAGTATAGAGGCAAAACCCAGTATTTTATGTTAAAGTTAAGCAAATAAGTATTATCTAAAGATATTTTAATATTTTTTATAAAAGTGACATCAATCAAAGGAAGAAAAAATAAATGATAAAACACAATAAATAGTATACCACTTAATTTATAAGGTGTTTGTTAAGTGCGATTAAAATTATGGTTGTGGTTTAAAATATTGTACTATGTGAGAATTTTATACTGTAACAACTTTTTACTTTTTCACTTTAACATGTGCGAGTTTTATACTATTTGATAACAATAATCATGGTTTTAATCATGATTGTCAAACACTCTATTACTCATGTTATAAGCGAGAGAAGAAATAGTGGAGTTGTAAGGATGTTTTCCTTTCAGCGTTGGACTTAAGGGTGATTTTGCATGAAACTAAACTTATCGTTGGAGTAGATATGTAAAATAGGATCAAGTTTTTTCTGTTTTATTGGCAGGTTTCGAAATTTCTTTTATATCTGATAACAGTGGTTGTAAGATGGTATAGATTATTTTTTTTTTAAGGAAAAAGAATAATATTACATATGGATTTCAGTGTGAAAAGCAGTTGAATGTGAAACATACCCCATGTCAATGATGCTTTCTTTCTCCTCTTTTACCCAAATGAAGACATTAAAGACTGTAGATATTAAGATAAAAAAGCTCAGTTCAAGACCCTCAAATGAGCAATTTGAATTTTAACTTGTGTAAAAAAAATTTTAATAGAAAAATATAAGGAAAAAAAGTTCAGGAGTGAACAAACTAGTTTTTGAAATTTAGAAGACAATATGACATAGTTATCAAAGTTTTCTAAACAAAAATAAAACTTTATAGACAGAATGTAACAAAGAAAGAATTTAATTTTGCTCAATTAATTCATCTTTCTTGACATTCTGAATGAATCAACAAGTTTATAAAAGTAAGTAGGCCAATTAATTTTTAAAACAGTAAGAACGAAGTAAATTGTATCTAGCAATAGATAATGCACGTATAGCTTATTATTTGAAATATGGAAGTATCATAGATCAAACAATTTTTTTTCCGTGGGCAATAAACAAGAAAGTAACAGAATGCACAAAAGTACAAAGGGAATTACAATATAGATGGACTAAAATGCCCAAATATAAGAATATTTTAGAAAAGGAAAGACAAAGTCCTTGATTAAAAAAAAAAAAAAGGAGGAAAGTAGATCATTATTAATTGGTAATAAAAACAAATAGATCAAAATATAATAATATTTAGTAAATAACTTATTTAGATTAAAACAAATTTTTTTTTTGTATAAAATAATGTGAAAAACAATCTTGAAGCAACAATAAGATAATGAAAAACAAAAACAAATAGAAAAGAAAGAGACAAAATTGAAAATTCAAGTATTTAATAAGAGTACGCGATTGTAAAAATACTATATACTTAAATATTTTAGAAAGTTTTATTTGTTTACATTAAAACTCAAATTGTGCTATTTAGTGCAATTTTTCATTTAAAAAAAGTCTTTTAAAGGAAAGTTTTTTACATTTTTTATTTGTAAATAATCAATTTAAAAAAACAAATATGGAACCGTAAAGAAATAAGATAATAAATCTTTAATTTACATTTTGTTTAAATAAAATAAGTTTTTATAAAGACTTTGTTAGCACCTCAATCAAGTTGCCCACCTATATAACATTTAATGAGATCTCAAGTTATACAACTAAAACAACGATATCCATCATCAATACATCGTAAAAATTAAAATAACCATTACAGCACACTCGTGTGTGTAATATATATCTATGTTTTAAAAAATGGCTAAAATGAGGATCAGGGAGGGAAAAAAAAGGTAGCAGTGTTTCTGCTTCTTTGTTGGAACATCAAAATGTTTTTTCTTGTTGCCTGCTTCCTTCAATTATATGTTGGAGATCAGAACTAATTACCTATCTAAAGAACCCCAAGTATTTCGTATCACAAAATTATGAGAAGCAGATAACGTATCTAGTTGACTCACTATTTGTATATCCGTAAATATGTCATTTGTCGATCATTTGGACGCATGGTTGAGAATTGGTCGAATAGCAGCTTTGAAATCTTCATAAAACCTCTGCTCTGAAAATCTGCTAGCTCGTCTCCTAGCTGCTGAAGCCATCTTGAGCCTCTCGGTCTCTGGCATTGCAATGATTTTGAGAATAGCATCTGCATATTCATCCACAGTACGAGCAAGAAATCCGGTCTGCAGTCCATCTTCCTCCAAAACAATATCCATCTTAGGGCCAGCAGAATTATGAGCTGAAGAAGCAAGGAAGACAAACAAGGTTGTTCAGTGCACACACGAGGGAAAAAAAAAAAAGCATTAAGAATGAGGAAGAATGAATAATAACTTTCTTGTTGTGCTTACCAATTGGGACGGCGCCAGCAGCCATATACTCTACTACGCTAATGCCAAAGTGTTCGTCGGTCATGGAATGGATCCCGGCCACAGCATCTCCCAAAAGTTTCACAAGATCCCTGAAGATGTCAAAATTAACTGATACTACGAGCACCAAAATCACAATTGGGGGAAGTCAAATAGAAGAGAGAGCGAGAACATTATAATCTCGCATTAAATTTGTATTCATCTCTTTCAAGTTTCAACAGCTACATGTTGTGCGATTCTCAGTAATTAAGATTTTTTTTTTTTTTTTTTGGGCCTCAACAAATGAGGGAACAAAAGCCATAAGCAATGAAATTTCAAAAAGAGGTAAATTCATTCGTTACTTAATTTCTTATGGGAGCCCACTAAATAAGCTTACTTATGGGAGCCCATTAAATAAGCTCCAGATTCACGTAGTTTCTCATGGCTTTCCACATCAAAGTTAAACATCAAGAGGTTCTCGATTTTTTTCTGCCCAACCATTTAACGAAGACTAAAACATGCTGCAAATAAGTCTCAGGTACAGACCTGTATGTCAGATTTTTATGGAATTCCACATCTGAGTCCACCTTTAGTTCAACTGCTCTATTCATCAAATTTTGTAGTCTTTCCTCATCTGATTTATTCCGACAACTGCCAACAAACTGGAGCTTAGGTCTTGGCAAGTGTGCATCTAGTCTTCCTAATGCAACTGAGAAGGCCTCAAGTTGGAGAGTGTGCGCCTGAGACAGAAGAATCAAGTTGCAAAGGGTTTGCGATAACAAGGAAAAGGCCTTGGAAATGGGCGGCCAAAAAATGTAGTACCTTCCACTCATAATGTTTATATGCTCACCTTTTCTGGACGAAATTGAGCAACAGATATAATCTTGGGGGGCTTAACTGGCCTTTCTAAAGGAAGTACCTGTTTCATCAGATGCTAGTTAAAAACTCACAAGTAATTATCCGCTACAAACGTCAACATACATGTTCAAGAAGTAAAGATAGGAAAAGCATGGTCATCATAACGCAATATGCCACCAACAAACAAAAAGTATTGCATTGAAGCGCATATAGGAAGGTGATTGATAAGAGAAGGGAAATTTTGGCTTGATTGCATTACCAGTGCAAATAATTCCATAAGGTCTTGCTATAAAGCTCCCATCAAATCATGCACAAAATTTTGATATAGACATAAAAGATTATAAACCTGAAGACTAGAGGTATCACAAGGAGGATAGACTCGCTTCGTACGATCTGGGATCTTCCAAAGCTTCTCAATGTGAGACCGAGTCCATGAAGAGTTGACCATAGCAAGATGGGCACAAGATCCAACAAATCCATACATCCAGCTGAATAAAGTGTAATAGATGATTTTGATCCTTGATAGCCAAACGCTGCCACAAGAGAAGATTTATGAGGTTTCACATTAAAGCAGACAACGTAAGGCAAAGTTTCTCAATACTACTGAAAATCGTCAAGCTAACATCCATGAAGATCTGCTTAAAGAAATGCAAATACCTAGTCCTGACCACCCATGACAGCCAAGCAAATAGCAGACAGTCCGTGGTAAATGGATAGGACAAGATTTATTATGAGGTTCCCAAAATCATATTCAACGTGTTTGACCCAAAAACTTGTGCAAGAATCACAAAAACATGCATCACCAATCTAACAGTTATTAATCAAATCTTTGAGAAATAAAGGAATTGATATCAGTAGTTAATAGTCCAACATCACATATCTTCAACATGAAGACCAAACATTTGGTACAACAAGAACAGAGCATTCATAAGAATCTAAGGACTCAAAACAAACCTTCGAGCAATCAAGGCATCATTATTGTACATAGAACTTCGATCACGAACACGCGATAGCATGTCTAAACTGATCGTTGGATAATGAGTATAGCAGATAACTTTGCATCCGAATATCCGGGCAAGTGGGTATGTAAAAGCATACCCACTAGTATCAAAATAATAGAAAGGAGTGAAACTGCACAAAGCTTCCCATGAGAGGTATACAGAACCAAGGCTTTGCCCAATCATGGTGAACCGAGGATAAGTAGTCTCTTCGACCCACTTCCTTTTGTACAAATAGACCACCTGAGTTAAAATATCAAACATACAAATAAGAAAATGATTAGTTTGCCTAATTTTGAACGGATCAGTCACTCATTTATCATCTTGAAACACCGATAACGTCACTAAAGACAGAAAAATTCCAAACTATTTAAAGAATCTCAACCAAAAAATATTGTCATTATGGTTTCTAAATATTAAAGTGGAAAAATCCCCATTGCTTCAAATTGAGCTGATTAACCGAGGAAAAGGAACTCCATTCTAAACTAAGCCAATTTTAGTACCACAAATTTTAAAACGCAAATATAAATTCTACATTCTCGCAATTTTTTTTCTCCTTTATGAGTTTGAAAGCAGTAACTTGTTCTCAGATCACTTTTTTTACAGGGTTCACCAGTTTCTTACTGGATTTAAGAGCTAATTATCAGTTTAAAAACCTCAATTTGCATAATAACAACTATTAAGAACAGTTAAAATTTGATTAAAAAAACCAGAATCACATGCATTAATTCAATTAAGAAAAACAATAATGAAAGAATTTCCTCGGAGAACTATTCAAATGTAACTAATTACCTTAGGTGGATGAATGAGTTTGACTCCGAATCGGTCAAGGGCTCGAGCCATCAAGCTCTGAGGCGAGGCGTCGTGGTCACCGGTGTAGACGACGCAGTCAAGGTCGGGGCTTTCCTCCTGAATCGCCTTGACGGCGCACCAGAGAACCCTCTCTCCTCCGCCGCCGTCGTTGGTGTAGGGGTGGAAGAACCCCACGGCTCGTTTCCTGCTCCTTCTGCCGTTGATTACGTGCGAAACGAATCGAAGAACCAGGGCTAATGTAGCAGAAATCAAGGCCAAAAGAACGATTCCATTCGCCATTGAAGTAGGGATTTCGGAACGAATCGGAGTCGCCGAGGACTTGATACTACGAGGATAATCAATCGTCAATGGCGTAGACGACAAGTATGGAGCTTTGCAGTAATGAAGGTTTGGTCTCCGGACGGGAATAAGGCGAGATTCCAGAACGTGGAATAAACTCAAAACCCTGTCCAAGTTACAATCAGGGATATATTTTAAACCAAACTGTTTTTCACTGTAACCTTTGGGTTTGAAAACTTGCTTTACACCAATTTTTTTAGGGACGTATGTGAGAGGTTTATGTCCTTTACAGTTAAAAGCGTTTTGTTTGAGCTATTTTTTTAATGAATGATTTTGACGAAAGGGTAAAAAAAAAATTTCAAATTAAGTAAAAATTTTCTTTTTTTTTAAACTAAAATAACACGTTTTTTTATACAGATAAATTTTCTCAGTTTTTTTTCAAAAAAAAAAAGAAAATGGCTGTAGTAGGATAAGGAACTTCAACATGATGAAAAAAAAAACTGAAACCGTTTTGATGTCTAAAAAACCAAAAAAAAAATTTCAAAAGGTCATTTTTAAAAATGAAAAATTAATTACCCTTTTAAGAGATAAATCCATCTACAATTATTGAGTTTTTTTTCTCTGTAAAATTACTTCTTCTGGTTAATTTTGTATGGTAAATAGTTTCTAAACTCAAAATATATACATGTTAGTCAACGGTCATTTTGTTAAATTTTATTTAATTTTGTCTTATAAAAAGTCTCTATACTATCTTTCTTTTTAAAAATTGTAAAATTTCACCCCTATTTAGGGCCTAGTTAGAACCATTATTAATTGGCTTAGACCCAAAAAAATAAGTTAGAATTACAATTTATAATTGAAACTTATATTTAGTAAATTTGTCAAAATATTGATTTGAACTAAAAATAGAATAACTTTTCACTGTTTTTTTTTTGTTTATTTTAAAGAAACCAAAATTAGCTCTTTTCAAGTTAGTTCTTTTGTTAAATTAAATAGTTGAAAAAATCAAATACAAGAAAAGACAACAATTCTGGTGCAAACGGCATATATGTCCTCTTTTTCGTAAGGCAACCACCATGTAAGAAAGACAGCAAACAGTGAACGCTCTAAATCACAACCCTTTTTTTTTTTTTACACTGATAACATCAATCACCGGAGATATTTGGTGTTTTTTCACATAGAAGAAAGCAAATATATAAAGAATTGAGATATAAATAATGGATAGTTTATTCTGATTTTTATTTTTGTTATTTGTGCATTTTCAACTTATGGTGTGTAGCAGTTAATATCCAAAACTTTCAATTAAGCAAAATAGGATTCCAAATTTGAAAATCGAATGTAATTGTAATATAATAACTAACAAAATCCAGTTAATGGATTAAAATGCCTCAACATTTTGCTTTATGAACACGCCAGTTATTGCCTCAAAATTAAAGATTCCAGTTAACAAATGCCAATTAATGGGTTTCAACCTTTTTCACTTGTTTAAAAAAGTTTGGTTTATAAAAAATTTGTTTGTTATTTTGATTTTGTATATAAATTTGATTTTTTAACAAAAAATATTAAAAAAATAAAGTGACAAATTAGTATAGCATAAGAGGATTAAAATAGGTATAATACCATACAGAGGTGTTTATAAAATTGTAAACTGATATAAGGACTATATTTTAGGGGTGAACGGCGGGCGGTTTGATGGTTTTTGGGCGGGTGCGGTGCGGTTTTTTTGGATGACGGGTTGGAGATTAACCAACCCGCAAACCGCCCACCACATGGCGGGTCGTTTCGGTTTGGTTTTGGGTGGTTACGGACGGGTGCGGACGGGTTGAGGCGGTTTAGACCTATGCTATTGCCCAATGTAATTTTTTGGACCTTTTTTTCAGAAAGTGAAGAAAATTTGTAGAAAATATAAGATGATAATACATAAAGTATTCCCAACAAGTTTGATGCTTAAAGACAGTGACCATATTCAAAAGTACAAATTAAGAAACATAATCATTCACTACAACAAGAAACATCAACTACAGATGAAGTGATAAACAAAATCAAGAGTCCATAGAGATTAAAGCCTATTCACTGGGTTCAAAAATAATAAAATGCTACAAATGAAATAATGAACAAAGTCAAGTGTTCTTTTTCTTTTAGGGCTTTCTCTACTAACTTACTTGATTTGAATTTTGATCACTTCACAAAATAATAGGAGAATTTCCAGTTTTCAATATGTCAAGAGGCAGTCGAGCCCGTGCTTGGAGTGTTGGATTGTTCAATCATCTCTAAAATAAGAACAAAATCAAATAAATGATAAGTTTTTTTAATAAAATATATAGGCGGACGGGTGCGGGTTGAACCCACCCTCAAAAACTTAAAACCAAACCCACCCACCGAATATATTGGTGGGCGGGTTGAACCCACCCACTAGTGGGTTGCTAATGTAAACCCGCTTTTTTTGAGATGGGCAGGCGCGGGCGTAGACGGTTGGCGGGTGCGGGGCGGTTTTTGAACAGCCCTACTATATTTAGAGAAAGAAGATAGTTGGGAAACCTTTTATGAGACAAAGTTAACCAAAATTTAACATAAAACCATTCATGAGACATTTTATGTATTCAAGGACTATTTATCAGACAAAATTGACTATAAGAACTAATTATAAAAAAAGAAAAGAGGTTAAAGATCTATTATAAAAAGGATTTAATGCAGTAATGTTAAAGATCTATTATAAAAAGGATTTAATGTAGTAATGCTTTTTCTTTTCTCTTTTTTTGAAAAAATCATAGTAAATAACGTTAATAGAAAAACAATAATATATATTTCATCGTAATAATTAGATTATCTAGTGTCATTTTTTTTTGGAAGTAAGTCTCCCCTAGAAAACTCTATCATGCTGTTCACTTAAAAAAACCAAAAAATTCTTTAATGTCTCTCATAAAAAAGTAGAAAAGAAAAGAAAAGAAAAAACTCATTTTTTAGGGATTATGTTTTTCATATATCATTAACATGTAAATCGCCTTTTATCTTAAAAAATGTAAATCTCCCTTCAAGCACTAACTTTTAAGAGTTTAAAGGACTAACTCTATAGACTACAATCTTATGCACCTAAAAAAACAAATTTTGTAATGTAATTCCCGGGAAAAGAAAATGAAGAAGTAAATATATAATCGATGAGTTCTCATGTGTAAAACGCATATATTTCTTTACTGCTTATTAGGGTTATTAGGGTGTCTGAAAGAATAATTTAAACTAATACCTTATATTGTTCTTTAAATTAAAAATTAAAGCAAAAATTATAATTTCCGCTGGGGTTCGAACTTGGATATCAACTTTAGATATTAACCAATGTGCTACAGCGGAGTCGCTTGATGTAGCTTTGCCTCATGTTTGTCAAAAGTAGTTCTCACCATTTTTTTAATTATAAACAATGTAAAACTCTCACATGCTACAGTAACAATAAAAAAATTGCTACATTGTAAAGCTCTCACATGCTACAGTAAAAGTGGTTCTAACTAATAGTTATCACCACTCTTCCAAACACCCCATTAATGATTGTGTTATTTAGTTGAACACGTTGGACTCTCTCAAACCTTAGGTTTTTTTAAAAAAAAACAAAAAAACAAAACAAAACAAGAGAGAAAGACCCCTTATATTAGTAAATTAGGACATTTTTCATTTTCTAGTTAAGGTCATGTTTGGTGCTCAGGATAAGATAGAATTAGATTGAATTAAATTTTATTTTGTTTGGTAAAAAACTTTAAAAGACTGAATTAAATAAGCTTTTATCAAGTCTACACTTGTATCCTTTTGGATGGGGATTAGACATTCTCTTGCTCAAGCATAGGATTAGACAAAACCATTGTACATTGTGAAAAATTTCAAAGACTTATGTGGAAAATTTTATATAATTTAGGGTCAAATTATAATTTTCAAAAAGTGAAGGGTCAAAATGTAATTTTTATGTGAAAGAAATATTTTAAGTAATTATATTTTTACCCTAACTGTATTTTTTTTGAAGATTGTAGGAAATAATAAATTTTCAAAACTGATGAAAGTAATTAGCACATTTAATTAACTTCTTAATAAGTAATAATTTTTAAGTTTTTTATAAGTTTAAAGTGTGTGGTTTTCTAATTTTACCCAAATTTAATAGACCCCAAAGCCCCAATTTTTTTACCCTAACCCTAACAACCATTCTATCTATTCCTCTCTCCCTCTTCCCTCTCCTCCTCTCTTTCTCCTCAGATGTGGTGCTGCTCATGGCTTCAAGAAGGCGTCAGTACGACAAGCCTTGCTGTCCCTTTACGACGGCGTCGGTGCGACGAGACACGCCATCTCTAGCTCAAAGCTTAGCCATCCCATGACTTCGCAATGGCGTCGATTAACGGTTCTGATTGTCTCTCCTTCGCGAACCATGGTTTCAAATAGACGAAGCTTATTTGTAGGTGATATGATGGCGACAACGTTTGAGGACGAGACTATGTGATGTCGCAACAAGCTTTGAGTATCAACATATAGTCACAATGATCTTGAACTTGACAAAGCTTCGTTGCAGGTGATGCGATGAGCATGACAAGGCTGAGTGAGGGGAAGATGTAGTCGCCTGATGAAGAACTAGGTGTCGCTGCACGTTGTAGAGAAACCAATGTTAGGATAGAGATGCAAGGATATTTTGGGAATCCTCAAAATTTGAGATAGAAAATATGTTATTAATTTTCTTTCCTCAAAATTTTGCTATTAATTTCCATTACCTTTTTCTAATTGTGTTATTTCCCTCCTTCTCCCAGTTTTTCATTCTACTCATTGAACTTCAAATTATTAGCAACCCTAATCTTTCTTCCAATTCAGTCCCTTCAAAGATGAGAGGTGATACTAATGCAAAGAATTAAAACTTAGGATCAATTTCACAAAAGATTCACGATTTATGCTGTCAATCTTACTTTTGTCTATTGTTAAAATCTCTAAACTTCATCCCTTATTTATTAGTTTGTTTCAGTTTTCATCTTTTTCATCGGTTGAGTGTTAAAAACATTACAAGATATGAACGGCTATCAATTAGCAAAGTATTATTTTATGTTCTTGTGTTAGAATCACATGCTTACTCTATGTTTAATTAGCAAAATATTATTTTAGGGTTATTAATACTAATAACTCCTAAACTTTAAGGTCTCCATCACTTTGTTTCGTGAACTTTAAAATCACCACTTTACCCCTGAACTTTTAAAACTTCTCACTTTGTCCTTGAATTTTAAAAATCACCATTTTGCCCATAAACTTTCAAAACTTTTTACTTTGTCTTCTAAATTTTTGATTTTTCGTTCAAATGGACGGAATTAA
This sequence comes from Artocarpus heterophyllus, assembly GCA_025403435.1. NCBI lineage: Eukaryota > Viridiplantae > Streptophyta > Magnoliopsida > Rosales > Moraceae > Artocarpus > Artocarpus heterophyllus. The sequence continues at coordinate 7,291,201 of CM046353.1, forward strand.
GCCACGTGATTTGCACATTTTGCACTATTATACTCTCACGTGACACCTTTGTTTTTTTATCAGAATTCTTGTTTAAGAATGGTTTGTCTACATATTTTTTGCTCATTTTTAATACATAAATTATTTATTAAGTCGATATTGTTTGCTAATATTAGAATTTGAATACTAAATAAGATGAGTTCCAAATTAAAGATGAAAAAAATCAACGAACAATATTAAGAACAAATATGCATACTTAAATGAGTATAGATAAAAAAAAAAATAAATGAGTGTAAACGTAATCAAACAAAACTTGTGAGTGATAAAATCTCATTTTTGTCTTTACAAGTAACCTATATATAAATCATGTAGGCTTAATTATGTCTATTTTACAGAAATTTTGAAAATATGAGACAAAATAAGGAGCTTTGAAACAATGACAAAGTGGTAATTTTTAAATTCAAGGGGTAAAATGAGGAGTTTTGAAAAATAAGGGGTATAAAGTGGTGATTTTTAAAGTTCAAGTGTGACACCCGTTATTCTCCTAACGGGTATTAAGGTAATTAAATTAATTTTTAGTGTATAAAAAAAATTGCTTCATTTAAATTTATTTTATAATATTTATTTTTATCTATTTTTAAATTTTCTAAAATTCTCCTATATTTATTTAGTATGTTTACTAAAAAGCCTTAGAACTTCTAATAAATCTCAAAAATGTCATATTGGCGTTATGTGTGCTAAAGTCTTTAGATGAGACATAAGGATATCTTTTCCAACTACTCTTGACCCTCATTTTCTTTATTTCCTCCGTGACATGCTTCAACATGTCTCCTCCATAATTGTTTCTATCACTTCTCTTCAAAGACTTCATCTTTTCTTCCTTTTTCTTCCACGGTTCCCACACTCTTCTTCTCATTTCTTTGCTGAAGCAAAATACTTAGAGAACTTCTTCAAGGCAGGCATAAAAATCAACCACCATCACCTCCATTTGAGCAAGAATTTCAGTCATACCGAAGTAAAGGAACATGTTTTGAAGCCATTTCAAGCTTCCAACTAACCATAATCCGAGGTTAGAATCTTATAAACAAATTTAGTCTTTCATTTATAAATTTTCTTTTATACTAAAGGATTATTCAAATTTGCGTTCTTAAACCCAAGTATATGTTTGTTGCTATTTTAGAGCATATGTATAAAGTCTAAGTGTATATGCCCTAGACAGAAAATTTATAGTGTAAACTTTGTAATACCTCTATGGGCAGTGGCTATTTCTTGAAATTCTGGGATTAAATTAAAATGAATTTTATGAATTGGTTTGCATATTTGAAAAGTAGCATCCTAAGCTTTCTAACGAGCTATCATAAACTTAAATCGGAGTTGTATTCTATTTTCTAAGAAATTATTCAATTTTCGGATTGGAAACTAGTAAACCTGCCAGTTTGTTATGGTATACCAGCTGCTAACCTGAACCAAGAACCCATCTTTGCTCACCACCTAATTCTTTAATGTCTTGCAACCTTTCCAATATTATCCTAAGTGATTGATGAATCTTATTAGGGACTAAAACATATAGATTACTTGTTCATATTTTATATGGTGTTAAGACAAAAATTGTTTACTGTGGTATTCAAAAGAGATTTACATAAAAGCTTTAATGGCATACTAGTAAGATAGGTTTACACATGATTTATTTATGAATGTAGTTGTATGTTGTGCTTTAGTTTTAATTGTCCTTATGCACGCCTTAGGATCAAGGGAGTATGGAGCTAACGTTAATTGATTCCAGGATTAAAAAATTGTTGATAAGCTTGAAAGGTAGGGATTCTATTACTCATCTTTTGTGAGGTTTTTATAGAATTAAAATTGATTGTTTTACTGCAAGATACATATATCTATGTTGAACTCATATTATATGAGTATCACATATGAAACTATGACATGGACTCGTCTTGTATTGTACGGCGAGGAATATAATAAATTGACACATGTTATAAATTGAGAAGCATGGTTAGGAAAATTGACTTTATTATTAATAATTTAATATAGAGAAATGGTGAGACATGAAGAGGGCGGCGGTTACGTCCTTGGGCATGAATACCCTAAAAGGTAAAATAGGGGGAAGGTGATGACGCTTTCTTGGGTTGAAAGTCCCAAAACACACTATACAGGAATCGATTTGGTGAGGACTCGGGGCTTGATGTCCCCTCATCGGAACACCCTTGGAATGTTTATAGGGTGATCAAGTGCGCCCAATTGGGTTTCAATGAGTTGAGTGATACTCTATTTAACATGGATACCTAAGAACAATGATGATTGGTAATATTTGTATAAATGTGTAATTATGAAACTTGGTAATGATTAACTATGGTATCCATAAGATGTGATCATAATAAACCTCATAATCTAGAATATGATGTAACCTACTAACCATGCAGGTTTTAATGTGGTAATGATAAAAACCTAAAGGTAAGTAATGGTTTTCTCTACTGAGCATAGTGTCGCTCATTCCCTTATATTTTTATCTTTTCAGGATTCATTAAGTGTGAGGTGGCTACGAGAAAAATAGTTGAGGAAGTGATGTAGCTATATTACATTGGGACTGCTTCAATTGTTGAGAATGTTCTTCATGATAATGTAAGCATAAATTGTTACTTTCTGTGACTGTATTACAATGCGTTGAGGGTTAAAATGATGATGACGACAGTTTATAATATTAAATTTAAGGTGCTACATTAATCTGTGGATTATTTGTCGATTATATTTTTATTTTTGATATTGAGAGTTTTTATTTAAGCCCCGGGCAACTTTATTTTTAAGGTTTTACTTTTATTTTTTATTTTTATTTTATCTCATTAAAAACTGTTAAACCTCATATAGGGGCGTTACATCAAGAAGCAAAGTGAAAGTGACCCTAAAGTTTAGGGATCATTAGTGTTAATAACTCATTATTTTATGTTAGTACCACATGCATATTCTATTTTGTTTATAACACTCAAAAGATCAAAAGGAACTAAACTAAAACGTATTGATAGATCATGGATAGAGTTTGAGATATTTTAAAATTTATAGATTAATGTGGGACTCAAAACATAATTTAGGAATCATTTGTGAGATTAAATAATTAGAAATAAATATATTTGTAAAAACTAACCCCCATTTTTCAATCAAAAAAGGTGACTTACGATTTTTATTTACTATTTTTTTTACTTATGCCTCTTTCTTTTTTTTTTTCTACTTTATTGTTCACTTTGACTTATAGTGAATTTCTCATACATTTGACTCTCTAAGAGAGTTGTAGGACCTTTAGATTAGTGATGACATCTTTATACCTACAAGTACGAGTATAGCGGGTACCTATCCCTATTAGGGTGGGCATTAGAGAATATAGGGCTAGGGGCAAGTATAGGGGCTAAAATTAACCCTCGTGCTAGGGGCGAGGCAAGGGTAGGGGTGACGTTAGGAAAAACTCCCCCAACCTCTCCCCTGACCCAATTATATATACTTTTATTTTTTACACACACACATTTATATAGGGCCTTTTTATAGTTATCAGGGTCTTTTTAGTGTAACGATCCGCTTATTTTAGGTCGTTACTTAACTTTCTTAAATATCATTTTTTAGCTTGTTTCTTACATGCTAGTAAGAAAATACTAAGTAATTTTTTTAAACATACATATACTGTTGCAATATCCGTTACAACATAAACTTGAAACATAGCTTATTACTTAACTTTATAATTATTCAAATCATTTAGTAAAATAAATCTTTTAAAATGTTTTCATAACACGTTACTTGTAAAACATTTATTTAAACATTTACTTTCTTAAAACTTTTAAAATAATTTTCAAACAGTTAAAACTTTTTCTTCACACAACGGAAAACTTCTGCAGTTGTATCTATACCTAATTATTACACATGTCACTGCAACACCAAGCTTGTCAACCAGCCTTACTAGTCTTCCATAGGACTACCTGTAACATAAAAGAACTTATAATGAATTTACGCTTATTAAATCTAAACAAATCTCACAAAACTTAAAAACATCTTTCATAAAACTTTTCTCATAAAACTTCATTCTTAAATCATTTCTCATAAACATTTTCCGTAAAATGTTTTTCATCATAAAACATTTCTTGTAGGATGTTTCACATAAACATTACTTGTAAAGAAAATATTTCTGAAAGGAATATAAGCAATAACATAATGCACGATTCTATTTATGCTCTTTTATGAATATCTTATCATCATTCTTAACTTTCTTGAACTTCTTATCATCATTCTAAACTTTTTTTATCATATGAACTTAAGTGATCATGTCAACATCATCAATTATGAGAGCATAATGCTTCTCTCGTGGAAGACTTAAGACTATTGAACAACAAGTTCATAACTTTAACATAACTTGCAAATCTCATATTAAAGAGGCAAGTAGATACTTACTTATCTTTAACATGTGGGTTTAGATTACCGATCTTGTAATCTTAGTAGATATTATGCATGACGTATCTTAATGTCTATAACATATAGCAATTGCATAAACATTGCAAATCTGTAACACCCCTATGTGGGGGTTAACAGTTTTGAATAAATAAAAATAATTTTAAATTTCATATTATTTAAATCAATTAAACAATGCCCATGGGTCTTTAAACAACAAGAAAAATAAAAATAAATGTTTTAAATACAAACCACAGTTTTTAGTGTAGCACCAAATATATATATTACAGTCATCATCACCATACCACAATTCCCAAATAACTTAACACAGCCATCATAAAAAAAAAAATAATACAACTCTTACATGTTGTAGATAAGTTACAAATAAATAAGGTCTTTTAACATGAAAACAGTAGGGTTGTTTTCGCCTATTCCTCTTCAGATATGTTGCACTGAGTTCCACCTAAGAGATAAAGATATGATAGGGATGAACATCGACATGCCCAGTACGGAAATCATGACTCACCTTATGGTTTATTAATTACCACATTAAAACTGCATGGTTAGTAAGTTACATCATATTCTAGATTATGAGGTTTATTATGATCACATCTTGTGGATACCATAGTTAATCATTACCAAGTTTCATAATTACACATTTATACAAATATTACAAATCATCATTGTTCCTAGGTATCCATATTAAATAGAGTATCACTCAACTCATCGAAACCCAAATGGGCGCACTTGATCACCCTATAAACATTCCAAGGGTGTTCCGGTGAGGGGACATCAAGCCCCGAGTCCTTACCAAATCGATTCATGTACAGTGCATTCTGGGACTTTCAACCCAAGGAAGCGTCATCACCTTCCCCTTATTTTACCTTTTAGGGTATTCATGCCCAAGGACGTAACCGTCGCCCTTTTTTACATCTCACTATTCCTTTGTATTCATTTTTTTTATTTATAGAGTCAATTTCCTAACCATGGTTCTCAATTTATAACATATGTCAAATCATTATATTCATCGCTATACAATATACATATTTTACAACATAAAACAACCAAATTTAATTTACCAAAAGCCTCACAAAAGATGAGTAATAGAATCCCTACCTTCAAAGCTTAACAACAAACTTTTAATCTCGGAATTAATTAACGTTAGCTCCACACATCCTTGACCCTAAGGCATGCATAAGGACAATTAAAACTAAAGCACAACGTATAATCACATTCATAAGTGAATTATGTGAAACCCATCTACTAGTGCCATTAAAGTATTTTTATGCAATTGTTCTTTAAATACTAAGTAAACAATTTTTATCTTAAACACAATATAAAATACATACAAGTAATTTATATGCTTTAGTCTCTAATAAGAATTCATAAATCATTTAGGATAGTAATAGAAAGGTTGTAAGACATTAAGAGACTAGAAGGTGAGCAAAGTTGGGTTTTTGGTTCAAGTTAACAGCTGGTATACCATGGTAACTTGGTGGTATACTTTTGCAAAAAGGTGGGTTCACTATCTACAATCAACACACGGGTTAACAAGTGGTTTACTTAAGGTAGACGGGTGGTTTATTTCCGCTGGCAGGTTTACTAGTTTCTAATCCGAAAATTGAAAAATTCATAGAAATTAAAATACAACTCCGATTTAGGCTCATGATAGCTCGTTGGAAAGCTTAGGATGTCTACTTTTTAAATATGCAAAACAATTTACAAAATTCATTTTCATTTAACTCCATAATTTTAAGAAATAGCCACTGCCCATAGAGGTATTATAAAGTTTATGGGATGTCAATTTTTTCTTTAACCTAAAGCATATTATCCTTGTTTAAAATCTCAAAACCATTCCAAAATATGCAACATGCATTATATAATCACAATAAACATATTCTCATGAGTTTTACACCAAAATCATTATCAAATTATATCTTTAGCCTTTCTTGTAAATAATGATGAAAACATGCTTAAGTTTGCTCTTTAAGCTCAAAACATTAGAACATCAATCTTAAAGTTATGGAAACCGGTTTTAAACATTCCTAGCATGTTTCTAACATTGTTATCAAACCAAAATAAAAGTTGGTTGTGGGTTGTAACTCAAGACTCAAGTTTTTGTTCATAAATGCTCAAGGATGCATGTTAACATAACTAGAAATTTGCATGAATTTTGAACACGAAAATTATGCATTAAACATGGAGAAAACACATATTAAAAACTAAGTTTAGATTAAAGAAAACCTACCTCAAAAATCCTTTGAAAAGCACCAAAGTTCGGGTTAAAAATCAAGCTTGAATTAACTCTAAAACCGCCTCGACCATGGTTGGGAATTATAATTGTCTTGGCCACAAAGAGAGCTTTGTGCTCTATGTCTTTAGTTAGAATTTGAAGTGAGAAAGGGAGAGAATGAGAAACTAGAGAAGAAGGTGGCGATGGTTAAATAAAAAGATATCAAAATGCTTGAGAGGAATGAAAAGTTTACGGGGGAAAGTTGTAAGAAGAAACAAAAGAGCATTAAAAGAAAATATCATCATGTCTCCCATGGAGACTTTTAGCAAATAATGCCAACATAATTGAGGGGACAATTTGAGTGAATTATGGAAGAAGATGAGAAAATAATTAAATAGGTGGTTGAGAAAATATCACAATGTCTTCCATTAATTGAGGGAAAATAATTCAATGTCCCCTTCGGAGACCTTTAGCAAAATGAGAAGAAGGCTACATAATTGAGTATTAATTTAGAGAGACAAGATTGGTAGAAGTGAGTATTGGTAAATTTTGAATGTTTCTTAGGAAGACTTGGTAAGAAAATACTAAAGTGGTATTTTTTTTAATGATCATAGACAACTTAGTAATTTTAAATAGTCATATTTTATTCATTAAATTTTACAAAATCATGCCCGTTAAAAATACGGGTGTTACAAAATCATAATTTATATATTAAAACATTTTGCATAACAATGCAATACATTTCAAACATTTATAAAGCATTTGAAAACCATTTTCTTCATGCCATAGGTGAGGTTTGGAACTTTCCTGCTTATAGCTCTAATGTTCTCATTTTATCCTTTTTGTTTGTCAGTCGGCTTTGTGTCTTGTTCAAACAACACCTGACTTATTAGCCAACTTGTCTTATTATCAACCTCCTTGACCGATAAAACAACTTAAACATTAACCGTTCATTCTTAATTCCTTGTCTCATTACATATCGGTTTGCTTCTTCGTAACTTATCTTGAACGTTTCTTAGGCAAATTCCACGCCTCACAGACAGTTTCGTTACTTAATATGATATAGACCATTTTCTATCTAAGGGTATTTCTTTAATTTAAAAAGCTCGGGTCCATTTTAGTGATTTTAAAAAAATGGTGGTTTTACCTTTTACGGGGCCTTTCTTAAGTCACGTAACTTAAATATTACTTGACTAAACTTCTCATTTTAATTCACCATTCCATTACTTACAGGTTGTAGAAAAATTCTTGCTTCGGGACCTTTTCTTAAATCAGACGTTTTAGGGTATGGTTTTAGCTGTTTACAAAAAATAACTATTTTACCCTTGACGGGTCTTAGAAAACATTATGAACCCGCTAAAAAATTAACTTCCATTTCTTACTATTTGTAACAATGCGGAAAAAAAACAACAACAACAACTTCGGTTTCTTTTTCGCAAAAAAATCCCTTTTAGCAAAACTTTACAATTTTGGCCTGTTTATGAAAATCTTGACATTTTTGCCCTTATCATACATTCTTTAGGAAATTCCCAAATTTCTTTTGGGCTTCTAAACATAGATTTATTTTCAGCCTATAACTGTATAGTTAGCCACTTATATTTATCGAAAATTTTCTGTTCCTCTCGGTTTTACAGTTTTGGCCCAAAACACAAATCTTGACATTTTTGCCCCCGAGACCAAAAACAACTATCCTATGCCAAAATGTTCAGTTTTTAACAAGGATTAAACTTTACAAAATATTCTTGGTCCAATTCAAACAATTTCAAAAAATTTTCCTTATTTAACTGTTTTGAAATTTTGTGATTAGATTTCATAAAATTCATATCTCATCAACTGAGTAGAATTTTCACAGACTGTTCACATTCGTTAGTAGTTTCTATGATATTTACAATTTTCATATTTTAACTTTTCTTAAATTCGGACTGTGCAGTAGGCTTTTTGGTTGATTTTTAAATCTGTCAAGTTTGAAATAATCTTTTCAATTTAGTGCTTCCAAAATTTCACAAAACTTTGTTCACGAAAGTTGCTAATCTCATTGTTTTGGACAAACTTCATGTAACTCAAAAAGTGAATCATCCTCTATGCATGTTAAAATTTCATTTTCTTAAAAACTATCCAAACTTTGCTTAAAATCAAAGTTTGTGAAACTTTGCCCTTAAAACCTTAAATCCTAGTTTTAAGCCATGCTTCATCACCATCATACATATATCACATATTAAAACACTAAATAATCATGTTATGGTGTCCTTAGTACATGCCATAATCTAAACATAAACAAAACTCATAGAAAATCCACAAATTTTCAAACATAGGGTTAGGATTTTACCAAGAAATTTCTCAAGCATTGCACCTCCTCTTTGATGCTTGAAACTCTCTCAATCCTTCTTATCAATATTCATGACAAAAACCCATGAAAATCCCACTAAACACTCAAGCAAAAACACTAGAACATATAGAGTAAAACTTGAGTTTTTACCTCCAAAATTGTTTGTCCTTGCTCTAACATGCTTGAACTTACTTTAGAACTTGATTGGAAGTTGTGTTCTTGAGAAAATTTTTAAGAAAATGCTATAGCGGTTGCCGGTTTTTGGAGGGAGAAAATGGCTTGTTTTGGTTCTTTGTTTGCATGAAAATGGAGAGTGCAAAGTGAGATCTTTTTTTTTTCCAAATAGACACCTAAACTTTATGACGACATCACAAGGACTAAAATGAAAAGATTCTTGTCCAAAAACAAGGCCCAAATCCCGTGCACCAAAGGATGGAAGATGTGCTTTTTTGTCCTCCATTTGGGTGTCCCATGGTGGGTCCTACAAACTTTTTCTACAGTGTAAATTTACACTATATTGTATTTTTTCTTATACTAATGGTGTATTTCTCATACTGTCGGTATTCTTTTCTATACTATTTATGAGGTTCCACAACCTTCCATATTGATCCACATCCTCCACACAGTATTTTTCCTACGTTGCTTAAGTTTATATCGTCTGATTCCTACAATGCATTACTTTTGCAGTATAATTTCTATACTGTGTAACTTGATAGTGTAATTTCTTACACTGATTACTTTTGTAGTATAATTTTCATGTTGCATAACTTTATTGGTGTAATTCTTTACATTGCATATTCTAATATTATATAATTTTTCATATTTTTATACAATATTTTCATCAAACTGTATTTTTGTTTTAACATTTGTTACAACACATTTTGCAACAATTAAGCTTTTCGGCTTATTTTTATATCCTTCATTTCTTGTATAAGACTATAGCATGATTTTAACCCTTAAAAATCCTATTTTCACTTTTATAGAATTTATCATAAAATCGGATTAAAATAATAATTCTTGTGACATGTATTTTGCTTAATATAATCTTTAATTATTGCATATATAATATACTATAAATTCTCGGGTGTCACATTTACAGTTTCTAAACTTCGGTCTTTTACTAGCGTCTAGATTGACATCAACAGCATATATTCGCGAAGCGGTATTTACATGATATGAAACTTATTTTAGTGGTAAACTGGCTATCGTTTGGACGATAACATATAATTGAAGGGCAGTAACATGTAGTTTTCAACCAAGTAACACATATTCGATTGCTTTTTGTTTTTTGTCTCCATGGTTTGCCATTATAAAACTTAAGCTTCAAAATAGTATAAGTTTTCCATTTCTCCAATTCAAACGATCTTTCTTCCTATGTGCTCAAAGTGAAGACAGGAATAAATCCTCATTCATGTAGCTTATGAAAATCTGCTATATCACATATTTGGTTATTTTATGTTATTTTTCTCTATTTTCTACTTTATAAGAATTGAACTTTTTCATTTCATCTTTGATTAAGACGATTTTTCTTCCTATGTATTTGGAGCGAAAAGAAGGGAACAACTCCCCATACATGTAGCTCATAAAAATTTGTCATGCGTAACAACGTTTTGTAAGATTTATTAAAAGCATTAAAGTGGCAATTTGGACACTTTTGTTTAAATAAATTTGAAAGGTATGGTTTAAATTGAAACTTGAACTGAAGTTTGGATATGCAACTAAAAGTATAAATCTGAACAAGGAATACAACTAAATTTGTATTTCGATTCGTATTGAAAACATAAATTTAGGAGGGAATATATATGAAAAATGAAAAAAAAAATCCAAAATAGGGGAATAATTTGGACTGTGCAAAATGAATTGTATTTATGAATTTGGAGGGGATGAAAACCAAATTTTGGATGATCGTTTTGATTCATAGCTCCAAATTCTTTCAATTCAGACTATTTGATTTTAAAAATAAAAAGAAAAATCAATTGAGTTGAAGAAATTGCAATCCAAACCGTCTTTTAGATGCATAGAGAAATAGTGATTCAAACTAGGAATAAAATTTGAATCAGCATTGTAGATAGAGTGTTGAAAAGAGACATTAGAAAAACTTTATTGTTTTTAAATAAATCTTACAAAACGTCAATGTCTATTTGAAGGCTATATGGATAGGATTTGTTCCTCTCTTCTTTCCAAACAAATTGGAACAGGAATTATCTCAATCAAAGTTTAAACAAAGAAATTATGGCACTTTAAAACTCAGTTTTTATGAAAGGCATAAAAGATAGAAAATTCAAAAACAACCGAATATGTGTTACTGCGGTCTTACAAAACTTAGTGTCCATGATAGACTTTCATGGGTTATATAGATGGTGATTTCTTTATATCCTCAGCTCTGAAAAAAAAAAAAATATCTTTCAATCAGAGTTGAAATCGAAATGTTATGGTAGTTTGAAGTTATATGTTAAAAACTATATGTTACTGCCCTAAGCTTGGTGTTACAATTGATATATATTATAAGATGAATGATTAGAAAGAAAAGGAAAATTGGAAACTATTAAAAAGAAAAATGGAAACTGAATTAAAAACAATAATGTGAAAGAATAATGATGCCCTTTCAAAAAAAGAGAGAGAAGAATTATGATGCTTAAGAAGAATCAAATAATGGAGTTGGTGTGGAGGTATGAAGAGAATATGCAAAGAAAAAAAAAAGATATTCTTGATATTGTAATGCCTTGGTTTGTTTTATAAAATTATTCGGATTGACTGAAGTTTGGATTTTGTTTTTTGTTTATTTTAATATACAGTAGTGATTATGTTACTTAGATTTTACAATTTATTTAATAAAATTTGATTCGAGTTTGATAATATTATAACGATTTTTGACTCTTAATAGATTGGAGATTCCCTAACCCCTAATGTCTTTCTTAAATTAGACAGGTATGAGAGACAAAAGAGTAACAGAGTATTGAGATGAGAAAGCATACCTATCCCACCCTGACCCCTTGCCAACCCTACTTTGGATGTGGATGTCAACGCTGGGACCCGTGGATATCGATTTTTTTTTCTCTTGCATCGGTTCCCTCATTTTTTAGTTCTTAGCAGTTTTACATTTATCATGTTCATTTTACATATAATTTGCTTCTTTTGTTGTTCCCATTTCCATGTTTTAATGTATTATTATCATTCCCTTATTGTTGTCGTATTAAGTTCGAAAGCAACATGTCGTTGTACTGGTTATTGTCGCTTACCTTTTCATGTCATTTTCTACATTTTCAGCCTTTTTTTGTCATGTCGTTGAAACCAATTCGATAAACAGTACAAAACTCTTACATATTATTATTTTTAAATTAATATTTTCAGTTTCAATCGTCCTTTAAAATACCCTATCAGTTGAGAAAATTCTAAAAATATCTATAAGTTTATTCAAAATACCACAAATATTCTCTAGTTTGACTCATCAAAAAGTGTCCCCAAGTTTTTAAAAGACTTAAAAACATCCTTGGATTAGTCAAGTCTCGAAAATGTAAACGCTACTGTCACTAATAAGCATTAAAAGAATTTATAAACGCTACACACACTAACAAGCATTTTCTAAAAGAATTTATAAATGAATTAAAATTTTTAAAAAATTAGAAATACATTTAAAACAAGAGTTTAGCATAACTATTGAAAAGAATTAAATAAAATTAAGCTTGAAACTAAAAATAAAAAAATAAAAAAAAAAGAGAGAGAGAGAAAATTTGAAGAAAGATTAGACTCAATAGGTCAAACATGGGTGAGGATAGGATTGTCCTAGTAGATTGGTGAATTGAGGGGGTAAACAAAGGCTTTCTTTTCTTTTCTTTTTTCTTTGGTTTTACATTTTTGAAATTTGTTTAGTTCTAAAATATTTTTGCTTATTTTTTTTAAAGAATTAGTGTTTAAACAATACTTAAATATTGATTATTGAGGGTCCAACGTTTTCAAGAATTTGACCAATCAAATTAATATTTTTTAAAAATAAGAATGATAATTGCATACTAAATTAGAGAAATACAAACACTAAACTAGACACGAAGGACCACAACGCATATAGCAACTCATCCTCTCCACACGATCATCATTCTCGAAATAGTAGAGTCCACTATTGTAGAATATGGGAGAAAAAAATTATCTTTCTCATTAATCTGAATTGAAAAATGTTTACAGAATGTTAGATGACAATATAAGGTTTACACACTTAGGCTAAGAAAGGAAAAAGTCTATGCCTATTAATCCCATAATTCCAGGGTTATCAATAAAAAATTCTAACCATTAATTTAGTTAATTCTAAGCATTAATTTAGTCCTAGCAATTAGGAATACAAATTACAAAAATTCTAATTACAATTAGAGTGTATTTTCCCACAGCCACCATCCTCCTTAGCAATGTAGATCATCCTCTTTGATTCCTGCTCCTGTATTTGACAAGATGTGGCAGAAAAAGTAGCAATGCAGTCACGATCGTGAGTTAGTTTATTAATTGATACCAGGTTGCATGCTAATTTGGGACCATGAAGTGCTGAATGTAGAACAAGAGAGTTTGACAAACGAACAGAGCCCTTTCCAACAACAACAGAAGAGAACGTTCCATCTGCTATTTTTACTCTTGAGGTTTCACGACATGGTGTATAGGTGTAAAAAAAAGATGGATTGCCTGTCATATGATCTGATGCACCAAAATCAAATATCCAAGGAGTTTGTTTTTGCACATGGAGGGCAGTAACTTGATGAGTAAAATTACTCGTGGCAGTGTCTGACTTGGTCACGTCTTGCTGACTCAGTAGTTTACACAGCTGCTCGAACTGATCCTTGTTCAAAAACATCCCGGTTTTGTTTGATTTATTAGACTTTTCCTCTACAGTTGTTTGAAAAACCTTGGATTGATTCTGTCTCCCTGGTTTTGGCATCTGCAAGTCTGCTGTGAAGGTCCCAGCATTTTTCTCTGGTATGACCGAGTCTATTGCAGTGAGAGCACCGCGAACGCTGATTGGATTGCTGGTCTCCAATGGGCTGGTTGGCACTGTGTTTTGTGACAAGTGCAGCAAGAAGTTCTAGTTTCAGGAGTTTTATCACGCTTGTGATTTTGGTGCAGAACAACTTTGGAGTTGATCATGCTTGTGCTAGAGGCCTGCAGATTTCCTTAGGAATCGTCAATCGATCGATGGTGTTCTAGTATGTCATTTATGTCTGCAAAGTTATACTATAAGGTTAAAATCTTAATATAGGTTCAAAATAGTAAAAATGGGTGAAAAAAATTATTTAAACAAAAATTTCTTATTTCCAAAATTTTTTAAACAAAAAACTTAAATTATGGTCAATCAAAGATTTACTAAGCTCGCCAATGATTAAGATAGTTTGATAAGCCTAGATTACTATCGGGGTTCAACCATAAATTAAAACCAGTGGTTCAATTTAAACACTCAAGGGAGCAATACATATACCAAGTTCCAACAAGAGGAAACAAAAAAAGGCATGCAATGAATCAAGCACACAAAAGACTCCTTCAAATACACTACTGTAGACGGTGGGCTACTCATATCCATCAAGATCAAAAGGCTAAAAGCACTTAAGCCAATCACAATGACAATGACACTCGGATTATGCAAACAAACAACACTAAAAGGTGGAAAAACTACCTCTGTTATTTCAAACAAAAACTAACAAAACAACAACCTAACTTTAATTGGTGAAAAAATCACCATATTTATTTGACAAACACAAACTAAATCAAATGGGTAGGATCAAAGAAACATTGACGAGCAATTTGGAAACAAACCGACCACCATCGATAAAGGGCACGAAAGTCGCAGCACTGTCGCAAGCTGAATGGAGGGCGTCGTCCCCATAGACCAAACCTCAGAAAGCCCGAATAGAGAAGTCCAAGCTTCCAGACACTACCATTCTGAGAAGAGAGGTCGCTCCTCCACCTCCTCTAGTTTTCGCACAGCCATACGCAAAGAGCCTTAGGGTCTCCAAAAATAAGACACGACCAAAAACAGCCACCAATGCGCCAATGCACAGGCCAAAACCCAGATCTCCTTTCATTGCTGCACTTCGGTAGTCCCACGCCGGGCCGGAATTTTGGAGGCCAGTCCGAAGGCAACGCTAGACTCTAGCCCCACAAACCTCCTTGAGACCAAACATATATTGTTTTTAATTCTTTAAAAAACTAAAGAGGGTGCTTTTTTATCAGTTTAAACCTAGAGAAAATTTGGTATTTTGAACTTCGAGAATACTTCTAGAACTTTCCCTTTTAAGTTTATTGTCTGTCCTGTTTCTCTCGGAACTCATGCTCCCGCTTATGTACAGGTTGTTGTTTTCTTGCTATGAAGTCACCATTCTTTTTCGCTATCTAGTCCTTTTTATTTCGTTGTAGTTTTCTGTCTTTGTGCTTAAATGGCGTCTGAAAGTAGCATTAAACTGCTATCCTTGAAATTTTTTACTTTGTTTTCTGTTTGACCTTTACTTCATCGCCTTAAAAAAAAAAAAAAAAAAGAGTCCGTTGCATTACCAATCACCATACATGCAAATGTGAATAATAAATCCCTTAAAAAAATTGAACAATAAATCTCATACCCAAGAAACAAACACAGAATTATACTGAAAATTTTAGAGACAAAAACAAAAAAGATAGGACGAGCTGAACAAATAGAGAAAACAAACAAAACGAGCAACTTTTAAGTAGACGAATCAAAGGCAATCAAGCAGCGTATAAAATTATAGGAACTGTGGAAACAAACCACAACAATGCGATCTTTAAAATTATACTCCGGGTAGTTCTGGAAAAAAGGAGAAAATAGTACGGTGGAGAAAATCTCAAAGCTAGCTCTCACCAGCAGCCAAAAAAAAATGCCTCTCCCTACCAAAAGAATATTACATAACATATCAACACACCCCTATGGCGAACAAAAAAGAATTATTTGGACTGCACCTTTCAACCCATCAAAGACAGAGAACAACAGAAATGGCACATAATTAAGTTAGAAGTAATATCTCCTAGGATGCTCTAACACCTCGAAACACATGGCTTCAAAGTGGATCTGCAAAATGAATACTCTGCCACATCTCAGTAGCTGCTGCCCATTGGTGGCATGCCAAAGGGTGGCATTGGTGGCATCCCCATTCCGCCCATAGGAGGTGGCGGTGCAAAACCTCCACCCATTCCTGGCCCTCCTCCCATTCCCGGCATTGGTGGGGCAGGCAAAGCAAGAGGCAACAACTGAGCATACATGTTCTGCAGCAGCGGAAAACATTTCATGAGCGGAAGAACACACAAGTAGCCAAGGAGATCAACAATAATACTACATGGACACACACACGTATATCGGATAAAACAGGAGCAGATTGATTCAAAGTGATTACCTGCTGTGCAATGACCTCCTTCTCTTCCTTTTCTTTGGCCTTGACCTCATTCAGAGCTTCAATTCTGTCCTTCACAAGTTCATCAACCTTGCCCGTGTACTCACGGATAAACTGCAAAAGCAGACGGAAGGATTAAGTAAATACATAATTTAAAATTTGACACATCCATGATTCATCTAGATACCCTCAAAGCATTAAAGCTGCAAAAATTCAGACATGTAACCATATAACATTTAGCGCACAAAATACAGCTTCAACTTAGAAAAGGGAAATGACTGAAACCAACAGACAGAAACAAAACCACCCCCTTAACTTCCCCTGCCCTAACCCTGACGGCAACCTGGAAAAAATAAAAATAAACGAATAAAAAGTTTGTTACCTGCAACAGATACGGAAAAGCAAAGTCAATCATATTGTTCATCCATGCAAGCTCGAAAGCAACATCCACCCGAATCAAATCATAGCAAACAAAGAGACATGATGCAAAGCACTCCTTCTTTCCCTGTAAGCAAAACAAGATATATTGGTACAAGTCATCGAATCAATTATTTGCAGCCCTTACACTGTAAGGATATGCCTTGACTGTTTCATTTAGTGAAATTGAACTGAAATAAGTACCTGCTCAATGAAATAAACAAGCAATTCCTCAGCAAGTTCACGATCACCGGATTGGGAGGCTGTCTCCATGGCATCTTTGTAGAGGTTGTCCTTCTTTGACAATGCAATAGACTGCTTCCATCGGCCAGCCTTTTTGTATATATAAGCAGCAACACGTCTCATTTCAAGAAGTTCATGTTTCTCAATCTGCACAGAAACATAACAATGAGGCTCATGCAATGGATTCATTAGCACAGAACCATTCAATAAAAGAAATGTTTTTAACCTTCTGTGCTAGGCCTATCTGGTCGAAGTTATCATGCATATCAATTGATTCACGTAGCCTATCATAGTCTTCCTCTTCAACATATATCTCATTCAAAGCCTCATTTACAGCTGACACGTTGTTGCTTTGAACTGCAACCATGTATGGCTTCACAAGGCGCAGATGACCAGCCTGATTTTTAACAAAGGAAGATGATAAAAAAGAAAGAATTAGTCTTAAGGATGTAAAAATATCCCATAGGAGTCGTTACATGTGTCCAATAAGATGACATTCCACAACAATAACTTACCTTCCGCATAATGTCAACAACACGGGTATGGTCCACACGAAGTGCAAGCACATTGAGAAGATCATTAATAAGGTCTGGATGTTCTTGCAAGTAAAAGTGCACAGCCTTGTAATATAACTCCACATTAGCAACTTTGACTGCCACGTCTTTGAACTGCATGTGATCCCATGCTTCAGGAGAATGATTCATAATGGTAGCGGCAGCATTGTCAAACTCGTCATATTGGATGTACAAATAGGTAAGTTCCTTCCAGTGTTGTTGTTCATCACAAGCTCGTATAAGTTTGGGAATATTGAGACGAGTCGAGAACAATTTGATATGCTCCATAAGCTTCTCTGGACGATATCTAGCATACAGAACCCCCAACTCTGTAAAGATGCCCATATGTGCACGTTCTAAGCCTAGACCACTCTCCATGAGAGATATTAGCTCATTGAAGCATCCTCTGTTCTGGTAATATTCACTGACCTCTTCCAAGTCATCAACCTGCATAAACCAAATGAAAAACTCACATAAGCTTGAATATGCTTACAGGCTTTCATAACAAGAGAAAACTTGACAAGGGTATGCTTTGGTGTATCATACATAGCACCATAACTCGAGAAGTACCACGAAAAGGTCGATGTTATCGGACTTCAAAAAGCTAAGAATTTTGCAAAGATGCAAGATTTTACCTGAACGATAATGTTGAGCCCACAAATTTGAGCCAAGCGGAACTCCTCTGCATCAACACAAGCAAAGCAGACTTCCTTCCATGTCTTTGCACTGTTAGCTTTCCTTGCAGCATCAACAGCACCTTGGAACTGTTTTAGCTTCACAAGCGTGCTGGCCAACTTGGCCCAGTTAGATATAAATGCAAATATTATTTTTGCTGCCTCATAAAGGGCTTCATCATACAAGCGGTCACCCACGTTCTGAAGATTAGCTACGTTTGGCATAAGAATAAACTCTTCAATGTCGGCTAGCCTATCAATCTTTGCATATGCATAAATAAGCTCACTGTCCACCTTTGGCTCTTTAGCCTTCTGCCTAACCATCAGAAGGTACCTCACCAAGTCATGGTAGACATTAGCCTCCTCAGCAGCACGAATAACATCAAGGAATTGAGTAGCATCATCTGCGCGAATAAATGACTCAATTGCATCACTCACTAGTCCTTCCTTGAGTTGAGCCTTTGCCACCTGGCTCCAAACAGCATCTTCTTCAACACGGAATGCAAACTCTACAGCTCGTTCAATGCTTCGAATGTTGTCCAATAAGACATTGACAGCCTGTACGTTTAAGTTAAACTTCTTGAAAATTGCAAATGCTTCTTCATACAGTTGGGCTTCCACAGCTACTTCTCCCACTGCAGGTCCATCAAAATTATCCAGCCTATTGATGTAATCCATAACTCTAGATGGATCGGCCTTAATGGCTGTCAATATAAGCAAGTTTTGCAGATTGAAGTTTCCACTGAAGGCAGAGTTCTGAAGCACAATCTTCTCAAGAAGCTCAATTAATTCATGGGGCAAGTCAGCAGTCATGAAAGCCTTAACAGCTGCAGAAACTTGCTCTGGGCTCTTACTTTCAGGCAAAGCTGTAGACACAACTTGATCAATGAGCTGTCTTCTATAGCTATTCTCAGGATTAAGAACTTTCTCCCATAGATCACCATCCATCCTTTCAACCACATATCTGCAAACAAGAAACAAATTAGTATGTCCTACAAAAAAATGATGGCATAGATAGTTCAAAAAAATGAACACTAATCATATCCCAAACCTTGCTTGCAATTTGAACAATGAATTTTTGTTTGTCACATTGATGAGTTCTTCATCACACTGTCCTCTTCGGTAAGCAACAACAGCCAAGGTAGGATCACGTTTCTCACAATATTTACCCACAACACGAGAATCGTAGTATGGGTTAGTGGTAAGGAAGTGCTCTGGGTTGTTGTTGCTATCAATGATGATTTTCCCTAGAGCATTGTGGACATGTACATCTTGGCTTCCCTCACTCACAAGATGCTCTAAGAATTGAGTGAGCAAGCGAAGTCGATTCCTAAAACAAGATAATGAAACATGAGAATCATTTTTGAAATAATGAGAATAGTACCATAATGGAAGGACAGAAATGTTACCTTTTCTCACATTCTTCCACAAGGGGCTCTACCGGAAGCAATGAACGAACAGAGAGAATCAAACCTTTGATAAAATCTTCAGGACACTCGTCATCCAGCAGCTGCCCCACAACTAAAGGCGCGTTCCCAGGGTTCACCTATGAGATGGCATCAAAGTCTCGTATCAATGAGCTATTTACATTTGTGAAACATACGGTACTTAAAAGTGTTTAATGTGGCAGAAAAGAATACCTTTTGAACATAACCTTCAATGTAACGAAGCATGTTGTTTGAGTACAAGTAATGTGTGAGATCTGGAACAAATCCAAAACGATCGCAAACATTGATCAGTGGACGTGCATCTGGGAGCTTAGCTTCCATTAAAAAGTTCTTTGTTTTCTCAGGGTCATAGAAATTCGATTCCCTTGTAACACGTTCGACCTCTTTGATTTGCCCAGTTCTAGCAGCTGCTTCAATGTACTTGAAGTGGATATCAGGATCCTCACTGTCCCATATAAGATTAAGGGAAAAAATGAGTACTTGGACAAAAACAGCTAGATAATGCCTCCAAATATATATATATATATATATATATATAACAAATAAAAACAAAAAACTTTTCCTTAAATGAAGAGATTACCTTGAACTCAAATACGATCCCAAGAAAAAGTACAGCCCTTCATAAGACTTAAACTGCTCAAAAATCTTTATGCACGCATCAATACCCAACTGCTCACAATATTCCTTAGCAACCTGCACATGAAAAGAAATAGAAAGATTCAACAACTGTGACAAAATAATAGTTTTACCAAGACAAGACCAAAATGAAATAAAACATCCTACCTGCACAATTATCTGAAGGTTGCCTCTTAAATTGACCAATAAAAGGTCCTTCATACATTCCAATGCCCATTCTCGTGAAAGAGTGCCGAAAAATTCTACAAGAGACTGTAAAAATCCAACAGTCAATAAAAATTGTTACCACATCCTCTACCAAAAGAGATGAGCAAGAGTACACTTACTTGTGGCTCAATTGCATGGGTATTCACAATGACTCGCTTAATATCTGGCAACTCCGTATAATGCTGCACCCAATGTGAAATGTTTTTCAGTGAAGGCCATTTCTTACGTAATACATTTAGTAAAAATAAAATTAAAAGGGATTTTAAGAAGACATTACTTGTAACGCTCGCACATAAAGACCAGCTTTTTCACAAAGTTGGGCAATTCGAGGGCGATCATAGTGGCTGAACATTCCATTGGCTAAAATTGCATCAGCTACATTTGGAAAAGTTACCAAATTGATTTCAAGAACTTTTGTTTGCAGGAAACCATGTTCTGGTAGATTTGGCTTCAAGACGTCCAATAGAAAGGCTGTTGCCTCACGGATCAAGTTCCTCTGGGGCACAGAGAAATAAAAATAAAAAGTAAGATCTGGGATACTTTACAAATTTGTAATGCCAACAATTACATAACAAAGATATTAAAATAATAAACAAATAAAATTTAACAGATGCGTACATATCCAATGCCTAGTAATGCATTCCTCAAGGATAGCAACACCGATATAACTTGGAGATGACACAAATTAACACAAAAAGTGGAGGAAAAAAAAATAAGCTCAAAGTCCCACGAACAAAATGTTACTATTTCAAAAAATAAATAAATAAATAGTTACAAACCTGAAGAAATAGATCTGTAATGGTGTTGTAATCAACTGGACAACCTCCCTCCATTTGAGACATCATCAATGCAAAATTAACAGCACCCTGCATCCCCAAACACAGAACATAATCTTGGAGGGTGAGGGAGTTGGAAATAATTTGGGAAGGTAAGAATCCAAAGAACACAAATAAAATTACTGAAATTAAGCCCGCCTGGAACTTTTGTGCTATTATGTAGTTTGATTATGCCTTAAACTGCCACGGCTAAAATATACTTGCAGTATTCTATGCATACCTGAGGATCTGTGCGAAGAATTGTTTGCAACAGGAACAGATAGTCCGGTGTGTATCCAACCTACAACAAAAAAGACTAAATAAGCTTGATCCCATAATGTAGTTTCACCTTGAATCACTGGATCAAATATATTTCAGAGGTCGATAAATGACAGGTCCTTCACCTGCTTTGAGTAGATTAGAATTTTGTCGAACTCCCTTCGTTCAGCAAAAGCTGCGACAACTTTTGGAGTTGCTCTGGCTTTGATATATATTTTCAAAGCAAGGTCATTGTCAACAGTCTACAGTAAAAACAGGATTCAGCTGTAAGCGTAGGCATAAGAAGTGGCATAGCAACTTTAAGGCATTGTTAAGGTAACATACGATTAAGAAAAATTAATTTTAAAATACAAACCTTCACAAGATCTCCTAGTTCCTCACTGCATTCCAGCTTGTCTTCTGCCAACCAATTTTCCAACAAATTCTTCTTGTTCTGGTTCACTACAAGACGTGATAGCTCCAAGGACTCAAAAGCATTCAGTTTTCCTCTTGTCAAAAGTGTCCCAAAGTACTGTAACAGAGGTGGTGTTTGTCCAGCTTGCACAGGAACACTCTGCAACAAAAAGTATTGACACCACAAAAATTACAAAGGTCGATCAAGATAATTCAATATCCTCAAAAGCAATATTCACCTCAAGAAGAAAGAGGGAATCTGTCTCTCGTTACAGCCAACGAAGATCCAGTTCCCACTTACGAGTCACTTGTCCAGTGTTTTATCTCAATTAGTTCTATTCAGGAATTCTAACTTTCCTAAAAACTTGATACTGAAATAATGATTTCAAGTTTTGTCTCCTCTCTCTAAACAAGCATCTCAGTCCACCTTTTAGAACCATTCAAAACAAATCAGAGATAGTCACGTTGTTCCATTTTAGAAAACTGGCAGTAAAAGGGCACGTGTTCTTATACATCTCCGACAGTTTTGGTGCATCTTTCATAGTTGGCACTAAATTGTGAAGGCATTTACGTAATAAACTAGTTTTATCACATCTGTAGCAATGGAAGCAAAATCAAAACCTGAAATTTCGCAACAGTATCAGGGGTACGGAGGATTCCTTGTGGAGACTCAGCAGCAAGCTCAGCAGCTTCTTTATACTTTGTTTGAGCGAACAGTTCTTGGAATCGCTGGACAACCTGAAAATATATATATATATATATATATCAAAGCAGCAGAACAAGTTTTTAGCATCCAACAAAAGCATGTAGGAACAAGTTATCCACTCAAATTGTGACTAACTTAAACAGTCATAATCAGTAAGAAATATATATTGGCGGTAATATGCAGACACACAAATCTTAGTGTCCTAAGTCATGCAATCTCAGATTCTATTAAGCAGTGAAACAAAAAATTATATATAACAAGCACCAGAAGCAGAGCTACTGCTGCTGAATGGGCAACTGCCTGCCAGGCAACTAACAAGTACAACAGCATAAGCATAGTCATGTAATTCAATAAATTTTTTTCCAGCACATCCTAAATTGCAGCCAACAACAAATTATACATTTTAAGCAGGCAAAATGCTTAAGACTGTAAAAATGGCAACCAACTTCTTGTGGTGATTACAACATTAGCACAAACAAAATTATGATTTTATCACCAAGTATATGTACAAATAAATCTCTACAAGACAATCTGTTATAATAATCTAATTGAGTTCTATATTAGATAGAAAAAGACTTACCAGATTCTCAGCACCGGGAAGATTTCCTCTTTTGGCAAGATTGACAGCAAGCTCCAAATTATTCAACTGAAAAAATTTTCCAGATATATTCATAAACAATAATTTGAATCTTATTTAATATCAATAGAGAATAGCCAATTTGCGAGACATACCTGACCACTGACAAAAGGCACAATTGTTTGCTCATTAACTGTAGCCAATAACACCTGGCCCCTCCTATTGATTGCGTAAAAGCCTCCAAGCGATGAAGCCTCCGCTGTCAAAAAGATTGGATCTGGACTAATTCTATTCCTGTAAACTGCGGTGGCTGTCTCCAAATCATAAACAAATAGAAGCCCAAGCTTGGTGATTACATAAATCAAACTGTACTTGTGCGAGATCTGAAATTAAGGGGAAAAAAAAAAGGTCATTAACATGGATACTGTATAATCTGCAGTGTAGATTTGTAGGTCTACAAATATTAAATCTTACTACCTGCATCGCAACAGGAAAATCATCAGCAAAATCTGGCGGGAAGAAAAGATCAGCTTGTTTCTTTGTAAAAGAAGGCTTTCCTGCAGATAAATTCACAAAGTTAAAAACAGATCGCAATCATAAATCAAACAGCAAGAACGTAAGTGAAAATGTTGACAAGAAGATGATCATGATAATAGTCTGAAATCTGATTGAAAGGTTCCCTTTTGCACCCAGAAACCAAGATATTGCTTCATACATTCCAGCTTGACCCGTTTCCAACTTGCTTCAAATCATTTGAACTCATAACAAAAAAAAAGGTCATGAACAACATTTTCAGAATTTTAAAGTTTCCAATGTTTCAAATAAAAGCTCTATCCATGCAGACCACAGCAAAAACATTTCATCCTACTTAAACTCTTGACATATTTGAAGATCATGTCTTCACATTATTAATTTAACCTAAATTAGAAAACCAAAATCTTAAAATAACATCTTTATATTTTCAAGATTCCTCAAATAGAACCGCACTACTAGATAGAGGAGTTGATTGAATATATGAAGTTAACCTGGTTGTGCACCAAGCTCGATGACATGTAGCTTCGATGCAATCTGCCCAGCATTAAGAGTCTTTGTTGCAAAGGAAATGAGAGTTGAAGGATTCTCATTTCCTGGAACCTATTTGCAGCCCAAAATAAATAAATAAATAAGAAAAAAGGTTAACCAAACAATTAGGTAGCAAATACAAAGTGTATGTTCATATGCGTATTGAGTGAGTCCATGTTTGTGAGAAAGAGGAAAAGATAGGGCGGGGGAGAAGAGGGAAGGAATGTCAGTAAGTAAACTTGCGCACCTTAAATTGGGCAAACGCTGCAGCATGTGCTTCCAGAGCTTGACTGCGCTGCTGATCAACTGAGAAAAGTTGCATATTCCCTTTCACCAGTTGTGGCCTCTGCAAACAGGTAAAGACAAAATGAATATTAAGGAAAAGAATCATAACAACAAAACTGCATTTCCAAAGAATTTCAAGTGACTCGCACCATCACGGAAGCACATACAAAAGAGCGATCAATAAGGTACAGAAGCATTTTAGAGGCAAATAAAAAAAAACAAGGGTCAGTCAGATTACAGCTCTTACGCTAGAAAGATGGGTAAGAAAGCAACTTCCATTCAACTGACAAGGAGTATATGTAACAGTAACACTAACAAGTACTTTTATACATTGGCCAAAAGAGAAACCTCTTAGTTAATCTATGTATATGAGTGCATATGAGAAAATATTCAGACTAGTATTACAGCAATAAGAACACACCTCAGGTGCACCAGGGGCAATACCAATCAAAACCAACCACTTCTCAGAAGGGTCACAACGATAGTTTATTATCTGATTGTTCGCCAAATTAGCTGTTCTTTCAAACACTTTCACAGGTTCACTCTCACCTACAAAGGAATTAAAGGCATATAGTAATCAATAATACCGCAAAACGAGAGGCAACAGCATCAAATATTACCAAAAAAAAATAGTAACAAAGAATTTTACAGTTAGATCATAGAAATATGATCTGGAATCAATTTATATAAGGTACACTACCTTCAATTGACCAATGATATACTGAGGTTTGTGTGACCAGACCCAACAGCTTTGGGGTGATCCATTTCCAAAATACAACCTACACATGTAAATGGAGGATATGTTAAACCAAATAACTTTGGTATCATGAAGTTTAATACCAAATGATGATCACATCTCTTCTCACCTGCTCAGGCATCAGATGTGATTTCAATTTTGTTTTCAACTCAATATTAAAGATTTGTAGGTGATCCTGAGTCGTCCCCTGGACTTGGGCTATAAAAGAACATTAGAGTACATTAACCCCATGAAGAAGAAGAAGAACTGAAGAAGAGCAAAGAAACAATAGCAAATAAAATTTTAAAAGTAACCCGATCAATTTAAAGTACTGCACGTGCATTTGGAACTTTAAATTTGTTCAGAAATGCCTGTAAGCAGGCTGCATAACAGATTTTCTAGACAACATATGTGTGGAAAAGCTAGGGTTTGGGACTAAGCAAATTCTTCATTTATGAGCAATAGCAAATCACAAATAACATTACTAGTGAAACATTCACATTACTGATAACACCATTTATCAGTAGCCTAGTACTGTTAAGACAGCATTATAAGAAGAAAAAGGTAATAATTCAGACCATCGGACCCGACGTCTCTAATGTTATTAACACCTTCTCATAATGGGTAAAAAAATGTCCACTGGCCTGCAAATGAATTTCCCCGTACAAATCAACCAATATTTGCTTCGGTTTATTAATTATTGCACTGATTGCTCAAAACAAGCACACAAACGTATAAGTAAAAAAGAATTATAGTATTTGCTAATTGATCTGGAGAAGCAATCAAAAGATTCAAAACCAGTTCAAAGGGTGGACTATAGTTAAGATAAGACAGCATCCACGTAAAAAGATGATGACTTGCCTATGAAAAACTTTAAAGGAAAGTAATATTAAATAACCCATGAGAGATTGTGATTGATACAAGTAATAACTGGAAAAAAACACTCATGATGCATTGTATATAAAGAGAGAAGATATATTACAAAATATAGCAACCAACACAAATTAATTATTTCTGAATTCCATATGCATAATTTTAACATACCTTTCAGAGCAAGGATTTTTGAATTCGGATTCATTAGTGCAGAGTCCGCAGTAATAGGCCTCCTCAGAGGTTGGTTTGGCAAATTCATATCAACAATAACAATACTATTCTGCGGCGATGTTTCCCGCACGCATATGTATTTATCAGATTCCATCGTGACATGCGTAAAGGTGATGAATTGCGGACTAATTCCAATGCTTGGAAGCTGCAGGCACGTCAGATCACAAAAAAAACCCCAATAGCTCAATTTCTAATTTTAGGGTAAGAACCATCATAACCTTACTAATTAACAGCAAAGTTCAATTCAAGTAATCATATCAAATAGCAATTGCGATTACATCAGATTGAACATGAATTTACTCAACAGATCCAACGGGAAACCCAAGGATTAGGGATCATCAGATCTGTATAAATTTCGACCAAGCTAAGCACTAGAAACACATTCAAATGAGACATCGAGCCACGCTATGGAAAAGGTATAAAAGAAAAAACCGAATCTGAAAGTGCAAAGATCACTTAAGCCATTTGCAATTATGAAAAACCAGACTTCTTCAGCTCAGGCACGATTACAACTCAATAACCACATCAAACGGAATCAGGAAGGTGCGAAATGAGATAGAAATCGAGAGAGAACTCACCGTTAGGGCCTCCCTCATGGCGATCGGAGCGCTAGCCGCCGCCATGGTTGCTCGGATCTAGAGGTGAGATCGAAGAATCGCGAATTCTAGCGTCGAAAAAGCCGAAAGGGGCTACGGAGAGCGTTTCGAACCCTCGCGACGGATCCGAATCGCTTCGAGATCGGAAGCAACGAAGGAAATTTCTTAAAGTTCTGGAGAGTTAAGGAGGAGAGAGAAAGAGATCCACAAACAGAAGGAGAGAGGGGGGACAGAGTGGAAGAAGAATGATGGTTCCGATATTTATAGTCGGGGAAGAAAAGGAAATGGAATTCCCAGTAAAACGACGATAGAAGCAGAGGGCTCCTCTTAAGGCACTACGAAAAACGAAATAAAATAAAATATACATATATACATATCACAATTCACAAAGCAGTGTACCTGTTAGATCCGATCCGACCCGGCTCGAACCATATAACCGAAAGCTCTTGCTTGGCTGGTGGCAGTTTCGCCCCTTTATGTCGGGTTCGTTATGGATTTTCTTCTCATGTATAACTTTTAGCTCAAGTGACACAGGTGTTTGAAATTTTAATTCCAATCTATTAATTATAATTGTAAATAAAATAAAAGCTTTAATATTTAACTATTATAGTATAAAATTTTTATATGTTATAATAGTTTATTACAGCATAAATTTCTCAAATGCTACCAAAAACCCAAAAGCAAAGGATTTACAACATGTTTGCGCCAATTGGACTTTCAGTTGAAACTGATTAGTTGTGTTTGAACCATAATTTGAATGAAAAATATGAGTTTGAATCATAATTTATAGTTTGAAGTTGTGTTTTTTAATTCCAACCATGTTTGATATGTTTAAACTAAAAATATTTGTTTAAACTAAAATAATGTTTTTGAGCCAAAAATGTTAGTTTTAATGATTAAACTTAACATCAATTGTAACTGATGATAAATTGAACAAACTTTTGGATTACGACTTAAAACACATGTTATAACTGATGTATCAAACAAGGGCTTATAATCATTTTCAGAAGAATTTTACATAATGCAAGCACAAGATATCAATTCCCTTGCTCAAAAAAAAAAATAAGGCACAAGATTTCATTTGGACAAAAAATGAAGTTCAAAATAGAAATCATAAGGCCTGTTTGGTTTTGTTTTAAAAATTTTTAAAAATATTTTTGCTTATTTTTTGAGATAAATTTTAAAAACACTTTTAACATAATTTTTTTAAAAAATATTTTTTAAATAAAATTATTTTTATCTATTTTAAAAATACTATCAAACAAAATCTTTCACGCACATAACATAATTGTCAATCATCATATCATATTGACGATTGTTAGTGGCAAAGCTTAGCTGTAAGCTTGTAGTAAAAAGTATCAATTTTTTTTCTAACTTTTGCATAATCAGGTGGTATCCGATGAGCCCATCGAGAAGAATAGCAAAATAACAGGTAGACACGTATATCTTTCTCCCCAGTCCCTAGAAATAAAAGTGTGTTTATAATAATACCAAAGAAACAGGGGTTTTCTTTTTTTCCTTTTCTCCGAGGTACTCAAATTTTTGAACCTTTAGCAGTTAGCCCTTGGCCTTTGGGTCCGAAGTTTGTGAATTTTAGTTTCAAAGCACTTATTTTCTTGGTGTGTGTAAGTCCTTTAATTATTGTAGCCGTTAAATTTCATCGATGGCTTAATATTTGAAGGCTTTATTGTACTTCGAATTCTTTTTGCAAAAAAAAACCCACAAACTTTTTTCTTTATTGCAAAAAAAACCCGTAACAACTTTTTACTTTTAACGTTAGTTAAATGAATGCAAATTATTGAGTATATTTTGTTTCAAATAAATTCATAATCTTTTAGCTTTTTTCTGTTGTAGTATAACCTGTTTATTTGCTCACGGCTAACGACAGCATGAGGTCCTCTGAAAAAAAAAAAAAAAAATTGCTCATCTGCAACCCCATCAGCTATTTAACACGCACACCAAAAATAAAAAATAATAATAATGATGATGATGATGATAATAATAATAATAATAATAATACCTTCTGAATTTGTTACTACGTGAAGTTAGGATCTGTTGTGGTTGTTCCATTTATTAATATTTTGGTTGGTCCCTCAATGTTAGTAAGAGTCCTATTTGGTATATAGATTCAAATTAGTGATTAAATTTTAGTTAGTGTGATTTGAGTTAGTGATTTGAATTCTTATCCAAATTCGCATTTGAATGTGCATTTAGGTTTTAATCTAAGTATGGAATAAAATTAGAATTTGTGTTTGAAAATATAGTAAAAATGGTTTTTGATTTATTAACAATCTAATAAAATCTCAATGTTAATGATCCTAAAAAATATATAATATATATCTTAATTTATTTCTCTCTTTACTAGAAACACAATGAAAAAAGAATCATCTCAATTGAATATCAAATGAATAAGTTATGATTTTTTTCCTCAAATATTGGAGAGAGAATTTTAGTTTTTACTGTAGCAAAGATATCCGAGTATCAAAAGTGTAAGGAGAATGAGAACTCTGAGAACTTAGGATGTAAGAGAATTTAGTTTTTTACTGTAGCAAAGATATCCGAGTATCAAAAGTATAAGGAGAATGAGAACTCTGAGAACTCTGAGATTTTTTATACACAAAGGATTCAGATTTTTGAGAAAACAAATACATATCTAAAGGATTCTTGATACTCGAATCTAAATTTAAATCTATTGAGTCTAAATAATACTCGAAACAAACGGAGCCTAAAACTATCCTTTATATCTTTACATTCTAAATACATAAATAAATAATTGCACCTAAACTGGCCGTAAAACAATATATTAGCAGCTCTATATATTATTTTTCTGTAGTAAATAGGTAATTTCTTATTTAAGTTAAGAAATAATTCGACGATAGTCATAGAAGAAAAAAATCACTGATTGTCCGCAAGCTTTTAAAACTTTTGAAGGACTTTTTTTCTTTTGGTACACTGTTTGTAGAAAGACTTAAAACATTTTTTAATAAGCAAATACTGCGTAAAACACGTTAAAATAAGAGGTATAGTATTGCATTTGTTCTATGTAATGTTAACTTAAAAAATGTGTAACAACAACAATTTAACCCCCAAACAAACTTAGCGGTGACTGATGCAATATTTCAATTATGTTCCCCTATCAACTTGCCCTTCAATTTCGTCATATTATAAACAAATATGGATGAACACGGGTTTTTGAATAATTGTATATAGTTGAGGGAGTGCAATTACCATTTTTAAACAACATAGGCTAAGTGATATAAGGTCATAATTCGAATTACCATGCTCCAAGTTTGTTACAGCCTTAGTTTTGTATGTTATAGTGTATGACTCATTATTTTATGAAGGAAAACCAAACCTTCTTCAATTATTTATTCGTTAAATTTTAAAGAAAAAATGACATTAATGGCTAACAAAAGGGCACATTATGTACTATTTTTTTAAATATCGATCTTTTTTAACGAGAAAGTTATTATTTTACAAAAGAATGTTTGGTGATGTTGTCTTTTTTTTTGGTTTTTAATGTTTTTATTTTTTTTTTATAGTTTACAAATTTGTTTAACACAAACTTTAGTTCACAATTATACCAAGGCTAAGCCAAGGTTAGATTGAGTTGACATCGTGTCAGGGATCAAAACATAATTAGTGCCAGATCAAAGTTAAAACCGGACCAGGGTCGTCGTAGAGTTAGGGTTGAAGGTTGCCATTATGCTAGGATTGATCTTGCCAATGGGCTAGGGTTGGATTACGGTTGATGTTGGATTCGAGATTGAACTTTGGTTAGACTAGGCTCAACATAGGTTGGGATCAGACACAGTCAAACCATGTTATGCAACAACTTGGATCGGGCCTAGTTGGATAGCCGATCTCGAGCTACCGTTGGATCATACTAAGGCATTGGGTTTAGGCCTATCGCTAGCACCAATTTGTGGTTAGTTCCAATTGGACCAAAACTTAGGTCATCGCTAGATTGGGGTGTTTACCAAATATCTTAGCACTAGATTAGAATCAACAATGTTTACAGGGCAAAAAAAAAAAATTTTGGCTATGAGGCAAAAGCGTCTTTTGGTTATATGTAAATCATTACAAGCCTCGATGTGCAAATGCCTATGCCGACACATAGCGTTTTAGCACCTAGAAAAAAGACAAAATCTATTGTCCTTGAGAGTGTGGGACGAAAGATTAATAAAGTGTTTAGGAGAGTAGTTTAAATCATCAACTTTAGTTTGAGAATTGTAGCATATGAGAGCTTTACGCTGTAGTATTTTACTGTAACACATGAGAGTTTTACATTGTTCATAGTTTAAACTAATTGCTTGAATCATTGTTTTAAACACCCTATAAATTTTCCCAAGACATTCCAATTGTAATGACCAAGAAAATTCACTAATTTAAGTCAGGAATTAATTCGGATTTAAACAATGAATTTGCTTCAAAAAAATTGCATTTTGTATAATTATAAGAAAATATGAATTATTTATGAATAATATTTATGTGCATTATGAATGTAAATTTTTATGCAACATGGATGAAGTATTTTAAATGTGCAATTTTGTGAGTTTAATTACTTAAAAATTTGTAAAATACTCTTAAAGTGAAATTTATGCCACATTAATTATAATTTTTGTGATATAAATTTATGTGAAAAAATATGTTAATTTAAGTAGAAAATCACGCCATAGTTCTATACAGTATGAAAATTGTATGTTTACAAGTCAAATTAATTGATGAGGATTTTTGTGCCTATAGTCCAACAATTATTAAAATACAGTATAAAAAGACACATATAAGCAAATAATACATAGTACGGTGTAGATATACAAAAAGTGGTGCAAACACGGATAGATAAAATACTACGTTGGGAATTAGTCAGTATAGGTAAAAAGTCAGTCAATGTCATTTTAGACTGTTAAAGCAAATATCTTTTGAATTTTACACTAAAAGTATAAGAAAAATACAGTATAGTATAAATTTACACTATATAAAAGGTTGTGGTATCCACCATAAGACACCCAAAAGGTGGGCAAAATGCCACATCCTCCCCCTCCTGATGATCCAGTTTTGGGCTTCATTTTGGGGCAATTTTATTTTCATTTTAGTCTTTGGATGTTGTCAACACAAGCCTAGGTTTCCATTTGGAAAAAAAAATTCTCACTTGTACTCATCATTTCCATGCAAAACTAGAACCAAAACAACCCATTTCCTTCCTCCAAAAATCTGTATCCCCTTCCTTGATCTCCCAATTTTTTTTTTTTTCAAGTTTTAAGCTCCAATCAAGCTTGAACTCAAGATTCAAGTGTTCCAATTCAAGAATAAACACTTTTTGAGGTAAAAATCTCAAGTTTTTCCTGATGGGTTTTTGTGTTTTTCTTGAGTTTTTGATGATTTCGATGGGGAATTTTGTTATGGTTTATGTCGAGGAAGTTTGGCCAAAACAAGGCTTTTTGAGGAGGATCACAAAGCTTGTAAATTGTTGGTAAAAAGCTTAATCCTTTACTTTAAAATTTGTTGTTTTTCATCGAAGTTTGGCATATATTTGTTTAAAAATAGACTATAGCATGTTAAAAGAACTTTATGGTATGATTATGTGATATGTCTTATGTATGATGATGATGCTTGATGTTAGTAACTAGGGTTTTAAGTATTTAAAATCAAAGTTTGAAAAACTTTGCTTTCAAACAAAGTTTTGAGATATTTTCAAAGATTGATGACTTTGGTGGTCTTAGAGGCTATTTTATTTTCCAAACAAAACATAATATTTACCCAAAACAGTGAGATTAACAATTTTTATGAACAAACTTTTGTAAAATTTTAAAGGGAATTAAATTGAAAAGTATATATTTTTTGGGGCAGTTTTTTAAAAAAGGCCAGAAACTCTATTGTACAGTCTAAATTTGAGGAAAGTTAAAATACAAAAGTTGTAGAACTCATCAAAATCGTTAAGAATTATAAACGGCTTGTGAAAATTCTGTTCGCTTTATGAGTTATGAATTTTATGAGTTTTTAACCACAAAATTTCAAAAATAATGATAAAATAATAAAAAAAAACTTTTTGGAAACAAAAGAATTTGACTTGGGAACTTTAGAGAGTTTTAATCCTTGTAAAAAAAATGAGCGTAGCAGTGCAAAATAGTCGGTTTTGGTCCTGGGGGTAAAATCGTCCAAATTTTCTATATTACGGTCCAAAGTAGTAAAACTCTAATGAAATGAATTTTTTGCAAAAACTGATCCTTAAACTTTCTATTACTTCAAATAATGTGTAAATGTGAATTTACAAGTAAAACAAGTTCAAAACAATATAGAAGACCCGACAAGGGCAAAATCGTTATTTTTTTTTAAAAAAAACTTCGAACAGACCACAAAACGTACGAACTAAAAAAATGCCCCTTAGTGGGAATTTTTCTGTAGCTCGTTAGAGTCGGGTAAGTGATGATAAATAAAGAAGAAGGTTACGGGATGTTCAGGTTACGTAATTAACTGACCAATAACGAACTTAAGAATTTAACACTTAAATTTCATTATCGACGTGTAGCTCGATAGTGAATAAGTTAGCTAATAACATAATAAATTATCCAAGCAAAACACTTAGATGAGTAGTAAGGGGAAAGAGAGATTGGATAAGTATAGTGTGAATTTCAAGTAAGTTTTAAACCTCGCCTATAGTGTAAAATAAAAGGTTTTTAAATAAAAATGTTATTTACATCATTTAATTAATTGCATATGTTATGCACTTATTTATAGATAATAAAACATCATGTATGGTATGTGACCATATTAAAAACTAGTAAAATATACACCTAAAAAAGATAAATAAAGTAGGTGTCGCACCAACACTCGACCTAATGGGTGATTTAAGTAAAAAGTATTATTATGATATCAGTATTACTGATGATCTTGTACATATGGTTCGAACACTTGGGCACATAGTTCAAAAAAATATTAAGGAATGAATAATTAAAGTCCATAATTGAGCATAGATAGATCGTGTATATGAATAAAAATTATTTTGTGGGCTATGTTTGGATTTATTAAGCAATAACTCACCTAGTTATTTCATGATGTAAAAAATATAGCAGAGAAGCTGGAATAAAATTATTGTTGAGATGGCAACGCAAATGAGCAACAACATAGTCAAGGGTACGGATACTACTATGAGATTGTCTCCACTGTAAATTATATGTGTTGAAGTATATTACCTTAAAATAAATTATCTAGTTTACCATAGTACCCAAGATAAGTAAAACAAGTATTATAAGCACTTATGGGAGCAGAGATGTATTTATGAAAAATATTATTATACATTAAAAGTGTATTTTAATAGAAAAAATTGTTATTTTTTATAACTTAAATGAGGTTAATTAAGCTTAAAAGAACATTAAGTAATAGTTCAAAAAGTCGAGTCGTGAAATCAACGCCCATAGAGAGGCGACGAAACAGTTTTTTTTTTTGTTTTACTTGCTTAAGCATTGCTCCTCCCCCATACACACATCTCTCTTTTTTATTTTTTTTCTTAATTTTTTCCCATATTTCATATTTCATTTTTTTTTCTTTCTCTTTGGTTTCTTTTGGGATACCTTTTCCTTTCCTTTTTATATCTTTTTTTTTTAATTTATTTTTTCTATTTTACAATTTCTTTTGGTTTGTTTTGAAATATTATTTTTTTGCCTTTTGTTGTTTTCACACTGTATTTGTTATGGTTTTAAAGTACACAATCAAACTACTTCCTTATTCTAACTTACTCATATTATGCAATAGCTTCTTTCAAATATGTTTTTGGACAAAAATTTTACCAAATATGCTCCTTATGATTGTTGTTGTCCTCCTAATTACCCTGTTGGAATACATACTCTTAAAATATGTCCCATTTAAATGTCACTTTCCTTTATATATATATATATATAGATCCTCATTTAAGTTCATATGAATTTTATCCAATGAAATCTTACTTCAAAAACATGTTCTATTGTTCTCTGCATGCTTTTAAATTTTTGCGTTAAAAAAATTAACAACCTAAATACTTGCTTGCATAGTACATACTTTCGAGTAAAATGTTTCAAATTCGTAGAATAGTGATACACAAGGGCCAGCTAGGCTTCGTACAAGAGAACTTTTATAAATGCCATTTTTAAAATTTATTTTTTATAAATACTATACATATTTGAATATGATTCAACATAAATAGATAACATCAACGATAATATCACACAACTTTTTTTTTTAAATGACTTAAATAAATGTATTTTTTTAAGTGTAGCATAACATCTAATTAGACATAATTGGGCTTTGGTCCATTCTGTTTCAGCACTCAAACAAACTTTTGATATGGGCTGGGCGACTTGGGATATCTGCATGTGCCCAACTCCAATTTGGGTTCCAAGGATATAGCCCGGAATTTGCTGCCGCTTTTCTCCCATTTTCACCCAATAAAGGGTCTATTTAAGAAATATCACTTCTAAGCTATTGTTTTTCAATTCCATCATTTGTATTTTTAATAAATATAAAGATACTATTAGCTTCCAGTATTTTATATCATGGTTACGTAAATATATATTATCTAAAAGTATTCTAACCTTTCCTTATAAGAAAATTAGTATAAACTAAAGAGAAAAAAAAAATAATACAACACCATAATAATAACAAAAAAGTGTGCAACACCCAATTTACGCGGATGGAAAAGTTGATTTTCTATCTCCCCCACTTGCCGCTTTTTTCTTCTTTTTATTATTTGCGCTCACTTGCCCTCTTGTCGAAAGCAATCTGTCGTGACTCGTGACTCACCCAACGCAAGTTGTTTTCTAGTTGAAAATGCAATGATGAAATAGCGAGATATTTTTCCCAAAGACTAAAACGCATGTCTTTGGCAGTCCCGCTCACAACACGTTACAAAGCGAATAAGAACTAATAAGGTGCTTAAAATAACGGTGAAAATTATTAATTAGAACTATTTTTATTGCAACATATAAGAGTTTTATATTGTAGCAAGTTTTTTTTATTGTTACTGTAACATTTAGGGGCTTTATATTGTTATAACTGAAGAAATAGTTCCTATTATTTTTGCCAAACAGGGGAGAAAGTCTTCCAAGTTTCATCATCAACGTGAACATCCTTTTTTGTTTTCCTCCACAAATTTCTCCCCATTTGATATTGAACTAAAATTGAGTGAATATTGACGCCGACTTCGTCAGTCACACTTGCATCAGCAAGCAGCGTTCAACCGTCCTCTTCACGGCCCACGCCGCTCTAAAACTTTGACTTGAACGTCCGTAGTCCATAGCATAGAGTTCAGCCAAACCGGCCGTTGGATAACTTGGGCCAGTTCACCGCATAACAAGTCATATCGCGTCTTTGTGATTGTTTTTTTGCTGAAAGACGTTTTTATGATTGTTAGATGTCATTGCTTATGTATGATGTTAGCAAAGGTAGTTTTATTCATCTATATCTTTTTAATAATTTTAATGTCAATATCAATTAAAATATTATATTATTTTAATTGATGTAATGTTATTAAAAAAGACAAAAAAAAACATATAAGTTAAATCTTATCTGTATTAGGAAAAAGAAAACTTATTACTTTGGTACGTACAACATCGATTTTGATTTTATCATAAAAACTGTGGCATTAATGATTCATTGCCGTATCCTGTAGTTCAGATGAATAAATAAATACCACAAAAGCACCTTTACATCAGTTTTTGGACTTAAATGCATTCTTTTGCTTTTAAGGCTAAGGATATAATTAAAGAAGAAAGATATAAGGCGGAAGAGGAGACAAAAGAAATAGGGAGATGGGAATATTTTTTCCCAAAGTTTTATGGTCTTTTTATTTGTTTTTAGAATATATATTTTTTCACATTAAAGAAGCATGAAGAATATTTAAGGTATGTTTGTTTCATGTATTCTTTAAACTCAACAGGCTCAAATAAACATGAAAAATTTAAGTTTTTATAGTTCTAACCCCCTAAACTTTGATACTCGGATATCGTTGCTATATTAAAAGTTAAAATTCTCTCTCTTATATTTGAGGAAAAAAATCATAACTTTTTCATTTGATATCCAATTGAGATGATTCTTTTTTCATTGTGTTTCTAGTGAAGATAGGAATAAATTAAGATCAATATTTTGGTTTTTTTTTTAGGATCACTAACATTAAAATTTTATTAGATTTGTTAATAAATCAAAACTTTTTTTCACTATCTCTCTCAATACAAGTTCAAATTTTATTCCATGTTCAAATTAAAACTTAAATGAACATCTAAACATTAATTCAGATAATAATTCAAATCACACAACTCAAATCAAATCACTAATTTGAATCAATTTAACAAACAGACCCTAAATGTAAAAAAAAAAAAAAAAAGTTATTGATGTTCTTGGGTGATATTATTTTGAACTACATGATGCTCCTATTAGATTATTGAAACATGATGATATCAATATAATAAAGTCAAACACTATAAGAGTGCTATAATGATATATGGCTATGTTGGCGGACCATATTATATTGTATTGTATAAGGTGTATTGAATTTTATTGTATTGTGTTATACAATCATAATACAACACGGTGTTTAGTACATAACATATTGTATAAAATGTCAAAATGTAATTTTTTAAAGTTTGAGGGGCTAGAATGCAATTTTTCACAAAAGTTAAAATTTAGAGTCAAAATATATTTTTATCAAAATTAAGGAGTTAAAGTATAAATTTTGAGAAATATGGGGGTTAAAATATAATTTTTAAAAGTAAGACGTCAAAATATAATTTTTAAAAATTAAGGGGTTAAAATACAATTTTAAAAAATATAAAAATTACCCTCAAATTTTAAAAAATTATAGATTCTGGCCCAATTATGTGTTGGCCTAACCCTAATCTCGTGTTTAAATCCAATTTCCATAGTCCCAATATAAAATAAAACTACACAATACACCAAAAATGGGCCGCCATATTCAATGCAGCATAGATCTATTATATAGTATGTTGTTCCAAACATAGCCTATATAAATATATTTTAAATAAACGTTATTGTTTACCCGGCTCAAATAAGTGAACTTATTGTTCTAGGAGAATTGGTATTTTACAATCGTATTGGAGCATCCTTCAAAAAGCCAATGTGTTAGAGTACATGGTAATGGCTTTGGCTCTTGAGTTCGAAGTTATGTAATTGCATTTTTCTAATTTGTTTGTCACCATAGAGTGGAGCTAAGAATTATTTTACAGTGGTCCTTTGCATACATTTATATTAGAATTTCTCACTGATAGCAAAATGAAGATTTAATTGAAAATTTTATGACATATATAATCTAAAAATACAAAACTATAAAATTCCAATTATCACACATGGATATATCATAATATGTTTGATGCAAGTGTTACTGATCCGTCAACAAAGAGAATAATTAATTTGACTGTTCTTTTAATGTTTACTAAATTGAAGAACATCAGTCATAATAGCCCAAGGAGTGGCAAATTAGGTAGTGTCAAATTTTCATCTCGATCAGTTTCTAGTTAATTCACGTATCAACCGTTTAGGAAAACGTCATTAAGCTTCATTTTATCACAACTAATATAAATAATAGGAGTGTTAGTTATGTACTTGATCTATTTATCTATCCTTTGCTTTGTGAAGCTAGACCTAATCTTATAGTTTTTCATTTTATTCAAGTTAAATCTTTTAAAAATCATTTACCACAAATTATATCCATATAAATTGACGAATCATGTCCATTGTCATTAATTTAGATCGACTTCAAGTCTTGTCGTGAAACCAATCAATAAATGCATCTCTTTATAAATGATTTAATTAGAAGCATCCCATAAAATTTTTGTTCAGTTTCAATCATTTCACCTAGGAAGTACCTAATTAAGGAGAGCGACGCTATTGCGTTCAGAATGGCCAACAGAGTTGAGATTGACCACAAAACAATGGTACACAAAAGCTAAATCCCACGTGTTCTGCACAATGGACAAGTGACTAGAACATGGGGTCCCAACCAAGCATCTAGAAACAATGACATCAAAGCGCTGAAATCACCCGCCTGCCAAAACGAACAAAAAAATAGGCTTAATTGACATGGCAGGCTGCCAAACGAGACCGGCCTGGTCCAGCGACAATAAAGAAAAGCATGTGCTTCACGGGTTGACTTGATACGGGAGAAAAAAAAAAAAATACTAACAATGATGGTCAAAATTACAATATTTTGACGTGTAACACGGGCGTTGAAAACCCCATTAATTGGCTGAAAGTTGTCAAATATCATTGTTTTATTTAGATTGTTATAACCCACTCACTATAACAACTAGCAATTATGGCCAATGGCTCTTAATTGGCATGATCAATGATCATTAGGCTAATTATTGCAGTTAAAAGATGGGATAAAGTCATGTACTAAAATATCAAAACTGTATCGATATGATTGGTAACGGTAAGCAATTACAATTACAATTACAATGTTTTGTTCTCAAAAGTATTCCTACAAGTGAGAAGAAATCTCAGAGAAAACTATAAGAGTTGTCATTTACATTTCCTGGAGGAGTTCTGTAGCTTCTTAAGCCGCAAGTCTCTTGGTTAAAAAAAACACTTGCAGGAGAAGCAAAAAGTTCACCTATTGTTTTTTTATCTGAACTACTCTTCCTTTCCCAGAAGAGCTAAAATCATGATATGAAATGACCTAATAGGATTATCACCACGCTTATATCATCAGTAGAGCCCCTTCTTACTGATACGTCTACCAGCTTTTTACAAGCAGAAACCGGCTCTGGCTTATCAACACCAATGCACAAAGGGCGAACCATGTCTACAGCCTCCTGATTAGTAACCTGGTAAAAAAAAAAAGCACTGTATTTAGAACTCAAGCTTTTTGCAAACAATACAGATTATAGAATTCTTGAAAAGACATCACCAAATATGACATTAGTTTTGAAAATTACCTTGTCCCACAGACCATCAGAGCCTAAGATCAAGAACTCGCAATCACGCTTAATACTTAAGACTTTGGTCTCCGGTTCGGCTATCACCCATTGTTTAAGATTCCGATCTCCGATCCCTCTTGACACAGCAAGTGAACCCTGAATCCGCCAAACACCATTGCAACAATCGACATAACCACCCTGCAAAGGAGCACATAGCAAAATCCAATCAATTCCACTCCTAGCTCAACATAGCATCATGAAATTATTATTAATTCTCAATTGCACTTCACTGAGTTGAATGCTTACCAGATTTTCAATTCTATCCTTCTCATCTTTCCTCGAAGGCCGGTGATCGGTAGTGAGGGCCTCTGCAACCCCTCCTCGGCTCATAACAGCACGGCAATCACCAGCATTTGAGACTACCAAGTTATCCTTTTTAATCAGCGCAGTGACACAGCACGTGCCACCGCTGGTATCCTCTTTTAGAAAATCGGCGTCCGTCGCAAGGTATCCATCTTTCACAGCCTTCACAATTTCCTCTTCTTCACTTCCACACGTCAATTGATTTCCTATGTTTTTTTCCAAGTTCTTGGCCGCAAATTCCGCAGCCTTAGGCCCTCCATGCCCATCAAAAACACCAAAGAAAGCCTGCATTCACAGAATCTAATCAATTAGAGGCGCTAAAACTAAATTTAAGCACCAAAGATAATTGAACCATAAAATCCACAAGCAAAATGAGAAATCTACAGAGATATAATCAATCTCCACAAACCCCAAATGTCAAACTTTTCTTTTAAATTTCTCATGGACCATTAGAACGTACTAATTGACCCAAATCCATGTATATGTAATGTCTACTCTGCATATATTATCCTGCTTTAGCTAATAACAGCTTGAAACAAAGTGCAATTTTGTAAAAGATGATCAATTTTCAAAATTTGAGCTTGATGATCCTTTCAAAAAAAAGCTATAATGTTGCTTTCTAAGTTCGTTTTCATAATCCTAAAGTTCTAAACAAAGTAAGAAAGCACGTGATTTTCCTGTCTTGAGTTTTCTCTGTAACCAAACAGACACCTGAGAAAATGAAGGAAGCAAAAATCAAGTAATTACCTGTCTACACTCTGCTCGAAACAAAACTTAATTTTTGTAATGAGATTAATCGATTTTGAATAATTTGAGCAACTATGTTACTTTCTGAGTTCGGTTTTATATATCCTAATACTTTCTAAACAAAGTCAACACATTTTCTCGGTAAACAAACAGAGAAAGACCTAACAAATGAAAGTTGAGCCAGAAATCAATCAATTACCTGTCTAGACTCCGCTTGAAGATCAACGACAGCCGAGTACCGATCCTCCATGGCGCCTCTCCTCCCTCTCTTGCAATAAACCGAATAGGCAGCCTCCTCGGCCTCCACAACGTCCACTCTCTCCTTCGGCGAATCGACGGCGAAATTCAAAGACGCGATCGGAATATCGATCATCGACGGCCTCTTCCTCTTCAGAACGGCGCCGGGGCACGAAGCGAGTCCCATGTTATCGGTAGAAGATGCCTCCTTCTTGGTGCTGCTCAGAGAAGATATCCGCCTCTGCAGAAGCCGGCCCGCTAACGGCGACGGGGCCGCTGGCGAAGGCCCATGTAAGTGGACTATCCTCGGCGACGCCGGCGATTTGTGGAATATCGAAGGGACTTTCGACGGTGAGAATATAGGCGAGTTTGGTACTAGTGCCACAGCGCAAGGCATTTCCTTTTCCTTTATTTCGTTTCTTCTCGCTTCCTTTCCTTTCAAGCTTTTTTCAAGTTTTCTTCTTTCTCTTTTTCTTCCGTCTTTTTTCCGCTGAGAAGTTCAAAGGCTTTCGTAGTAGCGTATATATAAGGGAAAGGCGGGAAACAAACGACGCCGTTTTAGAATTTTCTTTTTTCTTTTTCATGTTTTCTTAATTTGTATTCGTTGACGCGCTTTTCGGCTTCAGTGGGCCCACGTTTGAAGTACACAAGAGCTAGTGCCTCACACGCTCTCCTAAGGTCGGTGTGGGTTAAAGATGCGGGCCCACCTCAGTTTAAAATAAAACCAACAAATTTACTAAAACGAATCAAAAGACGAAAAAAAGGAAAGGGAAAGAAGGAAGAGTGTATTTTTTGTGAGAAAAATTTTGTTCAACGGTCAAACACGTTATTTTTGGTGTGTGGGTCGGCTTGGATTGGATAAGTTGTGCGACTCGACTGGGTCTTTTTACGTCGTCTCTTTTTCTTTTTTTCCGTAATTTATTTCTATTTTCTTTTTAACTAGAACGTCCTATGAAAATAGCTTCCTTGAACCACGTTCTTTTATTTATATAGTTTTAACTGTTATAATATAAAATTTTTATATATTACAATAAATTTTATTTATCTTTTTATGTTCTAACTTTATTATCAATCGTATTCATCACATTAGAAAAGAAAATATGCCATTTAATTTTTAAAAACTAGTTTTATCTCACTTTACCTCCAAATTATCAACTAATACACCAAATTACAAGCTTTTCAAATGTTATGTTTGTAGCAAAAAATCAAAAATTTGATGCATTTCATCACCTAAAGCATATATAACTTGTTAATAAAGGATACAGTAAAATTATTTTAAGTAGTTTGATTTAAGTGAAAGTTTAACCCTACATCTCA
The DNA here is from genome assembly GCA_025403435.1 of Artocarpus heterophyllus. Lineage (NCBI taxonomy): Eukaryota > Viridiplantae > Streptophyta > Magnoliopsida > Rosales > Moraceae > Artocarpus > Artocarpus heterophyllus. Next base: position 7,333,844 of record CM046353.1, read on the forward strand.
TTTAATAAAATCCATCAATTTTTAAAGATTTTGTTGCAATGTACTACTAAAACAATATTTTCGAAAGCTTGGAAACTATTCAAAGTTTAGATCAGGATAAAAGTTTAGGGGATTGAAAGAAACAATTAATATTTCTTTTTTTTATACCAAACAATTAATATTTTTCAAGATCAAAAGTAAAAGATGCTTTTCTTTCTCTCAAAAAATATTAAAAAAATGAAAAAAAAATACTATATTGTGTTTGTTATTGGCGTGTATACGTGGCAGGTTCTGGTTGTTCGTCGGTGGTCAGAGTCAGATTACAACTGTATTTGTACGCTGATCTGCTGGGCTTCCAGCTATTTTGAGTTTGTCTACGGTCGGTGGCAGGAAGCTGGCATGTGCCAAATACACCGCTTATACACTGCCAAGAGAAGCTACTCGCTGCTTTCTTACTATTCTTCCTCCTTCTAGACCTAACTTCCTTTCCATATTTATTTTTTTGGTGTGTGTGTATATATATATATATATTGTTTTTCCTTAGATTTGAAGAAATCTTATTTCGGTCGTTTTAATTAGGTTGATGTGCAGTTATTCACGAAGTAAGGCGTAGAAAACTAGTTGGATCTAGATATGAATACGGGGTCTAGCCGCAATATTATGATTATTATCAAGGAAAAAGCATTTGCATATGGATGGTTTGAAAATGAAAAACGGGTGTGTAGATTGTTGACCAACGTGACCTGCAAGGGACCATGGCATGGGGATTCCCTACTATTAGCGATATAGACACACACACATTTCTACTTATAGAATAAAAATAGATAAAGCTTGGTGAAAAGTATATGGATTCGTTTGGTAAATAGATTTAAATTGTGTTGATTTAAATTATTTTGATTTGAGTTGTGTGATTTGAATTGCTATTTGAATTAACATTTGGATATGCATTAAAGTGTTAATCAGAATAGAGAATAAAATTAAAATTTGTGTTTAGTAGATAGTGAAAAAAGCTTTTAATTTATTGACAAATCTAACAAAATCTTATAAGGTGTTTGGCAAAATTAGTTAGAACCAACTTTTTAGTTAGGAATAGTGTAAAGCTCTTAGATGCTAACAATAAAAGGAAAAAGTTGCTACAGTGTAAAGCTCTCATATATTACAGCGTTTTAAACCAAAAAATTGGTTCTAACCAATTTTACCAAACACTCTATTAATATTCATGATATTAAAAAATAAGCAATATGGATCTTGATTTATTGCTCTCTTAATTAGGAACGTAATAAAAGAAAAATCATCTCAATCGAATATCAAATAAAAAAGTTATGATTTTTTTTCATAAATATAGGACAAAAAATATGAGATTTTACTGTAACAAACTAATCCGAATCCAAAGAGCTTAGGGAATAGAACTCTGAAAACTTTTATTTAAAGGATTCATTTGATTTGAATTTGATGAAACAAATATCTATCTAAAAAATTCTTTAGACTCAGAGTCCAAAGAGTTAGCTCAATTTACCAAACAAGCGGGTCTTATGTGTATACTTATTTATAATATGCAGGGTAAACTACTCCAATAATCCTTAACCTTTCACGAAAGTGAATATTTGGTCTCTATTTTTTATTTTTGATTTATCAGTCCTCAACCTTTGATTTTAGTTGTTAAAGGACCAATTTAACGATCAAACAGTTAATTTTAGATGAAAAAATGTGACAAATTGGTCTCTAAAGTTATCAAAAAGATGACAAATTGATCCCTAAAGTTATCACAAATGTGACAAACAAGTCTTCAAAATTAACGGTTTAACCGTTAAATTGGTCCATTGGCAACTAAAATGAAAGATTAAAGACATAAATCAAAAACAAAATATTGGGGACTAAAATCACAATTTAGTGAAAAGTTAAAGACTAACATAGCAATTCACCTAACATGTAAAACAAATATTATAGGATGTTTAGGAAGTGAATTGAAACTGAGAGTTAGAATTGAAAATATTGAAGCATACAAAAGCTTTACACTCTAACATACCTATTTGAGTAGGAACTGATGAGTTAAAATTAAGTTTGTCAAATACCCTATTAATACTTTATAGGATTATTAACACTAATGATCTTTGAACTTTAAGGTCTCTCTCACTTTGTCCTCTAAACTTTAAAATTCACCACTTTACCTCATAAATATTCAAAACTCCTTACTTTGCCCCTTAAATTTTAAAAATCATCATTTTACCCCTGAACTTTCAAAACTTCTCACTTTTTCTCTTAGATTTTTGATTTTTTGTTCAAAAAGACAGAATTAGGCCCACGTAATCCGCACATGGATCGCCTGTAAAGGCAAATGAAATTTTGCCATGTTGAAGTTTTGTTTCACTCTTACTTGACGCCTTTGTTTTTTTTTTTTTTTTAATCTAAACTTTCATTTAGGAAGGGTTTGCCTACACTTTCTTCTTATTTTTAATGCATAACTCATTTAATAAGTCGATATTGTTTATCGATATCTAAATTTGAATAGAAAAGAAGATAAGTTATACATTAAAGATGAGAAGATATCAGCGAACAATATCGAGAACAAATGAGCATACACATGCCCTTCTTAAATGAGAGCATATAAAAAATGTTATATGAGAGTGTAAACGTGAAACAAAATTTAAGAGTAATAAAATATGATTTTTGCTCTTAAAGGGGACCCGTATGCGAATCACGTGGGTCTCATTCTATCTATTTGAACTATCAAATCAAAAAATAGGAGAGAAAATAAGGAGCTTTAAAATAAAGATAAAACGTTGATTTTTAAAATTTAGGGGCAAAGTGAGAAGTTTCGAGAATTCAATAAGTAAAGTGGTGATTTTTAAAGTTCAATGAACAAAATGAGAGAGACCCTAAAGTTTAGAAGTTATTGTTAATAATCCTATTTTATAAGTATTTTAAAATGTAAATTGGTTGGTTGAAAAATCTAAAAATCTAGTTTAGGGGAGCTGAAGGGTGTGAATAATTAAAATTCATCTCCCATACAATATAAATTAAAAGAATCCGATGCCCTTTTGTTTCTTTCTATTTTTTCATATTATATATATATATATACACACACACACACACACGTAGGTAAATGTAAATAATTTGTGTTCTTACTTTGACTTATTTTCAACCTTTTTCTTCTTTTGTTAACAGTTGATAGCATGAGCTGTTACTTGGACCAGCAGCAAGGGTAAAATCCATACGACCAAGATGGATAATGTACACGATTAATTAGCAAGATGGATAATTTATAAACCGCAAGATTTAAGACTTTCAAAAAGGGCATAATTTCACATACTTGAAAATTACGTGCCATGTATATGTTATATAGTGTTTGGAATTTTTGAAGTAATATATATTTAAAACTATTCAACCTATCTAATACGAATCAACAAATGGATGAGTGCGCAAATCATGTTACACTAAAGATAATCTTATTTATTTTGGGCGAAGATAATAATATAATCATATTGCCCCAAAATATACTTATTTGATTCTCAAAAGAAATATTATTTGTGTGAGATTATTTATATCTCCACTAAAAGTTGTCTTATTTATCTTAAAGTACATGGGATTACCTTTCTCAAAAATGATATTGTGAATCCTATTATAAAATTTTTTTGTCTACTTTAGAATCAAAATTAACCAGAACGTGTTTGTTTGTGCCAAAATTTGGTGTTTTTTGACGTTGATTTATGATCACTTGTGTGTTATAAATAAATAAATAATAGCTGATTTTTTTTAAGGGGGTAGCTAATTAATTTGAATACCTCATCAAATAGATTTTAGAATCAATTATAATTAAATTTTAACCAATAATCATATCAAATCTATGTCTATACACTTATATACCTATATCGTACATGGCCATATGCCTATACATTTATCTTAGTATCCTCTATGCGCGCGCACACACACACACATATATATATATATATATGAGATTTAGTCGTTACTACTCCTTGATCATGTATCAGCATCTCATTTTTTTGCTCTTGTGTTTATACTTTTTATATATACTAGTTGAGATACGTGACGCACGTACCAATTTAGTACCCGGATTATATGCAACAAGCCTGGGGAGCCAAATGCTATTCACGCTGGACTTCTTCTTGCATTAGGGTTGCACGGATATCTGCGTGTTTAAAACCTTACAGATATTTACCAGCACTATGCTCAGGTTTTGTAGTTTATAAAAATTTTCGTATGTTGCCGTTTTCATTTTTCATAGGTGGTTTTCTTAGATTGCCTTTTTTTTTTTTTTTCACTTGAAATATGCCTTTATCTAAACTCTGCCATCTTCATAAGGCAGGAAACTATAACCTTTTTGACCTTTTATATCTTTAAACTAAATTCAATTTGTGCTCTTATGTAAGAACATATTGATTTTGGGAATTATGGTTAAACTTAGAAATCATTTTACTTTTTCCTCACACCTATACTTTCAGGAACATGAAAGCACTACTGTTGGATTGATGCTTGGCCTGGCGGCTTCATATAGAGGGTCTATGGATCCGTCAATATCCAAAGTAAGGCGTGCTTTATTTATCTTCAGCTCATAGCTCGCTGATATCCTCTATGGTGCTACTTATTTTAGGATCGCTTAAGAAACGAGTGGAAGAGCTGCTAAAACTGTTCCGAGGGATTAAAGGATGATTTTCACAACTATATGAGACCAGGGACACGGCCCAAGGTGGAATTCCAGGGGGAGAAAAAATTCAATTCTTCGTTCTTTGGTGCCTTCAGTGTTCTGGTGTACACGATCCATCTATTATTAAGACAGCCGCGGAGAAAATCAGGCCGAAGCTAAAGTCGTCATCTCTCATACCGGTTTTGCGTCTGTTGTTTCCAAGTACAGACATTAATGTTATTGGTGAGATTGACAAGTTCTTGTCTTCGACCGACAGCAAATGAATCCTTGATGGATGGCGCGGAAGCGAAATTATTACCGCAAATGATTCTGTTTAGTGCAAGATATTACCTATAGTAGTTGAATATTTTTTTAATGAACTGCGAAGAGGAGGAACAAAAGGTCAGTTATTGGCGAACCAAATCGCCGTCAGAGTTTTGCTTTCATTTGGTTGAGCTTTTAAACATCAACCCCTGAAGTTGGCACGGTTGCCAAATTCTTGCTGTGTAATATGTAGGATTTGTGCATGTACAACGGCAAAAAAATAAAAATAAAAAATTGCATCTCCATTTGTATTTTAAATTATTATTTCTTTAATTATGTAAGAAATTTGTATATCTGCTTATCTGCTACAGTAGCCTGTAGTCGTACGAGTTGATAATAGTGGAGCGCTTAGAATTTTAAACTGAATACAGTGCATAACCTATTCTTGTACGTCAAATACTCATGAAACAAGTTACGTGGTATTTGGCACAATAATTCGAACTATCAACTATGAGTTATCCTTTTAGCGTCAATTGTTAACCGGCAAAACTCGTCAAACAAATATCTCTCTCAAATTCCTTACCATGTTGATCTCTCACGAGAAAAGGAAATAAACAACAAGGAAAATATAAAGAACGCCAAGATTTTGTAGTGATTCACTTCAAGTTAACCTTGTGTCTACTAGGGTTTACTCAAGGGAATGATGTTTTACCATGAGAAAACTATTTACAAAGCTAGTACTACGATTTGTGTTAAGAATTGGACTTGAGACTATCTTTTAAGGCTGGTCTCTATTTATAGTTTACAAAGTCGGTCGTATTTATGATCACTTGTGTGTTATAAATAAATAAATAAATAAAAAGATAGCTGATTTTTTGTGAAGGGGTAGCTAATTAATTTCAATACCTCACCAAATGGATTATAGAATTAATTATAATTAAATTTTAACCAATAATCCTATCAAATCTATGTCTATACATTTATTATATATCTATATCGTACATGGTCTATATACCTATATATTTATATTTGTATCCTCTATGCATACATGTGTGTGTCTATATATATATATATATATATATATATATATAAGAGCTTGTTAGAAATCAAAGCAATAAGCAACAAGAAATAGAGAGAAAATTACACACAAGATTTACGTGAAAAAATCCTAATGAATGGTGAAAAAACTACGGGCAGATGAGAAGCAATCCACTAATCACAGAAAAGAAATTCCAACGGTGTTTTGAGCGCTCAAATACAGAAATCTACTCACTCAATCACTCACAAACTCATAAGACTGAGTTCTCTATATCACTCTCAACACTATGATCTCTATGAAATTTTGTGACTTTTTATGACTCTCTAATGTGTCTCTCTAAACTATAGAGAATATGATGTATTTATATGTATGGGGACTCAAACCCTAGCCCAAAATGACCCAAAAACCAGTAAAAACGCGAAATACACGATCAGGCCGCATCGGAGCGCCGCAGCGTTGCTTTCTAGCGCTGTGGTGCTGCTTTCAAGAATTAGAGCGCTGCAGCCTTGCCTTTTTGCCAAAGGATTTGAGTGGGTTTTGGGTCACAAAATAACAATCTCCACCTTGACAAAAAATCCACCACAAAGAACTCCAACATGTGATTAACCAAATTCTCCACCTCTTCCACAAAAGCCCCAACGGGCAACTAACCGGCAGGAGCATGAACTCCAACCAAGTTCGAGCAATGCTCAAACTTAGCTGTAGGTAACGACTTAGTCATCATATAGGCAATATTATCATGTGTACTGATTTTGCTCACAACAATATCACCACGAACAACAATATCACGAACAAAGTAATAACGAACGACAATGTGCTTCGTCCTTTCATGAAACATTTGATCTTTTGTGAGAAAAATAGTACTCTTACTGTCACACATCACCATAGAAGTCTTCAAATCTTCACTGAGTTCTCCAAATGGGCCCTTCAACTAAATAGCTTCTTTGAAAGCCTCTGTAATAGCCATATATTCAGCCTCAGTAGTAGACAAAGCAACAGTAGCTTGTAAGGTAGCCTTCCAACTGATAGCACAACCACCAACTGTAAACACATACCCAGTAAGTGACATCCTCTTATCCAAGTCTCCAGCATAATCAGAATCAGCATATCCCGCAACACCATCTCTAGTCCTCCCAAAGTGCAAACAAACATCAGTCACGTAAGTATCTGAGAATCCATTGCACTGCTTTCCAGTGCTCTTTACTTGGATTTGCCATGTATCTACTAACTGCACTAACTGCATATGATAAATCTGGGTGAGAACATACCATAGCATACATGAGGGAACCTACTGCACTAAAGTATGGAACATGTGACATGTACTCAACCTCATCATCTGACTGTGGAGCTAATGCAGCTGAAAGTCTGAAATGTGCGGCTAACGGAGTGCTCACTGGTTTTGCTTTCTGCGTGTTGAACCTATGCAAAACTTTTTCGATATAGCCTTTCTGACTTAGATAAAGCTTACCTGTCTTTCTATATCTCAAAATCTCCATGCCGAGTATCTTCTTGGTAGCTCCCAAGTCCTTTATCTCAAACTCTCTACTGAGTTGAGCCTTTAACTTCTTAATCTCTCCTTTATCCTTAGCAGCAATCAACATATCATCAACATATAAGAGCAAATAAACAAAGGACCCATCATCACCCTTCTTGAAGTAGATACAACTGTCATAACTACTCCTCTTAAACTCATGAGCGATCATAAAATGAGTCAAATCTTTTATACTATTGCCTAGGAGACTATTTCAAACCTTAAAGAGACTTTTTCAACGAGTAAACGTAGTCTTCTTTACCTGTAACAATGAAACCTTCAGATTGCTGCATGTAAATGTCTTCCTCGAGCTCTCCATGCAAAAATGCAGTCTTCACATCTAACTACTCAAGCTCAAGATCATGAGTGGCCACAATACCGAGCAAGGCTCGAATTGAGCTATGCTTAATCATAGGAGAAAAAACATCTGTAAAGTCAACACCTGGAACCTGACTGTATCCTTTTGCAACCAGTCTAGCCTTATACCTAGCATCTTCAACTCCTGGTGTGCCTTCTTTTCTTTTAAATACCCATTTTGCTGCGAACAGCTTTCTTCCCTTTGGGTAACTTCACCAAATCCCATGTGTCATTCTTATGTAGGGATTCCATGTCCTCCTACATAGCAATCATCCACTTGCCAGAGTCAACTAAATTAACCGCCTTTGAATAGGTAGAAGGTTCTTCACCAGACTCAATACCCTCTGCTACTGATAAAGCATAAGCCACCAAGTCGGCCTTAGCATATCTCTGTGGAGGCCTAACATCTCTCCTTGGCCTATCCTTAGCAATAGAGTATTGTGGTGGCGGCGGTGATGGCAATGGGAAAGCACTATCGTCTTGACTCTCTGAACTTGACTGGAAAGTAGAATCGGATGATATACTTGTCTCTATTTGAAACTCCACATGTTTGCTAGATCTGTCCCGATCAACATCACTAGACCCTATAGTAGATGTCCCACGTAACATGGAAGTCTCATCAAACACAACATCTCTACTGATAATAACTTTCTTGGTTTTCGGGTACCATAACTTATAGCCTTTAACACCAGGCTTATAACCAAGAAATATGCACTTCATTGATCTAGGCTCCAATTTTCCATTATCAACATGAGCATAGGCAGGACAACCAAAAATTCTTAAATTTGAGTAATCTGCAGGTTCTTCTGACCACATCTCTTGCGGTGTCTTCTTGTTAATAGCGATGGAAGGAGAGCGATTGACCAAATAGCAAGCTGTAGAAGCGGCTTCAGCCCAAAATGACTTAGGTAGCCCAGCATTGGAGAGTATGCAGCGCACTTTCTCCATCAACGTCTTGTTCATCCTCTCGGCCACACCATTTTGCTGCGGAGTACGTCGGACCATTAAGTCCCTCAAAATTCCCTCTGATTTACAGAAGGTATTAAATTCATGTGAACAAAACTCTAAGCCATTATCAGTGCAGAGACGTTTAACTGGCTTACCGGTCTGCTTTTCTATCATGGTCTTCCAATCTTTGAATGTAGCAAAGACATCATTCTTCTGCTTCAAAAAGAATGTCCATACTTTTCTGGAATAGTCGTCAATGATGATAAGTATATAATTAGCACACCATAAGAAAGAACAGTAGATGGTCCCCAAAGGTCAGAATAAACATACTCTAAAATATCTTTTGTGTTGTGAATGCCTTTGTCAAATTGAACTCTCTTCTGCTTTCCAAAAACACAGTGCTCATAGAACTCCATCTTACCTGTGCATTGTCCATTAAGCAGTCCTCGCTTACTTAACTCTACCATCCTAAGCTCACTCATATGCCCTAGTTGCATATGCCATAACTTAGTGAGATCATCATCAAACATAGTGGAAGTAGTAACTTTTGCATCACCAACAACTCTAATACCCTGCAGAACATACAAACTAGTAGTTTTCTTTTGTGCTTTCATCATCACAAGAGCGTATTTACTGACTTTCAGAACTCCACCTTCACCGGTGTACTTGTACCCTTTAGTATCAAGAGTACCTAAGGAAATTAAATTCCTCTTAAGATTGGGGACATGCCTTACATCACCTAGTGTCCTCACTACGCCATCATGCATCTTAATTCTGACAGTACCAATACCAACAGCCTTGCATGGGGCGTTGTTTTCCATCAAAAAAGAGCCCTTAGGAACCATTTCATATGTTGAAAACCAGCCCTGGTTGGGACACATATGAAATGTACATGCAGAGTCAAGAACCCAATCATCACAGGGTTTAGAATCACCATCAGAAATTACCAAAAGCTTACCACCAAAGCCTTCTTCAACGACACTAGCCTCACCAATGTCCGGTTTCTTCCTCTTCTGATTTTCAGCCATCTTATTTTATTCTACAGCTTATAACACTCAGTTTTAATGTGCCCTTTCTTCTTGCAATAGTTATAGAACTTCTCCTTATTTATGGATTTAGACCTACCTCTAATCTCAGTCCCAGAACTTCTCTATTGGGTTCTACCTCTAACAACAAGACCCTCTCCTTGTGTTTCACATCTAGTCACTAACTACTTCATCTTTTCTTTAGAAAATAAAGCCTCATAAACCTCATCTAGGGTAGAGTGTCTTGACTATACAAGATAGTATCCCTAAATGTGGCATATGATGAAGGCAGTGAACATAATAAAATTAACCCAATGTCTTTTTCATCATACTTAACTTCCATAGCCTCCAAATCAGACATAATCTCCTTAAACACAGTTAAGTGATCCTCAAGAGACGTATCTTCAGATATTCGGTAAGAGTATAGATGCTGCTTTAAATGAATTTTGCTAGTAAGACTCTTGGTCATGCAATATTGCTCCAGCTTGAGCCATAAAGTAGCAGCAGTCTTCTCTTTTAGTACATCCTGCAAAATATGATTTGACAGATGAAGGTGTATTTGGAACAGAGCCTTTCAGTTCTTATGCTCCTTTTCCTCCTTCGACCATGATGAGGACATCTTATCGAAACCCAATAGCGCATCATCAAGGTCCATCTGCTCCAGAACAGCCCGCATCTTCTCTTGCCATAAAGAAAACCTCATTGTGTGATCCAGCAGCAGAATATCGAATTTCATGGTTGCCATTGCAAATCAAAGCTAAAGCTCTGATACCAATTGTTAGAAATCAAAGCAATAAGCAACAAGAAATAGAGAGAAAATTACACACAAGATTTACGTAGAAAAACCCTAATGAAGGGTGAAAAAACCACGGGCAGAGAAAAAACAATCCACTAATCACAAAAAGAAAATTACAACGGTGTTTAGAGCGCTCAAATATAGAAATTCACTCACTCAATCACTCACAAACTCACAAGACTGAGTTCTTTGTATCACTATCAATACTATGATCTCTATAAAATTTTGTGACTCTTTGTGACTCTCTAATGTGTCTCTCTAAACTATGGAGAATATGATGTATTTATATGTATGAGACTCAAACCCTACTCCAAAATAACCCAAAAACGCGTAAAAATGCGAATACACGATCAGGCCGTATCGCGGCGCTACTTTCTCGAATTAGAGCGCCGCAGAGCTGGATTGTAGCGTCGCGGCCCTGCTTTCAAGCGCCGCGGTGCTGCCTTTCTGCCAAAGGATTTGAGTGGGTTTTGGGTCACAAAATAACATAGCTAAATGAGATTTAGTCATTACTACTCCTTGATCATGTATCAGCATCTCCATTTTTTTGCTCCCTTTTTTTTGTACTTTTTATATAATCTAGTTGAGATACCTGCGATGCACGTACTAATTTAGAGCCTGGATTATATTAAAAAACCTGGGGAGCCAAATGCTATTCATGCTGGACCTCTTCTTGCATTAGGCTTGCACGGATATCTGCGTGTTTTAAACCTTACAGATATTCACCAGTACTATGCTCAGGTTTTGTAGTTTACAAAAATTTTCATACTTTGCCGTTTTCATTTTTCATACGTGGTTTCCTTGGATTGCCTTTTTTTTTTTTTTTTGAAATATTCTTTCCTTCAAACTATGTAATCTTTAGAAGGCAGGAAACTAGGACCCTTTTTGACCTTTTATATGTTTAAACTAAATTCAATTTGTGCTCTTATGTCTGAACATATTGATTTTGGGAATTATGGTTAAACTTAGAAATCATTTTGCTTTTTCCTCACACCTGTACTTTCAGGAACATGAAAGCACTACTGTTAGATTGATGCTTGGCTTTGCGGCTTCATATAAAGGGTCTATGGATCCGTCAATATCCGTCAGTTTTGAGCCATTTTAGGCCCAATAATTGATTTGGGCTTCTTGATAGCCTGGGAAAAGTCAATGAGATAATTAACCTAATTACGTGTTAGTGAATTAAAATATGACTGTAATTTATAAAATTCTACAAAGGTCTCATAAGGATATATATTAAAATTATTTAATATGTAATTATATAGTACAATATATAATATTATTAATATAATTACTATACCATTTAGAATATTTTTAAGATATTTTAAAATATTGTGTTAGATTTTAATTTCATACAATAATTTAAACACATATTGTAACAGTCACTTTTTGATATAATTGTTGCGTTAGGTCTTTTTTTTCCCGCTCCATTTGTGATGCGACGGAAAAAAATACTAATGTGTTTATTGTGGTGGAATCATTTTCATTTTAGTTGGGTTATAATCTTTTTTACCCGTAACATTTTAGCCTCAATCTTATATATAGTGTAATTTTTAGTCTAAATTTTATTAGTTTATTCATAATTATAACCCGATCGAGTTAAATAAGATTGCTCTTGTAGGATGACAGCAGAGCGGGTTTAGAACAGAGTCGTCTTCTCACCGTTGCTCCACGAAGAAAGTCAATCCCCATCTTCATCTTGTTAGTCCGCTTAAGTTGACAGGAATAGGACCGGTTTTTGTTCATGGATTCAGAGTGGTTTGGGTACGGGCTCAATCAGTTATTAAAACAACTGCAAAGAAATCTGGCCGAAGTTAAAGTCGTCATGTTTCATTCCGGTTTTACGTTTGCAGTTTCCAAGCACAGACATCAACGTTGTTGGTGAGATGGGTAAGTTCTTGTCTTCCAACGACAGCAAACAAGTCTTCGGTGGATGGCACATCAGTTGAATTGTTACTGCAAATAATTGTGCTTAGCGCAATATATTATCTACAGTCATTCAATAGTTTTTCAATGAGCTATGTAGAGGAAGAAAAAAAAAAAGTCTGTCAGCAGTATACCAAATTGTTGCTAAAGTTTTGCTTTCATTTGGTTGAGCTTTGAAACATCAATCTCTGAAGTTGGTACGGATGCCAAATTCATTCTGTTCATATGTAGAATATGTGTATGGGCTATGGCAGAATCATAATTCTGCATCTTCATTTGCATTGAAATTACTATTAGCTTAATTATTAAAGAAGACATATAGTGAGATGTGCAACAGAATTTTACAGCACTGTGTTTTCCTATATATTCGGTGCCCTTTTATATATAGGAATGTATAGGAAACTAAACCATGTGAAGTTTACAAAGTATGGAATTTTCAAAATATTTTTAATGAAATTTTGGTTTTAGGCTCTGCTCTCACACCCCGGGAATTCCCACCTCCCTTTCAACCTTCATGGCGACTTGTAGAAGTCGGTAAACTCAGAATTTAAAAAAGTTAGAGTAATGCATAAGCTATACTTGTATGTCTAATAGTCATAAAAACTGAAGTTAAAGAAATATAAGGAAAATCTTGTAGTGTTTAAGGAGTATCGTTTGAATTAATTTTGGTTAAAAATAGTATATAAGAGCTTCACACTGTAGTTTATTTTTTTTCTTGACACTGTAGTATGTGAAAGTTTTACACTGTAGCAACTAAAAGTTTTGGTTGAAATTGAAATTGCCAAAGTTTGGGTTAAAATCTCATATCAAGTCAGTCCTGTTTTTCCCTTTGGCCATCAAGGCCATTTAACGAATCATTTTGTCATACTGAAATAACAAGCAAAAATGAGATTCATTTCCTTTTATTGGTGAAGAGAAACAGATGCAAACGGATGTCATGAGTCTAGAAAGTCATTATTCATTAGCGGAAGAGAATAAATGATGCTTTACATACAATTTTCATTTGCTTTATTTTTTGTTTTAAAGGTACAATTTAAGTAAACCGTATGAAACTTGCCCATCTTTTGGCCTATGCAGATTTTGCCCACTTGGCAAAAAAGGAAAAAAAAATATATGATGTTCTTAGTTCTTACTCAGCTCCCACCCCGTTCAAATTGGCTGAACAAAAGAACCAAAAAATAACCCCCCATCCCTAATATTTCCCCTTGATTCCCAATCTACTGAAAATTTTAAAAAAATTACATGAACTGAGGTGGAAAGCAAAATAAACTGAATAGAAAAATTGAAACTTCAAAGACCACCAACAAAAAAGAGTCACAAGTAGTGACACAGTTGCACCTTCAAATCCGCCAAGTGTCAAGACCGAGAGATGATATGCGTGTAAAGGAACTCATTCCACGTGTCAGGCACTCCAGGGAGGCACCAATGTATGCAGTCCGCATACGTGGCAGGGTCAGCCTGCTGCTCCGGAGTCAACATTTTGCCCTGGCGGATGGTGTAGACCGATGTGTGCGCGTCCTTGCGGTACTCTGACAAGGCAGTGATGTCGAGGAAGTGGACTGGCACTTTGAGCGACTGAGTTATGTTGTGTGCGATCACAAACAGCCTGCGGTCTGTGCCAACCTCCAATGGAGTGGTCATGTTCATAACCGGCATGGTCTCTTTTGCACACTTTATCCCGTCCGGGTTGTTCCAATCTAAGCTCCTATTGAGATTAATGTTCTTGGTTAAATAATAAAACTGCTACAAGCCAATGATGGTGCTAACTACAGCGTGTGTATCTCACAACATAGAATAACAAATAAAGTCTATTTTTTTTAGTTGTGGTGTTTAAGATACCTCTAGGTGTTTTTTTTAAAAAAATATCTAAATCGGTTTCATTAGGATAATACATTCCTTCGAGTACAAAATATAATTACTGTCATTAGTGGAATATTTGGCTGTTTTACAAACTTAAGACCAAAAGGGGTGAAAAATGGTGTTGTGTTAGAGGGTTAATGGGCCCATTACAACCACCAAGGTTAGAAAATTCTCACCTAATTTTTGGTACGTGATTATCTCTATACATAAACTTGCATTTTATTTTAAACTTTTGATAGAAATGTGTTTAATTTTTTTCTATCAGGGGTAGTTGACAATTGGGAAGTATCATATAACCACTAATGAATATTTATGGACAACAAAAAAACTGAATATTTATATTTAAATGAGATGAGGATGTAGAGGATTTGAGAGTTACTTGATATGAAGAGGGGACATGCTGCTAAAGAAGACAGTGGTACGATTGGGGTCTACATTTTGGTTAACCCATTTAGCCCACGTACTCAAAACCCTTCCATATGCTGCAGGCCGTTCGATCTCGTCGTACTCCGTGGCGCCTTCATCGAACGATCCTCGCCTTTTTCAATTAAAAAAAAGAAATATATATATATATCAATCTCATTGTTTTTACTACTAGTAAAGAGATGGAAACTAGAGAAATAATATAACCAAAAAAAATCTTTTGGTACTTACAAGACCTTCATGGTGAAAGTGTTCATCCACCATATATATGTGTTGAAGACAAGGTAGTCCACATCCTTCCAATTAACACCATGTTTGTTGATGGATTCAGGCATGATTATGCGATCCAATATGCTGTGCATTTTTGGATCGTCTGAATTTGACTCCACCAAAAATGGGGCCCAGTAAAACTCCACAGTGGCATTATAGTCCTAGTAGATCCACAGGAACTTAACTTTTAGCCTTGAAAAAAAATCCACAAAAACCGAAAAAAGACACAAAAAAACAATGTCTCACTAGCCAATTCTCAAAGCAAAAGTGGCATCTTTTGCGGCAATCTAACTGGTCATAAATATGCTGCCTGCTGTCCCATGCCGTGGCAATAATCATACCTTCATAGCAATGTTATTGCTAACCACAAAAAAAATAATAATAATAATAAAATAAAGAAAAAAAAAAGAGGGAGATAAAAAAAAAAATCCATTGGGGTTTCTTAGAATCCCATGAAATGGATATTTTGTCGGCTAATATGTTCCTCCTTGGTGGTATCAAAAGGTTTGTAATGATAGTATTAAAATAGTAATCCACTTTATATTTTTTTTTATTCACGACTATTAAAGACTAAAGACATGGTAGTAGTACACTACTTTTAGGACCGTGGTTGGCTGACTTTTCGTACATTGTAAAAAAGACATTCTTCGTTAATCATGATTGAATTGTAATGGTGTGATTAGTGAGGTCCAAGTTAAAAAACGTGCACCATAAAACACAAAAGTATTTATAAACCGTTGAAAATTACCAAAAAGGTATAATTTCTAAAATTAATCACTCAAAAGCTTTGTAATTATGCACCTGTTTCTCGTCATTAACGATTAATCATCATGTGAAAGATCCACAAAGACACAGAAAAGTAATTCCATATTATGATGGAGAGAGACCAAAAAAAAAAAAAAAAGGTTTAAAAAGTAAAAGTAATACCTCAATTCTGAAAATGTTGAGAGAGCCAGACTTGTTCAAGCTCTTCCTTCCCGGTGGGACCACAGATTGAGCCAAGCAAACCATGGATTCCCACTGGTTTCTATTCAACGAATCCCCAACAAACATAAGCCTCTTGTTCCTCAGTTTCTCTAGCAACAATCTTGCTTTAAACCTCCATTAATTAAAAAATTAAAAATAAATAAACAAAACCCAATTAAAATAACCCAAAAAAAGAACCCCTTTTTTTTTTTTTTCAAGATTTAAGATTTGAGTTTACTTTGGCAAAGAACAATCTCTGGGCTGCCATTTCCAACTTTGGTACATAGAATCCTTCCTTCCATTTCTCATGCAAGTCACTTGGGCAGTCAGAAATTCGCATTCATCTTCCTTGTATAACGGGTGCGTAGTGTTATCAAAAACCCATTCCCCGTTGAACAAGTCACATTCCGCCGGTGGCAAAACGACATCCTCGTCGTCGTCGTTTTCCTCCTCCACAACCGGCGATTCAATCTTCTCTTCCTCCGTCTTTAATGGGCAATTCCGAACTGATTTTCTCCTCGGGATCTTCTGCTCTTTTGTCTTCCAACGAAGCTCCGGTGTTCACTAAATCCTTGAATGACTGTTGTTCTTGAATTGGGAAGTTTTTGCTCTGTTTGGATTCTTGGATTTCTTGGGATTTGGGGTGGGAAAATGGGAACTCGGCGATGGACTTGACGTCCTCATTGTACATGAAGACCCCGAAGAGGAAGATGGAGAAAACGACGACGAGTATCGAGAGGTTGTTGTTCTTGCGACCCTTCATCGCCCCTGTTTCGGTGGAGAACAGGGGAGACTTTCTGCGAGCTGGCTGCATTGTAGAGAGAGAAAGAAGAGAGAGAGACGATTGGTTAGTGGTGGTGTGTGAGAGAGATGAGAGAAAAAGAGAGGGAAAATATAGAGAGAAGAAATAAACGACAACAAACACAAACAGAAAGATAAAGGGAAAAAAAAAAAAACTTACAAAAGACTAGTTAGGAAGGATTAGGTTCTTGGGGGGTTTGTTTAATGGGCGTTTGGTGAAATGGATTTATCTGAAAGAGAGAGAGAAATCGGTTTTGGCATTTGGTGGAGGGAGAATTGTCTTTCTCAAGCTCTTCTTTTCTTCTTCCCCTCTTTTTCTCATTCCATAATTCCATATTATATTCCATCGCTAACTACTTTCTTCATTTTTGTTTTTATTTCTGTTCAAAGCAAATTTGAAAGATAGAGAGAGAAAGAGAGAAAAAGAGAGAGAGAGAGAGAGAGAGAGAGGGAGAGGGAGGAGTGATTTCAAAGCTTGAGCAAGTTTGTCATAGTCTCTCACAGTTAGATGTGGGTGACAATAGACATGAAGAGGATTATGGGCCTCTCTATTGCGGACAGTGTGTTATATTGTTTTCTACTACAATTTTTTGACAGAGAAGCTATAAGTAATAACATATATATATATAAAGAAAATTTAAAAGAAGCTAATAGCAATTGTAATAATAAAATTGTGATAAATAATAAATAATAGTCACACGGACCATTACTATTTTTCGATTGTCATTTTAATATTCTTCGTATTTTTTATAACACTTAATATAACAATGTAACACTTTATAAATATAATCCAACGCTCTCGAAAGGGTTATGTTCAAGTAAAATAAATGTCAATTGAACTAGTATAATGAGGTTATAATAATATATATGAAAAATATTACAAGTATGGAATGGATAGATTTGAGAGTTTACCAACAACAACAACGATGATAATAATAATAAGAGTTGAGTTCAATGAGGTCAAAAAGGTCTGTCAGTAGTCACTGGAGGATTCTCTGCTTCCATTCCACCAGATAATATGGGAACTGGGAAGAATTCGAGGAAGTGGGTCCCCTTACTTTTCACCAAAACGACATGTCGCTTATAAGTCCACTTCTTATTCTTTCTAGCTGTTTGGATATTCACGAGACCATGTCATAAAATATATATGAATTGATGTTGTAGTTGATGAATATCCTCTCTGATGACTGACTCAGTCTTAGGTGCTATTTAATCCTTGAGGATTGTGGTACGGATTTCAGCTTTCTCTAATCAAATGTCAGACTTAATCCAATATTTATTACTAATCTTTCACCTTAATCAAATAATAAACACCAATTTACGGGGGTTTGGTAGATATGAAACCTTCAAAATTAAGCATTTGACAAATGCATAAAACTAAAGTCAAATCCAGAGAATATTCCATAGAAATTATAAGTAAGAAAATCATTAAGTTATGATAATTCGTACATCATCTGGAAATAATTTCAAGTGCCCATTTAATGATATAGCAGAATAAAAGAGACTGTTGAGGCAAAAAATCTCTGAAGTCTGAACACATCAATTTTTTAAAAGAAATGATAAGGTTTTTGTACGTATGTTTTTTTTTTTTTCTGTAATATTATGCAAATATTCCATTAAAAAAATATTGTGCAAAAATTTTCCCATTGAGGAAAGTCAGAATCCGTTTTTCTTTTGAACCTTCAAAAAAAAACCTGACCTGGACGCCCTGGTGTCTAAATTTGACCAGTAAGCCAAGAAAAAAACAAAATTTTAATTTCTTAAATGATGTGCTTTAAAATGACATATATAAAAGTCTTGCTAAACTAGTACTAAGATCATACGTATTTGCTTGCATCAATTTTTATGTTTACTGTGCTTAATTGGATTGTCTACGCTCAAATATTGTTGCCAAATAATTATTGAGTTTTTATCACTTTTGGCACCTTGTAAACACATTGGTATCCAATGTATGTTTTGGACATAAAATGTAAAACTCTCTTTTATTAAAAGATCACAAATTAATCTCATAAAACATTTAAAGAAAATTAAACAAAAAATAAAAAATTGAGGAACCACCAATATGCAGTTTTATTTAATT
Source organism: Artocarpus heterophyllus (assembly GCA_025403435.1). NCBI lineage: Eukaryota > Viridiplantae > Streptophyta > Magnoliopsida > Rosales > Moraceae > Artocarpus > Artocarpus heterophyllus. The sequence continues at coordinate 7,352,751 of CM046353.1, forward strand.
TTTGGTTTTTATTTGTTTAATTGTTTGTAATATTATTTTAAAATTAATTGATAAAATGGTAAGTTTATTAAGTGACACATAAAATATTGACACATAAGTGAAAGCTTGACTATTTTTAATATTTAGGTCTTTTTATGTATTTAGTTTATTAAGTTTAAATGATATGTTAAATAAATAACAGAGAGAACAATTAAAAGGACAAAAAAAAAAAAGAAGAAGGAATAGTCTGAGCTGTATATAGGTCAGGATTCATTTTAAATGGTCAATAGCATACAAATGTGCCTCACTTGATTTGCGAGGATGCAACATACAAAATTCATTTTTCCTGCTAATGATATGCTCATAATATTCCTTTTAATTTTTTTTTCTTTTAAAACCACAAGCTTGTAATTTATGTCTTGAGTTGTCTTTCTTTTACGCTTATAAACCGTGAAAAAAGAGGAATATTGTTATCAACGGTTTGTTTTATTATTATTATTTGCCCTTTAAAATCATATGCTTGTAATTTATGTTGTGCAGTTGTCTTTCTCTTTCCCTTCTAAACCGTGAAAAAAGAGGAATATTGTTATCAACTGTTTGTTTTAGGAGCATTATATCAAGGGTAATTTAAGAAACTTTTGTTGTTCTTAAGACACTAGCAGACCAACTCTTAGGTAATATCCCATTGTATGTCCTTAAAGCATTAGATTTTTTTTTTCCTATAAACGACATATTTATAAATAAATAAAGTGATTTTTATTATATAATTTATGTGTATGTATGTTGAATATTTTATGGATATTGTTAAAATTCTATAATTATTTATGTAACCTTAAATATTGTATATAATTAGATATATAAGGATAATATTTAAAAATAATACTTCAAATGGTCAGTAATATATAATTAATTATTATAATTAAGTATTTATTTAAAGTATGAATTTTTTAATTAAGCATTGCTAGTGCACGTCATTTCCATTGAGAATGGAATGGTTTTATCGAACCATCAATATAGTCAGTTATTACATGAGTGCATTATATATAATGAAATTATGTAGGACCAGGAGATAACATGATATGAACAGCTAAATAATTTTTGTTAGATTATAGCAAGGTCTTATCACATCAATTGATGATCTTAATTTTGATATTAGTAGACTCCTATTTATAGAATTACGCCTTTTGATTTACTAAATACAGATTTGAGAATCTAATCCTATCCCTCTTTTTTGGAGGAATAATGAAGTATGTAATCGGAAATGCCAATATTACAATATGAAATTCATTCATTATTTAACGAGAAGTAAATAAATAATTTTATCCAAAATCGATTTGGGTCTTGTTAATATAAGTGCTCAAATTCGTGATTAGGTTCATGAATTTATTATTCGTTAAAGAATCAATGGCACTCAAGAATCAAGAAGTAATTATGAAGATCAATGAATTTTAGCTAATTCTAATTATGAATTATTTATGGAGGATCAATTTATATGTAATGACTATATCAAATTGATAACTCTAAAATATAAATGATTATATTTATGATTTCAAGAGTGTAATTCCAAGTTGATATAGTCATTGCATATAACATCCAACTCCATCATAACGTGAAAAGTTTGAATTTCTACCCCAAGTTCATGTATATATATATATATGATTATATCTATAATTTTAAGAGCGCAAATTTAAGTTTTTAGCAGAGTAACATTTGAATAAATAAAAAAGCAATACATTATTTAAAGAGTTTAATTAATATATTAGTTTTATTAGAGCTTGAAATTGTAGGTCTATTAGTCACCCAATCATCCTTACAAACACTGTTTGGACAAGTGGAATTATTGGTTTAATTAATTAATTTAGAATTATAAAATTCTAAATTAAATATCTCTCAAAATAAGTTAATTATTAATTAAGTTATAATTATTATATAATAAGATTATTTAATAATAAATAATTAATTTTGGAAGATAAGGACCCACTGTGAGCAATGTGTAACATACATATGTGTGCGGTTCAAGACTTGTTCACTGCCCCGCTTGTTATTATTTCGAGAATTTTTAGAAACGCTTTTGCACATTTTTTGAGGCAAAAATTTCAAAAACACTATCAGCATAATTTCTTAAAAACTCTCATTTTTCAAAACAAAATCATTTTCATCTATTTTGAAAACACTACCAAACGGGCCCTAAGCTTCATGTTTTTAAAAGTTCCTAATTTTTAAAAATGTGATTTATTCAAAATTAGAAATTTGAATTATGGAAACAAATCAGTTTAGACACCAAGCGGTAGAGCCGTTAAGAAAAGGAAAAGTTGTCTCTTTTATTTTAATTAAATATATTTAAAATCAAACTAAAAGAAACTTTCAAAATTAAATGAGTTTCTTGTTTTCTATTTTACACACAATTGAGAGTTTAAGTTAGACTGCAAAAGCTCTACAAGAGAATCCTATAATAGGTGTGTAGAGATAGAATGATAAAGAAAAAGTGTTCTTCATTATTAATCCCACTTTGCTCATACATTGAGATCAGTGGAAGACAAAAGTAACTGAATAATCTCCAAGAAACCTTAATTTCCTTCTACGCCTACATGTCCCTCCATTCGGTGCTAAACACTAGACGAGAAATATAGTAGTTTGTAGAAAGTATAAAAGATCTTCGACCTTCTCGCTTCGACCACGCAAGCACAAATTATATATATATGTCTATTAAACATTAAACTAAGATAATCTATATCCTTGTTTTATAAAAGATTTATGAAAATATTATTATATACATTCCTCAACTTTAATCAGGTTTTTGCATATTTTCTCAAAAAAAAAAAAAAAAGTTTTAGAGAACCAACACCCGTAAAAACGTTTTAGAGAACCAACACCCATTGCATGAACATCTCTTTAAATTTGCAACCAGATATCCGTACAAACTTTGCTTTTGACATCGGATGTTTCTTTTTATATATATACTAGAATTTACACGTGCCTTGAGCACGTGCTTCATAGGTGCTTGAATTTCTTTTTTCTAAAAAAACAAACATTAAATTATGATAAAAAATTTAGTAACATGATACTTATCAATACCCAAAAAAAAAACCGTGAACATTTCACAACAAAATTATTTCTTTAAATATTTTTTCACATTTATGGTCAGTTTAATAATTTTTTCTTTTTTCTACTCGTCATTAGTTGAAGGTCAAAAATCAAATTCTAGACATATTTTAGACTTTTTCTCTCCTAATATTTCATTTTTTTTTCATAATACTCGATAACTACAAATAGATAATTCTTCTTCTTTAACTGTGATCATTTTAATATTTTTCTTTTTTCCATACTCTAATTAATTGAAGGTCAAAAATAATAATCTATTGACTAATATATATTATTTTTGAAAAAATGATAGCCAATAGACCAACTTTTGAAATCTTTAAATGTAAATAGCGTACTTACCAAAGTGTAATAAATCGTGTTTAGTTTTTTATCCACCTCTTTTATTATTTTCTTTCTTCTCCCACGATAAATTTTAGTAAAGAAAAAGTCGTGTTTAGTTTTTTATCCGCCTCTTTTATTATTTTCTTTCTTCTCCCTCGATAAAGTATTCTCCTTATATGTCAATTTTATATTCCCTTTTTATTTTCATGCTCACTAAAACAATTATTTCTTTAAAGAAAATTACTAATCAATAAATGTTGCCCAAGTCCAAATAATCTCTTGGGCCAAATTTTCACTTAAAGCCCCGTTGCCTCACTAAACCAATTAGGTGTTCTATCCTTTTTTTAATGATCACTATTGTGTTGTACCAATTTTTTTTTTTCTCTCTTTGATCTACTTTATTTCTCATAGCTAAAATGATCAAAATATTCTTAGATAATCTTAACTCAAAATATTTGAAAAGAATAATGTTTTTATATTCATTAAAAGTTCGCATCAAACTTTTTTATACAAATGGTAAAATTAAAAAACAATACCACAGAAGTCGTATTTCTCAAATTAACCAAAAAAAAAAGATTAAAAACACACACACACGCTGCTTCATCAAATGACACAAAAATAAATAAATAAATAAATAAACCACATATACACACACTTGCGGCACCGAAGAATACAGAAAAAGGACAGATTAAAATAAGCCAATTAAAAAAAAAAGAAAAAAAAGAAGCAAGCTGGTGGTGATGATAGATTGACTTCAATCCGCCCCCTATATATTACGTAATAGAGATAAAAAGAGGGTATCATTGATTACAAAAAAGGAGGGTGAGAGAAATTGTAACTTGTCAAAAAAAAAAACAAAATTAAATAATAACCTATGAATATAGAAATATTTCAAAGACCGGAATTTTCTGAAATATCCTATATAATTGATTCTGCTAGTATTCTTTTTTCTTTTTTTTTTTTTCCAATAAAAAGGACTCATTTATCATTTGCTTCTTTCCTGATATACAGCTTTTAGGGCTCTAACTGAGCCTGTAAGTTTTTAACAACAAATATAACCCTACTCCTAATTTGTAATTTTATAAACTTGTATCTAACCATACGTGTACATGTTATCCCCTAATTTGCAATTTATACACATAGATTTAAACATACATGTATAAATAAATAAATATATATATATATATATATATATATATTTAGGTTTACGTTGCTTTCTGAGATCACTATGCTTGTCAAGGATTTCAAATTAGTCCAATCCACAATAATTTTCCATAAAGACTCAATTCAAAAAATAGGAAAAACAAAAATTTCACTCAATTAGTGATCTTTCTTTCTCTCAACAACTTCACCAAAAAATTAATGTTAAGCCTCTTAATAATGGTGTTCTAGTTTCGGGTCCCCGACAAATCCGAATCATTATTAACTTTATGTTTGAGGAAAGTAAAGACCAAGGAAGGATTATATTTTGTGTAGCCAATACGTCAACAATCAATGTTCCTTGTGTGCTTGTTCTTACTTCACTTCTTCTTTTGGTGGTGGGGTTTGATGGGCGAGACATTGCTTCTTTTCCAAGTAAAGTAAACTACGGCAAACAGCCCTAAGAAGCTTGCTTCTAACCAAGATTTTACAGCTTGTCAATTTATTGTCCAATTTGCTAGCTATAAATATCATGACCAATATGAGAAATATTTGTTTGTGCATGACGAGGAGTCCATTTTTTTGGGTATTTCTTTTGATACTAATACAAGGGACGTGCCTTCCCTTTTTAACTATAATATTTTCTTTTCTTTTCTTTTCTTTTCTTTTTTGGACAAAAGAACTTTATATGAAACTATTGTTATAATAAATAATTTAAGCATTTAAGTTAGAATGTTAACACAACCTATTGGAATGCCAACACAACCTATTTTACTCATACTTGAATAGTTATAACATTTAAATCTCCAAACATTAAATATAAAATTATTTTTCATCACATGTTGGAATGTTCATACTTGGAGGTCATTGAGAGAGTTATGCGAAGATATTAATTTTATCAAGTAATTTTAGTAAGTAGTTTATTACTTTTTTAAAACTTGTCTTTATTATTTATAAAAGATCACTCTTACAAAGTAACATGTAAAAATAAAAGATAATATATATCACGTTTATTTATAACAATTACTGTAAAAATATTTAATGTGTGATCATAACAAATCCAAGACTAGATTCAGTAAGAGCACTAGTAAATAAGAAGAAAAAAAAGAAAATCTAACAATTTTTTTTTTTTAACTTAGAGGTGAAGGAATTTGAACTCTTTCACTTTTAAGTGAAACTGGGTGTGATTTTACTGCTAGACTATACCCGAAACCACTTTATTATACTTCTTTGCATATAATTGTTCCATATAAAATTTAAACAATAAAATGTAATGAATGTAAAGTAACTAAACATGCATATTCCTAACTAATGCTCTGAATTCAAAGAATTTAATATGAATAAAAAAATTAATTTAATTTCAACAAAAAAAAGGAGGGAAAAGGTATTAAGCCAAATGGACTAAATTTGACCATTAAACTTAGAGTAAGTTAAAAAAGAGTGATTTTTAAATCAATGGATTACTCCAACCTTTTGGGTTGAAGAACAAAACTCATTCCTATTTCTATATAAGTTATAGACTTCTTATCCCTTTACTTTCTTTGATCTACAATGCCAATCCAATAACTTGTTTCTTATAATGTAGTCTCATTAAAAAAGGACAAAAAAAATTAGGTTTTCCTCGTCGGTTATATCATCAGTAAAATGTTTGATTCACCCTATAAAATTTATATAGACGTTTCAATTGAACCCCAAAATTTGGAAATTTTTATGGTGATGAAGGCACTTCTGTCTCACCGATTCTGTTTCACCAATAGAGTATGATATTATAGCCATTAGATAAAGATTTTAACAGTTTAATCAACGAGTGTCTACATTAAAAATTTGTAACAAGCAATAAAAAACTACCCTCAGTTGTAAATCAGATCTTCAAAATCCTATCCTCCCATTAAAACATTCTGCTTCATTAGTGGAGCAAATTGACTTTTTCATCATAAAAATTGCCAATTTCTTTTCTTCTTATCATTGAAGGTTGAATTAGATAATTTAGAATTAGTAAGCATTATGATATTTATAAAGGATGCACTTCAACAAATGATCTTTTGAACATGTCTGCTGAATGTGTAGGTACTTTCTTTTGGGTGCTTCTAAATTTTGACAAGTCTGAAAATATTTGGATATATAGTTACTGAAATGTAAATTATAGGCTTTTCTCAATTTTTTAATAGTACATACAGGCATGCACATACATAAATATATATTTGGAGCCTGTGCAATTCGTATCAGTGAATAAGTTAGAACTTTTTGTCAGTATAGGGTGATAACTAAAACAAAAATATAAACAAAATAAATCTTCATTATTTACGTATTACAATTGTTTTCAGCATGAAAAAGTGATATCTTTAATGGAAAATAAAAGAATAATTTAAATATTTAGGAAGGCTATATATGGTATATTAATATAATATAACACTCATCTATTTATATTAGATTTTAAAAAATAAACAATTTCTCATAACTTCTAAGTCCGAGAAATACCACTTTTATGGTATTGTTTTTAATTTAAAACTTTTTATTACAAAGTTTGAAACATATGACTTCTAATAAATATAAAAACATTATTGTTTTTAAGTAGTTTAAGTTAAGATTGGACAAATATATATTATCTAAAGATATTTTGATTTTTTTAGTTAAAAAATAACATAAACAAAAAGAGTATAAAAAAAATTAGAACCTAACAGTGATAGAAAAAAAGCATATAGCACCTAGTTTACTCCCTCCATGGGTGCTTCGATCAACATTTGTCGCTCAGAGATAAAGAGATACATAGAAGTCATTTTCAACAACGAATGACCCACAATCGGTGGTGGCCGCTGGCTGCACATGTGCATTGGAGTTTAGTCGCACGAAATTGACGACATAAGAGTGATCCATGGGACCATATATGTGCGCACTTCATTGAATTCGCCATGGTATGCTGGACCAAATAAGAAATAGAAAGTTTTCTCTTTAAGTGTTTATATCATTTTTGGTAGCTTGTATTTAAAGTAAATATTATATTAGTATTTTATTATTTAAAATTATTAAAATAGTATCGCATAATTTTTAGAAATACTATGTTATTATTTTGAGTTCGTGTATTATGATGTGAAATTTTTAATTTGCCCTATGTTTTGGTTCTAACTAATAAATAATAAAAAATTTTCACGTGTTACAGTAAAAAACAAAAAATTATTACAGTATAAAGTTTTTATATACTATAGTATTTTTAACCAAAATTGATTTCAACCATTGGTTCTAATTACACTTCCCAAGAACTCATTTATCTTTTGATTGATGAACCTCAAATTATTTTATTAAAACTATAAAAAAAAAAATAAATGCAAAGAATATCAAAAAAGCAAAAAAAATCCACATATATGACTTTCTATGATGAGTGTTGTTTAATCTTTTGTTTAGATTTCTATTATAGGTTTACAAAATCAACTTAGGTTCAATTAACAAAAGGGTAAAAGGGAAATTTTACGTCAAAAAAATGAGTTCATGGTACCAAAATGATGTATTTAAAAACTACAAGATATCATTTTGATATATTCTAAATAATAAGATGCTAAAATGATGTTTCTTTAAAACAGAGGGCACCAAAATGATAATAACTACTTTTAAAAAAATTATGACGTAGAATGGAATTCTAGAACTTATTATTAGAGGGGAGCACGAAATTTTTGTTAAAAAAATAATAAACAAGTGAATACATCTTCAACACATATATAAAGAGAGAATACGTTTTGTGTGGTGCTTTTAGGGCGTTTGAAACCCGAAATGTTTCAGTTCTTTCTTTGAAATGTTTTTTATTATTTTTTCAGTCAAAACATTTTTTAAAAATTTTTCAAAGCATTTTTTTTCCTCTTAGGTTTCCAAAATGTTTTTTTCTTCCGAAATTTTTTTTTTTTAGTTTTATTCCTTTTTTCTCTTTTCTCCCATTTTTCCTATTCTTTCCTTTTTTTGTTATGCACATTCATTTTTTCTCATCCATTGTCCTGTTTTCATGCCTATTTACTTTTTTCTCAATTTTTTTTTTAACTGTTTTTTTTAGTTAACATGCTTAATACATATGAAGCGCATCCACGCGTACTTTTCGACCAGTAATCTTTAGGATCTGCAGTTTCCTCAAGAAAGTTTCCTAAAGAAACTACATAGCGCCTGCTGAGTTATGGTTCCTGTCGTTTTACTGGAAGAAACGACGTTGCATTTCAATGACAAGTATTCTATTCAAGAACCACCTAAACAAAAACGACATTTTATTATTTTCAAAACAAAAACGACATTGACAACGTTGGGATTAGCCCGGTAGTTGCGACGAGAGTGTTGTGGTTGAGCGGAGTTACTTTTCAGGGGAAAAATGACATTTCATTTGATTTACAAACATGCCATCGCGTAATATAAGTGCAAAAGGTACGCGTGGTCTCTTTTGTTTTCCAGAAGCGCAATGTCGTTTTGCATTAAAAAGTTTCTTGAATGTGAATCCGACGACATGTCGTCTTATGCAAAAGCTTGTTGCCCCATAATCAATCAAACTACACATCCTTATTGTTTAACATTTCATGTCGTTTAACGAAGAAACTAATCCAAAATCTATAATTTGGTACTTTTGTACCTTAAACTATATTAAAGAAATCAGGAATTTAAGAGTGGCTGTTGGTCCAATTTCATCCCTCTTGTTGTAATGTTCGAAGCTGGTAATCTACTTCGTTGGGCTTAAAATCCATTGACATCAATATTTGTAGAAACCTTGTCAACCGCTTAATATTATATTAATTATCAGCTTTATAACTCTTGCACTGAGCATTTTTCATTGCGTGGAACTTTTAATTTTAAAGTAATTTGAAAACACCAATACTTTGTAATGATTAATTGAAAAAGTCAATACATTTTATCATATATTAAATTAACACAAAGCATAACATATAACAAATTCAGCACTAAAATATCAGGAGTGATTTTTCTAGGCTAATTTGACATTACTTTAGAGCTTCTTTATTGCATGATACAAAAATAAGGTCCAAATATTGACTCATGATTAAGTAAAATAGAGTATTGAAGGATCTAAAATGAACCAAAAAAAAGATGTTCATTACGGATTTTGGAAACGTTTTCTCTTGACCTCAAAAAGAAAAACATCACCAATGTTGATTACAAATGTCCCCTCTTTGAACGCACACAAACAAAAGCACAACTGAGTAATAATTATCACCTCAACGCCACTAAATGTAATTAAAAAAATAAAAAATAATAAAAGAAACCAGTAATAAAAAAAAGTTATCAAATTAGGACAATACCCAAGGAGCAAAATTGCATCCTCTTAGAAGGCAAATTTTACTTGAGCCGGTACCTGTCAAGCGGATCTTTGAGAGGAAGGCGCTCGTGATAGACTCTCCAAGCATAATCCTCAAAAGAAAATGAGTTAAACAACCTCTTTTCTCTCTCAAGATTGTTACTATCCTCCTTCTCCTCTTCTTCTTCTTTATGATCATCGTTATCAGTGTGGGCACAAGTAATATTATTATTAGTGTGGTCTTTGGGGAGAAGAGGAGAAACTGTACTGTCTAGAGGAAGAGTTATAAGCACTGTCATTGATATGCTGCGAGTGTTGTTCATGCCTTCTCCTAAACACGCAACTGGCCTTCCTCTCACCTTCTTCAACCTCCCATTGCTCCATACCTGTTATAATAAGAGAAAGTACGAGAAAATTACATATTACGTCATATTTTTAAAAATTGTTTGCTCGTATCATAGTTAAGAAAGTTATGTCGTATTATCATTTATATTACATGTTAAAGTTATACATTAAGAAAGTTGTGTCGTATTATCACTTATATTACATGTTAAAGTTGTACATACTTAAATAGGTATGAACATTGACTAAAAGTAATTATCAAAGGATGACATTTATGAAAACTTTAATGCAACTCATTGCAATAATCATCCTATTTAGAAACATAGTTTGAACTAACAATTCGAACATAAAAGATTACAATAATTCAAATTATATGAGAGAAAATACTGTAACAAAATTAGTTTGAATTAACTTCTTTTTAGTTCGGACTAAGTTCTCAAACAAGCAAATTTGTTATTGATGGGAATCGGATTTCAAGAAAAAATTCTTATATATAATCCGATGTAATAGTACAAGTTTTTTAAGAATAATATTATTTTATGTCACGTTTTTAATAATGTAGCTTCCAATTAACCACCCTACATTGTTATTACTTAGAATATAGATTAGTTTTCGTAGATTTAAAATTTTTTAAAAAAAGTTGATCATTTTAATTTTGAGAGGAATTAGTAAGTATGGTTTGAACTGATTTTAGTTAAAATCATTGTAGCATGTGAAAATTTTGCATTATAACTCACTTTTTTTTAAGGAAAACTGATATTGTAACTTATTATTTCTTAACATTGTATCATGTAAAAGTCATACATTATAGTAACTAAAAGTTTTGGTTGAAACTAAAATTGCCAAAATACACCATTAGTACTATTGCTTTTAAAAGCATAAACAGAGACATGCATATTGGATTGCAATCTTTATCTTGAGGCAAAATGCAACCATTAGGTGGTACATAAACCTTGCCCACGTCAACGAGTGCTTTGGGTTGGGACAGAATGTGCCGCTCTTTATTTTTTGTTGGAAATATTTAGTCACTTTGTTTGTTTGTTAGATAAAAAGGGTATCGCTAGTATCCTCAGACCTTCGGCTTAGTGAGAATGGATAAAGGAAACATTTGGACCATAGTCTTAGGTATTTATCAGCTAATAGGCTATGGGCTTTTAAGAGTTGATTAACAGATGTATAGTCTATGCCATCATAAGATGAAGGCATAGTTTGCATAAGGCATGGCTCAAACTTATGACCGGATAGAAACAAAGTTCTCAAATAAGACAATCATTTGCCATCATGTCAATACCGTCGGTGGTTATTAGCCACTTTTATTGGGCCATCTTGACAACTAATATTAGCACATATGGGATCTATTAATGTTCATATGGCTGCCAATAAACCCTACTAACTACATTTACGTACTAAAACCAAACAAATTAGTTAAACACTCTTAATAAAACCAAAAAAAAAAAATCCAAGAATAAGTCCCACCTAGGAAAACTTTGAATGTACGTCTAGTTAAATAAATTTTGAAGTACTCTTTTTTTTTTTTTTTTGGTGAATAAATTTTGAAGTACTTTAGGGGGGAAAGAATTATTGATCCTATGTACACTGAATCCAAAATGGAGCAACTGTATGCCACGTTTTTTTTTAATTGAAATGTTAATAATGGTGGCAGAAGCCTAGAAACTTGCTCCAACAAAACAAAAAGATAAAGAAAAAAGAAAAAGAAAAATAAAAGAGAGAAGCTTTTTTTTTTTTTTTTTTTAACAAGAAGAAAGAGAAGGTTGAAACTTTCTTTTTCTTCCTAAAAAAATGAAAATAAATCTATCCTGAAACTTACCTGAGCAACGTCACCTACGGTGACCATCACCGAGTCTACCTGGGGCAAGACAGTGACCCAACCCGAATCCGCTAGCAGCGAATACTTTCGGCTCCGGATTTGATACTGTAACCTGACTATATACGGGTAAAACCGGCCCGAATATATAGCCTTTTTGCCCGGCAAATCCTCCAATATCCATATGTAACTGTGAGAGCGGAAGCCTTTCCGGGTCATTCCCGAGCGGGGTCTCAAACCCGACCGAGACGGAAAGCAACTCGACGAGCCTCAACCCGACTCGCTCCAGAGCCCGAGTCAACTCTCTGAGCGAACTCAACGTCCACTCGGTCGCTCGGTTGAACACGCTGAGTCCAGACAGAGCGACTCGCCAAGCCCGTCTCCTTCCTCGTCGTCTTCCCCTTCATATCCCAAAGGCCAGTCATTCGGGAAAAAGCGATTCCTTCTGTTCTCTGGGAAGGTTAAGGATCGTGAGGGCTTCCGACTCGGCCAAGCTGGCGAGCTGGGACGGGACTGAGTGGTAGGTGAGTTGGAAGAAACCAAGTTGGGAGGAGGAGGAGAGGAGGTCGTCGAGGATAATACTGTCGGAGAAAGAGATGAGAGAAGGACACGTGGCGGGAGGGGAGGCGAGGGGGCTGGACGGGAGGGAGAGAGCCGGCGGGAGGCCGTGGAGGAGGTGGGAGAGGGCGTCGGAGGCGGAGGAGGAGAGGACGTTGTTGGACTGAGTCGACGGCGTTGGCTGCGGCGCCGCCGTGGATATTTTGAGCGGAGGAGGCCATGGTGGTGGTGATGATATTATGGTGGTGTGTATTTATTTGACGGGTATGAAAATGGAAGGGGAGATCTTCAAAGAATTTATGACGACTTGAGAGTGACGTGGGAATTAGTGCATGAATTTTTTTTTTCTGTCGTTGGGAAAAAAAAAGAGAGTTATAATTAATTAGATATATATATTTTTGTTTTGTTTATTATAGGCGGTATTCAGGGGTGGTGGGGTTTGTCCCACACGTGTGGGAAGGAGATGAAAAAAATGGATAAAAGATGCAAACATGTGATTTTCAATCCTGCTCACTCATCAAAAAAAAAAAAAAAGGTGTGATTTTCAATCATGTAATTAATTTTCTAATCAGGAATTGCACAATTCCCCATAAAAATCCTTCTCCGCATGAAACATCACCATCGTCCTCCTCAGTAAGAGAAACGCGAAACGCAAAAAAAAAAAAAAAAAAAGAAGAAGAAAAGAAAACACAAATTTTCATTTTCGCGGCACCAGAAGATCAGAGAGAAGCAGCCCAATGTTTTCCAAAATTTTCCAGAAAGCCAAACAGCGTCACCAGAATTCTCCTCCTCAGCCTCAGGTAAACAAGTGATCGCTTTTGATTTTCCATGTTTATGAACATCTGAAATTTGTTCTGCTTTCAATTCTTCGCATCTACGACTAATCTGTCTAGATGTATATGTATTACATACATACGAATTTGTTTGTACATATAGGTGTATAAATATGTTTGTGACTGTGTAGTAGCTTCAGTGAATTTCATTTCTAAAATAATGTTATTTGATCAGAACAACGTTCCTGAGAGAAGTTTAACACCGGCGGATTTCAATCCGCGAATTGCCCTTCAATATGGGATTCCATCTATAGCGTCCATTCTTGCTTTCGATCCAATCCAACGGCTGATAACAGTAGCAACTCTGTAAGCTGAAATAAAAATCCAATTTTTACCTGAATAGAGCACTTCTCAATCCATGCAGTGTCTGGTCAAGCTCATAAGGGGAGTAGGAGAGTTTAATAATAAATAAATATTGTTATTATTTATTTCTTTTGCAATTTGCAGGGATGGTAGGATAAAAATAATTGGTGGTGATGATATTGAAGGACTTCTTGTATCTCCTAAACAATCACCCTTTAAATATTTAGAGGTTTGCATGAATTTTAACGCAATGATTAGTTTTTATTTAATGTTGTTTTCTTCCCCACAACTGGAATTTTGGGTAATCTAAAATATGCTTTATTGTCCAGTGTAAAACCGTTGATGGTGTTTTTGGTAATATAGAATTTGCTTTATTTCTTCATTCTTCTGAATATTTATGCAGTTTTTGCAAAATCAAGGTTTTCTAGCCTCTGTCTCAAGAGATAATGAAATTCAGGTATCTAATAGTCTTCCAGGCTCAATATGAATGTCATCTTTATCTTCAAATGGTCCCTTGTTATGCTAATCCTTCTATGCCTTCTTTTTTTATGCTTCAACTCCCCCAATTAAAAGAGAGTCTTCACTAACAATGTTGATCACTTTAGTAGGTTATTCACATTGGCAGGTTTGGGATTTGGAAACCAGGGCAATAGCTTCTACTTTGCAGTGGGAATCGAATATAACTGCCTTCTCTGTCGTTTATGGCACAAGTTACATGTATAATACTTGTATGCCTGTTAATTCATTATTGGACCGCATATTATTTGGAATGTGATAATAGCAATGAGCAATGAAGCCTGACAAAAATTACTTGAGAAACATGTTCACACTCTCATTACATTCAGGTATATTGGAACCAAGCATGGGGATGTATCTGTGTTGAAGTACGATGCCGAAGACAGAAAAATTACTCAGCTTCCGTATTATGTTCCTGCAAACATCATAACTGGTACCATATATCTTTTCTCTGCTTGACGTTCCATTTGTCATAGTAGTCACTAGTAATATTGCATAGCAAGCAAATTGTTTATTTCTATTTTTCCACCTTCCTGCTGATTCATGTACATATAAGGTATTTTTATCCTTTTTTTTCCTGCATGGTTTTGTTTTTTTTTGGAACTTGTGTTATTTCTGTGATTTTTTTGTTTTAAGTCGAAGTATTACCAAATTTGTAGATGCAGCTGGCGTGACCTTGCCTGATCATCTTTCTGTTGTCGCAGTATTCCATCAACCTTGTTCTCATGGAAACAGGCAAGTTAAGAGCTGACTAAACCTACTATGATTTAGTTTCCAGGGTTTGCATTCCAAATTCATGAGCTGCTTTTTCAAACATTTTTCAACACCCAATTTTGTCATCTTTTGTTTAGTAGGCTTGATCAACTAAAGCCTTTATTCAGAACTTAAAAACCTTTTTCCAAAAGTAGAGTTCACTGTTAGACTGAGGACGATGAAAACTGTCAATTGAAAAGCTCATAATTATATAGGTTTTTAAACTAAGTCTGCTTTTGTGACTAAAAACAGAAGTGCTATTGCAAATATTAATACATGTTAATGACCGTGGGAAACCAATTCCACTACTTCGAAGGATAGAAGATTGATTTCTATTTTAGTAAACAGATCTTTCTATTTCCCTCCCTCTGGCGAATCTTGAGTTGATGTCCATAATAACTATACAAGTCATATGATGCAATTAACAATAAAAAAATATATATTTTTTCTAATTTCAGAATTCTAATTGCATATGAGAATGGATTGATTATTCTCTGGGATGCTTCTGAAGATCAAGTTGTTCTTGTTAGAGGCCTACAACAAAAGCATGAAACAGTGGTTGATTGTGCACAAGGAACAAAACATGAGCTTCCTGATAATTTGTCAGACAATAAACAGACAGAGAACGAGATCAGCTCTCTCTGTTGGGTATCTGAAAATGGTTCAATTCTTGCTGTTGGCTATGTAGATGGGGTTATCATCTTTTGGGACATATCAAAGGATGCTTCTGCAAAGGATTGGCACGCAGAAGAATCAACTAACAATGTTGTTAAGCTGCAATTATCCTCGTCGTAATTGTTTTGAATTGGTCTGCAACCAAGTCATATGATCATCAAGGTGGACAGCTCTTTGTCTATGGTGGCAATCAAATTGGGTCTGAGGAAGTCCTGACAGTATGGTTTTAACTCCAATTGGCTTTTCTGTATTTTGTCTCAAGTTATGCACACTTCTTTGTGATTATTGAACAGAAATCGGCATGATGCACTCTATTTCGGCTAAAATGAACTGAATTTTTTTATTGGAAGACAAAAGGAATTTAGCTTTGAACATAAATTATGAAAGATGTTGCTCTTGCAGAACATAGTTAGATGAAACATGAGTATCTAAATTCCATAAAGTAATTAACAAGCTAAGATTCCTTGGAGTATGTTGGAGTGAGATTTATATATATATATAAAGCACAGCTTAAATGAGAATTTGTTAAATTATTAACTAAGTTGCAAGTCTTGACTTTTGCTAATATGGTTCACGTAATTAACTCTTTAGGGTCTTGCAACATGAGCAATAGAAAGTACGTTTATTCACTGGAGCAAATGCATTCCGTAGCTATTTCATCAAATATTTGATTATTTTCTTTTTTTGGCAGATTTTAAGCCTTGAATGGGATAGAAAGTCTGAAATGTGTTAACCGAGTAGACCTTTTGCTGAATGGTTCTTTTGCGGATATGGTTGTGTTTCCAAGTGCTGATGCAATTGACAGCAACCAGATGTTGTTTATTTTGACAAACCCTGGACAATTGCATGTATATGACAAACCTTGCCTGACTTCCTTAATTCCTCAGCATAAGAATACCTCTGTTCCAGCGATTCAGTGTACCATGGTGGTGTCTACTACTGAACAGAACATGACAGTATCACACCTTGATTTGGTGCATAGAGATGGAGATCTTTTAGGAGTTTTGTCTCAGGTACTACTTTGGCATTTGAGACATTCTAAATAGGTTATGTATCTCAATACCATCACCATCTATGAATTCAACCAAATTTTCTTTGTCCAATAAGAGAGTTAAAGCTACTCAACTCCCTGAATTTTTTTCTCTCTTTTCTGAGGGACCCTGAAATATGTTTTTGGAACAAGTACAATCTATTAACTACTTTCTCCTTGTTCATTAGATAGTATCCGCTGAAAAACTAAGTGCCGCACATTTGCCTATAGAGGCTACAAGGTGGCCTTCAACTGGTGGTGTTCGCAGTCAGTTTTTCTATCCCCATACTTATCAGGTTGAGAAAGTGTATATATCGGGATACCAAGATGGATCTGTTCGAATGTGGGATGCCACACATCCAGATACGTCACTTATCTATGCTATAGGACCTGAGGTTTGTTTGCTATTTCAATTTTGTAGCTTTGAATCCTTTTATTCTGGTTATATATTAACCCACAACAGTGTCGATCAGTTTCTGTATTTTTTTTCCTGTTTATTTATGATGTGATATCATTTCAAAGCAGGTGAAAGGTATGATTGGTGCAATTGCATCAGTATCTGCATTGGAATTTTGCCCTTTTACTTTAAGGTTGGCTCTTGGTGATAAAAGTGGTCTGGTAAGAATTCTTTTCTTTTTTTTTTCTGCTTTTCTTTAAGGTGATCAAGATATCATGCATGGTGATGCTCCTCTCATTGAGAGTATGTAGGTTCATCTGCATGAGCTAATAGGGAATTTGCAAGAGAGGAATTTACATTTTGTGACAGAAAATGGCAGTGAAGGTTGGCATGTACCTCTATGCTGCTTTCTTTCTTCCAAGGTTTCATTTTTGTGTCGATCTACTGTTATTTGCCTATGACTTTTAATTTCGACTGGTCCTAAATATATATACTTTTATGTTTACACACAGTTCACAATTTGCAACAAGAAGATGGGCCCCATTGCATAGCACTCTTTACTATCCTCTCTTCCCCCATATGCACCCTACAATTTGCAAAATCTGGAAAGAGACTTGCTGTATGACTTGAATGTGGACATGTGAAAATGATCTATTCTCTTCTCTTTTTGGGTTTTATTGGTGATAGTTATTCTTAGCCTTGACTTTTTTTTTTTTTTTTTGGAAAAAAATGTCTATAGTTGTAGATAGCCTTTATTGATTGGAAAGCCAAGGATATTAATTTCAAGTTCAATTTTAAATCTTATATTACAGGTCGCCATGCTTGATATTAGTGCATTATCAATTTTGTTTCTCACGGATGCTGCATCCGAGACAAGTTCCCCTATAACTTCCCTGGGTGTGAGATCAATTTTAGATGCTAATGGCATAGAGGGTCCAAAGGATTCTCAATCAGAAATCGTGGAAGATTATGAAAGAGGGGTTCTATTCATTATGACAAGACATGCACATATCCATGTTAGAGATATTAAAACTGGAAATTTTATTAGCTCTCAGCCATTGTGCCCAAAGAAGGATTCTACTGCAGTTTCAATGTACATTATAGGCAAGTATTTGCTGATGAAAATAAATTGAAAAAAAAAAAAACCTAGATTCTCTACTCTGCTCTCAGTTGTAGCCTTTTAAAAACTGTTTTTTGCAGAGGACATTGATCTTAGACCCGAAGTCCATGGTGAAAAGCATTCGCTGAAATCATCTGACAGTAGTGAGGCCAAATGAACTCATAAAGGCCAATGCTCAACCCAAAAGTACACAACAAGAAGTTGGAGTAGACCCCTCCCTAGGAAGTGGTCATGTTGCTCAGAGATTAATGAACTTTGTCATTTTGCTCTATTGTGAAGATGCACTGTACCTTCTTTTTCTTTCCTACTGAAGCTTATGCAAATATGATGGCTCCAATTATATATAACTCGTTTCGTGAAGTTCAATACTTGATTATAGATTTTGACATCATCTTTGAACAGGTCCTTGTCAAATCTTGAAGTGTTGGGAGAGAGCTCTTTGATGCCGATTCTTAGGTGGAACTTCAAGACTGATATGGACAAGACAATTTGTTCTTCTGATAAGTGGCAAATTACATTGGTTAGTTTCTTACCAAATGAAGAATTATAGCACACCAGGAATTCATAAATGTTGTGATTCCCATTAACCATGTTAGAATAATCGTAACTTATGGCCAATAATTTTGTTTGTACCATCAGGTTCTAGTTGTGCTAAACTTTCCAATATGGAATTTTCCTTCAATGTTGATTTTAGGTAAATGGGGGTAAATTGGCCGTCATATCTCTTTTGGCTTTCAGGTTTCTCATCTTTTTCTCTCCTGCTTTTGTTGTTTGTAAAAACCCTTGCTGCAGCTCTAATACAAAGTCAAATGCTTAAAAGTTTTTCTTGAGAAATTTTGCTTATTGTTCTAGGATTCCGGATTCTTTGCCTAGCCTTTATGATAAAGTGCTTGTTGTTGCTGTAGCAGCCACCTACAGCTCATCTTCAAATGAGAAACAAGTTGCGGTATAATATTCAGGTCTAGTATCTTCTTTGTGAAAAACTTGTTAATGTGACCTAACTTATGATGCCGTAGGCTTGTAGCCCTGGAATCTCTGATGGTATTATTGGAGGTTCAAAAGCTAGCAAAGTGGGACGGAGCGTTGATCTTACCAAAGTTCATAAGAATAATTACTTACATCTAGAGGGTTTGTTTTCAACTCCTCCATTCCTAAAACCTTCCATAGCTTCAAAGGATGACCAAGGAACTATTGAGCTTGATTTGGGTTCTATAATTCATTATTTTTTTCCTACTACCTTCGTCTTCCATTTCCCTCCTCTTTAACGGCTCATTTCAGCTCTTTGTGTTGCAGATGACATCGTCGTTGACGGGCCTCTATATCTCTCATCTTCATCTCAAAAGAACAAGATTAAAAAGAAAGGTAACAATTTTTATTGTCTAGCTATTGCTTCTTGCTTTTATCATTTGCAGGCACTAGATGCTCTAATTGTTATTTTGATGGTCCATAGATAAGGGAACAGAGAGGGAAAGATTGTTTAATAATACAACTACCGATTCAAAGACAAGACTCAGAACCGTAGACGAAAAAAGAGCTAAATATTGAAAGGCTGGGGTAATTACTTCTATAAGAATAATAAAAAAAGAAAGTAATTGCTTTAATTTTATGAACCATCTATTGATGTGAGTAATCCTGCTAGTCTTGTTAGGCCACAAATAAGATTCACTTATGTGCGAAGTGGCGCCAAGAAAAAGGGTGAGTTGGCAAGAGCTTTGCCTAGGGGATTGGGAGAAAAAGAAAGTGGTGACGTGGTAGAAGCAATCGGGGGCAAGTAACATGCATGTGAAGGTGGCTCCGAGAATTCAGGAAGAGGAGAGTAGAGTTGGTTAATCGGTTAGGCCTCGGGATTGGAATGAGGAAAGGGATTAGAAGGATTAAATAAGGGGGGAAAGGGTAGAGGAGATTATCGAACAATTTCTAGAGTTTACTTCTTATTTGAAAAGGGAGTGCATGGCTCACTCGAATAGCCCCTATCCATCTTACTTTGATTATTCAGTAGCAATAAAAGTGCATAGTTCAGTCTCTCAATTCTTTGTGGTTAGTGTTCTTTTCGAGTTAATAGCATACCTGAGCTCATCATTTGGTATCAGGGCGGACGATCGTGGGATGGCAGCGGCAGCGGCAGCGAAGAAGCTTGAAGATCGGCTGGAAAAAGTGGAGTCAAGCAAAGAGAGCTTTCAATGCTAGTTGGAGGAGGTGAAGACCGAAGTTAAGAAACTCTGTAAGCTGGAGGAGGGCATGGTTCAGCTCTTGGCAGAATTACAAGGGATAAGGCTGCAACTCTCCGACGGGTTAGCTGGAGAACCTTCAGCCCAAGCAGTTACTCCGACAACACACTTACTCGTCACGTTAGGGGAAGTTGGGATTGGTGGTCACCAGGACTCCGATGAGGCCCAAGAGGAACCTAAGGCAGGCAGAAGAATGGAGTGTTGAACTCGACGGGTGGAAATGTCGGTATTCGACGACCAAAATCCTGATGGGTGGATTTTCAGAGCTAAGCGTTATTTTGCGCTTAACCGATTAATGAACATGAAAAGTTGGAGGTCGATGTTGTAAGCCTCGATGGAGACGCTTTGGCGTGGTTTCAGTGGAAGGACGGACGTCGAGTTGTTCGGAGTTGAAAGAGATGATCGTAGATCGATTCCGACCTACCCAAGAAGGAAACCTAGTGTGAGAAACTGCTTGTCCTTCGCCAGGAGACCACCGTCCGAGAATATCGCCGGCAGTTTGAACTCCTCGCCACTGTCGTTCTCTGATCTGTCAAAATAGGTTCTAGAAAGCTCATTTGTGAACGGACTACGACCTGAAGTTAGGGCTGAGGTATGTATTGAAGCCTCAAGGGTTGGGCTTGTATAATGGAATTAGCCCAAAGAATTGAAGATAAAAACTTACAGCTTGGGCCTGTTAAACACTTCTCTATTCAGCCTAATGTTGGGTCTCGTTCCAACTCAAGCAATGCTGGATATCACAACACGAGTCAATTACTCGTTGGACTGCACAAACAGCGGGGGCTTCCTAGACAAAATTCTAGCTGGTACCACGACTACTCTTAGACGGTTGACTGATGCGAAGATCCAAGCTAAGAGAAAGAAAGGCCTATGCTATTGCTGTGATGGAAAATACTCATATGGCCACCGCTGCCCAAAACGGGAATTACAGGTCTTAGTGACTCATAAGGAAAAAGGACGAAACGAGGGAGGAGAATGAATCGACAGAGAAGGACATGCCGGAAGAGACGGCAGAGGTAACCTTGAATTCTATGGTGGGATTGACTACACCGTAGACAATGAAGCTCAAAGGAACAATACAACAACAGGAGGTGGTGGTTCTCATTGATTGTAGAGCTAATCACAACTTTATCTCTTTGGACTTGGTAAGGAAATTGGATCTTCCAATAAATACTACGGGTAGTTACGGGGTAGTAATGGGCACGGGCTTTACTATCAAGGGCGTGGAAGTTTGTAAGGGGGTTGTTTTGTCATTGCAAGATTTTGAAGTGGTGGAGGATTTTTTACCCCTTCATTTAGGAAGCACAGATTTGATCTTGGGAATGCAGTGGGTAGCTACTTTAGGGACAATGCAGGTTAACTGGTCCTCACTTACCATGAAGTTCCACATTGGTGAACCTCAGTTTGTTTACAAGAAGAACCTAGTTTGTGCAAAACGGCTATTTCTTTGAAGGCTATGCAACGGGCGATAAAGCATGAAGGTCATGGAATACTGCTGGAAGTTCGGCAATTGGAAATGGAGGATGGGAGATCGAATAACCTAGCAAAGCAGGTACCAACGATCATACAAGCAGTTTTGCAACGTTGGAAGAGTGTGTTCCAACTACTGCAAGGTTTGCCTCTGATGCAAGGATGTGAGCATGCTATTGTGCTCAAGGAGGGAGTATCACCAATAAACATTAGGCCTTATTATTATCCTCAAGTGCAGAAGGTGGAGATTGAACGTTTGGTAGGTGAAATGTTGGCGGCAGGTATAATTCAACCCATTGTAAGCCTTTTTCAAGCCTGGTACTCTTGGTCAAAAAGAAAGATGGTAGTTAGAGATTTTGCGTTGATTATAGGGCCCTTAATCGGGAGACTGTGCCTAACAGATTTCCCATTCTAGTGATTGATGAGTTGCTTGATGAATTACATGGCGCTACCATTTTTACTAAGCTCGACCTCAAATCCGGATACCATCAACTCAAAGTACACAATGAAGATGTGCCAAAAACCGCTTTCCGAACCCATGACGGCCACTATGAGTTCTTGGTAATGCCCTTTGGTCTTACAAATGCCCTAGCTACTTTTCGATCCCTTATGAATGAGGCATTTCGTCCTTGCTTACGCGAGTTTGTCTTGGTTTTCTTCGATGTCATACTTGTGTATAGCTGATCGAAAGAGCAGCATGTGTTTCATTTAGAGACAGTCTTGAGGGTGTTGTGCCAAAATAAATTATACGCCAATGAAAAAAATGCTGTTTGGGTAGCCCAGTGTGGAGTATTAGGGGCATGTGATTTCAAAAGAAGGGGTTGCAGCTGATGAATCCAAGGTAGAATCAATGAAGAAATGGCTGATTCCGACCAACTTAAGGGAGCTTCGTGGCTTCCTTGGTCTTACAGGTTATTATTGCAAGTTTGTTGCAGGTTATGGTTCTATTGCTCACCCATTCACCAACCTCCTCAAGAAGGACAACTTCAAATGGAATGCGTAGGCAGAGCATGCTTTCAATCTCTTGAAGCAGAAGATGATGGAAGTACCGGTGCTGGCCTTGCTAGATTTCAATCAATCATTCATTGTGGAGACCAACGCTTCCAGTATCGGAGTGGGGGGCGATTTTGATGCAAGACCAGTGGCCTAGTAGTGCCTATTTGAGTCAAGCCCTCTCACCATAAAATCGTCTGAAATCGGTATGTGAAAGGGAATTGATGGCCATTGTACTCGTCATGCAAAAATGGCGCCTTTATGTCCTAAGGAGGCACTTCATTATATGCACAGATCAGCGGAGTCTGAAGTTCCTACTAGAGCAGCAGGTAATTAGTGAGGATAATAAGAAATGGCTGTCTAAGCTGTTGGGGTTCGATTTTGAGATTCAATACAAAGTTGGGGGGGAAAATAAAATTGCAGATGCACTATCACGAGTGCCCGCGGCATTAGAATTAGGAATTCTCTCGGCTCCGATGGTGTTTAACACAGAGGAGTTGGCACAGCAAGTAGACTTGGATGAGAGGTTAGCACGAATCAAGGCAGACATCTCGCAAAACCCGAAGGCACATCTAGGATTTACCATTAAGAAAGGTCGTTTGCTCCATGAAGGGAAATTGGTTATATCCCATTCCTCTCCATTCGTTACCGAATTAATTTAGGCTTTTCATGATGGAGCTTTGGGAGGGCACTCGAGAGTCTTGAAGACATATCAAAGACTAGCAGTAGAGTGGTTTTGGTTTGGCATGGAGGCTGATGTGATGTCTTATGTGGCCAAGTGTCAGGTTTGTCAACTACATAAGTATATGGCTCTAGCTCCTGGTGGTTTATTGCAGCCCCTTCCTCTACCTGAGCAAGTATGAGAGGATATATCCATGGATTTCGTCGTGGGTTTGCCTAAGTTCGAAGGGTATAATGTTATTCTGGTAGTGGTTGACCGCCTTAGCAAGTATGCTCACTTTATTCCGTTGAAACATCCTTACACGGTTGTCTCCGTGGCCACTGTTTTTATTCAAGAAGTGGTTCGTTTACACGGAGTCCGAAGTACTATTGTATTGGATCGTGATTGAGTTTTCTTGAGTATGTTCTGGACTGAATTATTCAAGCAGCAAGGTTCATCTCTTTTGTGGAGCATAGCCTACCACCCCCAGACCGATGGGCAAACAGAAGTGGTTAACCGTTGCCTTGAAACCTATCTTAGATGTTTCTCTTCTGGGACGCCTTTGTAGTGGCACCGTTGGTTGTCGTAGGCTGAGTATTGGTATAATACTAGCTTCCACACAGCCACTAAAACTACCCCATTTCGAGCTTTGTACGGACGAGGTCCCCCTCCTTTGATTCGTTATGGGTTGGGTACTTCCCAAGTAGCGACGGTGGATCAGGAATTAAGGGAAAGAGATGCAATGTTGGACGAACTGAAGCAGCACCTTTTGAAGGCACAATAGAAGATGAAATCTCAAGTTGATGGGAAACGTCGGGAGGTACATTTCAATGTTGGGACTTGGTATTTTTCAAGTTACGTCCTTATAGGCAGTAATCAATAGCACATCGCACTTATGAGAAGTTGGCTCCTCATTTTTATGGACCATTTGAAGTTTTGGAGAAGGTAGGTGCAATGGCGTATCGCCTTAAGCTGCCACCAACATCTTTTATTCATGATGTTTTCTATGTGTCCTAGCTCCGTCCCGCTAAGGGTAGCTCACTACCTAATTGTTCGTTACCATCACAACTAACCACTGACTTAGAGATGGTGGTTTCACTATCAGAGTTACGAGGAGTTTGGCAAATTCGTCGAGGAGCTTCAACAGAGTTGGAGGTTCTTATTCACTGATCTGGTCTTCCTACCCATGATGACACTTGGGAATCATTTGAGGTGATAAATGCTCGTTTCCTTGCATTTCACCTTAAGGACATGGTGCGACTCAGGGGGAGGGTATTGACGTGAGTAATCTTGCTAGGCCACCATTAAGATTCACTTATGTGCGACGTGGCGCCAAGAAAAAGGGTGAGTTGGCAAGAGCTTTGCCCAGGGGATTGGGAGAAAAAGAAAGTGGTGACGTGGTTGAAGCAATCGGGGGCAAGTAGCATGCATGTGTAGGTGGCTCCGAGAATACAGGAAGAGGAGAGTAGAGTTGGTTAATCGGTTAGGCCTCGGGATCGGAATAAGGAAGGGGATTAGAAGGATTAAATAAGAGGGGAAAGGGTAGAGGAGATTATCAAACAATTTCTAGAGTTTACTTCTTATTTGTAAAGGGAGTCCATCTTACTTTGAGTATTCAGTAGCAATAAAAGTGCATAGTTCAATCTCTCAATTCTCTGTGGTTAGTGTTCTTTTTGAGTTAATAGCATACCTGAGCTCATCATCTATACATGTCTGATGCGGCTGTTTCCCGGATGCCTCTGGAGCGGCCGCGGAGGCAAGGGATAAGCTTGTACAACGCCAAGAAAAGCTTGAGGTATAATAAATATCACAGATCCAACGAAAATTGGCTTGTCTTTTCAAAATTGTATGTGTGAAAAATCTCTACTGTTGAATGACACCAGAGGCTAGGCCTACGCACTCAGGAGTTGAGAAGCGGGGCTGAGAACTTTGCAACAATGGCCGAAGAACTCGCCAAGTCGATGGAAAATCGTAAATGGTGGCAAATATGACAAGTTAGTACCAACTTGAAGCGATTTGAGCCGTTAAATTTTGCATAACTTAATCCCTCATCCATCAACTTATTTTCAGAATCAGCCTTTGTTCTTTGCTGTGGATTTTACACTCCATTTAAGTCCACTGTCACCTAAGTTTTGTATTTATTTGTATTTGATTTGTAAATGCTGCACCAAAGGCATTTTTGTACATGTGACATGTTTTGATTTGGTTCTAGAAATCGTTCCTTTGGATTTTTGTTTTTGTTTTGCCTCTCTTCTTACTTGTACTTGAGCAACAACAAAAATCAATACACATATATATTTTGTCCATTTGATTCATTAATTTGAACTAAAAATTAAACAAAAATTTAAATTTTTATGAGAAAAAATACTAATAAAATAATTCAAACTGTGATTTGAACCTACAAAATAAGTGCGATAATTATACTCCAACTATTTTTGATCTCAAAGGATTTGATTCTTTTGTTATTTGTTTGACTATTTAGATTGTATGGTTGTTGCGTGACTGACCTTTTTCAAATGGGAATTGATTGGATCTGATTTTACTCGTTTTCTTACCAAAAGATGGAAGACACATCAACAAGAACCCTAAAAAAAAAAGCTCAAATTCATGGACGGTAGATGATTGAAACATCTCGGAAGTTTAACTTTTCCAATATGCTTCAATTATAGCATAAGCACTTTTGGTCGGCAAGTGTCCATTCTTTTCACGTTCTATTTACTATTTTATTGACGAGGTCTTTTTTTAATTTTTGGTAATATATTTGATTGACGAGGTTACTTGGTCATGATCCTGCAAGTGCCCATGCTTTTAACGTTCCACTATGACGAGGTAAATTGGTCAATCGGTTTACTCGGTTTCTCTTCTGTCGACACCTACAAGTTTTTTTTTGTCAATATTCATTGCTGAGTATCATTTTAGGGCTTTTAATTTATTTTTTTTAATTTCATTTTTTGAGAAATTGTGGTACTGATGGATGACCTTTTTGAAGCCTACTTTTAAATAAATATTAAAAGTTTTTATTAAATTAGGAAATAGTTATTTTGAACAATTAATTCTCATAAAACAATTCATTTTTGATAAATTATTAAATGATCTTATATATTTAATTAATAGTTAATTTAGGAATATATGTTTAATTTATCAACCCTAAATCTAGTCTAGAGGAGAAAAAACGAATATTATTTTAATCTAACAAAATTGGAGGCATTTGTTCAAAGAATAAGAAAAAGGTCGTTTTTCACATTTCTTTTCGCATCAAAGTCGGTTTTAAAAATGCCTTTTGATCAACTGTCGATTTGGTCTTTGCAATTGACTTAATATCCCGTTAACACTATCATCCTGGCATAATAAAAAATCCCCCAGTGAAAAGAGAGACCGTAATCATAAATAAATTGTATTGATATTATTTCTTTCAAGAGGTCAAATTTAGTGGCTCACAATAATCGTGTCAAAAAGTCCCTCCCATTTTTTTCCAATTTATTTCTTAAGCAACCTTGTTAGAGAAAATAATGGCCGGAAAAGCCATCAAAAGACTAACGTAAGAAAATAAATAATAATTGACCTTTCATGGGATAACCAACTCGGACCCTGACATATAAAAGAAGAGAAAAAACAATCAATGACTTCCACATGATACATCTACGCGCCAGATTTGACCACGAATACCCTTTTTACTTTCATCACTCGGTGGACCCATTTCCCCAACCTTTGGCCCAATCAAATTTTATCTTAGATTTTTCTTCGTTTCTATTTAATTTATTTATTTCATTTTTGCTCACACGTACTAAAATAGAAAAAAAAAAAAATGAAACAACAGAGTTTTCTTTGTTTTTTTTTTTTTGAGAGCAGAGTTTAGAAGAGAGGGAGAGAGCGAAAACACTTATATAAAAAGATAGAGAGAGAAGAGGAGAAGCAACAAGAAGCACAAGTTGTTGATTCTTTTGTGTTTTTCTTCGGTTTGGAGTGGTCGGGAGAAACCCTTTCGTTATCTCCTCAAATCGAAACTCTTCCCTTTTTAATAATATAATACTCACTTCCTCCCTTCCCTGGTCCTCACATCCATTCTTTTCTCTCTCCTCAACGAGAGAGAAAGAGAGAGACCCAGAGAAAAATCCTTGTTTCTTTGTTCATTTCCTTCATCTGGGTCTCCAATGGCGAGTTGGGTCTTATCAGAATGTGGCGTAAAACCCCTTCCCAAAATATTCTACCCAAAACCCAGAAATGGAATGTTATCAAAAACCATAAATTCTTCTTCTTTTAGACCATTGCCCAACAACAAAAACCCTGGCTTTTCGCTCAAGTCGTCGATTGGGTCTGAAGGGAAGAATTGGGCACTAAATGTGAGCGCTCCTTTGAGAGTCACGGATGTCGGTGAGGAGGACAAAGAGAGGAGAAAGGTTTTTAGCAATAACAACAACCGGGTTAATGAAGAAGAAAATGAATTTGACCCAGGTGCTCCACCGCCTTTCAAGTTGGCTGACGTCAGAGCTGCAATTCCAAAGCATTGCTGGGTTAAGGACCCTTGGAGATCCATGAGCTATGTCGTCAGAGATGTCGTTGTCGTTTTTGGCTTGGCGGCTGTCGCTGCTTATTTCAACAACTGGGTCGTCTGGCCTCTATACTGGATTGCCCAGGGAACCATGTTCTGGGGTCTCTTTGTTCTTGGTCACGATTGGTAATCATAATTGCAACTTTTTTTTTTTTTTTTTAAAATCACAAAATGTTTGGTAATGAAATTTTTTATTAACATGAATTTTTAAATTTTGAGGTTTTTTTTTTTTTTTTGTCAGTTGAACAATTTAATGATTATTCACAAAATGCTTGATAATGATAATGGTATATGAGTTTCATTTTTTTTTTTGCTTTACTCTCATGAATTTTTGAAATTATGAGTCCTTTTTTTTTTTCATTAGTTGAGGAGTCTAGAGCTTATCCACAAAATGCTTGGTAATGGAATTTGAGTTTCATTTTTTTCGCTTTCCTCTCATGAACTTTTTGACAGTTCGATTCTTTTTCCCTTTAGTTGAGGAATTCAGTCCTTACTCACAAAACGTTTGGTATAGGAATTTTATTTTATTTTATGTTTGGTTCTTTTATCAAAATGGTTTTTGTCTTTTTTGGTATATATTGAATTAGATTGTAGTTTGTTTTGTAATGGTTTTTTCTTTTTTGGTTTGTTGCAGTGGACATGGAAGTTTCTCTAATAATCCAAAGCTTAATAGCGTGGTGGGCCATATTCTTCATTCTTCAATCCTTGTCCCTTATCATGGATGGTTAGTGTTTTCCTGGAAATCCTTTCAAATCATTGAAATGGACGGTGATAGAATCCTGTTTCTTGACGCAAGTTTAGTTTGTGGCATATTTGTTTCTTACATAATTAGGCTTTTATTTACTACTGCAGGAGAATAAGCCACAGAACTCATCATCAAAACCATGGACACGTTGAAAATGATGAATCTTGGCATCCAGTAAGTTTACTAACCAGAGAAGGAAGCTCTATGATATATATATACACACATATACATACATACATACATACAAACATACATACTTATATGTTTGTATGTGACATTGTAATTTTCACTCTTAATGAACCGTGGAATTAAGAATTTGTGTAATTTGGTTTTGCAGTTGTCTGAGAAGATTTACAGAAGTTTGGACCAGGCTACAAAAATGTTGAGGTTCACCTTGCCTTTCCCTATGCTTGCGTACCCTGTCTATCTGGTGAGCAAATTTTTCCAACTTCTTATTTTTTTTTTTTTGGCTAACTTTGATGTTTATTTTTTTTATACTAATCTGTTTAAATTATGATGACCTTGATTATAGTGGGGTCGAAGTCCCGGCAAGAAGGGTTCCCATTTCGATCCAAACAGCAACTTGTTTGTTCCAAGCGAGAGGAATGACATTATAACATCCACTGCCTGTTGGACTGCAATGGTTGCTCTTCTTGGATGTCTCTCCTTTGTAATGGGTCCAATTCAAATCCTTAAGCTCTACGTCGTTCCCTATTTTGTAAGTTTCATTTTTTTTTCCTCTAGGCTGAGTTATTTCTATGACTCCAGTTCCTTATCTAAGTTTATAATCTGCGTCTTTGAATCAACGTTCAAAATTCAGATTTTCGTCATGTGGTTGGACTTGGTCACTTACTTGCACCACCATGGCCACGAGGACAAACTTCCATGGTACCGCGGAAAGGTAAGAAATAGCTGACTTCTTATCCTAATTTCATGAACATTTCCTTGTTAGTGAATAGCTGACTTCTCATTCTAAGAAAGAAACAGGCTATTCATTCATTTCAAAGCTTTGCAATTAACTCCAACTAAGATGATTTTAGTCAACTTAAGTGGGAGAACTGAAAAAGTTGAGCGCTTCAGCTGTCTTATCAACTCATTTTAGCTAATGTTTGTTGGTTCTGATTTGTATCAAACAGGAATGGAGTTACCTAAGAGGAGGGCTCACAACCCTTGACCGTGACTACGGATGGATCAATAACATCCACCATGATATTGGAACACACGTGATACATCATCTCTTCCCTCAGATCCCACATTACCACTTAGTGGAAGCAGTAAGTGTCACTAAATTATTACATGGCTAAATTTGTTATTATCTTTTCCAAAACCATTTTTTCACATCTCTAACTTTGTAAATTTCAACACAAAAACAGACAGAGGCAGCTAAGCCTGTGCTCGGGAAGTACTACCGAGAGCCAAAGAAATCTGGGCCTTTCCCATTTCACTTGTTCGGAAGCCTACTAAAAAGCATGAAAGAGGATCACTACGTGAGCGATACCGGAGCTGTTGTGTACTATCAAACGGATCCCGAGCTCCATTAGCCAGCCTAGGATATCAAAATTAAGTAAGTTATGAAGATCTATGGAGGAGCATACGAAGCTATGGATTCTTTGCGGTATGACACTGCTAACAGCTATCCAATTCTGTATTAAACTACTGAGGACGGCCATTTGTGCCCTCAAATTCATTCTTTCTTCCGCTGGCCAAAAGGGTGGCCTTCATGAGTAAGAACTATAACTTATTGTAATAATGCAATTATCAAAGAAAATATTGCATTGCTTTGGCCTGAAATCTCTCATTCTCTCTCTCCTTGTTTGTTTGTCCAGGGTCCACAATTCACATGTTTTAGACTAGTTGAAAGCCATAGGAAAGTAACACTAGATATGCATGTATTAGCGAGTGGAAAGGCCCCCTTTGCCACCATATATTGGTTGCAGAAAATACAACGAAAACAGAAAGTAACCAAAGCTAATGGACTGAAATCAACGTGTACTGATAAAAATACAAAAAATGCGGTTTGGTTCACGACATTTTACATGTGCCACACAAACGTGTACACGTTTTGGGGAAAAAAACATTTATGACGCAAAAGGACAAAACCGCTATTCCGATCTGACAACATCACAGCCAAGACGTTCTTCATATTCAAGACTCATTTCATATTGAAAAATCCCTTATCCCTGTGGTTCACTGGTTATAAAACTGTGAGTTCTCGTTTAATATATAGTATGTATATTTTTTAGATTGGGTTATAGTGTTTTGTTAGTAGTGAGTTATAATCTTGTGGGTTTAAGTAGGATTGTCTTTTCGTATTTATAAAAAAAATAAAGAAAACAAAGATGTGCTGCAATGTCCAAATGCTGTCTTGGCACCACCAAATATATCGCACTAAATCAGCAGCATTTGTTACAAGTTCGAATCAATTAGGATGAGAACATTTGTTTTCCAAGTATCTTCTGTCAACTATGGATCGTTTTGCAGCCATAATCAAAAGAAGATGTGGCTTATTTTTTTGCTTCTAGAAGCCATGTTTACACAATGGTTGTTCACTATTAACACAACACAAACTCCTTTATTCACAAATTTCTCAGGCTTTATAACTCTCCCGCCAAGACAACATTTTTTGCTTCCAATGTTTAGATGAAATGAAACCAATTGAATGAAATCTAACTAAAATCGGTCTATCAACAAGCAACCACAAAGCAAATTGGTGGTCCATCACTAATTAATCATTTCTAAGAATGATGATCTGCTTAGTTTAACAAACTTGAATCATTTCTTGCAAAAACGCTTGCAAAAGACTTTTTACCTCAAAACGCCCTTATGAGACAAGAAAAGTTGCCTTGGTGACCCAACCCAAATTTTTTGATTATTTTTACAATGTGTATCTAAACAAGTACAGGGACGAGGGTTAATGGAAAGAGAGAGACACGTGTCTTGTAATCTTCGAGGGTCAATTAAAAAAAATGTCACACATTGTTTTTCAATCTTACTATTTTACGAGAAAGTTTAATACATACGACTTTTAAAGAGTATAAAGACATTATTGATCACAAAAAATTTAAGTTAAAATAAAACAAACAAGTGTTATTTAAAGACATTTTAGCTTTTTGATTGAGAAAAATGGTATAGTTAAAAAAAAGGAAAAAATGAGTGGCTAAACACAGTTTACTCAATCTTCGTCAAACACAAATAGCCCATCGCTCAACTACTACTACTACTACAATTATTATTATTATTATTGGCAAAAGTCGGTTGTATTTTGCAGCTTCTAGTATTTTAAAGGAAGGAGCATGGCCTAATTTGGATGATGGTAAGAGATGCCTTTGCAAAGCCCAACTTTAAGGAACTGGTCCGAGTTGTGCTGTGGGTTGTGGCCCGATTGAGAGTCTAAAACACTGATCAGATGGAATAACTTGTGTCTTTTTGTGTTTTCATTTTTATTTTTATTTTTATTTTTTTGGGAGGAAAAGGAGGCAAATAGCCTATGGTGGGAGAATAAAACTGAATGGTTGGATTTTAAGTGGTGGAAAATAATGGGTGGATTTTATCTAAAATTGTTCAATTTGCCCTCTTTTGTCTCCTCAAAGACTTTTGTCGACACTGTCTTAAGGAGTGAAGCTTGCCATCTTGAGCTCGCAAGCAACGAAGATTATGACTCGTAGATAGTAAGCTGAGAGTCGAAGAAGTTCGTGAGCTTTACCACAATAAGGCAGTCGGCGGAGCTTGTAATCACACGCTGTTTCATGAGCTTGCAACTTCTCACAATATTTATGTTCCGTCACCGGCCTCCTTTCCTCTAAGCTCCCTTCCTCCTACTGCAGCTAGGGACAATAAATCTAGGAATTTGATGAAATTAAGAATTAGGATTTAAATTGGAGAATTCTTTCTAATTTGGGACTTTAGGGTTTTAATTTGTTTTTTTTTTTTTTCTAAACTTGGGAGTTATAAATTTGGTTTTTTAAATTTTTTTTTAATTTGAGGTAAAAATGTATTTACTTGGTAAATGCATTTACCAATAAATATTTTTTTTTATATAAAAAGACGAAAAATGTCATCTATTTTTGAGTGGTTGGGGTGAAGAAACTTACAACCAACTAAGTTATCCTCACTTGTCTTAATAAATATTCAATAAATAAACTGGGTAAATAAGCCTTTCAAGTATATAAATTTTATACAAATTGGTAAATAAGGTATTTACTAGGTATCAAAATTTATAACTAATGCATGCATTACAGGATAAACAAACTGGTAAATATTACATAAACGACGAATTTATTTCCCTAAAATTAAATTCTCCAAATCAAAGCTCCTAAAATCCGAAATTAAATCTCTATTGTTTACCTTAGCCTTAAAAACTTCGAAGGCCCTAAAATCAAACTTATCCCCCTGACCCTAAAAAACATGGAAGCCTATCCCCTCCTCTTACCAACTCCCTATCATACTGCCATCATCATTCCTTCCCTTCTCCCCCATCAGTGGCTCCCTTTCCCATATGAACATCACAAACAATAATTGAGATAGAGACTGGAGCCCCCTTCAACTTTTTTTTTTCCCCCCACTTTTATAATATACATGTACATAAGCTATGTACTTAAAAAATTACTAAACTTTATGCAGTCCTCTAAAAGAGTTAAATATACAAACTGTTATATATCATAAGGCATTAGTCTCTGTAACAAAAAATCCTAACTCCGTCATCCTAGCTCCATTATTAATCATGTCTTTACAACAACCATAATGAAGTTTGCTATTGCTTTCTCACGATGGCTGTGTCCTGGTGAAAACAAATGATCAAGAGTAATTTTGTCTTTTTTATATGTAAACCCAACAGGTTATATGTCTGCTATTGAAATCTCAGGTGTTGTTTGTTTTAAAATCTTTTTTTGAAGCGGGTTATTAGTTTTAATATCTTACCATTTCTTTTTTTTTTTTTTTCTTTCGCTTAAAAATAACTTCTAATATGGTCCATAGTCCACCCTCGATACCACATCAAGTATGCGTTATCTCATGAGATACTTTTGACCATTCATTTTGTGTAAAATATAGCCGGCTTTAGTTTATTAAATTAGTTCATTGACCAAGAAGACTACAAAAATTAAAATAAGATTGTTAACAATAATAGCCTTTAAACTTTAGGGTCTTTTTATTTTGTTCTCTAAACTTTAAAAATCATTACTTTATTCTATAAAATTTTAGAATTTCTCATTTTACACTATAAATTTTAAAAATCATCATTTTGCCTTCTGAACTTTTAAAGCTCCTCACTTTGTCTTTTAAAATTTCTAATTTTACGTTCAAATAGATGGAATAAAGCTCACGTGATTCGTACATGAGTCACCTGTAAGGAGAAAAATGAGACTTTATTATTTCTAAGTTTTATTTCACGTTTATACTCTCACTCGATGCCTTTGTTTTTGTTATCTTAATTCTTATTTAGAAAGGGTTTATTTGCACATTTCTTCTCATTTTTAAGGCGTAACTCATTTAATAAGTCGATATTGTTCGTTGATACTTAAATTTAAATATTAAAAAAGATGAGTTACTCATTAAAAATAAGGAGATATTGGTAAATAATATCGAGAAAAAATATGCATACAAACACCTATTAAATGAGAGCAGATAAAAAAAATGTTAAATGAGAATGTAAACATGAAACAAAACATGAGAGTGATAAAATCTTATTTTTTCCCTTACAAGCGACCCATGTATAAATCATATGGACTTAATTCTGTCTATTTAATAGAAAATTGAAAAATAGAAGACAAAATGAAGAGCATTGAAACAAAGACAAAATGATGATTTTTAAAATTCAAAAGGCAAAGTTAGCAGTTTTGAAAATTTAAAGGATAAAGTGATGATTTTTAATGTTCAAAGGACAAAATAAGATACTCTAAAGTTTTGAGGTCATAAATGTTAATAACCTTTAAAATTAACAAAATAAAAAAAAGTTCATCCTTTTGCAAAATGTAGGAATAAGAGAATACAATACTATTAAACGTCAAATTTTATCATTTCATATTAAGGAAAAAAAAACAAAATCTTAATACTTAGTTTAAAAAGTAAGTTAAAACTTGAAATAAAAACTTAACCATTATAGTATGTGAGAGCTTTATACTATAACAAACTACTGTATTATATAAAAAGTTTATATTTGTAGCCAGTTGAAATTTAAAGTTTCAATTTATTTCTCAAATAAAGGCTTAGAATATAATCGAGAGACGTTTGACGTTTTCACAAGTAACAATTCTTGCTCATGAATTTACCAGCGAAAATTCTCTTTGTTGGGTCTTCAAAATAAGAAGAAAGGAGAAACAAAAATGAAGATTCTGGATAGAAAATTTATATTGTAGAATAATAAGCAATAAACAATCAGATTTCATCAAGTTACAATAAAATATTATATCTTTAAAGTGTGATATAACTATCCTGTAATATAATGGTTTTAAACTGTGTATCATTAACCTTTTATATTCTAACGGGAGTATTTTAATTTATTTAATAAAAAATAGTGTTATTTCATTTTATCCCTTACAATTCAAAATAGCACAAAACTATCCCTAAATTTATTATAAGCTATAACTTTGATACTTTTGTCATTAAAATGCTAATTTTTTAACTGTTTAAATCATGTGTGAATCAAATGATTACTTCACAAAAGATAATATAATAAAATTACACAAAAAGACTTAAATATATTTATAAAAAAAAAATAGCAAAATTTTTCCTCATTCCAACTCTTAAGTGCTGCTTGTTATTTTACTTGACTCCCCATCCTTGTCCCCCTCCAACATTATCTTTTACTAACAAGCCACGTGACCCGTCTATGATTAGAATTATTGAGAAATTGAATCTCATTAACAGAATTATCAAAGTTGCAACTAATTGTCAGTTAGAAGAGACAGTCATGTGCTGTTTTGAATGGAACGGGATAAAACGAGAGGACCCATAGTTGTTAGAAATAAAATTTGAAATTAATCCTTGGTTGTGCAATGCTAGAAAAGGAGAAGATTCTCCTTCTCATGATCAACAAAAAGAAGATAGAAGGAGGTTTCTTCAGGACAAAGCATGTTATGATTTGCTTGGCTCAGAAAGAATCTCGTGGGCGGCTCAACCATACTCCATAAATAAACCCACTTGTGCTTGAAAGGAAAAAGTTGGAATCAGAAAACTATAAAAAAAATTAATAAATAAAGACAGAGGTCAAGAGGGTGGGCCCCACGCGCCATTTTGATGCCCTTTGGATGACAGGCTTTTGCACCTCCATCATTTATATGTTTTTATACACGCCAATGCAATGAGCATGACGCTGTCTTTCCTTGCACCAAGGAATGTGGTCCAATGAAGATGATGCATACAAAGCTTAAATTTCTAAAGTTTAGTGGCCTGCCCTACTTCTAGATGGTCTTTTTCTTCTTTTTTTTCTATTTTGTTTTTATTTGAAGGCCTTTTTTATTCTCGTGTTTGTAAGAATAATTCAGGCAATAAAGTTAGAACCGCATATTTTCAGCAGCGGTGAAGTCGGAAAAATTTTTCAAGGGGCTTCAATTAAATTGAGATTTCAAGCTGAATCAATTGTATAATAAAGTATAATTAGAAGTGAAAATTAAAGCTGTAAATGAAACTTTTTAAAACATTATTATGCTTAAATTTGAGAATTAAAAAGATATTAAGGGTATAAATTGACAAATTTTGGATCAATTTAAAGATATGTATGAAATAATGCAAATTATTCAGAATAAAATATGTGACTAAGAAATTTTAGGTAGGAGGGAGGGAGGAAGGGGGTGTTAGAAAAATAGTGCGCAGTGAAATTTTAAAAATTTTACATCAGATTAATTTTCAAAACACAAGTTTGACATGCTATATGCATAAATTAACCAGATCTTACTAACCTTTGTATGCTGAAAAATTCTCGCAAAACGTGAAGAGAAGTAACGTTCCAGAAGAGCCTCAACTAACTGGTCTTCTTTGTTATTCTCTATCCATGACCGGAGTGAGTGTGGGCTCATACGTATAGCTCTTCCACCGGTGGCTCTCATTCCAACCAATCGAGAGAACCCAAAGCAAGTATTCGTGGTTTGTGAACAAAAGCTCTCAAGGAGTTTTTAGATTCTCACTAGCAAAGTATCTCTCTTAATCTCTCAATTGATCTAAGTAACTTGTGAGAATCACTCCCTATTTATAGAGGTTGGTCCTAGGGTCAGTCCTCATCAGATTATGTCTCAAAATTCAGATCAGAATCAAATTCAGATCAATATCTGATAAGATCCATGTGAAAACACGTGATCTTACCCTTCGCTGATCGACAGGTCGAACCACTTGATCGGTAAGCCGAACAAGTCCATCGGCAGGCCGAACTGCCGAATAAAAATTCTTGCAAATATTTTATTTTCCACCCGAGATTCTATAGGATAAAGTCTTAGTTTTAATTCAAATAACCTAATAGAGGAGTTATTTGATCAAAACAACTTTATCTAGATAGTTTCTAAGAAAATAAATCAATTCCCAATAATTCTAAAAGTTTATCTTGATCTAATTATCCAAAATTAAATCAACCGATAAACAGACAAGAATTATCTGATCATAATAATTCAATAAATTTATCTTGAATTAATTTATTTCAAAATTAATTCAACCGATAAATAGACATGAATTATTTAATTCTTCCAAAATTTAACCAATTTGATAAATCCGACACAAGTCACCAATTATTGGAAAAGCACGCCGTGTCGTTATAGGATGTTGTGAGCTAGCAAAGGGGACCAAATGGACGTATATAGTTCAAGCTCCTGATTATTACGAAACCCAATATCTCAGATATACATTTCATAATTATCAACTCCAACGCTACTCCACTAAAAACTTGGAGCTGCACTCTCGAACTACATAGAATTATGAAGCTCGTATAGCGAAGTCTCCATGATATATCATAGTGTATCGTATCCCTATATGATAATCCATAATCGGCTTAAGGATAAGTTCTGTCTTACCTTCCCGATTATTTTTATCTTACGTTCCATTATCTCACCATCAGAAAACTTACTATCCAATGACAGTTTACCATTTGGTTACACCTATGTATCCAAATGGTTGAGCGCTCCAGTTTTTCAATTACAAGATAACGCATATAAGAGGATATCATTACTCCTAAAGAGGAGCTATGGATTCCATATCTATGAATAACAGATCTACGCTATTAAGAGTCATGCATCCAACGTACCAGCATGCATACCACTATTAAGATGTGGATGTCACCCTTCGGTACGTCAAAAGACACAAGCCAAGACAACGGGCCCACTATTCATCTTAGGATTAAGATACAACACAAATAATTGTCTAAAGTGAATCGATTTGTCGAGACAGAATTATTAATCCAAATCAATTCACTTTTATGTCTCGATCCAACACATCGTTACTTATGACAACGTGCCAATGTTTCTATTCACAGAGTCCTCCTCCGATGACCAAGACAAACCATCTCCCAAAAGGGATATAGACAACATAACAATCTTTGCATGAATAAAGTGCCCAACTTTATTCCCTCGATTGCGGATCGTACGATTTAACCATCACCTTAAGAATCGTGTCTTTCGTATAATCCGTCCATCATATGCCCAATTCTTAAGGTTTAGACCGATAGTCTCAGATTATTGTTTGCTTAACATACATTTAACAAATATGAACGTAAAGAGGACAAGATTTGGTATATATAAATAATGAACAAATTCTTTATGGATAAAAATGT
Organism: Artocarpus heterophyllus; assembly: GCA_025403435.1. Taxonomy (NCBI): domain Eukaryota; kingdom Viridiplantae; phylum Streptophyta; class Magnoliopsida; order Rosales; family Moraceae; genus Artocarpus; species Artocarpus heterophyllus. The sequence goes on from CM046353.1 coordinate 7,391,314, forward strand.
CTCCAAAAACTTATTACATTTTTACTCCTTAGGGCATACATGTCTAACAATCTCCCACTTGCACTAAGTGAGTAAATATGACAAATCTCGCATCCCCATAGCTTCCATATGCCTCTCGAAGACTCTCCCAGTAAGTGTCTTCATAAATGGATTAGCTAAATTGTCCTCTGACGCGATCTTGTACACCGTGACATACTCACCCTCAACGAAATCCTTTATCACATAATACTTCTGATCAATATGCTTACTCTTCTTGTGAATCTTGGTTCTTTAGCATTAGCTACCGCCGCACTGTTATCATAGTACAGTGATACCGTTTTATCCATACCAGGAACTACCTCAAGATCCCCAAGGAACTTGCGGAGCCACACTGCTTCTTTCGAAGCATCACTAGTTGCCACATACTTGGCCTCCATCGTTGAATCTGAAGTGCAATCTTGCTTAGCACTTATCCAATTGATGGCACCGTCGTCCAGAGTAAACACAAAACCTGAAGTCGATTTCCTAGAATCCAAACAGGATTGAAAATCTGAGTCAATATATCCTAGAGGAGTCAGGTCCTCACCCGAATATTTAAGCATATACCCTCGAGTCCTTCTCAGACACTTGAAAATATGCTTTACAGCAACCCAATGGTTCGGTCCTAGATCCGCCTGAAATCGACTTACAATCCCGACTGCATAACTAATATTCGGTCGTGTGCAAAGCATGGCATACATGAGACTACCTACTGCCGAAGCATAAGGCACCTTCTCCATGTATTCTCTTTCTTCATACGACTTTGGAGAGTCTTTCTTAGAAAGAGTAATTCCAGACCTAGATGGTTGCCCACCTTTCTTGGAATCCTGCATTACAAACATTCTGAGAATTTTATCTATGTAGCCGGCCTAGGACAAAACTATCATTTTGTTCTTCCTATCTCGAAAGATCTGGATACCGAGAACAAAATTAGCCTCTCCTAAGTCCTTCATGTCAAACTGCTTGGTCAACCATAATTTGACCGATGACAATGCCCCAATGTCATTGTCAATCAGCAGAATGTCATCTACATAGAGCAGTAGAAAAACCACCTTCCCATCCTTAATGTGTTTATAAACACATGGTTCATCCACATTTTGTGAGAACTTATAAGTGTTGATCACCTGATCAAATCTTATGTTCCAAGAACGAGAAGCCTGCTTAAGTCCATAAATTAACTTCAGCAGCTTACAAACCTTACCCTCTTGACCTGTGACCTTGAACTCGTCTGGTTGTTACATATAAATGGACTCATCAAGATAGCCATTCAGAAAAGCCGTCTTGACATCCATATGCCAAATCTCGTAGTCGAGAGCGGCAACTATGGATAAGAGAATCCGAATGGACTTAAGCATGGCTATAGGCGAAAAGGTTTCCTCATAATCAATTCCTTCCTTTTGGGTATAACCCTTAGCTACCAGTCTAGCCTTAAAGGTTTCAAAATTTCCATCCACTCCTCTTTTCCTCTTGTAGATCCACTTACACCCTATGAGTTTTACCCCTTTGGGAATATCCACAAGCTCCCAGACTTGATTAGTCTCCATAGACTTCATCTCAATGTTCATGGCCTCTGTCCAGAGTTTTGAATCAACATCCTCCATAGCTTCTGTGTAAGTATAAGGATCCTTGTCATGTTCATGTGGTTCAGCCAAGAAGATCTCCCCATTGAACATATACCTCTTAGGTTGACACCCGATCCTCCCACTACGCCGAAGCCCTTGAGGTTGTTGTTCAGGTTTGTTTGGTTTTTCTACATCAATCGGAACGGCTTCATTCGGAACCTTCGGAGTGATCGGATCACTCCTTAACTCCTCAAGCACCACTTTGCTTTGAGCTTTAAAGTCGTCCATGTATCTCTCCTCAAGGAAAGTTGCATTAGTTGAAACCACGACTTTATTTTCCTTTGGGTTATAAAAATAACCCCCTTTAGTCCCTTTTGGATATCCAACAAACACGTAAACTTTTGAACGTGCTTCTAACTTATTCGGATCCTTAAATAGGACATAAGCCGGACATCCCATATGCGAATATGGTTTAAGGATGTCTTCCTACCCGTCCACAACTCGTGAGGAGTTTTAAGGACTGATTTTGAAGGCACATTATTCAAAAGATAACATGCAGTTTGTAGTGCATATCCCCAAAAGGATAAAGGCAATAATGAATAACTCATCATGGACCTAATCATGTCCAACAAAGTCCTATTTCTTCTCTCCGCTACGCCATTCTGCTGCAGAGTGCCCCGTGTAGTTAAATGGGATAAAATCCCATTCTCTAACAAGTGTTCCAAGAACTCATCAGAAAGGTATTCCCTATCTCAATCTGATCGAAGTGTCTTTATGGGTCTACCCAATTGCTTTTCCACTTCAGCCTGAAACTCCCTGAACTTGTCAAAAGTTTCATTTTTGTGGTGCATCAGGTACACATACCCATATCTTGAGTAATCGTCAATAAAAGTGATGAAGTACTCATATCCTCCTCGTGCCCGGATGTTCATCGGTCTGCAAACATCACTATACACAAGTTCTAGAACCCCTTCGGCCCTATTGCCCTTAGACTCGAATGATCTTTTGGTCATTTTACCCTCCAAATAAGATTCACATTGAGGTATAGATTCCACTTTAAGTGACTTAAAGGTCCATCCCTTACCAACCTTTGAATCCTATTCAGGTTAATATAGCCAAGGCGCACATGCCAAAGATAAGTCTTATTAGAGTGAGAAGTTTTAAGTCTTTTAGAGTTATTATCATTCATCTCAGCATTAAGCAATAAGTTCATCTTTGGTTTGATAAAATATAGATTATTTTGCATCCATCCAGAATAGATAAAAGATTTGTTTTTACGAATCACCACTTTATCATTAAAAAAAACCAAGTAGGAGTCTTTAAATAAACAAGCTACAGAAATTAAATTCCTTTTAAATTTAGGAACATAAAAACAATCTTGCAAAAATAAATTCCTATAATTATCAAAATAAAGATGGATGTCTCCTACTGCTTCCGCTGAGACCAAGGATCCATCGCCCATCCGAAGCATGAAGTCCTCATGTAGCAAACTTCTCGTTTCTTTGAACCCCTGCAGAGAAACACAAACATGATTAGTTGCACCAGAATCTATGACCGAGATTGTTGAAAAAATAATACGCAGCGGAATTTTAAAAATTTATATCAGGGTAATTTTCAAAACATAAGTTTGACATGCTATATGTATAAATTAACCAGATCTTACTAACCTTTGTGTGCCGAAGAACCTCTGCAATCTGTGAAGAAAAATAAGGTTCCAGAAGAGTCTCACTCAACCAACTGGTCTTCTTTGCTATTCTTTATCCACGACCGGAGTCAGTGTGGTTTCACATGTACAGCTCTTCCATTGGTGACTCTCCTTCCAACCAATCGAGGGAACCCAAAGCAAGTGTTGGTGATTTGTGAGCAAAAGCTCTTAGGGAGTTTTCAGATTCTCACTTAGTAGAGTATCACTCTTAATCTCTCTATTGATCTGAGTAACTTGTGAGAATCACTCCCTATTTATAGAGGTTGGTCCTAGGGTCAGTCCTCATCAGATTAGGTCTCAGAATTCGGATCAAAATCAAATTCAGATCAATATCTGATAAGATCCTCATGGATACACGTGATCTTATCCTTCGTTGATCAGTAGGCCGAACCACCCGATCGGCAGGCCGAACAGGTCCCATCGATAGGCCGAACACGTCCATCGGCAGGCCAAATTGCCGAATAAAAAATCTCGCTAATCTTTTATTTTTCACCTGAGATTCTATAGGATAAAGTCTCAGTTTAAATTCAAATAACCCAATAGAGAAGTTATCTGATAAAAACAATTTTATCTAGATAATCTCCAAGAAAATAAATCAATTTTCAATAATTCTATAAGTTTATCTTGATCTAATTTATCCAAAATTAAATCAACTGATAAACAGATAAGAATTATCCGATCTCAATAATTCAACAAGTTTATATTGAATTAATTTATTACAAAATTAATTCAACCGATAAACAGACGTGAATTATTTAATTCTTCCAAATTTTAATCAATTTGATAAATCCGACACAAGTCACCAATTATTGGAAAAGCATGCCGTATCGTTACAGGATGTTGTGAGCTAGCAAAGGGGACCAAATGGACCTATATAGTTCAAACTCCTGATAATTATGAAACCTAATATCCCATATATACATTTTATAATTATCAACTCCAACGCTACTCCTCTAAAAGCTTGGAGCTGTGCTCTCGAACTACATAGAATTACGAAGCTCGTATAGCTAAGTCTCCGTGACGTATCATAGTGTATCGTATCCCTATATGATAATCCATAATCGGCTTAAGGACAAGTTCTGTCTTACCTTCCCGATTATTTTTATCTTACGTTCCATTATCTCACCATTAGAAAACTTACCATCCAAAGACAGTATATCATTCGGTTACACCTATGTATCCAAATGGTTGAGCGCTCTAGTTTTTCAATTACAGGATAACGCATATAAGAGGATATCATTACTCCTAAAGAAGAGCTATGGATTCCATATCTATGAATAACAAGTCTACGTTATCAAGAGTCATGCCTCCAATGTACCGGCATGTATATCACTATTAAAATATGAGTGTCACCCTTTGGTACATCAAAAGACACAAGCCAAGACAACGGGCCCACTATTCATCTCAAGATTAAGATACAACACAAATGATTGTCTAAAGTGAATGGATTTACTAAGACAGAATTATTAATCCAAATCAATTCACTTTTATGTCCCGATCCAACACATCGTCACTTATGACAACGTGCCAATGTTTCTATTCACGGAGTCCTCCTCCAATGCTTAAGACAAACCATCTCTTAAAAGGGATATAGACAAAATAACAATCTTTGCATGAATAAAACGTCCAACTTTATTCCCTCGATTACGGATCGTGCGATTTAGACCATCACCTTAAGAATCATATCTTCCCATAATCCGTCCATCATATGCCCAATTCTTAAGGTTTAGACCGACGGTCTCAGATTATTATTTGCTTAACATACATTCAACAAATATGAACGTAAAGAGGACAAGATTTAGTATATATAAATAATGAACAAATTCTTTATTGATAAAAATGTCTCCAAAAACTTATTACATTTTTACTCCTTAGGGCATACATGTCTAACAATCTCCCACTTGCACTAAGTGAGTAAATATGACAAATCTCGCATTCCCATATCTTCCATATGCCTCTCGAAGGCTCTCCCAGTAAGTGTCTTCATAAATGGATCAGCTAAATTATCCTCTGACGCGATCTTGCACACCGTGACATACTCGCCCTCGACGAAGTCCTTTATCACATGATACTTTTGATCAATATGCTTACTCTTCTTGTTTTTACGAATCACCACTTTTTCATTAAAAGAAACCAAGTAGGAGTCTTTAAATAAATAAGCTACAGAAACTAAATTCCTTTTAAATTTAGGAACATAAAAACAATCTTGCAAAAATAAATTCCTATAATTATCAAAATAAAGATGGACGTCTCCCACTACTTTCGCTGAGACCAAAGATCCATCGCCCATCCGAAGCATGGAGTCCTCATGTAGCAGACTTCTCATTTCTTTGAACCCCTGCAGAGAAACACAAACATGATTAGATACACCAGAATCTATGACCCAGATGTCACTGGATTCCTCAACCAAACAAGTTTCTAAATATAAAAGATCACACCTACCTCCTTTGGAAAGAAAGTCCTTGCAATGCTTCTTGATATGCCCGACCTTTCCACAGAAGAAGCACTTAAGCTTCTTCGGGTCCTTCTTATTCTTCTTCTTCTTGCTCTTAGTAGTAGCAGGAATAGAAGACTTCCCGTTTTTGGCCCGTTGCTTCTTTCCATTCCCAGAGTTAGGATTGGAACCAGAAGCAGCTATCATGGTGGCCTCACCACCAACAGGAGACTCCCTGATCAGCAGTTCGAACTCCTGTAACTGTTTCATCAATTCTGTTAAGGTCATATCTCGTCTATTGTTTAAATTAAATGTAGCTCTAAACGGAATAAATTTCTTAGACAGAGTCTCAAAGACCATAGTCATCTGAGTTTCAACATCGATGTCAGCTCCATTGGTTTGAGCCTCAGCGAGGTAACCCATGACCAACATCATGTGCTCCTTTATAGATGTCCACGGCCTCTGTCTACAGTTTAAGAGTTTTCGAAGCGCCCCTTGCCGTTTTGTTATGGCTTGGCCTCCAAATATATCTTCAAGATTATCCAAGATTTGTTTTGCAGTCTCATAATCCTGAAGTTGAGCCTGCAGCACGTTGTTCATGCTAGCCATAACATAGCAGCGGGCCTGATCATTAGTATCTTTTCAGCGATCATACGCTTGAAATTGCTCATTACTTGAGTCTCCCGTAGGCTCGGGAGGACAAGGGGTTGTCAGTACATATTTCAGTTTCTCAAAGGACAGGACGATATCCAGGTTTCGTTTCCAATCGTTATAGTTCTCACCGGTTAATAGGTTTTTGTCAAGTATCGATGATAAACCGTTTTTAGACATTTTTAATCTACAATAAGGAATCATATACCAAACATAAGCAAACATATAATAATAATTTACTAAGATAACACTAAAAAATCATACAAATGTGTTTATGTGTCAAAACCTTGAAAATATCACAACCTTACAACGATAATTCCCAACTCAGAATTCAACAAGCTCCTAGAGGAGTCATGCCAAATTCATTTAGGAACACGGATCCCCTCTTGATTAATATATGCCATCCTGGACCCGTATGATCCAGCATATATTAATAATCGTTTCTTTGGCCATTAATTTTATTAACAGAGCTCCTAGGGGAGGTTAATAATAAAATTAACGTGAGTGTATAACCATCATTTCAATATTATATCCATGATTTATAATCACCACCTAGGGGTGTGCAACTATAAATCATGCTAAAATATCTTATCCTCTCAGAGATCCAATTTGGTACATGATAGAAATTCCTTCCTAGGGGTCGGGACCACCATGTTTTGCCTATGGACCAACGATGGAGGCCTTAGGTCCTCTCTTAGAAAACCTTCTCCTACTCAATCTTTTGTAATCAAGGTTTTATTTTAAGGATATGCATGAACAATTTTAATATGAGCGGCACTCCCTATTCTATGTGACATGTTATCAATATATATGGCAAATCATATTATAATGCAGACAAGCAAAGCTACAAGAAAAATAATATTTATAACCGTAATATTATGGCTCCACCCTACAGAATAGAAAACTAAGATTACAAGAGAATAATCGAGACATATTATCGATTCTTCATCTTTGAATCCTCAAGCTAAATCCTTCTTCATGTAATTCCATCTTTAAGTCTTCAATCCCATATGAATTGAACACTTCATATTTCCGGTCATATCCAAATTTAATGTTTCTCAAAATTTTCCCTAAAATAAAATTAAAACTGCATTGGAAAAACTGCACCTTTTTCTGAAAATTTTTCAGCTCTCGGTCGACAGGCCGATCTGGGTGATCGGCCTGCCGGTCATGTTCCATCGGTCTACCGATCAGGAAAATCAGCCTGCCGGCAGAGCCAGCCGATTTCTGCCCCACTGACGGCCTGCCGAACCACACTTCTGGCCTGTCGGTTTGTGACCTTCGGCCTACCGAACTGTAAGGTTCGGCATGCCGACCGAGCAGAAATCTCCATTCTAGAAAATACAAATTTGTAATACAATTCATCAATTTTATTTTCAACAATTCAAAAACATAAAATTAGAGACTCAGAAAATACCAGGAAGTGCCATCATCATTCTTCTAGATCCGTCTTCTCTGAATAATTATTTAATTACAAAATTCTTACAAATTTAAAATTAACAATAATTCATAGACGGAGATGATAGTCCGCCATCTAATTACATGAAAAACTAGATACACATTCTAACCTCTAAGGAACCATAACCGGTATAAATTAATTAATTAATAAATAATTAAATAACAATTTAATCAACCATAATTAATTAATAAATATTTATCACATAATCCATGACAACATATATAATATATAGAAACCTAGAGTGTCAACTCTCTATAAAATTAAATTCAAGCATATGAGAGATTAAAATCACAAAATTTACACATATAACATGATCACAAACTTGTAAATTTATGTAAAAACCATGGCTTTGATACCAATTGTTGAAAAAATAGTGTGCAATGGAATTTTAAAAATTTTATATCAGAGTAATTTCTAAAACACAAGTTTGACATGCTATATGTATAAATTAACCAGATCTTACTAACCTTTGTGTGCCGAAGAACCTCTGCAATCTGTGAAGAGAAGTAACGTTCTAGAAGAGCCTCAACCAACTGGTCTTCTTTGCTATTCTCTATCCACGATTGGAGTGAGTGTGGTCTCACACTTACAGCTCTTCCACCGGTGACTCTCCTTCCAACCAATCAAGAGAACCTGAAGCAAGTGTTCGTGATTTGTGAACAAAAGCTCTCAAGGAGTTTTCAGATTCTCACTTAGCAGAGTATCACTCTCAATCTCTCTATTGATCTGAGTAACTTGTGAGAATCACTCCCTATTTATAGAGGTTGGTCCTAGGGTCAGTCCTCATCAGATTAGGTCTTATAATTTGGATCAGAATCAAATTCAGATCAATATCTGATAAGATTCGCATGGATACACGTGATCTTATCCTTCATTGATCTGCAGGCCGAACCACATGATCGGCAGGCCGAACGGGTCCCATCGACAGGCCGAGCACATCCATCGGTAGGCCGAACTGTCGAATAAAAAATCTCGCTAATCTTTTATTTTTCACCTGAGATTCTATAGGATAAAGTCTCAGTTTTAATTCAAATAACCCAATAGAGAAGTTATCTGATCAAAACAACTTTATCTAGATAATCTCTAAGAAAATAAATCAATTCCCAAAAATTCTACAAGTTTATCTTGATCTAATTTATCCAAAATTAAATCAACCGATAAACAGACAAGAATTATCCGATCCCAATAATTCAACAAGTTTATCTTGAATTAATTTCTTACAAAATTAATTCAACTGATAAACAGACATGAATTATTTAATTCTTCCAAATTTTAACTAATCTGATAAATCTGGTACAAGTCACCAATTATTGAAAAAGTACGCCGTGTCGTTGCAGGATGTTGTGAGCTAGCAAAGGGGACCAAATGGACCTATATAGTTCAAGCTCCCGATAATTATGAAACCCAATATCTCAGATATATATTTCATAATTATCAACTCCAATGCTACTTCACTAAAAGCTTGGAGCTGTACTCTCAAACTACATAGAATTATGAAGCTCGTATAGCTAAGTCTTCATGACATATCATAGTGTATCGTATCCCCATATGATAATCCATAATCGGCTTAAGGATAAGTTCTGTCTTACCTTCCTGATTATTTTTATCTTACGTTCAATTATCTCACTATTAGAAAACTTACCATCTAAAGACAGTATACCATTCGGTTACACCTATGTATCCAAATGGTTGAACGCTTCAGTTTTTCAATTATAGGATAATGCATATAAGAGGATATCATTACTCCTAAAGAAGAGCTTTGGATTTCATATATATGAATAACAAGTCTATGTTATCAAGAGTCATGCCTCCAATGTACCTGCATGCATACCACTATTAAGATGTGGGTGTCACCCTTTGGTACATCAAAAGACACAAGCCAAGACAACGGGCCACTATTGATCTTAGGATTAAGATACAACACAAATGATTGTCTAAAGTGAATCGATTTACCGAGACAGAATTATTAATCCAAATCAATTCATATTATGTCCCGATCCAACACGTTGTCACTTATGACAACGTGCCAATATTTCTATTCATGAAGTCCTCCTCCGATGGTCAAAGACAAACCATCTCCCAAAATGGATATAGACAATATAGTAATCTTTGCATGAATAAAGCACCCAACTTTATTCCCTCGATTGCGGATCATATGATTTAGACCATCACCTTAAGAATCATATCTTCCGCATAATCCGTCCATCATATGCTTAATTCTTAAGGTTTAGACCGACAGTCTCAGACTATTGTTTGCTTAACATACATTCAACAAATATGAACGTAAAGAGGACAAGATTTGGTATATTAATAATGAATAAATTCTTTATTGATAAAAATGTCTCGAAAAACTTATTACATTTTTACTCCTTAGGGCATACATGTCTAACACAGATGTCATTGGATTCCTCAACTAAACAAGTTTCTAAATATAGAAGATCACACCTACCTCCTTTGGAAAGGAAGTCCTTGCAATGCTTCTTGATATGCCTGACCTTTTCACAGAAGAAGCACTTAAGCTTCTTCGGGTTCTTCTTTTTCTTCTTCTTGCTCTTGGTAGTAGTAGGAATAGAAGAATTCCTGTTTTTGGCTCGTTGCTTCTTTCCATTCCCAGAGTTAGGATTGGAACCAGAAGCAACTACCACATTGGCCTTACCACCCGTAGGAGACTCCCTAATCAACAGTTCAAACTCTTGTAACTGTTTCATCAGTTCTGTTAAGGTTATATCCCGTCTATTGCTTAAATTAAATGTAGCTCTAAACGGAATAAATTCCTTAGATAGAGTCTCAAAGACCATAGTCATCTGAGTTTCAGCATCGATGTCGGCTCCATTGGTTTGAGCCTCAGCGAGGTAACCCATGACCAATATCATGTGCTCCTTTACAAATGTCCCCGGCCTCTGTCTATAGTTTAATAGTTTTTGAAGCTCCCCTTGCCGCTTTGTTATGGCTTGGCCTCCAAACATATCCTCAAGATTATCCAAGATCTGCTTTGCAGTCTCATAATCCTGATGTTGAGCCTGCAACACGTTGTTCATGCTAACCATAACATAGCAGCGGGCCTGATCATTAGCATCTTTCCAACGATCATACGCTTGGAATTGCTCATTACTTGAGTCTCCCGTAGGTTCATGAGGACAAGGGGTTGTCAGTACATATTTTAGTTTCTCAAAGGATAGGACGATATCCAGGTTCTGTTTCCAATTGTTATAGTTCTCACTGGTTAATAGGTTTTTGTCAAGTATCGATGATAAAGCGTTTTTAGACATTTTCAATCTACAATAAAGAATCATATACCAAATCTAAGCAAACATATATAATAGTAATTTAGTAAGATAACACAATCATGTAAAAATCATACAAATGTGTTTATGTGTCAAAACCTTGAAAATATCACAACCTTACAACGATAATTCCTAACTTAGAATTCAACAAGCTCCTAGGGGGGTCATGCCAAATTCAATCAAGAATACGGATCCCCTCCTGATTAATATATGCCATCCAGGACCCGTATGATCCCGCATATATTAATAATTGTTTCTTTGGCCATTAATTTTATTAACAGAGCTCCTAGGGGAGGTTAATAATAAAATTAACGTGAGTGTATAACCATCGTTTCAATATTTTATCCATGATTTATAATCACCACCTAGGGGTGTACAACCATAAATCATGCTAAAATACCTTATCTTCTCAAAGATCCAATCTGGTACATGATAGAAATCCCTTCCTAGGGGTCGGGACCACCATGTTCTACCTATGGACCAATGATGAAGGCCTTAGGTTCTCTCTTCGAAAACCTTCTCCCACTCAATCTTTTGAAATCAAGGTTTTATTTTAAGAATATGCATGAACAAATTTAATATGAGCGGCACTCCCTATTCTATATGACATGTTATCAATATACATGGAAAATCATATTATAATGCAGACAAGCAAAGCAATCAAGCGAAGCCACAAGCAAAATAATATTTATAACCGTAATATTATGGCTCCACCTTAAAGAATAGAAAACTAAGATTACAAGAGAATAATCGAGACATATTATCGATTCTTCATCTTTGAATCCTCAAGCTGTATCATTCTTTATGTAATTCCATCTTCAAGTCTTCAATCTTGTATGAATTGAATACTTAATATTTCTGGTCATATCCAAATTTAATGTTTCTCAGAATTGTCCCAAAAATAAAATTAAAACTGCATTGAAAAAGCTGCACATTTTTTGGAAATTTTTCAGCTCTAGGTCGGCAGGCCGATCACCCAGATCGGCCTACCGGTCATGCTCCATCGGCCTGCCAATCAGGAAGATCGGCCTGTTGATCCATGAAAGTTTGGCCTGCCGATAGAGCCAGCCGATTTCTGCCCCACTGACGACCTGCCAAACCACAAGTCCGGCCTGCCGATCTGTGACCATCGGTTTGTCGAACTATGATGTTCGGCATGTCGACTGAACAGAAATCTCCATTCTAGAAAATATAATTTTTTAAAGCAATTTATCAATTTTATTTTCAACAATTCAAAAACATAAAATTAGAGACTCAAGAAATACCTGGGAGTATCATCATCAATCTTCTAGATCCGTCTTCTCCGAATAATTATTTAATTACAAAATTCTTACAAATTTAAAAAATAAATAATAATTCATAGACGAAGATGATAGTCCGCTATCTAATTACATAAAAAACCTAGATACACATTCTAACCTCTAAGGAACCATAACCGGTATAAATTAATTAATTAATTAATAATTAGACAATGATTTAATCAACCATAATTAATTAATAAACATTCACCACATAATCCATGACAACATATATAATTTATAGAAACCTAGAGTGCCAACTCTCTATAAAATTAAATTCAAGCATAGGAGAGATTAAGATCACAACATTTATGCATATAACATGATCACAAACTCATAAATTTATGTAAAAACCTGGCTCTAATACCAATTGTTGGAAAAATAGTGCGCAACGAAATTTTAAAAATTTTACATCAGAGTAATTTTTAAAACACAAGTTTGACATGCTATATGCATAAATTAACTAGATCTTATTAACCTTTGTGTGCCGAAGAACTCTTGCAAAACGTGAAGAGAAAGAACGTTCTAGAAGAGCCTCAACCAAATGGTCTTCTTTGCTATTTTCTTGAAGAGCCATAGTTTTTAAAACACAAGTTTGACATGCTATATGCATAAATTAACCAGATCTTACTAACCTTTGTGTGCCGAAGAACTCTCGCAAAACGTGAAGAAAAAGAACGTTCTAGAAGAGCCTCAACCAACTGGTCGTCTTTGCTATTTTCTATCCACGACCGGAGTGAGTGTTGGCTCACACGTACAGCTCTTCCACTGGTGACTCTCCTTCCAACCAATCGAGAGAACCCAAAGCAAGTGTTCGTGATTTGTGAATAAAAAGCTCTCAGGGAGTTTTCAGATTCTCACTAGCAGAGTATCTCTCTTAATCTCTCAATTGATCTAAGTAACTTGTGAGAATCACTCCCTATTTATAGATGATGGTCCTAGGGTCAGTCCTCATCAGATTAGGTATTAAAATTCGGATCAGAATCAAATCCGGATCAATATTTGATAAGATCCGCTTGGAAACGTGTGATCTTATCCTTCGCTGATCGACAAGCCGAACCATTTGATCAGCAGGCTGAACAGGTCCCATCAGCCAGCCGAACACGTCCATCGGCAGGCCGAACTGCCGAATAAAAATTCTCGCGAATCTTTTATTTTTCACCCGAGATTCTGTAGGATAAAGTCTCAGTTTTAATTCAAATAACCTAATAGAGAAGTTATCTGATCAAAACAACTTTATCTAGATAATCTCTAAGAAAATAAATCAATTCCCAATAATTCTACAAGTTTATCTTGATCTAATTTATCCAAAATTAAATCAACCGATAAACAGACAAGAATTATCTAATCCCAATAATTCAACAAGTTTATCTTGAATTAATTTATTACAAAATTAATTCAACCGATAAACAGACATGGATTATTTAATTCTTTCAAATTTTAACCAATCTGATAAATCCGACACAAGTCACCAATTATTGGAAAAGCACGTCGTATCGTTACAGGATGTTGTGAGCTAGCAAAGGGGACCAAATGGACCTATATAGTTCAAGCTCCTAATAATTATGAAACCCAATATCTCAGATATACATTTCATAATTATCAACTCCAACGCTACTCCACTAAAAGCTTGGAGCTGTACTCTCGAACTACGTAGAATTACAAAGCTCGTATAGCTAAGTCTCTATGACATATCATAGTGTATCGTATCTTCATATGATAATCCTAATTGGCTTAAGGACATTCTGTTTTACTTTTCCGATTATTTTTATCTTACGTTCCATTATCTCACCATCAGAAAACTTACTATCCAATGACAGTATACCATTCGGTTACACCTATGTATCCAAATGGTTGAGCGCTCTAGTTTTTCAATTATAAGATAACGTATATAAGAAGATATCATTACTCCTAAAGAGGAGCTATGGATTCCATATCTATGAATAATAGGTCTACGCTATCAAGAGTCATGTCTCCAACGTACCGACATGCATACCACTATTAAGATGTGGGTGTCACCCTTTGGTACATCAAAAGACACAGGTCAAGACAACGGGCCCACTATTCATCTCAGGATTAAGATACAACACAAATAATTGTCTAAAGTGAATCGATTTGTCGAGATAGAATTATTAATCCAAATCAATTCACTTTGATGTCCTGGTCCAACACATCGTCACTTATGACAACGTGCCAATGTTTCTATTCATGGAGTCCTCCTCCAATGGCCAAGACAAACCATCTCCCAAAAGGGATATAAATAACATAACAATCTTTGCATGAATAAAGCGCCCAACTTTATTCCCTCGATTGCAGATCGTACGATTTAGACCATCACCTTAAGAATCGTGTCTTTCGCATAATCCGTCCATCATATGCCCAATTTTTAAGGTTTAGACCGACAGTCTCAGACTATTGTTTGCTTAACATACATTCAACAAATATGAACGTAAAGAGGACAAGATTTGGTATATATAAATAATGAACAAATTCTTTATTGATAAAAATATCTCCAAAAACCTATTACATTTTTACTCCTTAGGGCATACATGTCTAACAGGGGGCGGTGCCTAGACAACAAAAAAATGGAAGCAAAAAAGAAATTTTCAAAGAAAAAAAAGCATGCTCAAAAAGAGTCAATTGGGCCAGGAACTTTAATTGACCCTGTATTCGTATACGAGAGCTTTATATGATAATAAATTTTCACTCATGTTATAACATATAAGAGTTTTATTCTATTTATAATTCTAACTGTCATTAAAACCATAATCCCAAACACCTTGATGGTTGAATAATACATCCAAATTCCATTAATAAGAAAAGGCTTTAAATATGAAGAACTATACATGTTTTATGATAATGACAAATGTGAGATGACTGTTACGAGACGATGTGAAAATGGACAAAACAGAAAACAATAATCAATCACAATGTGAACTTGAACGAAACGCAATTTTCATAAGCAATCACTATTGCTGGCAAATGGTCATACTCTGACTTAATTTAAGTGCAGCCACCACCGTTATATTGGGAGGATATGATAATCGGGTTACATGATGATGTTTTTGTAGCAGGCAATAACTTCGGTACACTGAGCAAAAAAGGCCCCTTTAGGTTCTAAACCCCTTTTATTTACTTTGAAAAATACCATGGAAATGAACCTAAAAGCAATTTTTCCTTCATTTGTTATCCATGTTCAACTTTCCATTTGCAAGGGCCTGCAAGCAATCGAGAAAGGCAAGCAGCATAATTGTAATGGTCAGCAGTCTCTGATTTCTAAGCCTATAACATGGACTTGGATCAAAATGCTAATTCTCTAGCCATTCAGAGGTTAAGGACACTGCTAGCGATTTTGACTGTTAGAATTGAGCAAACTTGTTTTTAAAAAAATTAGAACAAATAGTTTATGACACAAATATAACAGCTAAGAAACAATTTCTAAGATCCTATCTTGTTTTATATTAGTTATTCTAACTAATTTTCAGTTAGGAACAATTTAAAGTTTTTATGTGCTACAATAAAAGTAAAAAAAATGCTATAATATAAAGCTCTCATATGTTATAATGTTTACAATTGTAACTAATAGTTTTAACTACCATACCTAACATAATGTCTATTTTCAAAGTTAATCGCAGAAACTCCTCTAAAAACTAAAACGGGGAATTATGGATAAGAACTATTCTGGGCAAGATGACAGACCCTATGCCCAAGCAAGTGTGGATCAGAAAACTCCCACCAGTAAAAATCACTGTGCACGACAAGCTAGGGATAACAATATATTTTCCTCCAGTGCTAGAAACATCGTCACAGCTCCTGTTGGCCAACGGTTTCTGTTGCAATGACAAATGGTATGAAGAAGCGAACAAAAAGAAGGAAAAAACAGAAGAAAACGGAACCATTCGGCTCAATGCAAAAGTGTGATGGAAGCAGATCAGGAGATTTTGTAACACAGAAAATGATATAAGAATCAGAGACCTCTCATCCCGTGTTGTGTGGGGTTCGGTAACCCCCTTTTGAAGGGAAGATGGAAAAGACTTGCAGACACAATTAATATTCAAAATGATTAAACGTTTAACCAAGACCAATAAAGAATGATATTGTGAATTAGTCAATGAAAGACAGCCGCATACAGAGGACTGTCTTTTCATATTCATTTCCCAGATGAGAAGAACACAAATTTGACCCACATCATCAGCCAAGGAAAATATAATTTTCTTATCATCCCCTTAGGGGAAAACATTACAAATAGCACCGCCCCAGTTTGGGAGATAGAAAAAAATAATAAACAAATATAAATAATAATATAATAAAAAAATACATCATTTGAATCTCTCTCCTGATTTTAACCTAGCAGTGACTTCTTCCTCCTGCCCAGAATTTTAATTGTTGGGCTTCAATTTGATTCCTGTTCATTTCCCCTTAGACCTATCTGAACTTTCCAAATATCAAATACGAGTAAGTTTATAAAAAAATATTTAAATTTTTTTGTCAGGAGAAGCGAGCAGTATTCTTCTTATGCCACCATCTGCTCCTGCTCTATGTACAGCTGCTCCACCCATGGTGGAAGCACTTCCTGAACTCCTTTATTGAGCTGATAGTGCTGCTTCTCTGAAGGGACGTCCTTAACCAAGGAATGAACCCAAGAGACATCAGGCTCGTCGATGGCCGATGGCTGCATGGCTGTTGTTGTAGCCCTGGCGTTGCCGTTGTTTCTGAACCCGAATGAGGCAGACTTCCTCAGCTTGTTCAACTCATCTCCTTGAACTGCCCAATCCAATTTCCCATCGGGCGAGCTCCAATCCGAAAAACCAGACGACGACATCATCGACGCAGAGTTAGCAGCCGCAGTTAGCCCCAGGTGGGCGGAGGCTGCTCCGCGGTCTATGAAGCTTTGGCTCCGCTTTGTAAAGGCAGAGGACCTGGAGTTCATAACCGCTGCTGCCACAGAACTGGCCGAGGACTCGAGCCCATAAGAGGATGGCTTCCTCACCGGGGAGGATGATGACAAGCTAGCCGGGTAGCTAGCGCGAAGTTGGTTCATGTTTTGGCGAATCTGAAGCCCGGTTGGAGACTGCAACTGGGTTGGTGTTGAGGCCTTTAGCGAGAGCCCCTGCAATTGAGACAACACAGAACGATCGAGTGATCCAAACACATCGTCAAGGTTGGTTGGCTTTAAGTCCCCAACCCTACCGAAGAAGGATGGAGACGAGAGCCGAGATATCTCATCCAACAATTGTTGTTGCTGTTGTTGTTGACTAGACTGACTCTGAAGTCCAAACAATTCCATCTCCAAATCCAAATCTCTGGCGCAAGAAGCAGTCTTTAGCCTGCTGCCAGGGAGCTGCAAGGCAGGTGGGGTGAGGCTAACTTTGTTCTGCCACAACCCTGCGTTCTTCGGCGAACAAGCGGCTGCCAACGGCGACATTGGTGGGGTCGAAGTTGCTGGCAGTGACGATGGACCAAGAGCCAAGGGGCTCAAAGCAGCCATGTCTGCTGCACTGGCAACAAGAGACCTCGGAGACGGCATGGCCGAGCCCGTGGAGGCATAGACCGGGCGCAATTCCTCCGGTTTGTGAGCAAAGAAGCAGACTTTCCTCGCACAGCCAGTCTCATCCTTGCAAAGCCGGGTGCGGTACTGAGCAGGGTGAAGCCACGACTCGAAAACCCCGTGAGCATATTCACAAGCATCGCCCTTTTGGCAGGTCCCTTTGCGAAATTCCGGGCAGGGAACACAGCTGTAAGGGTATTTCCTCGGGTCCCTTCTTCGGGCGTTCTCACCAGGATGAACAAAAGGGCATTCAGTCCAATCATGTGAGTAAGCCCTCGAGCAAGGCTTAATCTTGAAACTGTACATTCTGAAATCATCAGTGCCGTATATACCATTGTTAATATCCGGCAAAGACACGTCAATTGGATATTCTTTCTTCTCAGGCGTCGCAACCTTTTGCAGGTCAACTTCCTCCTCATCGCCCCCATCTTCCGCCGCCGAGGTCTCGCCTTTCAGCAGCATCTCCACGGCCTTCCTCCTCGAATTGAAAGGCGAATTCGAAGCCGTTGCAGCGAGGAAATCAACAGGCTTGATTCCATAAGAATTGACACAATCAGCATTGGCCGAGGCTTCAAGCAAGAGCTTGACGACCTCAAGCGAAGAACTTGACCCTCCAGCGGCGGCGCAGTGAAGGGCAGTGACCTTATCCGAGCCACAAGATCTGTTGACTTGGGCTTTGCCAGAGTCAATTATGTATTTCAAGACCTTGGCGCTTCCGAACATGGAAGCGATCATGAGGGGAGTTCTCTCTTCGAAACCCATCTTTCTGGAACCAAGTCTTCTTCCGTACCAGAAGCTTGCTCCGTCGACATTAAAGCCCTTCTCTTCCACTGCGCACTTGAACGCATCGAGATCGTCGGAGGCGGCGAACTCGAGCAATTCCGAGTGTTCGCAGAGGAATACATCGTCCCGCTTCTGTAATTCGTTTTCCATGGCGAACTTGGAAGGGTTAAGCTTATTATCTGAACCACTGCACATGCCCTAATTCTCCTGCAGAATTTCAACAACAAAAACTTCAAAACCCTAATCAATTACACAAAAAAAAGCAAAAAGAAAAAATCAAAACTTCCATCAACGAAAACATGAGAAATATACCCTGAAATTCAAAAAAAAAATAAAATAAAATAAACACCGCCAAGAATCGAACTTCAAATTGAAATAATCCAACGCAGCAAAAATTACTGATGAATCATAGAGAAATGAACAAAAAGCATCGGAAGTTTTTCGAAAAAGTTCAGAGATTTAAGACTAAAAAGTAGAATTAAACAAGTAGAAGAGAATTTTCTTTCTGTACCTTTGAGTGGATCGTTGTTTAGGGGAAGAGAGATGTGGGATCTTGTTCGCAGAGACAGATATAAGAAGAAACCTTGATTTTTGAAGAAGAAGAAGAAGGAATAGAAATGGGATGAGGATGAGCAGAGAAGTAGGAGGATATGCAGGGGCTTTATATGGGGGCGGGGTGGTCATGAGGTTAGAAGAAGAAGAGAGGAAAGCGTGACTTTTCTTCTCACCTCCTTCTTTTTTATTTTATTTTTGGGGAGTTTAGTGGTCAAAGTCAAAACTTCAAAGCGCTGTGGGTCCACTTGAGAGGATTTTTTGAGATCGCTACCGTGAGAGAGAGAGAGCTTCCTTCGTTTTTTCTTCTCCGCTTGTTGAAATTACTTAAAAGGCAAATACAAATGCAAATGTGTCTGAAATTCAGCTCAAATTCAAATTCAAATTCAAATTCATGCCCGGGTCACTCCACTCACTTCTCCTCTCTGGGTCCCCATCGTCAACCGCCTCAACGGGTAGCAATTTCACGTGTGGATTGGGGCGAGACTCACTTCTGTCACTCGCTACCCCGGCGCGTGTCTTTCAACCTCTCTTTTTATTCTCTTTTCTTTTCCTTTTTGAAGGAATTATTCCTTTTCTGTCGAATTTATAATCGTACTACATATATTACGCAACCAAACAACATGTAAATGTAAGAAGACCGTGAAAAATAATCGATAATCATTGTTGAGGCTTTGCCTCAGCCTTTCGGGGTGGTCGGACCATGTCCTGAGGCTCTCCAAGTATTTGGGGATACCTTAAGGCCTCTTATACAAGAGGTCATAGGTTCAACTCCTGGGGGACGCGCTTTTTTGGATTAAAACTAAGGGGGATAAATTCACAATTCGTTAAGTGTACCCCAGTTTGAATCCGTCCAGTTCGGAAGCCCCGGGACATAGTCCGACCACCCCAAAAGACTGAGGCCAAGCCTCAACAATCATTTCTGTGCTTGCTTCATAATTCTTCAAAGGAGAAAAGGTAAGTAGTCCGATTGAGCACAAGTACTAAAAAAGTACGATTTTAGCATTATTTGATCAAGTTAAAATGTGGGTCGATTTTTTCTTTTTTAAAACAAACAAACAAACAAATAAACATGGATCTTAACTTTATAAATTGCTTAAAAAAGCTAAGTAGCCCGATCACTTAATTCACACGATCTTACATGGCCATGCACAAAAATTTGTCCAAATGACCCACACTTATTTTCTTTCTTTCTTTCTTTTCTTTTTTTTTTTTTAACGAAAAAGTATAGCAATGAATTTGCCAAAAATAGCATTAAAAATCCATGGAAATCACATTCACTTTTTTATATGGAATGAGTCTCATATGTTTTTTTTTTTTTTTAATTTAGGATGAGAAATTCATAACTTTTTATGTTTAGGTGAAGTCAGATGTGATTTTATTATTAGGCTATGCTAATAACTACTTATATGTTGCTTATATGTTAAAAGTAAAGAAGAAATGTTGGGGAAAACAATTCAACCCAAAGCCTCTTTATCCTTTTATAGCAGCTCTTGCTAGGGGAACTAAGGTCCTTCAATTTTTAGATGGCCATTTTATTGTCTTTCACAATGAGCAGAATATTGTTCCCTAATTAAAACCACAAATGGTTTTGTGGTCTCTCAGCTGATTTTCTGCTTGTTGGAATTTTATTACTGTGTCACAAACAAATTCTTTTAGCTCTTTTTTTTTTTTTTGGTTTACTCACAATAGATTCACCTTCCAATTTTGTGAGATATTCAACAAAACTAATTTTGTATAGAGGAGAGCTTGAACATTATATGTGGTGGATTTCTTTGCTCACAATTAGAAAATAGTGGATATCTTGTTTTCTTTTTGCTCAAAGAAATGCAGCGAAGAGTTACTTAGAATGGTTGGGTTTAGGAATGGTTGCTCGATCGTGATTGCTACGGGATCGCTATGTATGCATGGTCCCTTCTCCCCTCATATAGCGGCTTGGCAATTCAAAAAGAGGCACTAGTGTGCTTAATAAAATTGATTAGAATCAATCTTTTGGTTTAAAATATTGTAGCATATAAGAGCATTATATTATAGCAATTTTTTCTTTTACTGCAGCATGTGAGAGCTTTACATAATCCATCACTAAAAAGTTAGTTAACTAACTTTGCCAGACACCCTAGTAAAGTTGGCCCAAAGCCTCGATTTTAGTGATTGGATGTAAAATCAAATGCAATCAACACATTCAATATGATAACCATGTTAGAGACAAGTATAGTAGAAGATATCAAAAATATCTTCTTGAAAGCTTGGTGTGGTCATTATTGTTACACTTCTCTTGAAAGGAACAGTATAGTCCACACATTAACTAGTTATGCTTTATTAATTTCTATTGATGTTCATTGGCTTTATAATGTACTAAATTCTCTTAGTTGTTTTGCACTCAATGATTTATTGAGTGATTAATGAAATTTGATTTTTTTATAAAAGAAGTACACATCTATAACTAAGTAGAGTAAATGCATATTTATGAAATTCAGTGAATAGCAACACCAAAGATGACTCTAATGAGTAAAACTAATGATTTTTTTAATAAAGCCTAATGAGTAAAATGAAAGTTTTTTTTTTTAACGTAGGGACAATCTGCAATGGTACTTGGTTGTGGCGCACTACAACGATCTGCCGAGGTGACTGCTTGCGTGACTTAAAGATGAAATGAAATGAAAGGGTAGAAAATTAAGGAGGTTTACATATTTTCACATGGACGAACACACATATTATCAAACTGCATAAATCAAATTGAGAGAGAGAAGCTCGGAACTTGTGGTACATTAGTAATTTGCTTTAAGTTAATGTGATTTAAGTTAGTGATTTAAATTATTATTTAAATTAATATTTGAATGCGCATTTAAATTTTAATCTGTGCATAAAATAAAATTAGAATTTGTGTTTGGAGAAGTAGTAAAAATAGTTTTTGATTTATCAACATATCTAATAAAATTTTAATGTTAATAATGCTAAAAAATACGCAATATAGATCTTAATTTATTTCTCTCTTCATTAGGAAGACAATGAAAAAAAAAAAATCTCAATTAGATAACAATTGAAGAAGTTATGTTTTTTTTCCTCAAATATAGGAGAGAGAATTTTAGTTTTTATTGTTGCAAAAATATTTGAGTATCAAAAGTTTAGAAGAATCAGAACTCAAAACTTACCTTGTGTTTGACAAAAGTGGTTCCTCCACTTTTTCAGTTATAAATAGTATAAAGCTCTCACATACTACAGTAACAATAAAAAAAATCGTCACAGTGTAAAGCTTTCATATGCTACAATAAAGTTGGTTCTAACCAACGGTTTCCAACACACTACCAAACACCCTATCAAAGGATTCATATTTTAAGGGAAACAAATAAATATTTAAAAGATTCTTAATACTTAAATTTAAATTTGAGTCTAAAAAATCTTAAAAATTCTCGAAACAAACAGGCCCTATGCTCTGAGACTCAAAACCTATATCTCTCATCTTGTTTACGAGGCAAGAGAAAGAAAGAGTGAGGGGCTCGAAAACTTTGGTGATTCCTTTCCTTCTTTCCTCTCCTCTTAAGATCGATCATACTATGTCACCTCGGCTAATTTCCGGGATTGAATCTGTGTTCACTCATATACGATTATTAATATTAGCAAAGAATGTATTCCAACTTTAAAATTGTGCCCATGTATACTTCCCAAAAAAAAATCTGTTCTTTCGTTATATGCTCTAACCCAGCAAGAACAAGATTCTGAAATGATTTTTTTCTTTTGGTTGAGTAAGAGGACGATTCATCAAGTTGGAAAACCACAATCCGAAGAAAAAGGTGGGCAAAGCCATTACCTCCCTTGCACACAAAGTGACAGTGCTCTGAAAACATTCCATTCACATCCTTGTTTTCAATCAAATCACCCGTAAGAACAATCTCCGATTTTATGCCATGAATCTTACACTTCACATACTTAAGCTCAGGTGTTTTTTTTGTCCAAGTCTGTTCAGTTGATTCGTCAACCATCTCCTATTCCTTTTTCTTTACGATTCTTATCTTTCTTATCTCGCTGGTTCATCTAGAATTTTCTTATTTGCAACTGAAAATGATGACCCTTCACGACTCAAATGAAAAGACAACCGTTTGTGCAAACTAATTTTTTAATTAAAAATAATATAAAATTTTTATATATTATAATTGTTTATGCTTACCGTGATCCGGCGTCGGATCAACACCACGTGCGGCTGCGCACGGTCCTACTCTTCCTCGGCTCGCCTCTGCTCGGCCTGGCATACCTGCGACAAGAGGAGGGGCGCTTCAGAGGTGAGAGTAAGGAGTCAGTCAAAGGACAAGGGCTCTTCAATGCTCAAGGCAGGGGTTGCTCGGCAGAGGATGAGAGCTTGTTAGGTGGGAAGGAGTCTCTCTCCCTAGAATACAATAAATGCATCCTATTTATAGGCTACTACTTGGACCGGGTGTTAGGTGGGTTTTGCCCACGACCCGGGTATCACATCAAGGCATGCCAGGCAGTAGGTACAAGTGTCACGTCCCCCAGTCAATGGATTGGATTCCATCAAATGGTGAGTTATTTGCCGTTTGTTGGCCTATGGTGGCGAGTAGCAGTCTGCTTGTGAGTGAGATTAATCCGACCTGAGCTAGTGCATGATCCAAGGTGGCATCCTGCTTAGGGTGCAGTCTCAGGGGCACTGAGAAGCACCTCGGAAAGAGCGCACGTCGTGTCGGGGTCGATAGCATGCTTCCTGGAGGCTCTACCGAGCTATTTAGCCGACCACCTAAGTTTGTCTCCTCGGCAGTGGCACCGAGCTCACCTTCAACATATAGCCCCCCAGTTCACCTGGTCGGTGTCCGGCCAGGTGGACTACGCCGAGTGGTTGAGGTGGGCTGGAAGAAAGAAGACCAAACGACACTTTGAAGAGGGGTGAGGCGAAAGGTCGCGCAGATTAACCGGGGGACAAGTGTCGTGCCAAGGTCGACTGTGCCGCCTGACAGGCGTAATGATTGTGCCTCTTCGTTTTTCGCGCCTAGATTTTTTGCCTGAAACGGCTATAAATAAGGCCTTCCTTTCTGTTGATTTTACACGACTGAAGTCAAATTTTCACACCCAAAGAGTTTTTTTAGCTACCGAGCTGTAGTGATTCACCCGAAGACTTAAAATTTCCAAGTTACCACAGCCCGAACAGGTAATTTCCTGAGGAGTGCAAAAATGAGTGACGTCACTGATTCGCAGGACATAAATGTCTCATGCTCAGGGACCGCACGTGATGTTGATCTGACGCCGGATCACGGTAAGCATTAACATTTTGGCGCTAAAGGAGGGGCGCTTTAGAGTTGAGAGTAAGGAGTCAGTTAAAGGACAAGGGCTCTCTGATGCTTAAGGCAGGGGTTGCTCGGCAGAGGATGAGAGCTTGTTAGGTGGGAAGGAGTCTCTCTCCCTAAAATGCAATAAATGCATCCTATTTATAGGCTACTACTTAGACTGGGTGTCAGGTGGGTTTTGCCCATGACCTAGGTGTCACATCAAGACTTGTCAGGCAGTAGATGACAAGTGTCACGTCCCCCCGTCGATGGATTGGATTCCATCGGATTATGAGTTATTTGTCGTTTGTTGGCCTGTGGTGGCGAGTAGTAGTTTGCTTGTGAGTGAGATTAATCCGACCCGAGCTAGTGCATGATCTGAGGTGGCATCCTGCTTAGGGTGCAGTCTCAAGGGCACTGAGAAGCACCTCGGACAGAGCACACATCGTGTCGGGGTCGATAGCATGCTTCCTAGAGGCTCTGTCGAGCTATTTAGCCGACCACTAAAGTTTGTCTACTTAGCGGTAACGTCAAGCTCACCCTCAATAATAATAAAAAAATAACTACATATAATTATAATATTTATAGTTCTAATTAATAATTTTATCATAAGATATACCCTAAAGTATCTTTACCATCTTATACGAGGAGACAAGAATCAACAGTCACCTTATGGTTTCAACTTTTTACTACTACTATTCATACAAAAAAAGAACTTTCTACTTTTATTCGGACTTCTTGGCGACAATTTAGTACGCGCAAAAACATTTTTAATATAGTACCTGGCCTTTAATTTTGAGCCCGTACTGCTTCTTAGCCGTAGGATCGAGCACTATCGATGGCGTGCCACAAGTACACACTACTGTAGACGTTCCCGAAAACAATGTAATGAAAATACAAACATCCCACAACACCACTTTCAAACATGTTAAATAGCACTCGAGTAGCACTATTAAATAAGTGATGAACACGACCAGAAAAAAAAAAAAAAAAAAAACAATGAAGTGCTGAACGTACACCAATAAAAAAAATTAAAATAATCTGAACGAATTTGGTCCTTAATTTGATGGTTATTCTCTTCAATTTTAACCGGTATCAAACCCAAGAAAAAAAAATTGTTTAGGGTGTTTGGTATAAGACAGTCTAGACCATTATCTTAATTATAAATATGCTACAATATAAAAAAATTTGCTATAATATAAAGCCTGTATATATTACAGCAAAAATAATTCTAAACAATAATATTTACCACGGTGTCAAAACACCCTAGTTGAAGTTAAAAATCCGTACAACTAGAATAGATACAAACAAAACCTTCAGACGGGTATATTTCGTTTTTGTTTTTTTTAAGGAATTCTAATATTCATATATATATATATATATATATATGTATCTTTGATAAAAGGAAATTAAATTGTGATGGTGCGCGTAGGAGAGAAGTTGAAAGGAGTTGGACCAAATTGTGACCGCCTAAAGAAAATTCCAACCGGTCACGTTTAACGCGCTCTCTGTCTCTTTTTCACCAAATTGGGTGACAGGATGTGCCTGACTCATTCTTCCATTATCTACCTTGTTTATTCGTTTCCCCTCTCTATCTCTCTCTCTCTCTTTTTCAATAATTCTCCTCCTCTTATCTTATTTTAGAAAACTAAAATAAAAAAATTATACTCCCATTTAAAACAAAACTTTCCCTTGTCCTCTTTTTTTTTAATTTTGTTACAATAAAAAACCTACAAGCTATTTGACATGATAATAAAATCATTGATTAAAACTATAAATATTATAACATGTAAAAATTTTATACTGTTGTAATTTTTTTTTACTGTAACATATTAAAATTTTACATCATTTTTAGCTAAAAAATTAATTAAAACCTATTTCGTCATACATGCTTCAAGTCGTTAGGGCTAATACTTTATGGTAAAGAGAACAGTATTAGCTTCCAAGTTTTATTTGTCCATGAACTTTGATAATAAACTTACAAGCATTAAAACTTAAAAGCTTGGAAAATGCATGTACGTAAATAGTCACACGTAAGATCCAAAGAATTAATGAAGGAACGAATCATACTAACTATATTAATGATCATGTTTAGAGGACTTGTTTTATTGTCTAGGTTGTGGACAACTTCCCTTAACGAATCATTTTGTTAGTTACATATATTAATGAACAATTATATATACGAAAACATTACTGATTTGGTCTTCGTACGGGCTTTTCTTTTATAAATTATAAGATGCGTTATATAATTTGGTTTAGTTATATCCTTTATGTGTCGATTGGGTTTTTTTTTTTTTTAATCATGGGGATACATGTATTATTAATTAAATTGGCAATGCTTTTAGACCAGCTTCAATGCAAATATCAATACTAATATTATATTTGCTATCAAAAAATATAAAAATAACATATTTAATGTGTCATTTTATTTTATGCTCTACTGCATAATATTATTTGAAATAACGTGTTTATTATATTTTTATAATTATTAAATCTTGAAATTTATAAAAATAAACTTTTAATATTAAAATAATTAAAATGTTGTAATTATTAAAGAGAAAAAATAAATTTACCAACCAATTTAAATTTGCCACCAAATTTAGCATATAAATATGTTTAGCACTACAAATAGCGTTGTATTAAAGAGTTTTTTTTTACATTTAATTGTTAAATTTGTTATTAAATCATTAATTTAGTATTACATTAGAGTTATAAAAAAAGAGCTTAAGCATAAGTAATGCGCATAGTTTATGCAACCCTCCCCAAGATCTACGCAACCAACAATGTTTTTATGTGTTTGTGTTTTGGAAAAATTAATTAAAACTCATAAGTTTCAACTCAAACATGATAAAATTTTTATACGTTATAGTATAAAGCGAAATACGTTACAATGTAAAGTTGTTATATACTATAGTATTTTTTGTTCAAACTCTTATAGGGTATTTGGAAGAGCGGTTGGACTAAAAATGTTGTTTTGAAAACTATAACATGTTAGAGTTTTATACTGTAATATTTTTTTTGCTTTTTACTGTATCTGCTAAAAGCTTTACACTGATTATTTTAACCGAGATACCGAATAAAGGCTTAGTAATCTAACCGCAACTTGAATAGTATCTTCTACTAATAAATGTTTGGATTCATGATTTTCTTTTTTTATATGATATATATATATATATGTATGTATATACGTGAGTGACACCTTTATATGATCGAGTTAAGTTAACTAGTTTGGAACGTTAGAGGACTTTAGAAACTATCAAATTCAGCTTTCCTTTTCCCGAAAGCACATTTTTTTAGGCACGAGCCATAATGTTGTAATTCGGTGCCTTCCACTTGTGTTCATTTTCTTAATAAAGATAGCCTTTATTTTTAGTCTTGTGGAGGCTCCAAGTTGGATTGCATCTTCCAAAAGGCACCGTGCCTTTCGGGTCAGGGGAGATTTTTTTAGCGGGTAGTGAAAGGTAATCTATTATTAGGTATTTAGTTTTCAAACCATCAAACCTAAATAATAATAATAATAAAAATAAAAAAAATAATAATAATTTTGATCAATTGATAATTAGAAATAGAGCCTAATAGGGTCCCCATCAGAAAAGAGACCGTTTAAGATCTCTTCCTCGATCAAACTTTTAATTGCAATGGCAGTATAACAGCGTTTTTAATGCAACGTTAGAGCCAAATTTTATAAGCATTAGAGTAAAATAATAAAATTTCTCTGTAATACAATGTTATTCTTGATGTTAAATTTGACATGAATTATACTTAGCGACAAATTTAGCATCAAGTATAATATATGTCGAATTTTAATATTTGATTGTTATTAATTGATGTATTTACATTTTCATTTAATAATTACAAAACTAATGTTTTTGAATTATTTTAATATTAAATGTTTATTTTTACAACTTTAAAGGCTTGATGATTATGATACTGGTCATTGTATTGGAGATGGTTTAACTCATTAATGGTTATTAAATTTTAATAGGCTATTTGATATTTTAGTTCCAACTAAAGTTTTAAGTTTAAGAACTATAGCATGTAAAAGCTTTATGCTGTAACAACTTTTTACTTTTTTACTATAGCTGCTAAGAGCTTTAGACTGTAATTAGTTGAAACTAATTAGTTCTAACTAAAGTGCCAAACGAAAGCTAAATGTAATTTTTCATCTAAAAAATAAATATAAAAGGAACTCCATGGATGCTAATGGTGTAAGGGATGAGATCAAGGAATAAAAGTATTATAGTAAAAAGGTTTTGAATTGTTCTTAAGAAAAACATAGGTTTGTTTAGTGCACGGGTTCAAAATGGTATGGCTTAGAATTTTATACTTTGAACTATGCGTTCTAAACTATATGGTTTTAAACAGTGGTTTGATTTGGTGTTTGGAATGTAAAGGTTTAAAACTAGAATAAAATATCACATCAAGTTTAAAACGAGTATTGATGTTTGAAAATTTATAGTTCATGAAAAGAAAATGATAATGGAAATAGTTTTAACTATAGAAAATAGTTCAAACCATATGAACTTAAAGGGGGAACAAAGTTTATATTTTGGATGTGTTGTGGTTTGATAGATTCGCATGGTATGACTTGTCAGGGTAGTACACGTGTTAACTTTTGATTCGTTGGTTTCGACGATGATGTGGCTGGAGCAATGAATAAGTCCATATAAGATGACTCTGGCAAAACCTCCAACAGGTAATGGGGACAGTTAAGCCTAGAATGAACCAAAGGAAACGGTTCCTAAGGTCCGCTCCGTTGTTGAACAACCGAGAAAACCTACAACAAAAACGAGAAAACATGAAGAAATGTAGCAATTGATGGACTATCAGAAGCGGTGACTGTAGGAGGAATAGTCAATGGTTGATGGAGGAATGGTTTCGAGAGTAGGGACAAAGCTGCCTCCATCTGTGTTGGAAGTAAGGAAGCCTCCGTTATTGGATCTAGGCTATTTCCGTGAATCGGCAAAAGGAGAGCTATTATACGAATGTATGGAGCACTTCGAGTTTTTTGAAAAATGTTTTTTGAAGGCAAACGCAGGTTGCCTTCACCATTGGGTTCAAATCTTCGAGAGGAGAAACTTTAACTCTGAAAAAACTCCTAAGGTTAGTGATGAACTTAGGTAAAGCTTCTAAGTGTTTTGGTCGTGATCTCGTAAGATTTGAAAAGGCTGAAGTGGTGATGGAGAAAGGACTTGATCTCCAACAGTGGAGATGAGAGATTTTTCTTAAAAATCTTTCAAGTTCGAAGAGCACAAACTTGTAAGAGGAAGATGATGCTGTTCTAAAGCTATGGAGAGCAAAAATGGTTTAGAAATAATGGGTCTAAGTTCCTTTAATGATGAGTGGAGACTTTGATGGATATTTATAGTAAAGGTGGAAGGCTTGCTTTGAAGCTGGTCTCCTTGTGCTCTGGCATCGTGTGCTGGCTCTGTTTCCCTCCAGAGCAAGCTACGCTAAGTACTTTTCAGAGGTTGATTTTAAGGTTGGCCTAAAATGACATAAACTTATAGCTATTCTAAAGCTCCTCTAGGCCTGATGTTCCTAGGAGGTTTGACCAAGATTGACCATCTATTTTTGAAGAGTTAACATGCATGTTATTCTCTCCAGCATGAGGTTTCTCTATTTTTGCCAAATTTGAAACGTCTGACACATTATTAGAGTTCTTTCAAAAAATCAGGCAGGAGTTAGTGACAGGAGTGCGCGCATGACACCTCTGACGATGGACTTGTGACTCAGGCAAAAGTCATCTTGATGCAAATGGAGTCCTTCTAGAGGCATATGGGGTGCTCTAGAGGCACACAAGTGCTCCCTTGTTGGGTTTTTCTCACGTTTTTGTACAAAAAAGGTTTTTAGGCTTGGGTTTTGATTCTTTTAGCTGTGGTAAGCAAAAATAGAGTTTTGGTCTATTATAAAAGGCGCAAAGGGAGGCTTTTGGGTTAATTTTCCTTCATTGCCCATTTATTTCAATTCAATAAACTCTAAAATCCCAAAGTGGGACTTAAAATCAAATTGGACAAAAATAAATGGGTCCATTTGACTTCTCATGGCCTACCAAATCTAGGGTCCCATGAAGCAAGCCTATTAACGTTGTAGGACGAGAATGTCGGGCTTGAGTTGTCGGAGAGACTTGGAACGAAATTGACCATCAATAGGGTGTTTTGGCTGGTTTAAAACCGCCTCCATGTTTTGAATTGGTCTTAGTTATATTAGTAAATTTATGAATAAGATGAGAGAATGGAGGCTTGAATTTTCTGAAAAGAAAAAAATGTTTGAGGCGTGTATAAAACACTTTCCTCATAAGATTTTATTTGCCATCACTTAATCAAGTTTGCTAGAGAGTTATGTGGCAAATTACCCCTAAGATAAAACAAACATTTGAACACAATATTTAGTAATAATATAGTGTTTCAGAACAAGATACAATCTTGTTATAATTCTGGAGTTTTTTTTTTTTGTAAAACATAGGGGTGCCATTTGAGGAATTTTCACAACTAAATCAATCAATGCAATCTTTACAAAATGTACTTTATCAAATGTAAAGGTATTTATTCATTCGTAAATGTGTCTATACATCTATTATAACATATGTGTTTATTACAAATTGATGTTCAGGTTTGTATAGAAATATACAACTAATGAATACATCAGTTTGGAACAACTTAAAAGACACAAAATATCATCACGTATCAGCTCACGAGAGCGCCGCGGTGTCGCTCTATGTGCACGGCACCAAAATTGCTCAAAAAGCAATTGGGTGCTGCGGTGCCCAAAACCTAGCGCTGTGGCACTGAGCTCTTTACCTTTTTCGTGTACCAATTGCATATTTTGGTGTCACGGCTTCAACTTTTGAGCGCTGTAGCGTTCTGTGCTGACTAAAAGGAACATTAAAAATGTGTTTTTTCACTCATTCTAATGTGCTCTTTTGATCTTAAACATGTTAGAGAGATATATTACAATCTCTCCAGCAAGTTATTACTCCATCAAACACCAGTTTAAACTGCATTCATGATTTGAACAGGCTTAAATCTTTTCGAACTTACGTACTAAAAGGGCTATTAAATTGTAGTTCAAAGCCACTCGTCCATTATAAATAAAGCAATAACGTAAATATGTAGCATTCAATGGAAGTCAGCACTCATGTCCTACTCATGCATCTTGGGGAAAAATGCTCTCAAAGAACTAGATGCTTGAAGAGCATATAGCTAGATTGCAAGACGAAAAGAAAATTCTTAGCATTGGTGTGGTTTCAACAGTTATGGTATACAATCAAGAATTTAGCTTTAGACTCATAGTGATGCTATACTGGTGCTAATAATAGAAGAGATAGTCGATCTTATATTAATTTATCTATTATTATTGAAGCTTAACTTATACATATCCATCGAGTCCTTATATTAGTCTTTACAACCAAAATGACAGAATAACAAGCAAGTTGGGCCTGATATGTGCTTTGATCAACTCGTGTGAATATTTTGCTGAGAATAGATTCCATTCCTATATCTAAAATTGTGTTTTCCAAAAATCATTCTATTATGTTTCCTTAGCGTACAGTAGTGATTTTGATATGTTTTTGTATTTTTAACTTCGCCTGTGTGAATAATCATCATGTAATGGGGATGACTATAAATAGAATCAAGAATTTCTCAAGATTCTAACTTCAAAAAATAAATTTCCCTTTCATGTCATGGAAACAGTTGGGTTTGCAGCAGTGACTTCCAATTGTTTGAACAAAAGGAGAGGCCAACATCACAACCTACGTGTGTTGATAGGTCTTCCATTCTCTAACACAAACAACAGAAATTTAATGCCATATCTTTTTAAAATCAAATATACTATAACATTCAGGAGAAATTAATAAAAAAAAGCTGTTTAAAACTATAAAATTACGGTTTCAATGACGTTTTCAAACACCTTATTTTTTGTTTTTTCTTTTTTTTAGACAAAGATTCAAACATTACCTCGAGGGTCCAGTTGCCATGTTGGCATACACCGTACAATAGTTTGCAGTTATCTTATTTTATGGAGAATATAGATAAAGAATCACGTACCTAAATAAATTCAAGAAGGCACATAGTTTGGTATGGTTTATGGATCACTCATAACAATTTTCTATGTACTATACCAAAATGACAAGTGGTACGTCATGATCATTTCGTGCACCAACTTTCAACCCTGTAATATGAGGAAAAAAATTACAAGACTAAATTATTTATTGGAGAATATCTTAAAAACATTTTTAATTTTATAGTTAATAATAATATCATTTTAAGACATAACTTTCAATAAATATAAATGTATCACTTGCTCATTAACCAGGGAGAGATAGATGAGTGGCGTGAGAGCTAAGCCCATTATGTAATGGGTCTGGCCGTTTGTTCATTTAGATAATTTCTTTGTGTTGAATTACTTGATGATGATTGTGGCTTCTGATCTCCCTCTTTTCTATGGTTTACATTAAGAGACGATAAATTAAAAATTACACTCCATGAAATTTATAAGAAGAGAACTGAAATATATTAAGAGTATCGAAATTACATAGTAATTATTAGAGAAAATTGCATGTTATTTTAATCATATAAAATAAATTACAGTAATTACTAAAAATTACACGATATTCACATTTTGTACTACATAAAATTATATTCTTTTAATCATATAAAATATTTTCTCTTCAGAAAACATTTGAAATATTTTGCTATTTTTTTAATATGACTGAATTTTTTTTTACTATTTGTCTGAAAAGCCTGAAAATACAAGGGGAGTCGTTAAGTTCAAGCTCAACCAAAAATGTGGCTTAGCGTTATATATTACAATCCTCACTCTGTCTTTAGTTAACACTTAACGTGCAAGTGAAAGTGTTTTGGCAATGATGAATTGTCTTTGGGCTTGTCATTCTAATTCTTACCAAGCTTTGATGATACCATGAGATGGAAAGGAGACAACTACACGATGAACTATTGTCTTACTAAGAAAACGTTTCGAATTGAAAAAATTGGTTTAAAATTTCTAGCATATGAAGTTTTATAGTGTAATAGTTTTTTGCTTTAGGTCGTGTATTATGTACATTGTTGACTTAACCTCTAAGCAAGTTAAGCAATGTACATTGTTGACTTAACCTCTAAGCAAGTTAAGCAACTGCTTAGGGCTCTATATTTAGAAGGCTCAAAATTTTTCTTTTTAAAAATAGTTTGTATTTGAATTATTTTTATTTTAAAAATTTAAAAATAAATCATTTTTCACCATCATTGCCTTTAAAGCATTAACCTTTCTCCAAAAAAAAAAAATCAGTTGTTTAGGAGCATTTTTTTAGAAACATTGAACCATATAGAGATTTTCTAGGGGAATAGCCAATTATGTATTGTTTCTTAAAAAAATTAAAAATAGAAAAATGGATATGCTAACTCATTTTTCCCTCAAAAAAAAAAAATCTGCAACGTCAATTTCAAAAAAAAATGTCACATCATTCTTTAACTTAGTTGCAATGTCATTAAAAAGAACACTAAAATACTTTAGAAAAAAATAATAAGCGTAAAAAGTAAAAAACATCATATATTCAAAAAGAAAAAAAAAACTAATACTTTATTTTTTTCTCTGATATCTCTCAGTTCAGCTTTCCTCTTGTTCTTCACATAACATCCCTTCAATTCTTCGAAACAAAAATATCTTCTCTCAAAAAAAAAAAATCGCAACACTGAAAATTGCTATTTTCTTCTCAACAAAATCTCCAGGTTATATCTTTCTTACTCATTTCTCATTTACTTGCTAATTATTGCTTTTAAAATTTAATAATTGCTATTTTTTGTCCATTATTTTTGTGTTGTGTTAATTTGATTTTCATATGTATACAAGTAAAGAATAGACATGTCTAAAAGAAAGTTGCCCATGTTGATTAAGTGTAGAAGCTTGCGTATTTTTTAATGGGAATTGGGAAACTTGTTTATTGACTTTGATGTAATTTTATTTTGGTTTTTTTTTTTTTGTGTTTTAACTGAACATAATTGGTTATTTTGTTATTGAATGACATTGAGATTTTTTTTCTTAATTAA
This sequence comes from Artocarpus heterophyllus, assembly GCA_025403435.1. NCBI lineage: Eukaryota > Viridiplantae > Streptophyta > Magnoliopsida > Rosales > Moraceae > Artocarpus > Artocarpus heterophyllus. The sequence goes on from CM046353.1 coordinate 7,425,924, forward strand.
GTTTTAATGTAGAATATTCCATTACAAAATTTCTTTCGAAAAAGCCTGTTCTAAAAGGTTAGCCTAGGGCCTCAAAATCTATTGAGCCAGCCGTCTTGAGTATATGAGATTTTACGTTATTATTAGTTCTAATCGGTTTGTCAAGAGAAGAGTAAAATTTGCTCTTTTTTTAACTTTTATTCAGTTCTAGTCTAAGCTACATTTTTCATTCTTTTTTTTTTTTCCTCAATAAGATAGTTTTTCCTTGAATGAAATCAACGTTAGATAGAAATACGAGGTCATTTAAAAAACAAACACATAAAGTGATAATTGAATCAAAACCGCACGCGAGTCGTCCAGGCGCCGTGAAAAGAGGTCCAAATACAAAGGCTAACGGCTTTTTACAATCTGGTGTTTAGAAGCTCATAATGTTATTGGGCTTTGTGGAAAGGTCTCGATCACTTCCAAGCAGGTCCATATGAGAGAAGGAAATTTTCATAAAATTCTTGATTTAAAACGACCTTGTTATAAACACCATCACGGTTAAACGTGACACACTTTACCTAAGTATTATGAATAATAGTATGACACAACTTTTTTTTAACAAAACAGGAAAAAAGAGAAAATTAAGGAATCTATCTCTTAATTTGCCTCTTTATTATTATTATTTTTTTAAACTTGAGTGTGGAAAAATTCAAACTCTTCATCTTTTGGTAAAATTGGGTGTAGTTTTTACTGTTATGCTATGCCTACAACCACAATTCGTCTCTCTAGTCTTGAATCATCATTTTAAGGCAAAAAAAGTAAGATAAAAAACCTTATATTATTTAAGAAATGACACATCACTTTATACTTTTTCACTAGAGCTGCATTTTTCTAGATTTTTCATAAGAAAAAAAAAAGGTATTTTTTTATTGTTTATAGATTAAGGGTCTGTTTGTTTCGAGTATTATTTAGACTTAATGGACTTAAATTTGGATTCAAGTATCAAGAATCCTTTGAATACGTGTTTTGTTTCTCCCAAAATTTGAATATTTTGAGTATCAAGAATCCAAGTTTTTAGAGTTCTCATCCCCTTAAATTTTTAATACTCGGATATCTTTACTACAGTAAAAACTAAAATTCTCTTTCCTATATTTAAGGAAAAAAAATCACAACTTCTTAATTTGATATTCAATTGAGATGATTCTTTTTTCATTGTGTTCCTAGTGAAGAGAGGAATAAATTAAGATCCATATTGCATCTTTTTTAAGATCATTAATATTAAGATTTTATTAGATTTGTTAATAAATTAAAAATTATTTTCACTACCTCTCCAAATACAAATTTCAATTTTATTCCATACTCAGATTAAAACCTAAATGCACATCCAAACACCAATTCGGAGAACAATTCAAATCACTAACTCAAATATTAATTCAAATCACACTAACTTAAATCAAATCACTAATTCGAATCCATTTACCAAACGGACCCTAATTAACCACGACTATTTGATTGTAACCAATCAACTATGGTTGATGGTCATAAGAGTGGCTTCAAAATATTATGTCATGGGATTGAGACTATTTTACGAGGGTAACATGAGGCATGATACATGAATCTTTTAAATTCTCACTTTGCTATTTGGTTTATTCTTCTAAGTTTTACTTTCTAATTTGGCTTATGGCCATAGAAGAACTCAGAAAGTCATCTTTATAGACAATTTGTATCCCTTTGGCACCATCAATTCTAACTATGAACAGTGTAAAACTCTCAACAGTCATAGTAAAAAGTAAAAAATTGTTACAGTGTAAAGCTCTCACATGTTAGAGTTCTTAAACTTAAAACTTTAGTTAGAGCTTTAGTGTCAAACGGCCTATAATAGCTTTTTGATAAAGAACCCTGGAGAACAAGCTTTTAAGCTCTATAGGTTTTCCCTTCATCCCATTCTTCCTCTAGTTTGAAGTTTTGGATGATTTTTCATTTTAAAGCTCAAGTGACTTAAAAATAGGGTGGAATGTAGGCAAATAAACCCATTCTCAGCAGATGACACCCCTTTTCAAGGATTAGGAAGCTACGTGAGGGCAATGACCAAGTAAAGTGCCTCTCACTTGCCATCTCCGAAGGGTGCAAAGTTTAAGATCCTACCTTTTGCATAGCGTTGGCATCTTTCTAGAAAGTTTGATTTCAGAATAAAGACGAACTTGGAGGAGAAAGCGCAGCCAGAGACAATCTAGATAATGTTTGGAAATAAAATTAGAACTTAAAGTCGAAACTTAAACACTATAGCATGTGAGAACTTTACTCTGTAGCAAAATTTTACTTTTCATTATAGTACATGAGAACTTTACATTATAGTAAGTTGGAACTTAAAGTTCTAAATAACTTACCAAACTAGGCCGTAGGGCTTTCGATTTCTTTTAGCCATGGTTGAATGGGACATTATATCGTAATTATGCTAGTCATGTTAAATTATAGCTCAAAAGTTAGAACATTTTGCCAACAAAAGCTAAAATTATTATGATAATAACTACATAATTTATAGCATAAAATGTAGAAAATCATTATAATAATTACTTATGTAATTTTGCTATTTTAAAAAAACTATTGCTTCAGTTGTACTCCTACATTCATGTCTTGTAGTGTAATTTTTTCTTGATCGTACAGTAGAAAGGGAGAATTTTGTTTTCTAGTTCATTGAAGGCCCTGAACTCGAATTCTGGGCTTTTTTAGACTACTAATGGTCATAGAATGTTTTTTTGGATACGTTTGCATCGTAGTTCCATCATTTTGAGTTATTTTAAAGAAAAAATATCCAAAACATTTTATGTGTTTTGCCTAAATGTCATTTTTGCCATTTTTATTATTAAAATGCCCAAAACGCCTCCTATTATCTCTTTTACCTAAATACTATTTTTATCTCTTTTATTGTCAAAATGCCTAAAACACCCTATATGTTTTCAAAATCATACTTAAAATACCGCCTAAAGCAAATTAATTTTTTTATGAAAATTCCACGATTATCCTTCCTTAAATGTTATTTTAAATATAACTTGACTTAAAAACTAAAGAAAAGGTAATTTCAAGTGTTCAAATAAATATATTAATTAAGCAAATACTTCAATTACTTTGAGAGTTTGTAACGTTTTAAGATTGATTTTATTTTGTATTTTGGTTTAAAAATATTTTAAATTATATTTAGCTAAAATTAGGAAGGATAATTTAGTTTTTAAAAAAGTTTAATAAAAAAAGACAAAACTCGTTGGAATAAAAAACACATGTACCCAAAATAGCCTTTCAATTTAATATATATTGAGAAAGATAATTAAAATTTTTTAAAAATTAATTACTTCAGGGGTATTTTGAGTATGCTTTTGAAAACGCAAGGGATGTTTTGAGATTTTTAATAATAAAAGGGGGCAAAAATGGTATTTAGGCAAAACACCTATGGTATTTTGAGTATGATTTTTTAAAAACACATGCGGTATTTTAGACATTTTAATAATAAGAGAGGCAAAAGTAATATTTACGCAAAACATAAGAGATGTTTTGGGTATTTTTTTCGAATTTAAAACCCAAGTAAAATGAGAAACTAATTTTAACCAATAAGGATTTAGTCTTCCATGATCAAATAAACCATGAAAATTCTCCGAGCTTGACTTAAGCCACGATTATGGCATATTCATGTCACAAAGAAATAAACTCGAACTTTTAAAAATAAAAGAAACAGCTTTACGCAGAATCAGATATTGACACATAAAGTCGATTTCAAAATAAGTTTGCAAAGGACCAAGATTATATTAGAGAGCACTTGGTATGCGCTGGCATGAGGCATGAAAATAGGGATCTTAATTCCTATGTTTAGTACAATTATTAGGGTTTTTCTTAACCCAGAAAAGTCAAAAGTGAAACTATGCAAAATATCTCTCATTTTTCAATTTGGTGGATTTAGATTGCTGAAATGTGAAACTCATGAGAATTACCTAGTCTTATCTCATTGTAAAAAAAAAAAAAAAAGAAAGAAAGAAAGAAGAAAAGGAAAATGTACTTTTTATTGGAGAATTCTACAGAGGAGCCCCTCGTGTCCACTCATAGGTTTATTGACCACAACTAAATAATTGTATTCAAAAAGTTAATGGTTGATGGTTATAAAGTTTGCTTATGACATAAGATTTTGATTGCACGAAAGGCACGTTTATTTTCTATAAAAAAGAAAAAGGAAAATATGGAGTGATTTCTTTTCCTATCTAATAACGTGTTTACTTACCAATTGATAATGAGAAGCCCCATATAATATATTAAATAAGGAAAGAAAATGTCCATCCTTATGCCTTATTTAGTATTGATGCCTATCAGAAGGAAGGAATGCTAAATTTACCTAAATATTTAAATTTAAATGTTAGTAGTTAATGATTATTTAGTTATGTAAAAAAGATGTTTCTATAATTTCATTGAGTGAAATCCTCATTTCTAAGTAAACACTGAAAGAAAAAGAGATTGTTTCTTATTATATCATCAAAAGATAAATAAACACAAAAAAGGGAATGGAAGATCTTAATTCCTATTACATTACTTTCTTTTTCAATCTCATTACTTTTTCTATTACATTCATTTACGGTATAGTAAACGTGCCCTAAAGGGAGAGTTGTATGACGTCATATGCCAAAAATGTAAGAAGGCAAAATAGAGTGAGTAGTTTATTCAAATAAAAACAAAAAGAGTGGGTCAAAGTGGAAAAACGAAAGGGATGAAACTTTGGGATGAAAATGGAAGGAAGACTCAAATTGAGAAGGCTGCGCCCAACTTATTATAAAATTGTAACTCTAACCCCACTCAATAATAAAAACTTAACTACATCTCCTCATTTAAGAAAAACTATCTATTGTTCACATTCAAAAAGAGAGAAGAATTTCCCAATGTGCTTTATGGAAGTTGTGCCTCAATTAAAAATTTAACCCTCTGAATTTATAAAATTTATAGTTTATGTATTTTTTTTTTTTTTGGTCTAGAAAAATTTGCTTTTTAAAGTTAAAATCCAAATTAATTAAAGTCCAGCTTAATAACTATTTAAGTTCACAAATCTTTTGGACTTACACATTCTAATATGAGAAGAAACAAATAAAATATAAAAAAAAATAAAAAGGGAGACAGAGAAAAAGGAGGCGAGTAATGTATTATGTACACTAGTTTTTAATCACATAAATGGAAATTCTTTTTCTATATTTTAGTCTCTGAAATTTAACTACGTTTTGAAAATTATTGTTTAGTCATTCCTTTTCATTTAGAAACAGAAGAGATATTTCTAGTAGATGTTAATGGGATTTGCCAACACTACAAGGAGGTTAAATTTGACAAACCAACGAGCAATTTTTTTTAATTCTCAAGAAACCTATTTTCCTTTTATAATTATATGATAGAGAAGTTGTATAAATCCAAAGAAACACGCTTATCCTTAAGCAACCTTCACATCAAATGGGCTTTCAATAAATGGAAGTATTTATTTCCGAAATTACATCAATACGTGGAGACGTAAGAGAGTCGTCAATGCCTTTTGGTTTTGTGGCACTTGATTAAAGCAATTGCTTAAAGATATATAACACTAGTGTTTGTTATGCAGAATAAAAACGTGCTAATAATTCTGATTATAAAACCTTTTTTTTAGGGCAATCTTGGACCACAAGGACCACAAAATGCATGAGCTCATTTGGTTAGAGAATTCAAAAGGTTCATACCTAAAATTTCTCTTGATCGAGCATTTGACAATGAAAAACTTAAAACCAATTTCAAACCATGTTCTGATAGTTGAACTTAAAATTCTCTTTAAATTTAAAATTATTTTTTCTTATCTTTAAGATTTTGAACCCATTTTTTAAACTATACTTTCAAACTTCTTATTTTAAACTAAAAAATTTTAAATCATCATGTTTAAAACTCATAAAAACAGAACGTATGTTCTTAATAGTTCAGGGAAAAAAAAACTCGAACAAGTTGATTGGTCTTTTGTCAATTATCAGGCATTTATAGCACAAGTTGTGCAGTCTTAATCATGAAGCTCATCGAGAGAGGCCACTAGCCAAGAAATCTAAGTATAGAAAGAGAAAAGATAAAAATCGACACAACCGTTCGAGACTAAAGATAGAACACACAATTTTGACCAATCTGGTAATAATCTCTGTACTTTGAGATTGAATCTACCACGAGAATGACAGTTGTGTAAAGAGGGGCAGAATGGTAAAAAAAAACATATACGAAAAAAATTCTGAATTTTTTAAAAAATCATATTTGCGTTGAGCGATGCAATTTGTTTGTTTTTCTTATTTCATATTTTTTTCTTTTCATTTTTTTCCTTCAAATCTGCTGAGCTATAATTAAGGGTCTGTTTGTTTCGAGTATTATTTAAACTCAATTGACTCAAATTTAGATTCGAGTATCAAGAATCTTTTTGAATACGTATTTATTTCCCCCAAAATCGGAATCCTTTGAGTATCAAGAGTCTAAGTTTTCATTCTCATCCCACTAAACTTTTGATACTTAGATATCTTTGCTACTTCCCTTTCCTATATTTGAAAAAAAAAATCATAACTCTTCATTTGATATCCAATTGAGATGATTTTTTTCCATTGTATTCCTAGTAAAGAGAGGAATAAATTAAGATCTATATAGTATATTTTATCATTAACATTAAAATTTTATTAGATTTGTTAATAAATCAAAAACTATTTCACTACCTCTTCACACGTAAATTTCAATTTTATTCTATACTCAGATTAAAACCTAAATGCATATCCAAACACCAATTCAGATAACAATTCAAATCACTAACTCAAATCCTAATTCAAATCACACTAACTCAAATCAAATCACTTATTCGAATCCATTTACCAAACGGACCCTAGTACTCTTTCCTCTTATGGTGTATCTCCAAAAAAAGTAGCAAACGGATCATCAAAACTTTATATTTAGAAATTTTATACCTTATCTTTAAAAGTGAATGTCAAAGACTCGAATATTTTGATTAAAAAAAGGCACGTTTGGCACAACGTAGTAGCACTCCGTATTGTATTTTTTAAATATAATATAATGTTTGGTGGCATTCATGCATTGTACTATTTAATATAAAATCAAAAATTAATACAATACAAGTCATGATATCAAATACGATAAAAAACCTTCATATTACACTGTATTGTATAATTTAAACTAAAAGTATGCATTAATAAACCAATTAAATATTTAAAATATATTAAAATTTGACATAGAAGTTGAAGTTTTAGAATGAGATTTAAGATTGAGGTGTGGGGTCGGGGTTCAAGATTAAGGTCGGAGTCGAGATTCAGGATTGGGGTCGAGATTGGGATTTGGGACCAAAGTCGTGGTCAGGATCAGGTCTAGGGTCAGGCTGAAGTTCGAGATCAGGGGTCACAGTCGGGATTAGGGGTCATTGTCGAGATTCGAGATCGAGGTTGGGATTTGGGACTAAGATGGAGATCGAGATTTAGGACTATGGTCAAGGTCGAGATTTGTGACCGAGGTCAGAGTCGAGATTTGAGGTTAGGTTTAGGGGTCAAGTTCAGGATTTGAGACACGGGTCGGGGTAGATATTTGGGACCAATGTCAGGGTCGAAACTATGATTCGGGCCTGAGGTCAGGGTCGAAATTCAAGACCAAAGTCAGGGTTGGAATTAGGGACCAAGGTCGGAGTCGAGATTCAAGATCGATGTCAGGGTCAAGATTTGAGGCCAAGATTCAAGATTGAGGCTAAGATTTGGGACTAAGATCGAGGTTGAAGTTGGAATTCGAGACTAGGGTCACGGTCAAGAATCAAGGTTGGTGTTGGGATTCCAGATCATGATTCAAGATCTGGGTCGGGGTTGGGGTTAGGGTCGACGCTCTAGGTCAGGATTCAGGATAGGGGTTGGAGTCAGATTGGGATCAGGATTAGGGACCAAGGTCGGGGTCGGGATTTGAAGTTAGGATTTGGGGGGGTTGAAGTTGGAATTTGAGATTGGGGTTGCGATATGGATTCGTGGTTGGTGTAGGGATTCGGGTTAGGATTTGGGATAGGGGTTGGGATTTAGGGTCAAGATTTAGGCTCAAGGTCAAGGTCAGGATTGAGATTAGGGACCAGGGTTAGGGTTGGGGTTGGGATTCGGGACTGGGACCAAGATCGAGGTCGGCGTTAGGGGATGGGATTCGAGATTCGAGATCAATATCGGGATCAGAATTCGAGATTGGGATCACAGTAGGGATTCAGAGTCAGTGTCGCGATTTTGAGTCGGGATTCAAGACTGAGGTCGAGGTCAGGGTCGGGATTTAGAATCAGGGTCGGGTCAGGATTTAGGACCAAGATTGAGATTTAGAGCCAAGGTAAAGGTTAGGATTCTGGACCATGGTCGAGGTTGAGGTGGGGGAAAGGATTCAAAGGCAGGGCTAGGGCTAGGACCTAGTCCTAAATCCCTACTTCGACCCTAGTCCCTAATTGCAACCTCGAATCCCGATCCTAAACCTGGTCCTGGTCTTGATCCTGACCTCAACAGCAAATCCCGACTTAGACATTGGTTCCAAATCTCGACCCTTCAGTCCAGTTCCAAATCCTGGACCCGACCTCGACACTGGTCCCGAATCCGACCTCAACGCTAACCCGAATCTCAAATTTTGATTCTGACATCGTTCCTAAATCCCAACCTGGACCCTAATCCTAAATCCTACCCACAATCTCGATTCCAACCCCTAGTGCCGAATCCTGACCCTAGCCCAAAATCTTGACCCCGACACCAGTTTTGACCTCAACACTAGTCTCGACCCTAACATTAGCCTCAAATCTTAACCCTTATCTTGGTTTCGAATCCTAACCTCAAACCTAATCTCGAATCCTTAATCCCAACCCTGACCCGGTCCCTAATCATGAATCCCTACCATGACTTCGGTCTCGAATCCTAACCCTGACCTTGAATTCAGACCCTAATCCCAAATCTTGTTCCCATTGCCAGCTTTGATCTCGTCCACAACCACAACCACAACCCCAGTCTTGAATCCCGACCCCGACCATGGTCCTGAATCCCGTCCCCGTCCTAGATCTCGGTCTCAAATCTCGATCCCGACTATGGTCCCGAATCCTGTCCTCGATCCCGACCCAAATCCCGACCTCAACCTTAGTCTTGAATCTCGATCCCTGACTCCAGTCTCAATTTTTGACCCTGAAACCATGACCTAAATTTACTATATTTAAAGATTAAATACTAATACAATACGATACGATAATAAACAAACACTATATGGTAGTGTACAATATATTAATCTGGTGCAAACCAAACAATTTATTGTATAGCACTAATACAATATAATACAATACAATGCAATACAATACAATATAATACAATACAATGTGTCAAACATGCCCTAATTCATTGTCCTATTAAGAAAGTATTGAAAGTTCTATTTATATTTGAAAACGTAACCATTAAAAACATTTATATCAAATATACCTCCATAATTATAGCTTACGGTTGACACAACAAGTACGGATTATGAACACTTAATTGGTGGTTTGGATGATGATTTATGATTATACACGTGTGCTATTTTATGTATAAGTTTGTTGCTTACTGACCCTTTCAAAGACCATAAAAGAAGACTATTATTAATTGACAATCGATTTTGATGAATTTAAAAAAAAAATGACAGTGATAGAATCTCTTCGTGAGTTCCTTGTGTTACATTGTAATTAAATTAACAGTATTCTGTCTCTTCCTAAAAGGTTTCTTAACAACCTATGGAGTTTGTTCGGAAGTGTAGTTTCAACCATATAGTTTAAACTGCAACAATGTAAAGCTTTCACCTGTTATAGTGTAAAGCTAAAATTTGTTATAGTATAAAGCTTCACATGTTGCAGTGTGTAGTTTCAACTATATAGTTTAAACCACTCTTTCAAACACTGGAAGATTATTTTTTATTCTAATTATTTGATTTGATATAGGATTTAAAACATTTTGTCTTATATCCATTATTATATCATGTGAAGTTGAAGGTAGAGAAAATTTAAGTTAACCACCTCATTGGAAGCGCCCCGATTAGAATCCAACATTTGTGCTAGAAATAAACGAATTATGGACTTGTAATGGTTTAGGACACTTCTCCCAGCCATTAGATACCTTTTAAGATGGAATTTTAAATTTCTAAATTAGAGTCAGTTTTCAAATTTAGCCACGCATACATAGAAAATGGACGGCTCATAATTAGGTCGCCATGGATGAATTTGGACGCGGCAAATGAATATTGTTGATCTTCTTGATTTGCAAAAAATATATATATAAATCAAACGTTGTGAGGGTTGGTCGTGGACTTCGTTTGAGAGGGAATTGTTGTAAGTGTAGGAACAAAATGAACATTAAATTAGGCTTTGATCTTAACAGGTTAATCTTTATATAAAACCCGACGACATAACACTCTTAATATTTTGCTTTTAATTTAATGATGAGAAGAAATTACTTAATAGGGAAATAAGAAATCAAAATTAGGTTGACATCCTTAATAATTAATAGCCCAATATTACCTTTTCTTTCCATTCTAATCCATCTTATTTTCCTCCCTACAATTTTGCCGACAGATACTACTCACGCCATGAGCAATAATGTAGATAATTATAATTTATACGTTTTCTGAAAATGATTGAACAAGGGTGATGTACACTTTAGGTCAGGGCTGAGCTAACGCTTAAGAGCGATGATATGACCTACTGAAAACACTAGCCAATTTTCTTGGCAAAAAAAGAAAACACAAACCAATTATTGGTGTAAAGACCAAATATAACTTGCATGAAGTGAATAATTAGTGACTTTTTGGGTAAGCCTCTGTTGATGGTGCATGGTTCCATTAATTTATTCAATTTTTTTATACATAAATAAATATTTTTGTTCGGTTTCCACCAAAAATTATTATGTATACTATTAAAGAAAATAAAAAACAAGATTTTTTTTATTCACGTTGTAAATTAGGACCTCCCACAAATAGATTTCGGCAATAAGAGAGAAAAGTTCTAAGAATAAAAAGATATAAGAATCAAAGGATACAGCTTTTTCCTCTTGTCACATTTTTTTCTTTTGTTTTAACTTCGACACGTAATCTTATAAAAAAAAACATCTATTTGTTTATTTATTATTTTTATTATTTTTTGGAAACGATCTTTATCCAAAGGTTGGTACATAATAGGTGTATATAGCGTGACAGGCAACTAAAGAGAGTTAGTATAGCAGACATTTACTACCCTTATATTTACTGGATAAGTGTGTGTTTCAAAACATGCTTGAAACTAATAAGTGTAACGACCCTTACTTCTTACCAAAAAAATGTAATAAGAGTTTAGGCATGATATTTAGGGACTGTTTAGTATTGTTTTTAAAATAAGTAAAAATATTTTTATTTTAAAAAATGAGAATTTTTTAAAAATTGTGCTGAGAGTGTTTTTCAAAATTTTTGTTTTAAAAAACGTGTAAAAATATTTTTAAAAATTCTGAGAACAAAAACAAACAGGTTAATATCTTTATTTTTACTATATAAGAATTTGTTTAAAAACATACTTGGAACTAATAAATGTAACGACTCACATTTCTTACAAAAACAAATGTGACACTTAATAAGAGTGTTTGAAACATGATATAATTTTACATAGAAAATTTAAGTGTAACGATCCGTATTTCTTACAAAAACAAACTTTTTTTTTATATGTATTGCATAAATAATTTACTATTTAATTTTACCTATTAAAAACTTTTTTCCCTTTGAAATGTGTTTTATTGAACTTTTTTCCACTAAACTATTAGTAAAATAAAAAATGACTAAAGAAAATTATAAAAAAAATAGATCTTTGTACGAAAAAATATAACTAGCATGTAGATAAGCCTGTAAGATTTTCGATATGACCACATGACAAATCAAAAGTTATAGGAATCTAGTTTCAAGTCAGATGAAATTTAGCAATAATTAATTTCATTCAAAGACGGATAATCAGAAATCTATTCAGATGATATCTTTCTTGCGAAAAGAATCATAATCATTCACTTGATAGAGGATATCGCCGATTCCATGTGTATGTGTCTTATTATTTTCATTTTTATCTTCATCCAATAATATCATTTCTCGTAAACTAAAAAGTTATCGATGTAAAATCAAATCAATAAATAGGCAATCACAATTAAAGTGTTTAAATTAATACGGTATAATATTATAGGTGCTTGCACCTCTTCTAAAAATAAATTTTCATATTTCAAAAAAACCTTTTAATAAAATAACAAAAAAAAACAACTATAATTGATTTAATTGCATAATTAAAATCTTTTTTAATAATTAGAAACTAATGATATCTTCTTTTCCTTTCAAACACCTATGTATCATCTTCTTAAATAAGCAAGCTCTCAACGTATAAATTCTTTATTATAAAGCCACAATTTTGATCATTCAATGACTATTTGAAAAAATCATATAGAGGTATGTTAAATTTTCTCTTATTCACCATAATTATTATTTTACCTCTTTTTGTTGATTGCTGGAATTTTCTAAATTATTCACCATTATTATTCTTTTGCCTTTTTTTTGTTGATTGCGAGAAGAAATACGAGAATAGATTAAAATAGGTTATGCTGAAAGCAACAAGTTTGCACGAGTATTGAAGTAATCCAGTATCATCAAACAGTTTATACGATTGTTTATTAAATTTTTTTTTATTAAATTAGTAAATGTAATGGTAAATAAATAATATTCTTCTAGAAAATATAACTAGTAGATATAATATTTTTTTAATAAACTGTAATGAATATATATAATTTTAATTTAAAAATTTCCTTTATGTATGAAATGTTTCTTGTCTAAAGCTTAAAAAAAGAAATATAGAGAAATAAGAATGTTAAAATAATAAAAATAAAATGGTGGGTGTGAAAAGAAAAATAAGGTGAAAGGAAGGATAATCTTAGGAATAGTTTTAGAATTACAGGGAGTGCAATAAATAAATTTAGTTATTTCAAAATTATAAGAGGGGTATATTTAGAAAAGGGTGAGAAGAGTTAAAAGGAGATGCTAATAGAATCACTTTAATATTATTGGAGGAACATTAAAAATAATTGGAAAAAGTGATGTGTAGGAGGCAGAAGATTGAAAAATTTCTAAATAAAATCAGGTATAAATTTATCACAGAATCATGCTTGCAAGGCTGCAATTACAATGTTTTCCAGATTTAGGATGTGTTTCTTCATCTTTATTGAGTGTGATGGAGGAGCCTTGTCTTGGTCATAAAACATAGAAAATTGGATTCCTTAACCGCAGTTCAAAAACTTTTTTTTTTTCCTAGCGTTTTTCCTTAAAAAAAAATAATTGAATTTCTATTCAACTTTTATGTTCAATCATATGAACCAAACGGCTATTAGATTAGTGGAGAGATGTATGTGTTAATAGAAAACACTTATACCGTAGGCTGTTTAGTGTCTCTCGCAATAATCATTTACACTCACACTCATAAATGGTTGGATTGGAATTGTCTCTCAAATGTAAGATGTAAAGTTAAAAAATTTAAACATGATTGTTGATGCTTACCGCTGTTCGGTGTCGGATCAACACCCACGCGTGACTATACACCTTCTGACCTCCTCTTAAGCTCGCCCCTGGTCGGGATTGAGTACCTGCGAGAGGGATGATTCGGAGAAATGGGGTTAGCCAATAGACAAGGGCTCTCCGATGCTCAAGGCAAGAACTGTTCGGCAGAGGTCGGCAGCTGGTTAAATGAGAAGAGGTCTCTCTCTCTAAAACGTCATAAATGCATCCTATTTATAGGCCACCAGCTGGATCGGGTGCAAGATGGGTTTTGCCCATTACCCAGGTGTCACATCAAAGTGTATCACGCAATAGGTGACAAGTGTCGCGTCCATAGTCCAATGGATTGGACTCTATCGGACGGCAGCACGCCTGCCTGGTGTTGGCCTACAAGGATGGGTAGTGACGTGTTATGACGAATAGCGTGGCCCGGCCCGAGCTACTGTTCATCCCCCGAGGTGGCAGCCTTCTTGGGGGTGTGCCCTTAGATAAGTGGAAGGATCCTCGGAAAAAAGCATAATTCGTCGGGTCGGGCGGCAGCCTATGTCTGCCGAACTGATTTGTCGACCACCAAGTTAATGTCCTCGGTGGAAGTGCCGAGCTAACCCTCAACAATGATAATCATTGAAACAACGTAATATAGTTTTTAGATGACTAAATTTCTTATCGTTACACTAATTCAACGTCAATAAATGTTAAAGATACGTAACATAGTATTTGAATGATTAAATTTTTTTATATGTTACATTTTTCTCTTTTAAAATATTATATTAGAAGGACCTCTAGGAGAATCATCAAAAGTCCTGTATGTCCTATATGTACGCCTATAAATATCTTTATAGATTACAGAAATCAACGATGTCCACTTGCCAAGATATTATAAGATCAATGCAGGCTAAAAGAAAAGGGTAAGGCATCGATCCATGTCAATGTCTCCTCAAAAGTTGCCTGTCCATTTAACAAAAGCAATTCAGTTGGATGGCGAAAAATAAGGATAAATTGCATTACTTGAATGTGGCTAGGATTGTTTTTTTTTAGTTAATATCACTCATCTATTAATTTCTGATCTCTATTTTCCTTTATGATCATGTCTGTGCATGCACGGAGCTCCAAAAAGTTTTTTTTTTTTTTTTCAAAGTTAATATCGCTCATCTATTAATTTCTTATCTTTTTTTTTTCCTTGGGGTCCTCGATGTTTACCGACTCAATAATTATAATTAGTTAATAAGTTGATCACCAAAGGTTAAGCTGTTTGGCAACTGTCACGTGGTCCCCTCCCTTTAAAGCCAAGCAAATATTGGGGCTAATTTCTCTCTAAATGATAGACACATGTGTTTCACACCATCTGATTAATTCGGTCCTTAACTTTACGAAAAATACTTGAGACATTACCGGTGTTAAGCACTGTCACTAATGAAAGGTAAGCTCTACCTGTATGTCCTACACTACAAGTCTTACCTTTAATTAGTAGATGGTATTTAACATCACTAGTGCCTTATAACAATGATATATATATATATATATATATATATATATATATATATAAAACAATGGTCTTAAATCCGGTATCATATTTGGTCCAGGCAGCAATTCCAATCCTTGGATGCAAGTTAGACAGCCATAAAAAAACAAAAACAGTGAAAAGTAGGCTTACATGTATGGATTAAAAAATGATAGAAAATATACTTAATTGTTTAAAAAATATAACCTAGTAAGCAAATTACCGTTTAACTCGTTATGTAAATATCTATCGTATTGCCCAGCTGTAGGTAGTGCTTAATCCAACTGTTAAAAAAGGAAATGTGCTAAAATAAACAGCTATAAAAATAGGTATATAATATCTTAATAGGACATTGCCTACACACAACATTTTTCTAATTGCAAATTTGAAATTTTTTTTTTCATTCTTTTTAACATATGATTCTGTCCAACTCACCCAACAAAAGTCCAAATCTCACCAATTAAAAATCTCCAAAATCTTTCATACAAGAAGCTTTGAAAGAGTTGCAACCTTTCACTAAGAAGAAGACCAATTATGACTTAGATGGTTGAAGAAAAATTTCAATTGGATTCCTAGGCGAAACGTCCTTTTGAAGAATTAGTATTTTATTTAAAAAAAAAACACTTTAATCCTTAGAGAAGGAGGATCGATGAAAAAGGAGAAGGAAAGAAGAAGAAGAAGTTTTATCCCTATTGAAGCATTGTTTGAATTTCTTGGGTTTTATCTTTTTTATTTAGGTTAGTAAAAGTTTCTAGCATTATCAAAAATTTAAAAAAGGAAGAAAAAAACTGAAATCTTTTTGAATCTAGATATACATGATTTTGTATAAGAATTCAAAATTACTCTATTTTTTATACTTGAGGATCGTTGTATAGCAATATACAATTGAAAACTCGATCTCTTGGCCGATGCACAGGGTGGTTGATGTTGTCATCTTTGTGAAGCTTTGTTTGGTTTGCGTTAATGAAAATTGGTTCTTAGGTGGTTTCGTTATGAATTAATCCATTTTTTTAAAAAAGATAGTTATTTATATAAATGTAGAATGAAAAAAGACAATGCTTAGGAGAAGACTTATGTGCCAAAAAAATAATTTAAAGAGGTGGAGTAGCTTCTAGTCTCTCCATTTTGTTGGACAATTTAAAATGTTTACATTTACTATTCCTTAACTATATTTTTCATTATCACTTCTCAAATAAATACACAATGGTTACCAATTTAATCAAATAAAATTACATATTGTTGTGTTTTTATTTACCGATTCTTATGTTTTATATACTTTGTCATTTACGAAGGATTAAAAACATATTTTATTTTCTTTCTCATTTTACTCAAGTAAGGTTACATTTTTGCCGCCTATCCATAATTTAATATTGCCTATCAATTTAGCTCACTAGCTCTGTCAATCAGTACCCAACAGTGCCTTACTCAATAACTACTTCATGTCTATCAAAAATGTGCCAACTTATGACTCCTTCTCAATGTCCCATCACTTCTGGTGACGAATCTAAGACTAACCCTATAGATATATATATATATATATATATATATATATATATATTTACATTTACATTTTCATAGCTCGAAGGTTACCTTAATCATTTTTTGTTTATAAGAAAAAACTAAAAACAAACTTTCAAATTGTGAATTTAACAGGCAGTTCTTATATTGTTTTCTTTTGTATCATATATACAGATATCTTGTAAATAATGATAGAGAACAACTAGTATCAAACCTCTTTAAGTATCTCAACTAGATCGGTATTCACTAAAACAATCTATTAAAGGAAAATCATCCTAAATTAAGGATCTACCCTAACTCGAAAGATCAAAAACCCTTCTGAAAAAAGAAAAACCAAAATGAAAAAACCTAATGAAGAAAAAGAAAGAAAATAGAGCGCATGATCAAGAAAAACAAATCTGTCAATAAAGTATGAAACAGTAAAAAGAAAGCGCAATATGATCCTAATTATCTAAAGAGATGAGGAAAATAAGAGCCAAAGAAACCAGTGCATCCAATCTCCGGGAAAAACGGAAGAAGCAACTTGTATGCAATACCATTGGCTCTCTAAAAATTATGTGATAATGTGAACAACTGATGCATCAAAATGATGGAAAGCCTGAAGCCATCTATTCTAGAGGTGCCAATTGGTAACAACAAAGGATTTAGTCCTGAAAGAATTAACCAGGTAACTAAAATCACATTACATTTGTAAAAATATTAATATTCTTGCTCATAATTAATTGTGCATTTTGCTGTCAAATTATTATGGTGAAAACCTACGGCGGAGCTAGGTGAGACTGAGTGGGGTTAAAATTTGACCCTTAAATTTTATAACTCCTCTTGAAAGTTTTTATATAAAACCTATGGTATTTATTTGAAAGAAAAATCAAATTTTGGGGCCGTTTTGAGGTTTTAAATAATTTTAGGAAAGAAGCTTAATCCAAAAGCTTCCTATTTTCAATAAATAAATGTATGAGCAATAATACAACAAAAAGAAAAGGTCAGATATGTTTTTCCCCACGTCCCCACTCTTTTCTTCCTTTTCTTTTATTTCTTTTCTTTTTCTTCTTCACGTTAAAGAGAGACCGCCATTGCCCTTCCTGCCGGCAGACTTCCGGCCACCAACTGCCTACACGCACTGGAGATTCTGAGATGCTGCCGTCCAAAGTGCTAGGAGCTAGAGCGCCGCCCTCCCACTTGCTGCCAACCGTCCGTAATCGTAGCAGAAAGCTTCGACTCCTTAAGCTTCAAGGCCAGATTCTGGTGCCGTTTGGCCCCCATTCCTCCGGCCAAGCATATCATCATGTTCCTCTCATTAAGAAGAACAAAGCCCACCCATATTTTCATCCAATCACCTTTGGAAAATTCCGGGCCTTTGTCGTTTTTTCTTGTCGGTTTTTGGGCATTTTCTGGCGAACGAAGCTTCGTTTTAGGAAACCAATCTTAGAATAATGATACCAATTTTGCCGCCACTTCATCGGCCAAATTTGGGTCAACGCCAGTCAACTTTTGATCAACAGTAGTCACACAGTTGACCGTCCATCCAATTCTAAAAAGAAACTTCATACCGGCCTATTTTCGATGCATAGACGTGTTCGTGACGTCAAAATTGTGAGATAGGATTTTGAAGGGCGAGTTCAACAACCAAAGTTTCCGATCGTGGGCTCAACGAATTTAATTTTGCGAACCGTAGCATTTTCACACCTCATCGGATTTTTCATATAGGAATTTTGACTACTAAAACTTTAAAAATTTTTAAATAAATATTTTTGTGAAACTTGTGATATAATTTAGTTTCATTGATCATAAAGGTTGAAATAAGTAATTAAAATTTCTAATTTGAATGTGATGTTGATTTTTTATTTAATTGTTTATATTGATTTATTTATTTATGTTTATAAAGATTTATTTATTATTGATATATATGCTCTGGGTGGTACGTCTTGCAGTTATGGCGTGCCACAATTATTCTGTGAACTGTTTCTTACAAGTTTAAATTTTTTGTTTTAGTCAAAAAAAACTGCTATGCGGCCAAATTTTTATTAGAACTAATCTAACTAACGTCTTAGTAATTTTGAGAGTTTGAGAGCAACTAGAGATAATCCTTGTTCCGTAAGTTGTCATGACTCTACGTGTTGTTGCTAGATTAAACTATGGCCATCTAGAAAACTCCTTAAGGACTGTTAAATTTGTATTACTCATGGGGCGCTTATTTGGGGCACAACGGAACGGGGTACTTCTTGTGGGACTTGCCTTTTCAGGTAGTTACTTAACTTTCTTTAAATATTATTTCTTAAACATTAATCTTACTTAGTAAGAAAAATACTGAATTAAACTTTTTTATTTTCCTTTTAACATCCTTGAAAAACATACTTAGAAACTGTTGCGACCTCTGTCACCATTCAAGTTGAGACCTTACTTAATTTTTGACTTTAAACCCTTTTCAAATCATTTTTTAAAACTTATTCAAAAACATTTATTGAATCATTGATTAAAACTTAACTTTATAAGAAAATAAAACATTTCGTAAATATATCGTAAAACTTTAAAAACATTTCTTAAAACTGTGATTTTCTTAATACATTGAAAACACTATATTAAATAGTGGAAAACCTTTTCTTTGTGTAACGGAAGCAAACTGTGGTGGTATCTATACCTAAATCCTCGCATCTGTCCTCCGCAGCACCCGGCTCTTCTAACGGGTCCTACTGGTCACCCATAAAACTACCTACAGCGGAAGCAACTTTTAATGAACTTTCGCTTAGTAAGTTCAAATAAAATCTTATAGATTATTTAAACATGCTTTAAAAACTTTTTTCGTAAAAACCTTTCTCTTAAAATGTTTTTCATAAACATTTACGAATACATTTTTCATAAATGTTTTTCATAAACATTTCTAAATAATTTTTTCATAAACATTTTTAAAAACGTCATTTATGAACATTTTCTTGAAAACATAAAAAAATGTTTTTCATAAACATTTAACGTAAAACAGTCCTCTGAATACTTTTCATAAATATAACACATAAACATTTCGTGACAAGCAACACAAGCATAATTAACATGCATGATTTCATTTATGCTAATTTATGTTCATTTATTTATGAGTATATTATGAACATTCATTTCTTACATTAAGTTTTATCTTTTTTCCTTAATTTTCTTTATCTTACTTTAATGTTTGTACCAACATCATTAATCATGAGATCATAAACATGATGCTTCCCTTGCGGAAGACTTAAGACCATCGAACACCGAAGTCATGTACTTCACATCTAGGAGGTCAAACTTTAACTTTACTTGTGTACCTCACATCTAGGAGGTCACAACTTTTACTTTACTTTTAGTACCTCACAACAAGGAGGTTGATATGACATTTTTTTTTATTATCTTTACTCTTACCTTCTTTTTAACTTTATTGAGCATCTCAAATGCAATCACATTATTTGTAAACACATTTGCAAATCATAACTTGTACTATAAAACTGATTGCCTAACAAATGCAGCATAAAACTTATAACTTAAACTGTAAAATATTATGCATTAACAAAATGCAAAACATACTTTAAACATAATTATTGCAATTACATTGCAAACTTTTACTTGATCTTCAAAAACTTTATGCGAATTAAATATAATCATGCGTTAAAAAATACATTGCAAATCATGATTTAAACTTTAAAACCTTTTGTATAACAAATGCAAACATTCTTTTAAGTCAACTTGCTTAAAAATTGCAAACACATTTACAAACATATACATAAACATTTAAAAATCATTTACTTCATGCCGTAGGTGAGGTTCGAAACTTACCTGATTCTAGCTCTAGCATCCCCTTTCCTTCCTTTTCCTTTCATTAGTCGGCCTTTGTGTCCTGATCATATAACACCTGACTAATTAATTAGCTTTTTATTACCAATTTACTCGATTGATAACACAACTTAAACATTAAGCATTCATTCCCTTTTTTTCATAACTTGGTATTCTATCAGTTTACCCTTTCCTTTACTTAAATTTTGTAACTCACTGGATTACCTCTCCCTTTGCTTAATTATATAACCACCCGGTTACCATTCTTTTTGCTTAGCTCGGTAACCCATCGGGTTACCTCCTTCTTTACTTGACTTTGTAACCCACTGGGTTACCTTTGTTGTACTAGAACATCCCTTATTAAATTTCCTGTCTCATGTGATGGTTTCGTTACTTAATGTATTATGAAACATTTCCCATCTAAGAACATTCTGTTTTCTTGGTAATGATGATTTTACCCCTAATGGGTTTTTCGTCCATTTCGTAACTTTATAAAACTCATTGCATAACTTTACCGTTCCATTACCTACACATTATGGAAAAAGTCCTGCTAAGGAGCGTTACTTCAACATTGGGCGTTTCAGGTCTGTTTTGATCATTTTTCATAAAATGACCATTTTACCCTTAAGTTTGTTTCTTTTCTTTCAATCATTGACTAAACTTTAAATCCTTTAAAATTGCTTATGAAGGGGACGGTTTCCTTGGGAGGCATATGAAGCATTTTTCTTTCTTTCTTTCTTTCTTTCTTTCTTTCTTTCTTTCTTTCTTTTCTTTCCTTCTTTCTTTCCTTTTCACATTTCTTCCATTTTTTTTCCACCGTGGAGACCATAATGGTCTCTTATACCATGAATTGATTACCTTTTTTTTTCTTTTTCTTTTCTTTTCTTTTTTTTTAAAAAAAATAAAAGGTGATGAGTCACCTTGGTAATCAATTTGGTTCCTTTGGGTGGCCAAATGTGATTGGGCCACATTAGTGGATGTGGTGGCCCAATCAAAACTTTCAAGGTGTCCCACTAAACTTTTTACACAGTCCAAGTTTATACTAACAGTGTTTTTTCTATACTATCGGTATTATTCTCCATAAAGTTCATGAGGTCTCATAACCTCCAATACTTATCCACATCCATCACATAATGTAATTTCAATATTATCTAACTTTATACAGTCTAAATTTATACTGACAATAATTTTCCTATACTGTCGGTATATTTTTTATACTGCTACATCATTCCTTATTCATCCATATTCTCCAAATAGTATTATTTCTATACTGCTTTAACTTAAACAGTCTAATTTTTATACTGTATGACCTTAAACAGTCTAATTTCTACACTGCGTTATTTTTGTAATGTAATTTTTATACTACATAACTTTATAAGTGTACTTTCTTACATTGTATTATTCTAATATTCTATAATTTTTTATGTTATTTTACAAGTATTTTTCTCCTTAAACTGTATTTTTGTCTTAACATAATCCTTAACTTATTGCATTTTTAATGCATTAAAAATTCTCGGGTGTTACACTTCTTTCCTCCTTTCCTTCACTAATAACCAGAACTTGAGTGTTCGATTCAACAGCGAGTTTCTAACTTTATATAGATTTAGATTGATGTTTTTAAATACTTATTCATTTATTCATTCATTCATTTATGAATTTTGTTAGAATGTTAATTTGTTTAGTTTTATTGGAATTTTATTTGAAATCAAAAAGTTTATATAATATTTTTTTTGTAGAAATACATGAACTTTGGTTATTTATTTATTTGTTATTTTAAACTGAGTAGTCGGTATTCCTACTGGGCTTTAGCTCATCCCTTTTTCCAAGTGATGTATAGTGTGAGTTAAATCATCAAAGTACCTATGGTGATGACAAACTTGTGACTGATTTCTTTGATAATGTCTTTTGGAAGGATCGTTGTATCTTTATTTATTTTCTTGAATATTTTTATATTTATAATAGAATGGAATTGAGATTTAGGAACTTATCTGTATTTAAAAATATGCTAAATGTTGTATGGTAAATGAGTGATGCATGATAAACATTCTTTATGAAAATTTATATCTAAATTTAACAAGTGAACACATTGCTGTGGGTTGGGTATTGAAAAGGAAAACTGCGAATTTCATTTGGAAAATTATTTGTTTCACGAGAACTCCGCTTTTATGAAGTTTATTAGGTTTACCACTAGCCTTAATTTTGGGTTGTAACATTTTATATAGGCTTTTATTGACTTCTAAAGCGCCTCCAATGCATTGTTATAATGATGTACCAATATCAAATATTGACATTTGAGTACAAAAAACTCTCCAATGCAATATCAAATTTGTCATATGCTACACTCGGTGGTTTTTTATACTCCCAAAATACAATGCATACAAAACTATGGTAAGATATCTTTATTGTTAGGGCATGTTTCTAAACCCTAGATATGACTTAAATCATAGCAAAATAAGAAAGATATGCAAAAAAAAAAAAAAAGGACAAAAAGAAAAAAAATCTAACATTTTATGATAAAACCCTACCGATAGAGTATTTTTTATAGCATAAAACTCTCAATATGTATTTAATAATTCCTGAAAAATAATATGACATAATTTTTATGTTATTTATTCCTTAAAAAATATAGTATATAGCGCCTACGTTGAAGTGAAAGGCTGGTTCCATCACTAAAAACCTAAAATGTTTTGGCAGCAACGTATTGATATTGCTGGACATAAATCGAGCCGAGCATAAAACATAACATTCACAAACTTCGCTTAAAAACTGGTTTAATTAGCACTGTAAACATTGTCGTTTACAATTTTCATTCTCACACGACGTCATTCTCGACTTCTCATATCATGTCACTGTTTTCATAGTGTTCACATGGAATCACAATGTAACGAAGCAAATAAAACAAAAATAATTAAAAATCATCTCTTCTTTTTCTTTTCTTTTCTTTTTTTCCATCTATATCTTTTTTATCATATTTTTTTCCCTTTCTTTTTCTTTATCCACCGGAAGTAGGTTAAGTTGAGGGCTGGGAGTAAATTATTCAACGTTCACAGACCTTATTGTCATTAACTCATTATATATAGCTGTTTCTTTATCGTCATTAGTAGGTTATTGCATTTTTTTTTTGGCGTTTTGCGAAGAAAATTATTTATAATTCCTAAACAGCAATATATATTAATTTAATTGAATTATAATTTGGTGCTTATGTCGGCACGATATTAATATAACACAGGAAAAACATGTTGGCGATATTAAATATGCGTGGGCCTATATTGAAGATAATATATTGAAGATTAATTGACGTCACAAGATGAATAATGGGTAATTTTCGTGTTAAATGACTTCTTCTTTTCGAATTATATATAAACGAATAAAGATCTCTGCCGCTTTTCTTGTACTTTATCATTCTCCTACTCTGAAGATATTTTCTTTCTACTATTTGAATAATGGAATTTTAATCTAAGCCAGCAGAGAGCAAAAAAAAAAAAAATTAACCACTTTAAAATGATCAAATTATGTTTAAGTAAAGGAGAAAAAAATCAAAACGTTTTAAAAGTAAGGAAAAAAAACAAAAATAAAAACACATAAACATCTATTTTTTAGTTATTTTATACATTTTTGGAGTAAAAAACCTTAGTATAAAGTTTTTTTAAAGTTTTTATAGTTTTCTTATTTTTCAATTTGAGGGTAATTTGGGCAATTTTTTAAATCAAAACTGAAGATTGATTAAGAAAAGATATAAATTTAAATATTAAATTTTAATATAAAGTTTTGAATAAATCTAACTACATAGTATAAAAAAATTAAATAACCATTAAATAATTGAGATCAATACCTGTATATTAATATTATGGTTATTTTCGTACTTTGTTTTGCCAAGTGATTTGTACTAAGTCACTACTCAAACATTTGTGTTTTTTTAATTTTATTTTTTAAATCCATGAAACATCTAATTGGGAATAAACACCTTTGAACTCATGTCAATTATGTCAGCTAATCACAAACATTATTTATCTTAATTAATGAATTTTCGTCTTTCAGCTTGCACAATTGGAACATCATGACAAATCGCTAATGATAAATTAAGATTGGCCAAGAAATAACATTAATATTCTTTTGACAATGATTAAAGAAATAATTAAGATGTGAATCAATGGAGGGGGTTAGCTAGTAAATCACCAAGTTGACCACGGCGCCGAAATGGCCTGGGATCAGTATTATAAGCCTTGAACTAGATGACCCTCCAGATGCTTAAATCACACATGCGTTATACATGGCCAAATGGGCTGCTCATCTAAGTTCTACAGCATGTTTCTGTCATTTGTTTTTTTTCTTCTATGTCGGCCTGTCGTTTAAAAGTACCTCAGCAAACTATTTAGGCACTATATCCTCCCACACCACAACCGCAATATATATATATATATATATAGAGAGAGAGAGATACACACACATATACTTGACAAAGTTCTCCACAAAACACACAGCCAAACAAGTCGCTCTCCCTTTTTATCTCCCTATCTCTTATAGTGCCTAAAATTCACTAATTCCCACACATTTATTTCTTTTCTTATTCAACATATCAAACATATATTTCACGTTTTTCTCTTTCACGTCTAAACTTCACTCAGCCACTACTCAAACTACTCTCTCTCTCTCTCTTTCTCTCTCTCAACCACACTCACTCCTACGCAACACAAATTCACCTTTTTTTTGGGTGATGGGTTTTAATAAAGAATCTTGTAATCTAAAGTTAGTGCCTCCTAGTACTATCTAGCAAGTTGGGTTCCTAGTTTCATCGTACCTGTAGTTAAAAATTCTATATCTATCTTGGAATTATAAATTGCCTCCAAAAAAAGGGGGAAAAAAAACCGTGATGAACAACAACAAGAATAGCAGCCCACAAGATTGGCCAGAGCCAATCGTGCGGGTGCAATCTCTATCCGACAGCGGCCTAACTTCCATCCCCGACCGTTACGTGAAGCCCCCGGCCGAACGACCGTCGTTTTACGACCCCCCCTCCTCCTCCCTCCTCTCCCAACCATCTTCCACAAACGATGTCAACATCCCCGTCGTCGACCTCAGCGGCCTCTACGGCCACGAAGGTCAAGACGACGTCGTTCGGGAGGCCACGCTCCTCCGAGTGTCGGAGGCTTGCCGGGACTGGGGATTCTTCCAGGTTGTCAACCACGGCGTCAGCCCCGATTTAATGGACGCTGCTCTTAAAGTTTGGCGCGATTTTTTCCACTTGCCGATCGAAACGAAGCAACTCTACGCCAACTCGCCGAGAACTTACGAGGGCTACGGCAGCCGTTTGGGAGTTCAGAAAGGCGCCGTTCTCGACTGGAGTGATTACTACTTTCTTCACTATCTTCCCCCTTCCTTGAAGGATTACAACAAGTGGCCCCACCTTCCATCTAATTGCAGGTACTAAATTACTAATTATAATCTGGATACTTAATTATAGTATGGTTAATTATTGTTACTTTTATTTATCGATGGAACTTGTACGTATTTTTTTTTTTCCGTTAAGAAATCAAGTATGAATTTACCGATAAGTAATTTTGTTGGGCTGTTAGCTAGTTTATCAGCGTAACATAATTCATTTAAGTTCGTAGTAAAGTGAGTTTTGCTAATTTTGTTGAGAAAAACGTGACAAAATATGTTGAAATGTGTGAACTCTGACTAATTTTTTAATTTGGGGATACTCTTTTGTTGAGGAGATTTAGCTGAATAGCTTCCATTTGTAATTTAATGAAACAGAGAAGTAATAGAGGAGTACGGAAGGGAAGTGGTGAAGCTGTGTGGGAAATTGCTAAGGGCATTATCGGTAAACCTGGGGCTAAAAGAAGATTTTCTTCAAAATGCGTTTGGCGGCAAGGACATCGGAGCTTGTCTTCGAGTCAACTATTACCCAAAATGCCCTCAACCCGAGCTGACCCTAGGACTGTCCTCTCACTCGGACCCTGGGGGCATGACCCTTTTGCTACCGGATGACCAAGTCACGGGCCTTCAAGTCCGAAAGGGCAATTCTTGGATCACTGTCAAACCTGCTCCACACGCTTTCATTGTCAATATTGGCGATCAAATTCAGGTGACGATCAAATTCTTTTTTTCACTTTTTTTTTCCTTTTTAAGTGTTTTTTTTCTCCTTTTTCTTTTTGGATATATGTTTCCCTTTTATGGATGATATTATCCTTAGAGTGAAAGATCGATGTTTGGCTGTGAATGTTCATTGCATCTTATATAAAGCACATGGAGGGGTCATTCTTGTCTATTATTAATTAACTGTCATTCAATTTTGTCGTTCAAAAACATTAATTCACATTTGGCTTCTTTTTTTTTTTTTTTTCCTATTAATTGTCTTCTGTTTCTTGACAAAACCCCAAAACAGTCCAGTGCATGAACAAGTTTTGTCTCTTTGAATAAAATCCATATAAGCTTTCTTTGCAGATGTGCATTACGGTAGGGGAAAACTATTTCTCATTAATTTACTCACTTTTTTTTTCTTTTTATATAAAGGGGGGAAAAAGAAAAATAAGTTCAACATTAATTACTTTGTGTCCTTTTCCATCCATTAAATTTGATTTTGGAGGGGCCAACTTCCCTTGAGTGGTTTTATGGTTAATTTAATTCCATTTCCAAAGAGTTGGCACAAAATGGCCTCTTTGGCTGTTTAAGATAGACCCTTTAATGTGAAGAAATTTTTTAGGTTCTTTTTAAAAGCAAAGCTGATAGATACTGGATAAGCATGTATATGTTGTTAGTTCATACATCAAACGGGATAGGATCTTATTTTTAGTTTACACACACAAATATAAATATATTAAGAAAATATAAGGACTGGACGGTATATTCTCAACCGTGTTTGGGAATGTAGTTAGAACAATGGGTTAGAACTATAGGTACTGTAGCATGTGAAAATTTTATATTGTAGTGTACGGTAATATATAAGAGCTTTGTGTTTATAGTTGAAACTATGACTTTCAACTATGCTATCAAATGCCCCTTAATCCTTTTTTCAGAAATCTTATACCTTCCCAAGGTGTTCCAAACGTGCTTTAATTAACAGCCTTAAAATGACGTCCATATATCCTCTTTTTTTTTATATTTTTCCAATTTCTCTTGTGACTTTTCTACGGTAGCTAGTTACCCAACACCATTGCTGAATTAGTGCCATATGTTGTTTACATGTGAATCATAAGAATGGTAAACTTGAAAGGGATTCCTTCAACAGGTACAAATCAACATTTGAGAAAATAAAATAAAATAAAGCCTGTAGCCTAGCCGATATCTTCTCTCCTTGCCCAATATCTAATGTAGGCCTAACCCCACAAAACCAAATTAAGTATTTCTTATTCATCATTCCCATTTACACCTACCATGCATAATTAGTACATATACCCAAGAGGGTAATATACTAATTCGTAATTAGTTAAAAAAATTATTTATTAACTTATATGATACTGTTTTGTCTTTGATATCAGTTATTCTCTCTTCTTCTTTTTTTTAACTCATACCAAACTATTAAGTAGTGTATATAGAGATGTTTGGTTTGGTTGTTAAACCAAAGTTTGGTAAGTAAGCAATCTTACATCCTGTTTAATTAGCTAAATTACATAAAAAAATATTGTTGTGATTTTAATTTTGTAGGTTTTAAGCAATGCAATATACAAGAGCGTTGAGCACAGAGTAGTGGTGAATTCAGGGAAAGAGAGGCTCTCACTTGCCTTCTTTTACAATCCTAAAAGTGACATTCCAATAGAGCCAGCCAAAGAGCTCGTGACTCCGGATAAACCCGCTTTGTACACACCCATGACATTCGATGAGTACAGACTTTTCATTAGATTGAAAGGTCCCCGGGGCAAATCCCAAGTGGAATCACTAAAATCTCCTCGGTACTAGTGACAAAGAGCAATTCTATTTAAACTCATGAGGTTATAACCCCGTTACTAACAAAACAGTGAAACTTAGTCTAAAAAACACACTACACACTAGACTAGAGCTCCAGGTTTATAAATAACGAAGTTATAACCGGATAAAAATGAATTTTCAATGACAAATCATTTTAATAATTTATATATTTATATATATTATATTAATTGACATGATCGATTTTATTCGATGTAAATGTCATGTAAGAAAAAAAAAAGGTCCTTTTGTCGTTGAGTTGAATTGCACATCTTGTAATTGTAAAAGGGGGATTCACATGGCCAAAAATTTAGATAAAGGCCAATTGTGATAAATCGTGATCAAGAAAGAGATGAGAAGAATATTGATTATTGAAATTTGAATGATAGTCCTTGTTCGTGATTTGTTAATTATGAATGTTTGGTGGGGTTGTGTTGTATCTAGTGACGAGGCCTTTGTGCCACTTAGAATCCATTGATTGTGGCTACAAGTGCATTAATTAATTTGCGTTCATATTAGCATTGAACGTGACAATTATAACTTTAATTACTTTGCAACCAGATGAATAGATAAGTATTAATTGAGTATCTACTGATTATTTATACTTGATTAATACTAAAGTTTACATTTATACTTACTAATTATTAGATATAAAAGGCCTAAAGTTGCTTCACTTTTTTAAGCAATATAAGTTATAATATTGTACGTTTGTAGATTTTTTTTCCTTATAGTTTAATTATTTTAATTCTATATACTTTTTACTAATTATATCAAATATGGAATCGATTGAAATAAATTAGAATGGATATATAGCTCTAAAACATATTCGTGAATGTGAAAATGCTTCTCTACAAGAAATGGATTCCATTTGTAACACAACCATTTTTGTAGTTATATATATATATGGCATATGTATATATCTCAGACTAAACAATAATAACTTTTGAATGTGTGACAAAAGAATGTCTCACAATTAGCATCAATTATATCCAATGCCAGTCGAGTGAAAAAAAAAAAGGCACGATCTCCCGCGGGGTGAGGGGTGGTATGGGGGGCGGGGGAGGGTGGGAATGCCATGAAAGAGAATCGCAAGTGGGGATTAATAAATCCTATGGGCTGAAACAGAAGTTTCTATTTATATATGTGTGAATAAATGACTGATCAAAAAAAACAAAATTTTTAGTTCTACATCAACAATCATAGTAATAACGTGGTGAGTCATGTTCCACAATGGCTTTTCCATATAATATTACATTTAAGGGACAGGTAGCATCTATGTAGTCTAAAAGAAATTAATTTAAAGACTTAAAAATTATTTGTTTATATAAAAAAAAAAAAAACATTTAAGTATCGTCTCAAACATGACTCTTTCTTTCTTTCTTTTTTTTTCATGTTTATAAACCAAAAAAAAAAAAATAAGTATCGTCTCAAACAAGACTCTTTCTTTCTTTTGTTTTTTTAATGTAAAATATTATTTCAGTCGTCATGTATGTAATATATGTCACTTTTATTCAATGGCCTCCAATGACCCCTATTCATGTCTTTAATTAATTTTAGAGCTTTGTCTATTCTCCCACTAAGATGTATAGAAAAAAACAAGAGCTAAATGCGTGATTATCTTTTTCTTTGTTTCTTTATTACTGGCTTTTTTAAATTGGTGATGGAGTATATGTTGATTTTTATATGCATCAATAATGGTTTGAATGGAATGTCAACTGTTAAGGTTCTTTTCGAGATGATAAAAAATTACTAAAATAAATCACGTGTTTTATTTGTGTAGTACTTTTTTGAAAGGCATAATTCTTTTATCTTGAATAATCCTAAAATCTAATGATTTTGTCTTGTAAGAGACTAGTATGAACGGATCCAAATTTATCAACTGATTGAGAAAATAAAATATCTATTATATAGTTTTACCAAAAAAAAAATATTGTGGTTTACATCATGGTTGTTGTTTCCGTATTTAATAAGTTGGTTTTGAAATTCTGAACCTTATTCCGATACCACTCTCATGTTTTCTATGTTCATTTTGAGCCTTTGGGGCAATTTTTCAACTAAATTTCCAGCCGTACATATATATATATATATATATATGCATATGTATAGATATATTTAATATAAAAGCTTTTGTTGAAGTACTCGTAATTCCACGTAATATAAAGAAATGAAAAACGTAATATAAAGGTTATATTTAATATTACGTAACACCAAGAAATATAATTATCTTAGACTATTATTATACATCTAATTTAGCTATTTAAAGTATTGCAGATGATCGAGAATAACTAGTTTCTTTGTTATATATTTTCACGTAAGTATTACACTGAATATGTGTGTGTGTGTGTGTGTGTATATATCATGTTATGTTTCTAGTATCTAAGGTGAAAGTACTAACAATCTTCTCTATAAAATCATAACAATGCCTTAGGTATATAATATCCAACAAAAAAACGAAAAAGATATTTATAAAAGTTTTGGTTGTTTCTGTAAATATTTTGATTTCTACCTCATTCAAACCGTGATGTTTATCTGAGACATGGCTAGATCGATATTTCTATTTATTTATTTATTTATTTTTGAAAGATTTCAATTTGAGTTTTTTAGTTTGTATATTTCTATACGTCTTTTTCGAATCATAAATCAAGATTGGTGGTTGGTTTGTAATTACATTTCTATATACTTTAGGACTTTTCACTCGCAATAAACACGATTTCTTTCTATGTCAGTGAAATTTTGTTAGATCATATCTATAAACATATATTATTTTCCAAATAATTATGTCCATAGCACATATTATCATGATTAGGGCGTTGCTATATGTTTCTCTTTAATATATATACATATATATATATATGTATATACATACATACATACATACATACACACACGCATGTATGTATGCCAGAAACTTTTTTAGCTTGTGTTCAACATTTTAAAAACTTAACAGTTGCAAAATTATTTGTTCTAGTTTTTAATTTATTTTTCCTTTTTTGCTACTCAAAGTCGTTGCTTTGTATTAACATGTACTTTTTGACACAATAAACTCAATCCTCATACGTATGTAACAAAGATGGAATCGATTTTACCTAATACCAATAATTTAGATAGTCATATAATTAAGCTTTATCCATGACTTGTAAGTTTGATTTATTATTTAATTAATTGCTGGTCAGCTCACATTGCTTGACTCTGCTGCACCCACCTTAAGCTATCGACAAATATTTGGCCACTATTAATTACGATAAAATGATACATTGAGGCAATCAACCGAAACAAACAAGTGTCAATTAATTATCGTAAAAACACAATAGAAAATAGTATGTCAATAAAAATATATAAGAAATATTCTATCATTGATTTCTTCTAATATGGTATTTTTTTAATAAGCAAAAACTTTATAAAAATCAAAGAAAAAGTTCTAACACAATCATAAAAAGCACATACAAAATAAATTAAGATGAATCAAATAGCAAAAGAAAAAAAAAATAAAATTAGGCAACCGAAGAAAATATTCTAAATTTTATTTCATTTAAAAATTCTTTTTTGATTACGAGTTTTAGCCTCCTCTAGTTCAATTTCTTTCTGAAACAATCTACTAATTTTTTGCCAGAACCATAAGCAATAATATTTGTGAAGCAATTACGGTTATTTGTTTCGGTGTATTATTTGCTTTAAGCTGACCAATTATGATAATCTCACTTAACTTAGATGTGCCTTTGTATCATAGTTTAATTTCTTATGTAGCCCAGTTGCTGATGTCTCGTTTCTTTGATACATGCAGGATATATATATATATGAATTAATTAAACTCGATCAACATAGATAATGCTATGATTTTAGGTAGAGGCTAGTTCTTTATATTCCATCATCTCTAGATTATCGGTCTACACTCAAAAAATTTATTAAAGAGGATTGATTAATCACTTCTAGACCAGGAAAGAATTATATATATATATATTAAATAATAACAACCATTAGAATAAGGTTCATTGTGAAATAAATAACAGCGAATAATCAGGCAAGGTTCATGCCTTTAATTCAGCAATATCAGGGATATGTCTTCCTCTTCTTGTTTTTTTTTTTTTTTCCCTCTTCTTTCTTTTGTTTTTCTTTTCTTTTTTATTTCAAACGACTTTAACATCCAATGATAATGCAATGAGAGATGTTTTCTGGCGAGGGAGAATGAATGGATCAACAGCATGGTGAATGATTGTGTGCATATGCTTTGACTAGTTAACAAAGAAAAAACATCGCTTTCACACAATAGATAAACAAACAAATCAAAAAAAGAAAAAGAAAAGAAAAACCAAAATTAATCTTTTTTTTTTTGAAAGGCGGCCATTATTTATCTTGATTAGGGGAAAATTATGCCAATACTACAAGATTAAAACACTTTATTCCGCAAAATAATAATAATAAAGAAATAATTTTGAGTGTGAATTTAAGTAGGACTATTCTTTTTCATCATTCACTTAAAAAAGTATTTCTTAATGACGGATTATTTTTTAAATGATCATAATAATAATAATAACAAATAACACTAAGGTAATTGATTCATGAAAAGAAAAAAGTTAGTGGAATTATAGAGGGGCCGCACCATGCCTGGAATAGTGTAATATGTAAGCATTGAGATAAGGCAACTACATCTATATATATATATATATATATATATATATATATATATATGCATATATATTATATTATATTATTTCGGTCAAAAGAACAAACGTGCATGGTGCACCAGCCCTACAATGATCAACAAATACAGCACGTTTTCATTTTTGCTCGCTATCGAGGTGGGCAAGAAGTAGGACCATAAATCATTTTCGTTCTTTTTAGATGAGCAGATTATAATTGCTTCGTAACATTCTAACAACAGTAGCCAAATGTCACCTGTTCATGACTCCCTCATTCTTTCTTGCTTTATTGAGTTGTCGCTCTTAGCTAGCTTTTAACTCGATTAATTAGGGTTCTTTAGATTATCTCCAATACAAAGTTAAATTGATGTGTCAACAATAAATATAGCATTAGAGTGTAAAAACACTCTCTGATATAATACCATGCATTTTTAATGTCAAATTTACTATATGTTAAGTTGGTAAATTTTTCACTAAGTTTAAGCATATAGCATATTTTGTATTTGATTTTTATTAGTTAATAGATTGACTTTTTTGTTTGATGACAGTGTTCTTGCTTCTTAATTATTTGAATATTAAAATATTTTTACAAGTTTTAAGATTTAATAATTATGACAAAAGGCAAATATGAAATTTTAAATAGCATTATGCATTAAAATACAAAATTAAATAACATATCAAATATGTTAAATAACAAAATGAGAAATGCTACATACCTTAATCTTTTAATAATACGTGTCATCTCAATTTTCTCCAGTACCAAGTCACCTTTTTCAACATATTTACAAGAGAGACTCTCTTCTTTTATCCCATCCCCATTCACACCTTTCATCTATGCACTCATTATTTTAAAAAAAAAAAAGCATCCTTTTATTTTTTTTTCCACTAATTATTTATGAGATTGGAAGTTCGTTATTATTTGTAGGAGGAAAAAAAAAGAAGGCAATTACCAAGATAACAATATGATACTATATACGACATCTACCACTACTTATAAAAAAATTATATAAAAATATAAAAATGCAATACTTATATTGTTGTTTTTCTTTTGTCGATGATAACTTTTTTTTTTTTTCTGGACTTTGCCTATTACATTATCTATTGTGCTGAATGTTTTTTTCCCTCGAACATATCACAATCTCGTTAAGCTAGAGCAAAATTTGTTTGGTGCTACTTCACCACATGAGCAAAAAATATGTATATCTTACTCAGCCGGGAAAAAAATGAAAAAAATTATACCTTAAGCATTATAAACAGGCCACAAACTAAACCCAATTAGCGTTTAAATAAACATCATGCGAACATTGCCAGCAACCCAAAATAAGTTATCGACATCCACTCAAAAATAAAAATAAAAATAAAAATAAGTTATTGACAAATACTGAATAGAGAAAAGTACGGTGGTGTCTTCGTAAGCAGTGGGCGCTGAAAAATGTGTGGACGTGGATTGGGGATTTTGCAAAACATGACGTGCAAGTAAATAATGTTTGAAAAGATGACTTGTTATTAAGTGAATTTATTTGAAAAAAAAACTGAGATAACACACATCAAAAGAATAAGGTAGCATTTGAAAAAGTCTTAAATAAAATAGATAGAGTATTTGAGAGAATAGTTTAAACCATCTGCTTAAATTTAAAAATTGTAACATATAAGAATTTTATCTTGTAGATTTTGACTATAGCATGTGAGAGCTTTACACTGTTTACGGTTTAAACCATTGGTACAAACTACTCTTTAAAACACCCTAAGAGCTACATTTAGCACTCATATTTTTTGATGGCAAAAAATATATATTGGTATTGATATTTGCATTAAAGATGATCCTATACAAACGAAAGCAAAAGAAACAATGGGTGATCTATGGTTCTCTCGTTGATGTGCAATGACAAAACCAGAAAATTTTTTGAAGACAAATTAGAATTAAAATTATAATGTAATTATATCTTTTTAATTTTATTTTTTTTCTCAATTCTATCTATTTAGTTCTTCTAAATGTAGTAAGCCTATAATAAAATCTAATTCACATTTTAAAACTTAGAGCCCCAAAATCATATGTTTTCATAGTACTATATGTCGCTTTTTTAATTTATTTGGGACTTTAAGTTTGAAACATGAGTATACTTAAAATGTAAAACTTGGAGTATAATAAAAATATTTTTTAAAAATTTGACACTTACAAGGTTTTAGAGGGGCAAATGGTAAAAAAAATGGTGAAAATATTTTTTGAATGGCTAAAATTAGAAGAAACCATTAGGCTTGAAGGAGTGTGTGTCTGTCCTTACTAACAAAAGAGAAACTTGACTTTAAGAAAGAAAAAAAAAAAAAAAAAAGAGGCGCGCTAGCTTACTAATAATATAGGGCTTTTTCTTGATTAGAATCAATTGCGCAAAAAAAAATTCGATAGCGAATTACTTGATTTGATAGATGGTTACTAAAAAACCAACTCAAACACGAAATCAATGTTGAGTCAACAATCATCGATAGAGCACTCAATGCTCATCTGGTAGATGTTTGACTCTCATTGTTAATCGTTTACACTTTTATTTTTTGAAATATTGACGGACTAGACTTTTTAGGAATAATTGATGAGAGTTTAAATCGGACTTCTTTCCAGTTCATCAGTGATCTTAATAATTTATGAAAGCGGGGCTAGCTAGATGGTCAAAGACGTAAGGACCCCGTATGTTTGTTTTTTCCCCTTAAAAAATATGTGATTAGTCGTCAAATATGTGAAATAGTAGAAAAGCTTTGATCAAAACAACGAAAGACCAAATGCGGCGCATGCATAAGCATGTTGCAACTTGCACCACTTGTCGTCGTCAAACGCTTAATAATATGCAAACAAACGTTATCGTGCATTCATCCCATGATCCCATGTTATAGGACTTCCAGGAGCTCCATCGGTTTTTAGTTCGAGTTGTTAACGCTATTCCACTAATAAGGCATCATAGACTTTGGGGGTTACGGAGCTAGAGATTATTTTGCAGAGCTTAATTGTTGTCTTTGTTTTCCGAAGAGACAAGCGCCCATCCATTTTAGAGTCAACTTGTCCCGTACACCAAACCGGATAGTGACGTGGTAAACTAATTCAATTAATTAAATCAAATTTAAAATAAACTTACCGATTAAATAAATCGAGTTATTTTAAAGACGTGGTAATTTAAAACTTTCTGATGCGAGTATTGTTAAGGCAAAGTAGATAAAATAAAATAAAATAATGAGAACCAATAAATACGAGCCGAGCCACACCGGACCTATATAAGTGCACACATATTATACTGACAATAATGAATTACAACCACAGCTCAATACGAGAAATAAGGATTAAAATATTACATGTCTTGATTAAGAAATCAAATAACCTAAATAAAATTCCTATAGTTCACGCGTCTGTCCCGTAGACTCCCAATCGGTCATAAGCTAAAGTCCACCTAGTGGAAAAAGGGTTTAAAACATAAAAACATGTGAGCAAAAAGTTCAGTAGGACTAATATTTGAAAACATTAATTTAAATATAAAGTTTGAACATTAACTTAAGAAATATAAAATGTAGTAAATGAAATTCATTAATTTTCATTCTTACCATTTGGTCCAACTATTCTTCCGAAAATAATCTTATTACCTTTTCTTGGGCAAACCAATGATAACACCACCATAGTAGCCTAGCTGGGTTTCGAGACTTGCCCTAAAGTCGTTCTCTACATGACCCAATCTCTGAGTATGGCATCATGCCCTAATACGTATCATTATTCAAGTCTTATAATACCGAGTATTTTTATTTACATTCATTATTCCTTTCATTATGATCATTTCATCGTTCAACAGTTTATGAAAAACAACTGATAAATTCTTCTCAATCGTTTCTTAAAAACATTTTGAAAGAAATCATTTTGTGGCCAAAATCCTTGTCAAAACATGGCTATCAAAGAAAGAGGTTTGAAGTCCTACCTCGATATCCAGTATAGGAGCTCAACACCATAGTCTCGATATGCTATACGTTAGCTCCACGGAACCACAAACAACCTTAAAGGTAAACTAAATTCATAAGTATCTACTTTAAAGTATTCTACATTACTATGCTAACTCATGGTGTCTTAGCATGCCTTTAACATTCACAAAACCATATCACAAAGTCAAAGT
This sequence comes from Artocarpus heterophyllus, assembly GCA_025403435.1. NCBI lineage: Eukaryota > Viridiplantae > Streptophyta > Magnoliopsida > Rosales > Moraceae > Artocarpus > Artocarpus heterophyllus. The sequence continues at coordinate 7,462,955 of CM046353.1, forward strand.
CTTTATCTAGGTTTTAAACAGTGAAAACGGGTGAAAAACAACAAATCTCACAAAGCCCGGTCGACCTGCCAAACTTCCTAGTCCGGCCTGCCAAAGTCCACAATTCGGCCTATCAGACGTTCAAAACCTACATGCCGAATTGTTCTAGTTTCAGCCTATCGATAATATGAGTCTGGCATGCGAACTTATGAACCCAGCCTGCCGATGCTCATAATCGGCCTGCCGAACTGGCAAAATCTGGGAAGTCTAAGACTTCGAGCTTCGGCCTCCTCGAGCTAAAAATCTTATTCTAAACCTATTTTTTAATTCCCAAAGCATGCATAATGTTCAGAAATGATAGAAAAACACATTGGAACACATTTAAACACCTTTAACAAGTTTTTACATATAAATTTTCAAATTATTCTGAAAATGAGAAGAAGAGAAAAACTCGATTTAATTTGATTTTCATCTAATCAAGCCTAGATTCGTGATAATTTGTGTCCTACAAACCTAGATTGAAGGTTTTCTAAGCTCAAGAAACTCGGATTTCTAACATACAAGGAAAATTCAAAATAACAATTAAAATAATGAAAAGTGAAATAAATTGAGACATACCATGAAATAATTAAATTAAGTTCAAATTACAATAAGGCATACTAATTCATCATTTTATATACTAATCATGCTTAATTAATTTCTGGGTGTTACATAACTAATAAGAGAGGTTCAAGAAAAGCACATAAAGTTTAGAGGTATTTAATTTTTTAAGTTGGCCTTATTCTTCTTCATAGTGAATTTTCTCTAACAACTTAAAGTTGATGTAATTCTCACATGAGGTGAATTACTATAAACTTTTTGCGTTCTTATTTTTGTTTTTCTTCTACGATTTTACTGCTCTTAGGAGTACAAGCTTATAATGTCTAATGCGTAACATATTTTTGGGTCAACGACTAAAATATCTGGCCCAAACATGAAATTAGGACTAATAATCTTATAGGGTGTTTGGTAAGTGAGTTGAAACTAAAAGTTAAAAATCAAAGTACTAGAACATGTGAGAACTTTACATTGTAGGATACTTTTACTTTACACTATAGCATGTAAAAGCTTTATACTGTTTGAGTTAAAAATGATAAGTTGAAACTGAGATAGCCAAACAACTTATTAGTTATAATCTTATAGGGTATTAGATACATTGGTTTAAACTAATTGGTTTAAACCAATAATAATGTAAAGCATTAACATGTTACAGTGTAAAACAAAAGACGGCGGCAATATAAAGTTTTTACAAGCTATAATTTTTGAATCATTTTTTCAGTTCAAACCAGTTTATCAATGACCTTGTTAATCTTCTCGTTCTGCCAAACACGTGGCTGGAACGTCAAATTTTTCCTTTATTTCAAGCAAGAAGAAAAAAAGAATTGGAAAAGAAAAAAGAATAAAGGAGAGTTCTTTTGTATCAATATTACTATTATTGGACCTGTGTATATTGTCGTCAGTTTTACATCAGTTTGCGTACAAATATTATCATCTTTGGCACCTCGGAATATCATGACATTCATGTGGCACAAAATCTTGTTGGAGGAGATGTTGATGAATGTAATATCGATAAAATCCACGTGTACTTAGTACCTCAACATAACAAAGTACATCCTGAATATTGGATTGTTGTGGTCATGCTACTATAATAATTGATGTGCAATTTTTCAACCACCGACTTCGGTATCAAATATCTGGTCAAAAATGTAGACTAGTGCTTTCACACGCGTATCCCATCTTTATGATTTTGTTAAGGTTGAGTGAATTAATTTCTTCCATTGAGATTAATGCATTGCTTTGTTATTCAAAGGCTTGAATTTGTGTCATCAACTTATCATAACTTATCCAAAAAAGAGAGAATTTGTGTCATCTACGTAGTAGATATCAATTGTTGGATAGTTTTATTATTATTATTATTACTACTACTACTCAGAGATAAAGATCTAAACACTACATTTTATGGTGAAATTAAGGTGAACAAAAAACCCAACAATCCAATGAACCTAATTAACTAACCCAAACTTGATGAACTTGACAAGTAGTTTGATTGACCTAACCTAACTCGAGTATTCATTGAGTGGGTTTGGATTGGGATTTTCTCAATCCATCTTAACCTGAACTTACCTAATCTATTTATATAAAAATTAAAAAATTTATATTTTATATTTACAAATATAGATAATGTTTGAGTAGAGATTCTTGGAATTGAAAACTAATAATTATACACTATGTTGGTTGATGTTTCTTAATATATTTATTGTATTAGTTTTTTATTATGATATATTTGTTAGTTTATAACTTAATACATTTGAACTTGTATTGTGGATCCTTTATCTTTATATTGGTTTATGACTTACTGTGATAATGTTGGAGTTTTACAAGGCCAATATGTTATGAATTGTAGCTTTTTAATTCATCTTGGGTTAAATTGTTGTTTTGATTTTTTTTTTTTTACACTTTTATATACTCAACCCAACCAATCCACTTAAACTTTAATTGAATGGATTGGTTTTAAATGTTGGGTTGTTTGGGTGACACCAAAATTTTGATTGGATGGGTTTTTGAAACCCACCTAACCTATCCGATGTTTACCCCTAGATAAAATCATGTGTGAAATTATCATTAGGCTATACTTACTATCATGTGTATTATTTTATTTTTGATGTTGCTCAATTTGTTCTTCAGGGTTGCTTAATGATGAACTTATATGGGCAGAGGAAATCCCTCAACCAATCGTATTTTTGTTATTTTTCTCAATAAAAAAAGGGTACTTTGCATTATGTCCATATAGGGCTGACAATTTGAATTACAACATGGCAACACGATACGAACTCGACACGAAAAATACGGGTTAGGGTTGAAAAAATAGGCCTCAGGTTAGAATTAGGTCGAGCCTGTCTGACCCGTACAAAAAACAGGTCGGGTTCAAGTCAACCCGAATCAACACGAAATCAACCCACAATAACCCGCTAAAAACGTGTCGAAGTCAGGTTGACCCGAAATTGATCTGAAAATTTTTAATCAACCCGTGTGACCTTAATGCAACCCGTATAACCTGAAATTAATTTTAGGGTTTCAAATTAGTCTAATATTTGTTGTATATCCAACTTGACATGATTCTAATTTCTAGCATAATTATTTTTGTTAAACTTATACCAAGTTTTGTTAACTTTTTTTATGGTTTTATTTTGTTGGGTTATTATTTATTTTGTAGGCTTATTGTTGGACAGGTTGCATGGGTTCTTGTTTAATTTCTAGCATATAGACGGGTTGCACGGGTCAGGTCATGTCAACCCGCCAACACGTCAAATCGTGTCTAAGTTGGGCTTTTTTTGACCTGTTAGGTTATGGGTCGCATTCAGATTGACATGTTCATCCTTTAAATAAAGGCTCAACCCAACTCAAACCCAAACCGTTAACATGAATTGCCGGCCCTATGTCAATAGCAGCATTAAATTTTGACAGAGTCGATCTAAGGGGAAAAAAAAAAGAAAAGAAATTAGCCAAAGAAAATATGAGTCAAAACCTGTATTCAATGGCGTTATAGAAGAGAGATTACAAGCAAATGGAAGACCCTCTCTGACCTTAGTCCTCCACATAAGCAAGCCAGAACGCAAAGGAAGGACCCTTCAAGAGTCCAAAACGTGATGTCGTCCAAAGTCCAAAAACGACAGAAAGAAGGCTCAAACCTAGCGAATATGTTTAGCCGCTTAAGTCACTTATTTATTTATTTATTTATTTTTGAAGGTTTATACTACTAAGCGACAGTAAAATAGCTAACGGCAAAAAAAATTAGCTGCTGATTACATGCATCAAATTTTACATCAAATAATTAACACAACTAATAGAATTATAGAAGTCATTACAACGTACAAAAGTGATAATGTGTCAATATATTGGTTCATTCTGCAATAGATATTTTTGTTTATACCTATTAATAGGTCTAAACATTTTCATGAAAAAAATTGTGAAAATAGTATTTAAGAGTACTGAGGTGGCAATGGCACGAAACCTTGTGCTCGTCGAAGCTCAGCCATGGAGGCTGTGGCGGAGGAGACTCAAGAAGAGAGGGACTCAAAAGAGAGGCGAGATTTTAAGAGGAGAAGGTACGGAAGTGATTTTACAAGGGTAAAGTTGGGATTTTGATACTGGTTTCAAAGAAAATGTTATTTTTATTATTTCTAATCATTTATGTTGTTTGCTTCCATAAGTTTCACAAAACTGTCGTCAGGTGCAAATATTTTTTAAAATATACGAAGCAAATAGCAAAATTTACATGGTAAATAATTTATTTATTTCCAATAAATAAATTACTTGCTTCTAGTAAATGGATTGCTTACTTCAAATATTTTAATACCTGCTATTTATTTTTTAAAAAACTTATTATTGACGTCTTCTTCCCACTAAATTTTAGCCTAAATATTTTTTTCAATTAAGTGCCTCTATTGAAACAAATTTCAAGATTCGTCACTGAACTCAATTGTTACTTACCTGTTATAACGATTTTATTTGTATTTATTTAAAATTTTCATTCATTTTAAAGTATTTGTATGAATTTAAATATGTATATATATATATATATATATATATATATATATATTTGTCTATCAAAATTGGGCAGTGGAGTTAAAACCACGTGCAAAAAATAGAAGTGCTCATAGTGAATATTATATTGTGTACTCTTCTACTTGGAAGCAACTTTTTGCAAGTGCGTTGCACGCCGATTCCTAGTCAGACCACTAATGAAAGTCTAAAAACTTTTCATAGCATATCATACAAAATTAAAGCATACCAGGATTCCATTCACGATTATTATTATTATTATTATTATTTTGCTTTTGGCTCTAAAATTATGATTAATTTTTTAATTACATTGTACAACGGCACTTCATTATTGACCGTAGGTGGGAAACACGAACCATAAACATAAAACATTGAACCCCAATCATAACCGTTTTTTTCCCCTTCCAACTAAACTCTAAAAGGTCAACTCAAGAAATAATTTAAGGAATACCATTAAAAAATTCTAACATGTTAAGTAGATTTACGCAAGGAGTATTGGAGTTTTAGGACACACACTGCACAAGTAAATCACAAATAGACTTAGTTAAAGATCAACAAAGCACGATATAAATCTGAACAAAAAAAATTATGACATAAATCTAAAGACATAAAAGTTGTGAGACTTCCTTCTCTCAAATACCAAGAACATAATTTAACATATAAGGGGAATTTTATAAGACATAAAAATTATTTTAACAACAGAATACAAATATGAACCTTTTCATCTAATATTAGAAATACTATCTTGATATTATTAGGGCATCTAGGAGAGTAATATAAACCATCAGTTTGGGTTTAAGAACCATAGTATGTGAGAACTTTATACTGTAGCTTTTTACAATAGCATGTAAAAACCTTACACTATTGGTTTAAACTGTTGTTCCAAACACTCTATATATCACTTTACCAATAGAGTATAGAAATAAACTATCACATTTTCATTTAGTACCATATGTATAATTCTAACATGTTATGAAGTTGAAAAACCGTGTTCAACCTTTCTTCTACCCTCTCTGCCAGGATTTCATTCTTTTCTACTTAGGCATAGGGGCACCACCTCTCTTTGGGATGTCCGAAGGGCCAAAGCCAGCACTATTTTTGGCCAGCTTTTTGGACACTTGACCCCAAGATGTGGCCTAGTGATGCTGCAATGTTTTCTTCAGGGTGGGGCAGTTTGCTCGGGGTTTGGGGGATGTTCATGGCTTGGTGGAAAGGGTTTGGCTTTTTTCTGATGGTCGTTGGTTTCAACATGGTGGCATGATAGTCAGATTTGGTGGAGAAGTGCCTCATTTGTTCATGGGCTGGAGGCTTTGGTTAGGTTTGCGTTGGCTCTTTGGCCTCAGGTGGGAGATGAAGCCACAATGGTGCTGCTTTTTATGGTAGGCAGAGGTGGGCAATGGCAGAGATCAATTCGAGCTGTTTTCTAGTTTTGTGACTAGCTCACATCCTCCCTCGACGGTGGCCAGCTTGTCAACGATGTCCTCATCGTTGTATGTTGGGTCTTACCTTTTTGTTTTAAGCTTTGTGCTTGTCAAATAAAATCAATGATATTTTCGCCGCTTAGTAGTCTGTTTTCTATGTTTTTGTTGGTTTGTCATTGTAATAATATAGGTAGTCTCCCCTCCTTTTATTGTAGTCTTTTTGGTTAGTTCGTGAGTTGTTGTTGTCTGGCAATGTTGTAATAGGCCTCGACACTATTAGTCTCTTGATCTTATTTAATTAGAGTTATCCATCTTCTATAATGATATATTTGAGAGAGCCATGTTTGTGCTCGATTAGTTATGCCTCTTTGATTTCCTTGTATTGGAACATGGTATACATATTACCCGTTAAGCGTTACTAGTGGTTCTAGTCCATAGTTGTGGTTCGGTCTTAACATGCGTGTGTCCTTTCATGTCTAAATTAGTACTTCCACTTGTTTAATTTAGAATGCAATTTCCATTTAAAAATAAAAAAAAGGACATGTTAAGAAGCTGGACAAATTTTACTTTAGTTATTCCAACGCCCTTGAATCCATTTCAGGAAAATAAACATGAAATATACCTAAATTCCAGAGGAACAATGCTATCGTGGAATATCATTGACAGTTCATTACTTAAGAATTTATCTTAACATGAAAATACTAGCAACAAACATTGGAAAATGCGTCCGAAGTGTGAACCCGCTTCAGCTTGTGCAGAGGAAGCATGACATGGTAAGTAGAATATTACACGAGTCCCAGAAGACAAAAGAAAAAACAAAAAGAACTAGGTAACGATTATGAAAATGAAAATAATTATTAAAAAAAAAAAAAAAAACCTAAACCGCTAGATAACTATCACTGATTTACAATGATATCTCGGACCGGTAAAAGGAGGTTAACTGTCTCAACTCATTAGCCTCTGCTGTCTGCCCCCCCTCGTGCTGCAGTAAGGGCATTTGTACTCCTTGATACTTTCTGCCTTAGCTGGTGTAATCTTCACACACTTTCCGTGGAACCACCTCTCGCAGATGTCGCAGCCAATCCAAAACTCGTCGGCGCTGTAATTTGTCCCGCAGCTTCCGCATAGAGTGTCACTGTGTTCATCTTCATCATCCCCGTAACTTTCGTCAATTAACTTTGTATTGCTCTTGATTTGTCTGTCACTTGATCTCTGAGGAGCACATGCAAGCTATCAGATCAAAATTTTGGACAATGGCAAGTGAAAGGGAAAACACAAGAAAATATATCATTTTTTTGTTCATCACCCGTCAAAGAGAGAGAAAGAAAGATGAACAATTCACCTTTGTGCTGCTTCTGGACTTGCTTCCACTATCCAAGCTGGGTTTGTCTTTTGTTGGCTTCCTTCCAGTTACGACTTCAAATAGCGTTGGCAGATCATTTATCAGGCTAAATAGACGCTTCCTGTTGACAGAAAGACCAAAAATCTCTGGTTGATAATCCTTAAAACACGTTATCATCTTAAAATTCAAGCGCAGACACAGCACAAACAAAACTATCCAATTTTGGCTCATATTTGAGGACGATTGCAAAAAGCATATAAGAACAAAGTTAAATGGATACAATTTGAACCTTCCAGTTAAAGTAAAGGGACAGTGGAATTAAATTTTACTCTTAATGCTGAAATCTTGCAGTTTGAATTTTCTTTTTTATGATAGAAATTGCATTCTACATTCCTTTATTTGAAGTGAAGAGATGTTAGTTCATCATTAATAAGAGATTCTTGTTTCTGTTTAAAAAGTGAAAAGATGTTTGCAAAATAAAACAAGGTCTCCCAAAAGCTTGAGCGAACGATAATAAGAACTTCCATCGGAAGACTAATAAGCTTAGCTAAGCTAAGCGCATATTTCGACTTCACATGAATTAGTAACAATATCCACCCATATTTGTTTCATAGGTTTGAAAAAAAAAGTTTGCGTTCAAACTTTCTGTTCGAACTTATGAGCCAAACGGTCTCTCATCCTCAGAGTAGAAATTCACATTCTTACATCCTTAAAACAAAAGCTTAGGAAGTTCAAAAACAATGACATAACGTAGTATAACCTTTAACATAAGCAAGCAGAACACAATGGTCTAAACCAGGATAACGGGATTACAAAAGAAGTAATAATAGTAATGATGAAACAAAAAAGGAAACTTTCAATATCATTGGTTCAGCATTGCCTAAATAGGTAAACAAATCTAATCAAAATCTCAAATTGATAGAAAAGAAATTATGCATAAACAACAGTTGAATTGCAAAGACCAAGAATTATACCTCTCGTTGCGATTAAGCCGAGCGCCGAAATAGAACGCGACAGAGAGCAACCAAGAATCGGTGTGGACAGCCACCAGGGAAAGCCAGTCTTTGCGTTTCATCCCATCTCTCGCAAAGTTTATGCCCAATGCCGGCTCGGGCAGCTCCGACGGGACTTCCTCCGCCGGCGAACCCACTTCCCACGTCTCATCCGGATGTCCGTAAAAGCACAAATTTTCCTTCTCTGAACACCAAAAAAACAACACAACTTCCTATTTTATTCTCTCCAATTATTCAAAACATCTTACCAAATCCTATTGAATAACTGATCAAAACACAGCTGTGAAACCCTAGAACTAAAATCGGAAACAAAAGAAGGCGCTTTTCTTTCTTTCTTTCTTTCTTTCTTTCTTTTTTAGGTTTTTTAAAGAATGCAAGAAATCTAAATCCAAGAAAAGCGAAAAACACACTCTTGAAAGAATGCAAAAGGCGTACCTGGATCGCAGAGGGCGTAGAAGTCATCGACATCTGAAATTCATCATCACCAATAAAAATCAAACGAAACACATATCATACAACATCATTCATCGTACAATCCATGTCAATTTTAGAGAGAGAGCAAGTACCGTAGGTGAGGGCGCGAATGAGAGCGGAGCGACGGGCTGTGAAGTCCTTGAAGATCTCCTCGACGGAGCGAGGCCTGGGAGTAATGGAAGACGCCATTTGAATTTTCTCTCTTTAATTTTAATTTAATTAAGAAAAAAAAAGGAAACAGTGTTGAAACCGGAATCAATCAGAAGGCTATTGGGCTGGCTTTTGTGAGAGTCTTGGAAGGAGAGATGCAATCGCCTTACAGATTTGACACTGGAAGTGAAAAATACACCACAACCAGATCTGAGGTTGTCTTTCTTCTTCCTGTTGTTGCCGCTCTCTTATTCTCTAAGGCCCTTATCCTATTCTATCCTTAATTGGGCCCCCCCAATTTCGCTGCATTGCATCGTCTTGGGCCACCTGGGCCGGGCCCATGAGTATTACTTTGAGTGTGGGAAAATTCGAGAGGAATTACTACGGAATTGTTTTTCAATATTACCACTTCTAATAAAAAAAGAATAAAACATATCACTTTTAAAGATTACAAAGACATAATTGATCGTAAGTATTTTAAGTGAGAGTTAAGATTAAGGTTAAGTGAATAAGTGTTATCTACGTGATGTAAATCAAAGGAAAAAGGATAAATGGTAGAATACTATTGTGATTGTAAAAAAATGGTATACCACTTAGTAAGAGCGGATAATCCAATCATCTAAAATATCCAACCAATCCACTCTAATCCATCAAAAAATTTTAGTTATCAAAAGGTTATTGGATTGGATTTGGATGAAATTATTGCAAATCCAATTGGGTTGGAATGGATATTGAATTTCAATTTTGAAAATCTAATAAAACCGATCCAATCCAATACATATATACACATTATTATATGTACACAAATTATCTGTAATACTTTTTTTAATTTTGTGTTTATCCTACTCTTGTTTTAGTTTATTGTTCAGTTTCGACAAGGATTGTATTGTTTGCAGTTATGTTCTTTCTACTTTATTTTCTCTAATGAATTTGGTTTTACATCGATGATTGATGGTTTTATAAAATTTAACATGTTAAATTTTATATATTTTTGAGAGAAATTGTATCAAATAGCATAGTTTCAATTTTTAATGTAAGTAAATTGCACACTCTCAAAAATAGTTTAGTATATGGTATCTATAAAATTACGTACTCTTTTTAAACACTTAAATTTTTAATTTTACCCCATTTTTCTTATTCTTCTTTTTGTTTTCTCTGCTATTTGGCGTCTCTCTATGTCATTCTTACAAAAATTAATTTTATTTTAATTTAAGTAGATCATTTTTTAAACAATATTATATTTTAATCTATTTATTTTTATTCCTAATTAATGATGCCCTAATTCCCTAGAGATTTAAGAAATTTTGATGAAAGGCTACACCCAATCCAATCATCCAATCTAAATCAATCTAATGGATATCGGATTGGATGATAGCAGAACATTAGATTGGATTCGTTGGATTTCAATGAAATTTTATTAGATTAGATTAGATAAATATCGCATCCCTAAGCTAGTTTACTCCTTGGAGTGTTTACTTTTTTTCGTTTGCAATATTTCAACTAAAAACATACCCCATCTCTAAATATTAGGTGGTCTATCACTTCTTTACTATTACTATTATGTTTCTATCACTTTTTTTTTCTTCAATTCATACTATTTTGTTAGTTAACAAGACCAAAATACCCTTAAATAATAGTTGTTTACTATACCCTAATACAAAATACTTGTAATCAATTATGTTTTTATATTTTTTAAAAGTGGATATGTTTCAAATTTTTTCATAAAAATATAAAATTGAAAAACAATATCACAAAAATGTTATTTCTTGAATTGACCCGAGGAATGTTTTTAGTTGAAATATTATAAAAAATATATTTTTTTTATAAATAATAAAAATTAAAATTCTTATAATAATTACTAGGTAATGACCTAGCATAAACGGTACATGTCATAATAATGATTACGTTACTGTAACCTTAAAATATTCTGAAATTTCAAGCCTACTCTTGTAAAGATATCATCTATCATCTAGGTTTTTTCTTTTTTCTTTTTTCTTTTTTTTTTATAACAATATGACCTCAGAATTTGCTTTCAAAGATGAGGTTGTAATACTATTTCACACATGAGTGTCATCCGATTCTTTTCGTATACTTGTAAAATCATTACAGGTATGTTTGAGTCATACAGCGACATCAACTTCCATCTCAAACATGTCATTTTATTAAATACCTATATTTATGAGTTGGTAAAAGAGTTGATACGACTAATATTTTTAGTAATATCCTGTTTGATAAAGTTGGTTTTAACTAATTTTTCGGTTAAAAATAGTATAAAGTTTCATATGTTACAGTATTTAGTTCTAACCAATGATTCTAACCACCATGTTAAATACCAAGTTTTTATCATATTATTGTCAGCAAGTTTGTGAAGCTATCAGCTAGAAGTACAAAATGTATTTCCATAGAGGGTATTTGTATGTGTTAGGAAGGTGAATATGGAAAGTAGAGAGTCTATAAAAGCACAGGATCAACCCATCTCTTTTTTTATAAGAAGATATTTCTTCTGTGAATCTCATCATCATATTTTTCATCTTTCTTTTTGTACGAAACTTCAACAAAACAATTTATGGCTTCAAGCCTAATCTAGAAAACCTTCTCTTCTTATTATCTCAGTCCTCTTTTCTTGAGAAATCTTTGTTGCAAAGGTTTATCCAAGTTCAAGTGGAAGACAAGGAAGACTTAGTGTGGGACAAGCATTTTATTATTTGCCTCTAAAATCATGTGAACACACATGAAAATCCTAATGATATGCTTTTTGCATAGGACAGGACAAGAGGAAGACAGAGGTGAGAGTAGGGTCATTAGCCATCCATGACTACCATTAAAGATTATAAACTATTTAATTCCTGATAGAGAAATTACATAACCTTCACAAAATTTTGGTAAAATTTTATACATCAGAAACAAGGGATCAAAAGAAAACCACCAAAAAAAAAGAAAAAGAAAAAGAAAAAGAAAAAAAGAACTGACAAAAGCATAACGGCTTCAGCTTATTTCGTACATAGAAGATAAATCACACTGACACTAGCCGAGAATTGCATATCATACACAAAGCATAAACTGATAAAAACCGAATCGAATTACGGGATTAACAGAGGCTAAGAGGGGCTGGCTAAAGCTAAGTGCTACAATTTACTATAATTACAAAAAATAATAATAATAATAACAAAGCCTTTTTGTACTGCATCAGTTGAGGATAATTCTAGTTGGAAGGTAAGCTGTTGGTGGTTGATCCTCCAAGCTGAGGCCTTCACAAGTGACTAGTTTCACCACAGAATGGGCAGTGAGGCTATGCCTCTTCTGGATTTCAGTAAGCCCTTTGCAGAGAACTTGCTCTACCCAATCCTCCACCATTTTGTGACTGTCCGAAAAATACACAGCTGCAAGTAACTGTTCCATGACTTTGTAGTCAATCTCTAGAGAACACTTTGAGTGAACAGAATTGTGGAAGCCATTTTCAACGGCCTTAAAAATTTTCCCGGCAAGAGCATCAAAGTCGACCAGTTTGAAAACCACTGTTTCATCCACCTGATCAAGGAAATCTTGCAACCAAGCCTCGGAGTTATCCGAGAAAGAGTCATTTTCAGAAGTTCCCTCGTTCGTATGTTGCTGCACTTCATTATGTTCAGCAGGAAGGTTGAGATCCAGATTCGTGGATGATTTCTTGTGAGCCCGTTTTGCCATGTCCAAGCTGTTATGTTGCTCTAGAGGTTCACTGACACCTATTAACTTTCTTTTATTCGCAAACATTGGATTTGAAATGCCTTCAAATTCTATCCTGCCTCGGTTTACACCTCCATTGTCTCTTGCAGCAAACTCGACCATAATCCTCAGTGGCCGACCTTCTGTTTTTGAGATTCTTTCTTCAGAGTAGTTGGATGATTCCGTCCTGGAATTTGAAATGTCATGGTCCTTCGGGGATGTGGAAGTCGTCACAAATATTCTGCTATTTGTGCTGACTTCTCTTCCAAAAGAATCTGAAAATTTACCGGTTGAGATAGCCTGGGATAAACTATTTCTAACGACTACATCAGACCGGTCTACATGCTCAAGGAAGACAACAGCTGAGGGTTTCTTGCACATTTCCCCAGTAATATAATCAGCAAGAGTCTTGCCCCTAAACTTTACATCATAACCATTTGTCTCTGAACGAATCACTCCATATTGAGAGCTTAGATCCACACAGATCAGATTTTCCCGGTTCCCGTAAACTACCTCGGCGAGTGCAGAAGCGATTGTCTTCTTGGCAGACCTATCAGGTCCGACAAAATTTAGCCATATATCTCCTCTCTGAATTGCTCCATGGCATTTTTCTTTCGTTCGACAGCGGACTATTGTTTGGCTAATAGCACTTATGGCTTCCCATTGCCTGCCAACCCTCTCCAAGAGAGCTCCAAAAAGCACCTTGACATCTCTTGGATCGAACTGCCTGTGATTGTCAGGACTTGACAACGAGGATGATTTACCTGAATGGTAAAAGACTTGTCCATTGACCAAATCCACATTTTCTGAGAATGAATTTGAGATGTCTCGCTGAAGCTCTGTGTGGGTTTTATTTTGAGGCTTCTTCAGCTTCTTACAACCACTAGAAAAGCATGTTCCCAACCCCAAATCCGTGGTCACGGAAGTTGCAGATGCAGGAGATCTAATTTGATTTCCGTCTCCCATGCTTGAATTGGACATGCTGCAAGGAGAAGACCTGGCACCACCTGACTCGAGATCTTCATCTTTTGAAGGCTTTTCCCACAAGCCAGATGAAAAGCTCTCATTCTTGTCTTTAGAAACCACAGGCTGAGGAATGTTTGTCTCCGATGCAGATAATTTTTCCTCTTCTGCAGGAATGCATGAATTCAGATCCATGCACTTGTTAGTTTCATCCGAAGAAACATCCACATTTATGCTGCTCTGATTCGCACAATCCTTTTTGACTTCAGCAGACTGAAACCCCACAAATGTCGGAAATAGTTTTGCTTCGGGCAACGATCGTCTATCATGAAGATTCTGGAGCATGTTCTCCCATTTCTTCTGCAATCCTGGAACTCTTGCGTTCAATAAATCTCCATCATCTTTGGTCTGCACTGAAGAGGTACAAACTGGTTTTCACACTAAAATTGTGAAGCATTATGCAACTCTACTTAAGCAAATGAAATAACACCTTGTGGACATTTCAAAATGCAATTTCTTCGTTCTAATTAAAATTGAAATGGGCTAAAATCATACAGTGAAACCAAACAAATCAAGTAGCAAAACTTTGAAAGTGATACACACCTTGACATCATTAGGTGCTGCCATCTGCAACCAAGAGGGCAAGCTAGATTGGCAATGTTCTGTAACCGAAGAAATAAATCTTCCTTTTGAAACATCGGATACTTCATGTTCACCGTTATCACTGCACTGAAAAGAGCGAGGCGGGCATTGAAAAGAATCGCTTAACGGAAACTTTAGATCAGATGGTGCTGAAAAGAACCCCCCAAATGGAACAAATGACTCCATCAAGCTGTGAGTTAATCACAAACATAGAAAAGTGAGATTCAATAGGCACAAGATGGTCAAGACGCAAAATATAAACAGAGTTCAAGATTACACAAGGAAATAAGCATACAGAAGCTTAAAAAAATAATAATAATAATAAAATAAAAATAAAATAATATAAAAAAGAGAGCGAGAGAGATCAGAGACACTTACGTCTTGCAAAGAAAAAGAGAACAGACCTGAAAAGGCTCTAAAGATTATTTTGTTATTTACGTTGTGGGCTTAAAGTGAACTTCTATCGCTGCTCGTCTGAGCAGTTAGAGGAAAAAAACTATTAGTTAGAACTGTAAATATTATAACATATAAGAGTTTTATATTGTTGTAATTTTTTTGTTTTTAATGTAACATGTCAAAGTTTTATACTGTTTCTCACTGAAAAGTTGGCTAGAACCAACTAATGCTAAATAGACTATAAAAAATATTTTTTTTTGGTAAAAAAGGAAAAAAATTAAATAGTAAAAGAAGGATATTATATTGTCATTTACAAGTCATAATATATTGCTAAAGCTTCATACCAGTTAGTAAGTAGTAAACCTGGCCAACAAAAAAGCTATGATTCGGCCAAGTTCAATAATTTCGTAAGTGAGCCAACATGATAAAATACAAGCAAGCAACGAGAAAGGGCACAACCATAATATTATATTGCGAAAGAATAAGAAAGATGCTTTATTTTTTAAAAAAGAAAAATACTTTTAAATTCACATCAAACATAGTTAAAAAAAAACCCAAAAAATTTTTTTTGGAGAAAATACTATATTTGATAAATGAGTTTAAACTTAAAAAATGAGTTCACTTACTGTAAAGTTTCATACTATATTATATTTTTATTTTATACTTTAACATATAAAAACTTTAAAACATGTGAATGGTTTAAATTTATAAATTTGAACCATTTTACCAAATACTAAGTTTATTATTTCAAATCAATTTTAATCTAAATTAGCCAAAGCAATCACTTTGACAAATTTTCAGCCCGAAAAAGAAAAGTCACGTTGACAAAATGAATCGCAAGTCTTAATCAGCCATGCAAAGTAATAATAATAATAATAATAAAAGTAAATAATTAAAACATTCTACGAACTAACCTCGAGTACTTTATCATGTCGTGTCCAAATTTACATCCAAGAAATTTCAAGTCAAATGTTACAATATTTATTTATCAAACTTCGCAAGCAAGCAAACAAAAATCTCCTAATCGAATCCTTGCAGAAATCCCCAACATGTGACGGCAGAAAAAGAGAAGCCAACGTAAAAAAATTAAAAATATATATATATACACGCTGCAAAGCAAGAACAATACAATGGTTTTAATTTATATATTATATATTATAATAATAATAATAATAGAAATTCAGAAGAAACCAAAATACTCTTTTTACATTGAAAATACTCTTTTTACACTCAATGTAAAAAGAGATTATTTTAATATATAATTAATTGAGAGGTCCGACAACAAAACTTCATGCAAGTACACAAAACAAGAAATTATACGTATAAATTAAAAAATAAAATAATTTTACCTAGACCTGGGATACGATTCGGCCATGGAAGAAGAAGAAGATCTGAGAGAAGTGATCGGAAGAAGCTGCAAGTCCCAGTCCTTCTCGATCGACGGAAATCTGCTCACGAACTTCAAGTAACTATCGTAGCTCGCCGTCGCCCCGATCAGCCAGACTTTCCCGACGTGAATCTCTAACAGCTTTGTGATTTTCCCGACGACATTGATCACCTTGTCTTTTCTGGAATCGTCGTCGACCAAGTTCTTCAAGTCTCCGAAGTTCAGCACCCAACCAGGTCCCAAACCGCCTCGCTCGGCCAACGCCTGATTCGCCCCTCCGAAGCCGCCTTCAACGTCGCAATCTTCCGCGATAATCTTCGAAACCTCCTTTTCGATTGAGAGTATGTTCAGGCCTGACAATCCGACGGGCAAAACGGCGTCGTTTCGTTTCCGAATCTCGTCGGAGAAGTTCCGGAGCGCGTCGTACGCACATACGCCGACAAGAAGGGGATTCTTCCCTTTGCTGCGGCTGAGGATTTCCCCGATTCGGCGGCAGTTACCGTCGCCGCCGTCGGACAAGAATCCGGGAAAGGCGAATCCGGAGCTCCGGCTAGGGTATTCGGTCAAGTTGCAGAGGAAAACAGGAGAGCCTCTATAGCGCGAGTAGCGGAGGAGCTGAGAGAAAGGGCGCAGGATGGCGAGCTTGATTTCGGAGCTCCGAAAACCGGCTTCGCCGAAAACCCGGCTGACGACCGGGTCGTCGAGGATCGACAAGGTCAGGTGTTGGAGCTCGACTTTAACGCAAGCTATGGAGGATTGCTGAGGAATCTGGTGGTAAAGATGGTAGTTCTCTGGCTGTCTTCTTTGGTTTGCCTGGGAGCGCTTAATGGCGGCCATGAGCGAGTTCGAAACGGGCGGGTCGTCGGCGACATGGGTCGAAGAGACCCGATCCAGCGAGACGCCAAGGCAGAGCTCGAGGGCCTTGAACTGGAGGCGAGGCGAGTAGGCCGAGTTCCTCGCACGCGCGCACGCGTCCCGTAGGGGAGACGACGGGAGGGACAGGAGCGCCGACACGGCGTGGAGCGACGTCGTCTGGGCGTGGCCACGGCGGCGCGCCACGGCCACCGCCTCGTCCAGGGCGTGACCCGCCTCCGGCGTCAAACATTGCCTCGCCACGCTTACCGGCGTAGGCATCGCCGGCGAATATACACCCAACAAAAACCAGAAACCCTCCCGAGAAAACAACAAAAAAGACTACTAATAATAAAAAAAGAAATTTTTTATTTAATTTAAAGGACTAGTAACGGAAAAAATAAGAGATATATATATATATAATTAAAAGGATGTTGTTATCTGCTCTAAAATTATATATATATATATAAGTTCTTGTAGAGGTTAGGGAATGAGGGGGTTTAAATTATTTATTGAGGGAGGTGGGAATTGAGCGATGAGAGAGAGTGTAAGAGGAGATGCTAATAGTCGTATGGTAGATATGCAAATGTTGCTGTTGCTTGTTGGGTGGTGGTGATACTAGGTGGGGTCCACTTTTGATGGTGGTGGGGCCCACGAGGGGAGAAGTGCACTTGGGAAGGAAACATTCAGCAGGTGGTGACTAGTGAGCATAGATTCTATTTTTATTTTTCTATTATAAAAAATTAAAATAAAATAATTAAAATACTAAAAATGTGAAACTAATATATATATGTATATATATAGTATATAATATGTCAATTTCAAAGATCTTTTCTTTCTTCTGTGCCCTTGGCCCTTTGGGTCAGAGCTTTTGAGTATCAACGTGTGATCATCATGCTTTTTCTTTTTAGAGAGAGAGAAGGAGAGAGATGCTTTGTCCACTCACTTTGAGTGCGCCAAAAGTGACAGTCAGCGTTACTGTAAGCTTACGTGTAATATTGCTCTTTTCTTTTCTTATTCTTTTTTGTAATTTCGTTATGACTTTGTGAAAGAAAAAAAACAAACAAAAAACGAGTTGTCATGGCTCGGTTGAACTCGGCTTCTTTTACATGCCAAGGCATAACGATCAGTATCCGTCATTCGAAGTTCACCTCATATATATATTTTTTCATAAGGGCAGATTGTAATCTAATTACGTTACTCCAAATCCCTTTTCAATCAGACATGAAGTGCTGCTTTAAATGGTTGTAGTTACGGGGGAAAAAAAAGTGGCTTTTACTTTAATTTTGGCCTTTTGAGTGTTGATTCTTAAACCCTAACTTTGTTTAAGTAGCTTGCGAAATTGCGTTAAAAAAAATATTAACAAGACTATATGTATTAGCAATCACAAATAAGTGGGTTAATTTGAAGATCTCGAATACAAATTCTAGAGACAGCTATAGCCAGCATATTAAAAAAAATTAATAAATAAAAATTAAGAAATGATAATATTTAAGAAACTTCTTTAGTTACATCGATGGATGGTGTATGTTTTTAAACCAATAAATTTATTGTAAATTATTTTTTTAACAAATCCAACAATTAAAAGATCCATGTCTTTAAAAATAAGTACTTATCAGTAAGTATTTTTAATTTCTTTTTGCCTAATATTTATGGCGTTTTTACTCAACTCAACTTTTGATTCTGTCTTCAAATTGAGAAAAGGGCCACAGTTGGCTCGGACAGCGTAGGTCACCAAGTTACATGGAGTGTCTGAGTCAATGACCTCGGTGGTCCGAACCGTTGATTTTCATAAGCCATCGTCGTTTTCAGTATGAAAAGGTAGAAAGCGACGAGGAAAGACAACAACCTCTCATATTGCTAGACCCTCTCTCTCTTATTTTTTTGGGCTCTTTTTTTTAATTTTTTATTTTCTCTCCTCCCCTTTCTTTCCCATTTTTCAGACTTCATTCACAGTTAGAGAGAGAGGGGTAAATAATAAAGGAAGAAAAGAATTCGATTTGGTGTGTTCTTTTCTTCTATGTCTACTTTCACCAACCTCGTCAGTTGCCTTTCCCTTTGTACCAAACCACGTCTTCTCAGACAGGTCCTTCACAGCCAACACCCAACGATCCTTAGCAGTATACCTGTGAAAAAATAATAACAATAATGATCTTAAGACTGTTAAAAGAAAACCTTTTTCTTGCAAGGTGGCTATAAACAAGTTATTAATAAAATAACATATCTCAATCTAATATATAATCTATTTTTTATCTAATATATAATGTATTTTTTAAATTAAGACTTATTATTTTAATAGTAACATAATTATATATCAATTCGAGCAATTCTACTTTACCTTATGGGGTTATAACATCACTGCTAACAAAACAGCAAAACCCAATTTAAAAAGCACACTACATATTAAACTTAAGCCTACAATTTTGTGAGTAGCGAGCTTATAACCCTCATAGAGATGAAAACTATTTTTCATGCTGTTCAATTATAATTTTTTAAAGAATCTTTTTATAGCAACTAAAAAAGATACTTATTTTCTTTCAAGGGAAAAAAATCCTATTAATAGATATTTGTCTTTTAGCCATTGAATTTACAAAAAATATATTTTTTTAATCAGATCTAAAGGTTTTATAAGTGCTCTATAATAGTGATTCCCATCAAAGAAGTCTCATTTTTATATTCTAAACAAATTACAAAATAATTACAACCTAAATAAGAGCTAAGTGCAATTTATGGAATGTTGTGTGCAGATGAATATATGCATATAGTGAGTTTACTTATGCGCATTCAAAGCGAACATGAATCGAGCATGAATCAAAGTAGGCAGGATTCAAAGTAGGTAAGATATGAAGTGGGGAATCGGAGTTCAAATAAGTTGTTTACTTACTTACAGGATTTGAAATTGAAGTCACTTCAAATCTTATTATGTGTTTATTTAAACCTAGAATCGGAATGATTTGCTGTAAATTTACTTATATATCCTGTAACCAAATTCTGTATTTTTAATTTAAAATTAATAATAATAATTTGTACACCTAATATAGTATATTAATGCTAGTCGTAAATCACATAATTAGACAACATAATAATAGTAGAATAATAAATATAAGTTGTGTAATTGTTGAAAAAATAGATTATCAAAATTTGAATAAAATAAATAAAAATTAAAATAAAATGTCAAAAAATAAAATATATTATTAATTTTAATAAAAATAAATTTCATAGTTCTTATAATAAAGTTAGATAATAATTAGGGTAAATTTATTAATAATAATTAGATTAAATGTTAGATAAATAAAATAAAAATTTTGTCATAATTATATATTTTTATTTTTTAATTTAATAGGAGTGAGTAAAATAAGAGTAATATAATAATTTAACAGTGATATCAGAATTGGGAGTCCCAATCCAGAGAGACCATAGGATTACCATTCCCATTCTTCATCCTAAATTTGTATTGGACCCATAAATCTCACTCTCATTCTAAGGTAAAAAAGAGCAAGTCCCTACTCCGATTTCCACGTCCTCGTAAGAAAACATGCCAATAAATTAGTAAATGGTTAGTAGTTATTGCTTCTCACTTTGACAAAGAATAATATTTTGTATTTTTATTTAAACCATCATATTTTTATTAGGTTTCATTTATATTGTCCTAAATATTTATGCTAAGAAATTATCCCTTTTTAATCTAAAATGTTATTAAGACTATACATAAATTTGATTTGGCTGTTAAAATTATGTCTACTTATCGTACTAGATAAATTTTATTTTTTAATTAACGTAAAAAAAAAAGAAGCAATTATATCATAAAAGATGAGGAATTGTTAGAAAAAGTACAAAAGCAAATACGTAATAAATGTATTGAGAATTCCATATTATGATACAAAGGGGAAAAAAAGAAACAATTCACAGGTCTTATTTTTGGCTGTGAGCTCTATATGATCAAAACCTATTAATTTACATATTTTTATTGTAATTTAAATGTAATTTTAAATAGATTTAACGTTAAAAACACACATGTTGGTAGAGATACCTACTATAAAAAGCTCCTTAATATCTTTTTCAAAAAACTTGAGAAATATTTCTTAAAAGAGGTTAACGATCTATCAATATTCCTTAGTTGTATTCGTAGTTTAAAAAACCTATTAACAGTGTGTTTTTAAAAATTACATCACGTCAGAATTAAAAAAGTATGTAAAATAGACAAAACCTTATACAGATGTAAGATCGTTTTTAATGCAAATGTCAGTATCAATATCAATGCTACAATATAAAAAGTGTTGGAATGACGTATTTAATAGGTTATTATATTATGCACACCAATGTTACTTCAAAACCTATATTTATTTTCTGAGATAATTATTTTGAAATTTATTTGAAAATTAAAATTTTAAAAATATTAAATCAAAAATCAATACATCAACTAATATCAAAGAAACGTCTTTCATGTCGAATTTGACAATAAGTTTAGTATATGTCAAATTCAGCATTAAAATAATACTATATTGAGAAGTGTTTTGTTCACCCAAATTCCTAAGATTTAAAATTGATATATCAATTTAGCATTGTATTAAATTTGCTCTAATAATTCAAAAGAGAGTCTACTATATTTTTTTTTCATACCTTATATAGAATTCTTATATAGTTTAATATCCTAAATATTTTGGTACATTATGTAACGTCCTGCCATTTCGAGCTATTACTTAACTTGCTTAAACATCACTTCTTAACTTAAATCTTACTTACTAGTAAGAAAATACTAGGTAAAAAAATGAAAACATACTTTAAAGACTTTCGTTGAACAATAAACTGAAATATTAGTATATACATAACTTTATAATCATTTCAAACTTTTTTTAAAACTTATTAAATAACTATTTACTTTCTTTATTTGAAACATAAATATGTAACTAATTTTGTAATCAGTTAAACATTTTCATAAAAGCATATCCTTTAAATTGCTTTACATAAATCATTTTTTATAATGCTTTTCGTAAATCATTTCATATAAAGCATTTCTTTAAATATATACTTTCTTAAAACTTTTAGAAACCTCTTTTCAAACAAGAAAAACTTTTCCTTAAAACAGCGAAAGATTTACGTAATGATATCCATACCTAACCTTCGCATCTATCGCCACAACACTGAGCTCTTCAATCAACCTTACTTGTCTTTTGTAAAACTATTTACAATATGAAAGAACTTGTAAAGAGCTTTGCTCAATAAGTTCAAACTTATCTTACAAAACATTAAATCATTCTTTATTAAACTTTTCTTCTTAAAACCTTTTTTGTAAAAGTATTTTCCTTAAAACATTTCTTGTAAATATTTTCATAAAATGTCTTTTGTAAAGCATTTCCATAAAATGTTTTATGAAAAACATTTTTCTTAGAAACATTTCTTAAAGGAATACAAGCAATATGATAATGCATAATTCTATTTATGATCGGTTATAAAATTCTTATAATCATTCTTGTCTTACTTGAACTATGGGCTTAAGTATACAGACCAATTGTGCTTGACCATCGAATCTAAGACCGCAACATAACTTAGCATGAATCTCTTATTGGGTGGTCGGAAGACTAGTACAACACTTTTTTATCTTAACTTGAGTTTTAGATTACCGATCTTGTAATCTTAGTGAACAATATATATGACATAGCTTAATGTATAAAATATCAAATATAACAATTGCAACTGCAATTCAAATCATGACTTGATATTGAAAATATTATGCAAAACAAATACAATGCATTTCAAACATTTATATAGCATTTGAAACTCATTTTCTTCATGCCATAGGTAAGGTTTGAAACTTACCTAAACATAGCTTTAGCATTCCCACTACATTTCTTTTCCTCTTATTAGTCAAATTTTGTGTCATATTCAAATAAAACCTGACTATTAGCTTACTTTTCTTATTACCAATTTACTCGATCAATAACGAAACTTTAATATTAAATTTTTATTCTTGATCCTTTCGTCTTGTTATTATCAATTTTCTTCTCCATTACTCAACTTAAATGTTCCTTAATCAAATTCATATCTTGCTTGACGGTTTCATTACTTAACGTGGTATGAAACATTTTTTGTCTACGGGTATTTTGTTAATTTGAAAGGCTTGGGTCTGTTTTAGCGGTTTCTTTAAAAAAAAAAGAGGAGATTTTACCCTTAACAGGTTTTTCTTAAGTCTTGTAACTTTATTAAACTCGTCATTTTACTTTACCATCTCGATGCTAGCAGGTTACGAAAAATTTCTCGATGAGGAACGTTTTCCTAAATCGGATGTTTCGAGGTCTGTTTTAGTAATTTTATGAAAAAAAAAAAATGATTGTTTACTCTTGACAGGTCTTATAAAACATTTGAACCGTTTAAATTAAAAATTACATTTCTTTGCTACTCGTAATGTTGTGAAAAACCGCATATCAGTTTTCCTTTTGTGAAAACTATTATTTTAACCAAACTTTATGCTTTTGACCCGTAATGTGAAAATCTTGACTATAATACCCTTAATATATGTTTCTTGAAAAATCCCAAATTTCTTTTAGGCTTTTTAACATAAGTTTACTTACTGATCTTATTGCATATAAAGCCATCGTTACATTGTAAAAATTCCTGTTCTACAAGGTATTACTGTTTTGCCCTGAAATACAAAATCTTGACATTTTTGCCTTGGGGACCAAAATTACCTTCTTATACCAAAACATCTAGTTTTTTGTAAGAATTAAAACTTTCAAAAACTCCTTAGTCAAACTCAAACAATTTCAAATGGTATTCCTTATTTAATCATTTTGAATTTTGGTGATTAAATTTCGTAAAATTCTTATCTTATAAACCGTAGGGAATTTTTATAATCTACCTAAAATTTTAATTAGTTTCGACGAGTTCTACAACTTTAATGTTTTAACTTTCCTCAAAATCTGTTACAGTTGAGTTTTTAGCTGATTTTTGAATCTGTTGAGCTAGAAATATACATGTCAATTTAATCCACTTGGAATTTATCCAAGAAAATTGTTTATCTCATTGTTTTCGACAAATCTTGTGTTTTGTCCAGAAAGTAAATCTACTTCTAACCTTGTCAAAACCTTAATTTTTTTTGAAAATCCTTTAAACTTTGCATATTAGCAAAGTAGGAGAAACTTTACCATGTTAAGTTCTTAAGTCCTAACTTCTATCATCCATTCACATCATCATGCACTTAATACATAAACAATCATGTCATAATATTTTTCTTACATGCCATAGTCCATAATACACATCAAACACTTGGTATGCATGATAAGATATAAACTTTAACTTAGTTCCAAAAGTTAGGATTTTACCTAATCATCCAAGATATTCATCATTCCTTTTTGGCTCTTGAAAACCTCTCAAAACCCTTGGCATCAAATCCATAACATACCATAAAAATTCCATCAAAAACTTGAATAAAAACTCTAGTACACAATAAGAAAAATTATGAGTTTTACCTAAAAACTCCTTAATCTTTCTCAAGAACTCTTGATCTTATTTCCTTAGGATGATTTGAAGGCCTATAATCATCAAAATTTTGAGAAGGTAATGCTTAAGGGAGAGCCGTTTTCATGATGGAAATAGGAGCAATTTTTGTGATGAATAACTAAACTTGTCTTTCAAGTAAGTTTTTGGCCTTGTAAAGACTTCACATAGGAACCTAATTGCAATACAAGAAAATTGCTCCTCGACACATATCACAACCAGTTTCTAAGGGAGAGGTGTGGCAAATTCTCCATCATGGCTTATGTAAATAGACGATAGAGACAATATAGATTTATTTCAAAAGCACACGTAGATATTTAAAGTTATCATATTAGGGACCTTTATGCAAATAAAAATTTGCCGATCCATGTCTGGTGTGGGCGTTAGAGCATTAAGAGGACCTTTTCCTAGTACGAGAGGACTCTTGGAGTCTTCCACAATTTGGGGTATGAAAGAAAATTTTTGGTAATGAAAAAATACAACTTCGTAACGATCATAAGTGGAAAGCTCATATTCTTCAGTCATTGATAAACAATTTGTTGGATAATACTCAACACAATTACCACAAAATATACAGATTCTGAAATCAATACTATGGTCATACCCAGTTCTACATAGGAGAAATTTGAAAGGTTTTCAATTTAAAGAGTGTTACTAAAATGGTTTATTTCCAAATATACCCTAAACCTGTAAAGTCATCACATTGGAGACTGAATTCCAAATAAAAATTTGCATCCCAACTTGTGGGAAAAGAAGTTCCAAAAAGGGGAATATGTGGCCATTTCTCCTCTTTTTGAGTTTCTTTTTTTCTTTCCTTCATGGCCATACAAAAAAAAAAAGAAAAAAAGATGACAATATTTAGTCGTCATTTTCTCTTAATTAAAATCTTGGCTCCATCATAAGCCCAAAACCAAGTATGTCATGGGTGAGATAGCCAAATTTTCTAACTTTCATGTGTAATTGGTAGGTCATACATCATCCTTTAACAGTCCAATTTTATACTAAAAGTATTTTTCTTATATTGTCGATATATTTCACATACTATTGGTATTCTTTTCTATATAATTTATGAGGTCTAACAATCTTCATTCTTATTCACATATGCCATACAGTATAATTCTTATACTGCTTAGCTTTACACAATCTAATTCTTACACTGTATTTTCTTTTGCAATATAATTTTTCATACTGCATAAATTTATGCAGTGTAACTTCCATATTACATAATTTTATACCGCTTAATTTTTATACTGTATCATTTTCATATTTTCATATTTTTCTTTTACTACATTTCTATCTTAAAATTCGTTAGCAATACATTTTGCAAGAGATAAGCTTTCTAGCTTATTTTCATATCATTTATTTTTTTACTTAAGACTATGGAATGATTTTAATCTTAAAAATTTAATTTTTACTTTTATAGAATTTGTCATAAAAATCAAATTTAAACAATAATCCTCATAATGCTCGTTATACTCTTAAAATGCTTAACAAATTTTGGAGCATAAAATTCGTACATAAATTACTTAATATAATCTCTTAATTATTGTATAATGTACTAAAAATTATCAGATGTCACACATTACACTAGTTAACAGTTAACGTAATGCAATTTTACACATCTTAAAAAAAATCTCTAAATAAGTGTGAGATGTGCTCGTGAGTAAATATTAATCATATTAAAAATAACAAAAAAGAATTAAGGCAAAAATGCCATTTCAATGGGGGATTCTTCAATGAATGACAAGTTTTTTAAAATTAAAAATAAATATTCGGTAAAAAAAAGAGGAAAAGAAAAATTCTTAGTCCTCATAGCGTCGTCTTTCATTCCTCGCTATTGGTCCTCACCAGTTGGATTATTATTCAACCTATGGAGGATTCGCAATCATACCTCAAGAACTGATACATCGAAATAAAACTCTCATTGCACGTCAAGTGATAAGAAAAAGTAAGTTATAATATTAGGCTTTTACATGCTATAATTTTCAGTTCAAAAGTTTTAGTTCTAATCATACTTCTCAAACATCTTATAAATTACTGATTGACCACTCAAACATCTTATAAATTACTGATTGACCAGGGAAAAAAATGGCTAATAGACTAGAGTATATTGACTGATTATGAAAAACCCTTTTCCTCTCTCTCTCTCTCATAGATGTTAAGCAGACAACGACGAACCTGTTTAAGCAGTGGTCGAATGGCGAGATTTGCGCGAACAAACTAGAAGAAGAAAAAGGCGGCATTAATATTCATCACCATAGTAGTAGTCATTTGAAAAAGGTTGGTGACAAAAAAGGTTGCATATTTAATTGTTTTTAGTAGGTAACGAGAGAATTTATGACAACTTGTTTCAACAATATTCCATAAAAAAAAAAAAAAAAATTGTTCCAACAGTTTCTAAGGTACAAGTAGCCTTTTCACTATTTTTTTCTTTATGGAATAATTACGCTTTTTTCCATTGAACACAAGAGAGTTGGACCCAAAAAACATGATCTGGACCTAATTCTCTAGAAGCTAGCTTTTTATGTCATCATTTTTTTAAAGCATTTTTGCACCGTCGTTTTGGACAGGGACAAATCTACAAGCAGATAAAAGGTGGACGGCTGTTTTTTAAAATTTTATATAAAAATTTATAAAAATTACATTTGTTTCTTAAAAATCATGTTCTGCTTCCTTAAAATATTATATGTTTTTCATATATTTTTTTGACAACATTAATATACATTTTACTCTCTGATTAATTTTTTTAACCCCGTCTTTGGATATTAGCTACTTGTTTAACGCTAATTAAAAGCATGTCACGATGAATTTTAGAAAACTTTAGCGTTATCTAAAACAAAAAAAAATGAAAAGAAAAGAAAGAAGCTTGCATAAACAGGTCTAAAAATTTCAAAGCCTATTTGGTTTAAGTATTTAAATAAAGATTTAAATAAAAATTTAAATTTTTATAAAAAAAATATTATAATAAAATAATTTAAATCGTAATTCAAATTACGAAGGAAACAAATAGAGCCCAGGCACTTTTTAAGAGGACAGTGAGTGCAGCTTTCTTTACTTTTAAAACTATGTGACACTGCAACGACTCGCACTCAGTCATCCAAGTGTGTCAATCAAAGGGGCCCATCACTCCATTTTGAAGGCAATATGTCGCAATGAAAAAGGACATAAGATTCGTTGGACATTAATGAAGACTCCGCACCCTCAAAATGTAAAACAATCGCCCCGTTTTATTTAAATTATGTTCTGCTCCAGCCGGTGGTAACTGGGTTCACGCAACAGCGCCCCTTGAAATCGATCCAACTCAATGACATGAAATTAACTCGAGTTAGCTTGAATTTTTAAATTTTTATAAAAAAAATATTTAGACAAATAATTTTAAAAGAATAAATTTAACAAAGTTAAATCAAATAAAAGAAGAAATATAATTTTATTGTTATAAATTGATAGAGTTTATGGACAAGTAAATTAAGTAAGTAAACTAACACTTATATTACTTATATTAGTTGTATGACAATACGGATATGAGTGGTATTTTTATTAAAATGGGTGACACGTAGGCTGATTTAAACTCGACACAAAAATTTAAGTTGACACGAATACGATCCAAGTTGCCACCCTTATAGTAACTACAATTTAGACCTTTTGAATACAATATTTTCTCCTTATAAAAAATTAAATTTCTGTTCAAACTTATAAAACAAACACGAAGAATATTGCTTAAATTATGTTTTTTATTGCTTTTAAAATATAGTTATATTCGTAACATTTTTACTTCTCAAGAATAATAAAACTATAAGTATTTTAAAAATTTTGCAATTGGGTATGAAAAAAGTTTTTAAACCTTTGAGATTTTGAAAATTTTGCAAAATTAGTATTTTATTTAATCTAATACAATTTTGATGTAATTTTTGGTTAAATAATTTTATGTAATTTGGAAGTTTCTACATATTCACAACATATACGTATTTTTTTAATATCTTGCTATAAATTTTTTTTTTCTGATGGTTTTCCTTAACTAGCAAGAAAAAATAAAATAATAACAATAATAATAAATGAAAAAAAGGGTGTCGTTTTCGTGTACACATTTTTCTAGCCTCCCAACCGCCAAAGAAACATACATTCTTTGTCCCGCCAAAACAACGACCAAAAAAAACAACATATATATATATATGCCAACATGTGAGCACAAGTAAAAACTTGATAGAGAAATGAAAAAGGGCTGAGCATCTGGGATTTGGAGATCTCTCTAGATGCTTTGCGTTTGGAATCTTTACTTGTTATTTTCCCCAACTTCGCATTCTTGTGCACTCAACATGGACATACCCGCCACTCACGCCTCTTGTATCAAAATTTTAAATTTATATATATATATATATATTTTAAATTTATTTATTTAAATCATGTTAGCTAACAATATGTCTGCTAATTTCATTGTGATCATTTTTAATTGAGATAGGAAATTGAGGATAGCGGAGCGAAGGCTTTTTTTTTTTTTTTGGGTAGAGTACTATATAGAAATTAAAAATAGAATTTTATTGAATGAATGTATAACTATATATTTCAATTATTAAGTGGGTATAAGTATAATTTTTCTTATAAACTAAGGGCACAACAACATATTTAAATTATTTTATAAAGACAAAACAATATGTTTCAATAATTTTATAGAGGCACAACAATATTTTTCCACTATCATGTAGGGCACGTTTGAAAATTTTTTTTTCAAAATGCGGTCGAAAGTAAAATTTTAGACCACAAAATAGGATTGAAATTTCAAATTTTAAAAAATGAGTGAGGATGATCGTGGTTAAGAAAAAAAGTACAAAAGTCTAGTAAGAGATAATTTAATGGGTCAATATATAAATTAAAAAGGCTAATATACTTAAGCATGTGGATTAGCATAACACATAAAAGCAAGAATCAATAGAATGTGTCAGGTCTATAGATTAAGATATGAATTTGTGGATAATACAAATAAATAATGGGTTGTGCTAGGTACAACATGACAATACGTTTGTACTTAATTTAGGCAAAACACAACCGACCCATTTGACAACTTAATGCTCGTTTACTAAATAATTTTTTTATTCCTAGACCATAGAAAATAAGCAGCCATACAAATTTTTCCAACATATATTACCTATTGCTAAACATGTTTTAATTTAAAGGCTATTCATTCCCTTTTATAACCAAGGTAGTGATCTTTTGCCATAATGCCGCACTTGCTTTATTACATGTAACGCCCTTATATGGGGGTTAACAGTTTTTAATGAAATAAAATAAAAATAAAAAATAAAAGTAAAACATTAAAAATAAAATTGCCAGGGCCTTAAATGAAAACTCTCAAATCAAAAATAAAAATATAAACGACAATAAAACCATAGTTTAATATAACACCTTAAATTTAATAATATAAACTATCGTCATCATCATTTTAACCCTCAACGCATTTTAATACAGTTACAGAAAGTAACAATTGATGCTTACATTATCATGAAGAACATTCTTAACAATTGAAGCAGTCCCAATGTAGTATAGCTACATAGCTTCCTCAACTATTTTTCTCGTAGCCACCTCACACTTAGTGAGTCCTGAAAAGATAAAAATATAAGAGAATGAGCGACAATATGTTTAGTAGAGAAAACCATTACTCACCTTTAGGTTTTTATCATTACCACATTAAAACCTGCATGGTTATTTAATACTCATCATTATCTATATTAGGAGATTTATTATAACCATATTTTGTGGATACCATAGTTAATCATTACCGAGTTTCATACATATACATATATACAAATGTTACAGTTCATCATTATTCCTAGGTACCCACATTCAATAGAGTATCACTCAACTCATCAAAACCCAAATGGGCGTACTTGATCACCCTCTAAACATTCTAAGGGTGTTCCGGTGAGGGGACATCAAGCCCCGAGTCCTCACCAAGTCGATTTTTGTACAGTGTGTTCTGGGACTTTCAACCCAAGAAAGCGTCATCACCTTCCCCCTATTTTACCTTTTAGGGTATTCATGCCCAATGACGTAACCGCCGCTCTCTTCACGTCTCACCATTTCTCTATATTCAATCATTATTAATAGAGTCAGTTTTTCTAACCATGCTTCTCAATTTATAACATGTGTCAATTCATTATGTTCCTCGCTGTACAATACAAGACGAGTCCATGTCATAGTTTCATATGTAATACTCATATAATAGCAGTTCAACATAAATATATATATGTATCTTGCGGTAAAACAATCAATTTTAATTCCATAAAAACCTCACAAAAGATGAGTAATAGAATCCCTACCTTTCAAGCTTATCAACAATCTTTTAATCTTGGAATCAATTAATGTTAGCTCCATACTCCCTTGATCCTAAGGCGTGCATAAAGACAATTAAAACTAAAGCACAACATATAACTACATTCATAAATAAATCATGTGTAAATCTATCTTACTAGTTTGCCATTAAAGCTTTTATGCAAATCTTTTTTGAATACCACAGTAAACAATTTTTGTCTTAACACAATATAAAATTAAACAAGTAATCTATATGTTTTAGTCCCTAATAAGATTCATCAATCACTTAGGATAATATTGGAAAGGTTGCAAGACATTAAGGAATTAGGTGGTGAGCAAAGATGGGTTCTTGGTTCAGGTTAGCAGCTGGTATACCATGACAAACTGACAGATTTACTAATTTCCAATCCAAAAATTGAATAATTCATAGAAAATAAAATACAACTCCGATTTAAGTTTATGATAGCTCGTTAGAAAGTTTAGGATGTCTACTTTTTAAATATGCAAACTAATTTATAAAATTCATTTTAATTTAATCCCAGAATTTCAAGAAATAGCCACTGCCCATAGCGGTATTACAAAGTTTAACAATATAAATTTTCTGTCTAGGGCATATACACTTAGACTTTATACATATGCTCCAAAATAGCAACAAATATATACTTAGGTTTAAGAACGTAAATTTGAATAATCCTTGAGTATAAAAGAAAATTTATAAATGAAAGACTAAATTTGTTCATAAGATTCTAACCTCGGATTATGGTTAGCTAGAAGCTTGAAATGGCTTCAAAACAGGTTCCTTGATTTTGGTATGGCTGAAATTCTTGCTCAAATAGAGGTGATGGTGGCTGATTTTTATGGCTGCCTTGAAGAAGTTCTCTAAGTATTTTGCTTCAGCAAAGAAATGAGAAGAAGAGTGTGGGAACCGTGAAAGAAAAAGGAAGAAAAGATGAAGTCTTTGAAGAGAAGTGATAGAAGCAATTATGGAGGAGACATGTTGAAGCATGTCACGGAGGAAATAAAAAAAATGAGGGTCAAGAGTAGTTGGAAAAGATATC